>BPTQ01000004.1:31122432-31180075 GCA_019973895.1 Chrysanthemum seticuspe | reverse complement strand
TGATATTGAAGAAGGAGACCCTCTCCCTAGTCTCCGGCACAGGATCCAAATATGCACAAATTGAGTCTAGAGCCACGAGATCATCAATAAATCTCATTAGGACACTTTCAATGAAGACTCTCTGTTTCACACAATGTGGAAAGAGAGATTATATCTTGAGTCCTACGCATTATCCTTGTGGTATTGCCAGAACATCTGAGTGATTTGTTTACACATTCACAATGAAGATGGAAAGCCTTCTGGAGCCAACATCAAACAAGCTCCTGGTAGGTGGCATGTGAGATCTATTATATGGATCAACCATGTGACAACTGAACAGAAACAATGGGGCGATTCAATTTCTTGAATCAATCCTGGTTCAGGTTAGGGATTGACGGATACCTTTGAAAAACCGGTCTTTGTGCTTAAAATCTCTTTTCTTTAGCACATCGACCGTGTACTCATTTTTCAAATCAAAAGGTGTTTTATGATTGATAATTGATTTTCATTAAAACCTTCGCTGTATTGCAAAAACAATTTCTATTGAGCAATACTCGATTGTTTTTCAAAGATCTTTTCATCAATCAGTGGACTTAAATTCGCTGGTTCACTCACTCCGTGTTGTCTTCTTTGAGACGTTCCGGTTTGAGAACAGCTAGAGCAGCTGCGAAACCCTGTCAAGGAGATTCTTAGGAATCCTACCTGATCACAGGCAGTATTTATACTGATCAACGGGGAACCGTGGGCCGTGTACCTCAATTCAACGAAAGTGATCAAAGACACTTTCGTGCGATTTGTTGCTAACTGTTGTTTGCAGGTACGCCCGACGTTTGCAGCTGATCAGAATGAAGCGGTCAATCCATAACCGCATGCTCACTTAACACATTCATCTCAAAAGAAATCATGATTAGTGCATCAATGACTCTGATATTTTCACACCATGCTTCTGCTACGCTGCTGCCAATATCATGATTCAACAAATGCTTCCGCTACTCTGATGAGAAGATTTCATGATCCAGAATGTGAGCATGTCGGTCCCAAAGTCACAACATCACAAAATACCAACACCACAAAGGATGTGTCAGAGATTGTTGATAGCTGATGATCTCCAAAGATGGCTCAAACGTATCATCACGTGGATCAGTAAAAGACCTCCACTTGGAATAACCAAACATGCAATGTGAAGAATCAATGACTACGAGCTTATGAACAAAGGACTACATCAAGAATGCAAGAACAATTTTTAATGTATTATCTATTTGTATTCAATGTAATTTTGGTACATGATTGAGGTGACCTCCCTTAGGGGGAGATTGTTAGGAATTAGAAATTCCCGGTATTAAAGAGTCGGTCACCTCAAGTATATGTAATCGTTAGAAAGCTCGTAGTCGTTGTTATTTTAAGATAAGTAGTATTTAGTTAAGTAACACCGTGGAGGACGGACGGGTCTTTACCCACTGTATGCCTGATCCACAGCCCGATGTGTGGCGATTTATGTAAGACTATAAATACTCTCTACCTTCCAAGGTAGAGAGTTGGAGCTCATAATAATAATTTCACTTTCTCTCACTAAGCTCCCTAAACCTCTAACTTTCTCTCTCTAGAATTCCATCTATATGCTACTTTGTGTTATGGTTTGATGTGTAAGTGAAAAAGTTATATCTTACAATTACCGGGAGGAGGATTAGGACCAGGGTGTGGTGGTACGTTAGCAGCAGCCATATTACATAACTCGGGTATGTTCTGATTCTGATTCTGAAGTCGTCTAGATCGAGAGCGAGTGCGCATGCACTTAAAAACCAAGTCAATTAAAAGAGACCGATATTCGAAAACACAGTGAACTTAAACCAATAATCCCAAGTGAATAAATCACCTCTACAAGACAAACGCACAAGCGAGCGGAGAAGCTTTGTAGGTCAGCGCGAAGCTTATTAAAAACCCGCTTCTTTACAGCCGCAATTTAATGTCAGGCCGTCCTTATACCCACCACACAGTTTGTTTATCCGATAGAAGTAAATCAATTCACAAGCGACACAAAGGCAAGTTTTTGATCTTTAGTTCGGGAACTTATAATGATAACACCTCCGTTGAGAATGTTATATAATTGGTGTCTTCTATTTATTAGCAAAATCACAAGAGAAAATCTTTTTGTATTTTTAATATGATATATATATATATATATACAAAAGAAAAAGGAAAATATTTTTTTACTTTTTTTATTTTATAGAAAAATAGTAACTTCACGAATGAAGGATCTCGAGCCACTAATCGTCAAACCTCAAACGATATTGTAGTGACACAACCTCCCCGGCAGCGGCGCCAAAATTTGATTCAATGCCAAAGCAACGTCAAGCTTAACTCACACAAACTAGCCACTTGTGAATGACTAGCCGTAAGAAACTTAAAACGGCTCGGACACTGAGTCTTTGATAATGAAGGCTTAAGGGTTATGTGTATGGATAAAAACCTCAATATCGTTATCAAAAATAATCACAAAGATAGATTCAAATTCTCTTAGGAAAAAGAATAATAAATCAAATCCCGTGTGTGTTCGTGAGTACGGATTAGTCAACCCGAATCGTTTTCCCAACGAGGCGTGAATTGCCAACGTCGTTTTTGGTTTGGAATTTAATGCTCGATGTTTTGGATTAATGATTTTGATTATTAAAACTACGGGAATGGGGAAAGTAATTAAGGAAATCTAAACTACGGGAAATCCTAAGTGCGATTAAACTAAAACGTAATTAACAAAACGTAATAAAAATGCAACTACGTCTAAACAATACCCTAAAAATGCCTAAAATTACTTTTACTCTAGAAATGATATTAGAAAACTATTTTAGAATTAAAACTATTTTTTAGGATTTTTCTTGATTTTATAAAAATTAAAAACTAATTTATAACTAATAAAACTAATTTAAAATACTAAAAATTATGAAAATCAAAGAGAAAAATATGAATCTATTTTCTAAAAATCACAAATAACTCAAAAGATTTTTTAAAACTATTTTTTTATTTTTCAGATTAATTTTCTATTTTCTACAAATTTTAAACTATTTTAATCTAATTTAAATTGTGAAAAATACCAAATAAAAGTGGAAAAATAAGGAAAAATATTTTTTATGCTTTTTATATTTTTCTTAAACTGAGAAAATTGAAAAATTATTTTTTTGGAACTTTTTCTCAATTATTTGCAATAAAAGCTATTAAAAAGTGATTAAAAACTACTTTTAATTAAGAAAAATAGTAAATAATGACCAAAAATTGTGAAAATCTCAGGAAAATTCTAAAATCTGATTCTAATTCTATGAAAAATAAGAAATGAGCAGCTTATGTGTAAGAAATGAAAGTTGTAGTGTAACTGAATTTCTAATAAGCTAGGAAAATAAGCTAAACAATGAGTTAAGCTACCAAACAGTGACAGAAGCTAATGTATACTAAAATAAGCTAAAAGCAACTAGTTATACCTACTCCTAACAAGCTATAAGCTAAGACCAATGATTTAAACAAACTGCTAATTTTATAAAACAGCTAATTAACCCCTACTGTTTGGGCTAGTACACAAGCTTATTCAATAAGCTAAACTCAAAACCAATAGTGCAGTCCTAAAGTACACCTGGCAAGCTTCAAATGGGCCAAGCAACAGATTCTAACTCTTTAAATTGAGACCTACACAAGCTCTGCAATTCTGCCTGATTCACACTCAGTTTTTGCTGAGTGTGAACAGGGCAGATTGAGCTAAATGAATAGCTTATTTGAAGCTTAAAATGACTTTATCAATTTGGACAAAAAGCAGTTATCACAACTAGACCAGTTGAAAATCATTTATCCAAAGTTTGAAACACTAAAACTTAGTAATGAATGAATGGTTGATTCACAAAGTTTGTTGAAAAACTGTATTGACAGATTTTGAATTTTGAAGAACAGGTTTATGAACTTTGACTTTAGTAAGTTTTGATCCAAAATATTTGACTGATTATGATGAATTTAGACTACTGATGATTAAAACAAGCTTGATCTACTTACTCTAAACCTATATGTAAATAATGAGCTACTGATTTTAACAGATTCACCAACAAGATCAGTTGCAAGATGATTTTGACTATATGATTATAACTGCTATAACTAAGATCTGAAATGACTATCAAAAACCTAAATAAGCATGTATCAACTACCTCTATCTGTCTAACTGATCTCTATCACAGTTTTATAAGCTATTCCAAACACTATTGTAACTACTGATTTGAGAGCTAAAAACAGATTACCACAATATTATGCTAAGCAAACAATGAACACAGATAACAAACTACAAATAATCACTAAAATCAGATTCAAATGACAGATTCAAACAGTGGAACAGATTTGAGAACTTACAAAGTACCTAGCCACTATGGCTTGCAAATGATGAAACAGTAACCTCTAACCTATTTAACCCCTATTGTGACAACCCGTACTTTCAGGTCATTTCTCGAAACAATTTATGCCTTACAATTTCAACATTTATAGTAAACTTGGTTTACTTGTTCCAAATTCGCGTAACCTTAAAGGTTTAGCGGCGAATTCATGATCATATCATCACGTACATTTCATATGGACTAAGTTTTGTCTACATTTCATTAACATCATTTGCATCACGTTAGTTCATTCATGACATTTCATTTCACATTAAACGCGTAATTTTTATATTAAATAAACGTTATCGCGTGAGTTATTATTTTGAATATTTAATCCATTACTTTCAAAAATGATCCCGATGTATTTTTAAACTTACATTTAGTTTATAAAAACTATATTTTGAGTTTTCCTAATGTTTTAAATTTATTTGGTACATAAGTCGTTAAATTTATATTATTACGACGTGTTTCTTAAAAACTACTCGATAATTATTTTATCACTCAAATTTCACAAGGAATGTATTTTTACAATTTTTATTATCTCATTACATTCTATTTTGACCTATTAAAAACTTACTTGTACCAAAAATTTCCATTTACCTTTACTTGTACATTTTCTACACAATTACTTATACTTTTGTCAAATATTACACAAGTACACAAAGTTTATACAAGTTTATAAAAAAAAAAAAAACATAAATATCTACATTCCCCCCCCCCCCCTTGGCCGACCAAGGGGGAAGGGTGTCATTAATTTGAGTAAGGCCTCTTGATTGTAATAATTCTATACATTATATAAAAGTCTTACTTGTTACTTATTCATTCACCTCAACATTATTTCTCAAAGTACTAGCAAAATATTTCTCTCCTTTGTTTTTCTTCATCTTAACCGGTTCTACAAGAGCTACAAAGGGATCATCATATTTTTGTTCTCAAGCACAAGTGTTTTTGCAATCTAGTTATCACTCTTTATAAGGTTTTGAAATAAAAACCAAGAGTGTTTAGGTTTAACCTTGTTACTTGCACCTCATCATATTCACTTGTAAGCATGTTTCTTTCATTTTTCATGTTTCCTTATCATCTCATATGTATCTTTTCATTTTTGGAGCAACATGCAAGACATATGTGATTTATACCATTTTTACATGATTTTAGAGTATATATATATATTTGGTCATCCTATAATTATCCCCTTGGTATTCATTGGTCTTGATGATGTCTAGGAACCCATGACACCCTAAGAAGGTGTATGGTAGGATTAGATTAGCTTTGGAGTTGATTTGAAGGGATTAGAATAGGTTTTGTCCGAGAAAAACTATTTTCGATACGTATAAAATAGGTTCTGTCCTTATTTTGATTTTCTGGAAAAACAGACAGTAGGCACGACTTTTTGGCCTTGATATTTAGAAAATATACTTTAAAACGAATCCGTGGCCGCTTGAACGGAATAAAACGGACTTATAACGAAGAAGTTATGGATTTTACAAGTTTGATGACGAAATATATAATTTTCAGAAATTTCAGCATACTATATTTTTCTTGTACGAGTCAAAAACGAGCCTTAAGCTTCACAAATTATTTCGACTTGTCAAAAATATATTAGTTTACTTCGATACGAAGCTAAGGACGTATTATACGTAGAAAACGGATTTGAAACGACAAAGATATGCACTTTTTCATAAACTTGCCGTAACTATTATTTTCTGAAAAACTATATTATTTTACGATACAAGTGTTTTGGTAGCTGTAACGTCCATGTTGAGGGCTGTTTTTAACCACGATGTGAAACTTTTTGGAACGAAATGTCTTCTAATGAAATCAAGATCACCGGGCATATTTTTCAAAACGACAAGCCGTTTGTATAGCGGAGTTGTAATAAATTGTTTACGGATGTCTAAACTTGGCCGAAACTCATTTTTAACCAACATTTTAGCCAAAACCACCATCTTTAACCCTTATTATCTTTATGTTCGAGACCTTTTGGACGAAAACTCCTGAACTGAAACTTCTAGATATCGATACAAACTTTCCAAAACAGTCGAGTTCGTTCTCTAATGATCGACGTACACCATTTTACGACTAGTTTTCCAAAGCCATTTTTGTTAATTTCATGATAATTCCGACGACATTGTTTTGCGACGAAAAGTGAAAATTTCACCAAAAATCATTATAAAACCATTGTAGGATGACATTTTGACGTAAAAACTTGTAAAGTCATTTTTGATTGGTCAAGACGTCAAAAGAGTATTTTTCGACGATAAGTATTATTTTCAAAACTCGCAAATGGTATAAATAACATACGAAATGCATGCATAACACTACATCATAACTCATTAAGCATCATATCATTGGTAATAGGTCCAGATTAAAGTTTCACATTATACCTCGGTGTACCCACTTTTGTCTTCGCATCATTTCATCAAGTGAGTTTTCATAGCCCCTACTTTTACTTGCTTTCATAAATGTTTTGGGGGAGATACATGCTCATCAACTTTTATGACATTCATATCTATTTGCAAACTATGTGCTATTTGAATTGAATGTTTAGTCATAATCTACAACCTATTACCATTGAGCTGAATGTCTTGGGATTACCATTGAGCTGAATGTCTTGGGATTACCATTGAGCTGAATGTCTTGGGATTACCATTGAGCTGAATGTCTTGGGATTACCAATGAGCTGAATGTCTTGGGATTACCCTTGAGCTGAATGTCTTGGGATTACCATTGAGCTGAATGTCTTGGGATTACCCTTGAGCTGAATGTCTTGGGATTATCATTGGGCTGAATGTCTTGGGATTTTCATTGAACTAAATGTCTTGGTATAATTATGTCAAGTAATTATTGATACAGTAAATCATGCACTATTATGTGAATTCATTTGACATCATGCACTTGAACATAAACTATGCACCATTTGGCAGTGGGTTGTGAACACACAGGTTGCAAGTTTTGTATGGGCGGAACTTGGAACTGAGTGGATTTACAATGCCTTTGCTGCATAAACGATTTTGAAAATCTTTACATTTCAAACCAAACTCTATGAACTCACTCAACCTTTGTGTTGACACTTTTAGCATGTTTTTATCTCAGGTATCTAAGGCATACACTTCATGGCATGCATGTGGACACATCTTAGAGTCGCGGTGACGACGCGTCTCACTTAGGTTTTACATACTTTAAAACATCGTTTGAATTGTAACAAACTTATTTCCGCACAAGATGATTTCCATTTGGGACCTACACTTTGTAAACTCTGATTGTTTTATTAAATCAAATGATGTGTTTTCCAAACGACACTTTAGGTCGTTCAATATATCTGTAACTGTGATGCTATGACAGTCAATCCCCAGGAATTCCATTCCGCTGCAAAACAGGTAATTTGGGGGTGTGACAGATTGGCATCAGAGCTTCGGTTATAGAGAACTAGGTTGCATCGTTGACCCTAGACTATAACTACATCATCATAGCATCTCATCATTTCATCACAAGTGCATGTTCACTTTGCATGCGATTTATACGTACATTTTTCGAGTTATTTACTTTCATTTCATATCGATTGTCACATGGATGCCTTTAAATGCCCATTCCATTATTCTTTCTTCATACTCTAATGTGGAGAATTCCTTGTTATTCCCTATCACAATTTTCACATCAATTGACTCATCACCGATAACGTCGAATGCCGAGATGAACCTTTAAATAGGGCGAAGTCGCTCTCACTCCTCTGTTTCACCACTAACATGTCGAGTTACACGTTATTCACACACTAAGTCACTAAACCATCATACATTTGAAGCACTTACAACACCTCATAACCCATCTTTTCGGAAACCGTCGATCATTTTGAAAAATAACCTCAAACTTATCATTTCTTATCACATCTCTTTAGAGCGCTTATTATTAACATAGGACTTTGATACGTCTCACCCTTTCCACTTATTTTGAAGAAGATATGGCGCCAAAGAAAGCTGCAACCGAAATGACCCAAGCGGCTATTCAAAAGTTAGTAAGAGATACCGTAGCCGATGCTCTAAGGATTGAAAGGGAAACGGTGGCTGCTGCTGTTGCCGAAGCCGCTAGAATTGAGAGGGAAGTTGAAGCCGCTAGGCTTGCTGCTGCTGCAGGAAATGCAGGAGGGTCTGGAGTTAAAAGCTGTTCGTATAAGGACTTCAAAAGTGGAGATCCCACGAAGTTTAGAGGGACTGAAGGAGCCACTGCCATGGTGCGATGGTTCGAGAAATTGGAGTCCGTGTTTTTGCTGTGTAATTGCCCGGATGATAGTAAGGTCAAGTTTGCTACAAGTACACTACTCAATGGAGCATTGTCGTGGTGGAACTCATATGCTCAACCGATGGGAATGGAGAATGCTTTCAAGCTCACTTGGGAGCAATTCAAAGGTTTGGTAACAAAGAAGTTTTGTCCGCGTACAGAGATGAAGAAGTTAGAGACCGAATTCTATGAGTTGAAAACTATTGGGTACGACATTGATACTTATATTCGAAGGTTCCAAGAATTGGCCGTGTTATGCCCATCTATGGTTTCGGATAATGAGAAGCTACTGGAGGCTTTCATTGAAGGACTTCCTGAGATTATTCAAGGCGATGTGACTTCTTCTGACCCGCAAACGATTGAGGAAGCTATTCGATTGTCTCAAAAGCTCATGGCACAAGTAGTAAAGAGGGGCAACACCACAAACACCAACCAAAACAACAACAACCCCAACAACCGCACCAACTACCACAATAACCAAAACAACAACTACAACGACGATAACCAAATCAACAACAACAAAAGAAAATGGGAAAATGACCAAGGAGGTTACAATAACAACAACCAAAACCGTAACACTAACCATCATCAACAACAGAATAGAGGGCAAGAAACTGCAATGGTTTATGTTGCTGCACAAACAGAAGGCAGAGGTTATGCTGGAACCTACCCACTATGTAATCGATGTAAGTATCATCACATGGGTCTTTGTCCTGTTAAGTGCTACAAGTGTCAAAAACTAGGACACCATGCCAGGGATTGTAGAGGTAAATCCATAGTCACATGCTTCGGATGTGGAGAGCAAGGACACTATCGGAGTCAATGTCCTCAAAACAAAGGTCAACAAGTCGAAGGTGCTCATGGAAATGCATACAGGTTACAAGGAGGAGAAGCTCGTCATGGTCACAACAACGCAGAAGACTGAATAAATTCGGAAACTAACAGTCTTATTTCTCCTTATGTACTATGTCGTACTAAGTTTATGTTTTCCATCGTATCCGAATCTTTATAACCTAAGATGTACTACTTTTGCTAAACCACTCGTTGTAAAATATTCTCATCTATCGTACTTTATTTCCTTTCGATTCGATATCATTTACGAGAAATTTATTTCTTTTTACTTTATCGACCATTTTAACGACACGGTTTAAATCCTTGTAAACATTGAGAGTTATAACAACTAAACCGAACGTCACGTCATCGTTCCTTAATTATACATAGCCTAGCTAACTATGTCTAATTCTGGAGGGATCACGTTATGTTGGGAGCGGTTAATTATAAATCTTAGTGCAAGCAAAATCTTCACATATTTCAAAGTCAAAGTGTTACTTATGAGAGACTCATTCGATATTTTTCTTACTACGATGTTTTGTACACTCTCAATCATCGATAACCGTAACGACACTTCTCCATGTCTTCTCTCCTCGGTATTCATCACAAACTCAAATCCGATAGACCTAACAACGACTGAATTCAGGGACTGAATTCCTTTTTGGATGGGCGAATGTGACAACCCGTACTTTCAGGTCATTTCTCGAAACAATTTATGCCTTACAATTTCAACATTTATAGTAAACTTGGTTTACTTGTTCCAAATTCGCGTAACCTTAAAGGTTTAGCGGCGAATTCATGATCATATCATCACGTACATTTCATATGGACTAAGTTTAGTCTACATTTCATTAACATCATTTGCATCACGTTAGTTCATTCATGACATTTCATGTCACATTAAACGCGTAATTTTTATATTAAATAAACGTTATCGCGTGAGTTATTATTTTGAATATTTAATCCATTACTTTCAAAAATGATCCCGATGTATTTTTAAACTTACATTTAGTTTATAAAAACTATATTTTGAGTTTTCCTAATGTTTTAAATTTATTTGGTACATAAGTCGTTAAATTTATATTATTACGACGTGTTTCTTAAAAACTACTCGATAATTATTTTATCACTCAAATTTCACAAGGAATGTATTTTTACAATTTTTATTATCTCATTACATTCTATTTTGACCTATTAAAAACTTACTTGTACCAAAAATTTCCATTTACCTTTACTTGTACATTTTCTACACAATTACTTATACTTTTGTCAAATATTACACAAGTACACAAAGTTTATACAAGTTTATAAAAAAAAAAAAAAACATAAATATCTACATTCCCCCCCCCCCCCCTTGGCCGACCAAGGGGGAAGGGTGTCATTAATTTGAGTAAGGCCTCTTGATTGTAATAATTCTATACATTATATAAAAGTCTTACTTGTTACTTATTCATTCACCTCAACATTATTTCTCAAAGTACTAGCAAAATATTTCTCTCCTTTGTTTTTCTTCATCTTAACCGGTTCTACAAGAGCTACAAAGGGATCATCATATTTTTGTTCTCAAGCACAAGTGTTTTTGCAATCTAGTTATCACTCTTTATAAGGTTTTGAAATAAAAACCAAGAGTGTTTAGGTTTAACCTTGTTACTTGCACCTCATCATATTCACTTGTAAGCATGTTTCTTTCATTTTTCATGTTTCCTTATCATCTCATATGTATCTTTTCATTTTTGGAGCAACATGCAAGACATATGTGATTTATACCATTTTTACATGATTTTAGAGTATATATATATATTTGGTCATCCTATAATTATCCCCTTGGTATTCATTTGTCTTGATGATGTCTAGGAACCCATGACACCCTAAGAAGGTGTATGGTAGGATTAGATTAGCTTTGGAGTTGATTTGAAGGGATTAGAATAGGTTTTGTCCGAGAAAAACTATTTTCGATACGTATAAAATAGGTTCTGTCCTTATTTTGATTTTCTGGAAAAACAGACAGTAGGCACGACTTTTTGGCCTTGATATTTAGAAAATATACTTTAAAACGAATCCGTGGCCGCTTGAACGGAATAAAACGGACTTATAACGAAGAAGTTATGGATTTTACAAGTTTGACGACGAAATATATAATTTTCAGAAATTTCAGCATACTATATTTTTCTTGTACGAGTCAAAAACGAGCCTTAAGCTTCACAAATTATTTCGACTTGTCAAAAATATATTAGTTTACTTCGATACGAAGCTAAGGACGTATTATACGTAGAAAACGGATTTGAAACGACAAAGATATGCACTTTTTCATAAACTTGCCGTAACTATTATTTTCTGAAAAACTATATTATTTTACGATACAAGTGTTTTGGTAGCTGTAACGTCCATGTTGAGGGCTGTTTTTAACCACGATGTGAAACTTTTTGGAACGAAATGTCTTCTAATGAAATCAAGATCACCGGGCATATTTTTCAAAACGACAAGCCGTTTGTATAGCGGAGTTGTAATAAATTGTTTACGGATGTCTAAACTTGGCCGAAACTCATTTTTAACCAACATTTTAGCCAAAACCACCATCTTTAACCCTTATTATCTTTATGTTCGAGACCTTTTGGACGAAAACTCCTGAACTGAAACTTCTAGATATCGATACAAACTTTCCAAAACAGTCGAGTTCGTTCTCTAACGATCGACGTACACCATTTTACGACTAGTTTTCCAAAGCCATTTTTGTTAATTTCATGATAATTCCGACGACATTGTTTTGCGACGAAAAGTGAAAATTTCACCAAAAATCATTATAAAACCATTGTAGGATGACATTTTGACGTAAAAACTTGTAAAGTCATTTTTGATTGGTCAAGACGTCAAAAGAGTATTTTTCGACGATAAGTATTATTTTCAAAACTCGCAAATGGTATAAATAACATACGAAATGCATGCATAACACTACATCATAACTCATTAAGCATCATATCATTGGTAATAGGTCCAGATTAAAGTTTCACATTATACCTCGGTGTACCCACTTTTGTCTTCGCATCATTTCATCAAGTGAGTTTTCATAGCCCCTACTTTTACTTGCTTTCATAAATGTTTTGGGGGAGATACATGCTCATCAACTTTTATGACATTCATATCTATTTGCAAACTATGTGCTATCTGAATTGAATGTTTAGTCATAATCTACAACCTATTACCATTGAGCTGAATGTCTTGGGATTACCATTGAGCTGAATGTCTTGGGATTACCATTGAGCTGAATGTCTTGGGATTACCATTGAGCTGAATGTCTTGGGATTACCAATGAGCTGAATGTCTTGGGATTACCCTTGAGCTGAATGTCTTGGGATTACCATTGAGCTGAATGTCTTGGGATTACCCTTGAGCTGAATGTCTTGGGATTATCATTGGGCTGAATGTCTTGGGATTTTCATTGAACTAAATGTCTTGGTATAATTATGTCAAGTAATTATTGATACAGTAAATCATGCACTATTATGTGAATTCATTTGACATCATGCACTTGAACATAAACTATGCACCATTTGGCAGTGGGTTGTGAACACACAGGTTGCAAGTTTTGTATGGGCGGAACTTGGAACTGAGTGGATTTACAATGCCTTTGCTGCATAAACGATTTTGAAAATCTTTACATTTCAAACCAAACTCTATGAACTCACTCAACCTTTGTGTTGACACTTTTAGCATGTTTTTATCTCAGGTATCTAAGGCATACACTTCATGGCATGCATGTGGACACATCTTAGAGTCGCGGTGACGACGCGTCTCACTTAGGTTTTACATACTTTAAAACATCGTTTGAATTGTAACAAACTTATTTCCGCACAAGATGATTTCCATTTGGGACCTACACTTTGTAAACTCTGATTGTTTTATTAAATCAAACTGATGTGTTTTCCAAACGACACTTTAGGTCGTTCAATATATCTGTAACTGTGATGCTATGACAGTCAATCCCCAGGAATTCCATTCCGCTGCAAAACAGGTAATTTGGGGGTGTGACAGATTGGCATCAGAGCTTCGGTTATAGAGAACTAGGTTGCATCGTTGACCCTAGACTATAACTACATCATCATAGCATCTCATCATTTCATCACAAGTGCATGTTCACTTTGCATGCGATTTATACGTACATTTTTCGAGTTATTTACTTTCATTTCATATCGATTGTCACATGGATGCCTTTAAATGCCCATTCCATTATTCTTTCTTCATACTCTAATGTGGAGAATTCCTTGTTATTCCCTATCACAATTTTCACATCAATTGACTCATCACCGATAACGTCGAATGCCGAGATGAACCTTTAAATAGGGCGAAGTCGCTCTCACTCCTCTGTTTCACCACTAACATGTCGAGTTACACGTTATTCACACACTAAGTCACTAAACCATCATACATTTGAAGCACTTACAACACCTCATAACCCATCTTTTCGGAAACCGTCGATCATTTTGAAAAATAACCTCAAACTTATCATTTCTTATCACATCTCTTTAGAGCGCTTATTATTAACATAGGACTTTGATACGTCTCACCCTTTCCACTTATTTTGAAGAAGATATGGCGCCAAAGAAAGCTGCAACCGAAATGACCCAAGCGGCTATTCAAAAGTTAGTAAGAGATACCGTAGCCGATGCTCTAAGGATTGAAAGGGAAACGGTGGCTGCTGCTGTTGCCGAAGCCGCTAGAATTGAGAGGGAAGTTGAAGCCGCTAGGCTTGCTGCTGCTGCAGGAAATGCAGGAGGGTCTGGAGTTAAAAGCTGTTCGTATAAGGACTTCAAAAGTGGAGATCCCACGAAGTTTAGAGGGACTGAAGGAGCCACTGCCATGGTGCGATGGTTCGAGAAATTGGAGTCCGTGTTTTTGCTGTGTAATTGCCCGGATGATAGTAAGGTCAAGTTTGCTACAAGTACACTACTCAATGGAGCATTGTCGTGGTGGAACTCATATGCTCAACCGATGGGAATGGAGAATGCTTTCAAGCTCACTTGGGAGCAATTCAAAGGTTTGGTAACAAAGAAGTTTTGTCCGCGTACAGAGATGAAGAAGTTAGAGACCGAATTCTATGAGTTGAAAACTATTGGGTACGACATTGATACTTATATTCGAAGGTTCCAAGAATTGGCCGTGTTATGCCCATCTATGGTTTCGGATAATGAGAAGCTACTGGAGGCTTTCATTGAAGGACTTCCTGAGATTATTCAAGGCGATGTGACTTCTTCTGACCCGCAAACGATTGAGGAAGCTATTCGATTGTCTCAAAAGCTCATGGCACAAGTAGTAAAGAGGGGCAACACCACAAACACCAACCAAAACAACAACAACCCCAACAACCGCACCAACTACCACAATAACCAAAACAACAACTACAACGACGATAACCAAATCAACAACAACAAAAGAAAATGGGAAAATGACCAAGGAGGTTACAATAACAACAACCAAAACCGTAACACTAACCATCATCAACAACAGAATAGAGGGCAAGAAACTGCAATGGTTTATGTTGCTGCACAAACAGAAGGCAGAGGTTATGCTGGAACCTACCCACTATGTAATCGATGTAAGTATCATCACATGGGTCTTTGTCCTGTTAAGTGCTACAAGTGTCAAAAACTAGGACACCATGCCAGGGATTGTAGAGGTAAATCCATAGTCACATGCTTCGGATGTGGAGAGCAAGGACACTATCGGAGTCAATGTCCTCAAAACAAAGGTCAACAAGTCGAAGGTGCTCATGGAAATGCATACAGGTTACAAGGAGGAGAAGCTCGTCATGGTCACAACAACGCAGAAGACTGAATAAATTCGGAAACTAACAGTCTTATTTCTCCTTATGTACTATGTCGTACTAAGTTTATGTTTTCCATCGTATCCGAATCTTTATAACCTAAGATGTACTACTTTTGCTAAACCACTCGTTGTAAAATATTCTCATCTATCGTACTTTATTTCCTTTCGATTCGATATCATTTACGAGAAATTTATTTCTTTTTACTTTATCGACCATTTTAACGACACGGTTTAAATCCTTGTAAACATTGAGAGTTATAACAACTAAACCGAACGTCACGTCATCGTTCCTTAATTATACATAGCCTAGCTAACTATGTCTAATTCTGGAGGGATCACGTTATGTTGGGAGCGGTTAATTATAAATCTTAGTGCAAGCAAAATCTTCACATATTTCAAAGTCAAAGTGTTACTTATGAGAGACTCATTCGATATTTTTCTTACTACGATGTTTTGTACACTCTCAATCATCGATAACCGTAACGACACTTCTCCATGTCTTCTCTCCTCGGTATTCATCACAAACTCAAATCCGATAGACCTAACAACGACTGAATTCAGGGACTGAATTCCTTTTTGGATGGGCGAATGTGACAACCCGTACTTTCAGGTCATTTCTCGAAACAATTTATGCCTTACAATTTCAACATTTATAGTAAACTTGGTTTACTTGTTCCAAATTCGCGTAACCTTAAAGGTTTAGCGGCGAATTCATGATCATATCATCACGTACATTTCATATGGACTAAGTTTAGTCTACATTTCATTAACATCATTTGCATCACGTTAGTTCATTCATGACATTTCATGTCACATTAAACGCGTAATTTTTATATTAAATAAACGTTATCGCGTGAGTTATTATTTTGAATATTTAATCCATTACTTTCAAAAATGATCCCGATGTATTTTTAAACTTACATTTAGTTTATAAAAACTATATTTTGAGTTTTCCTAATGTTTTAAATTTATTTGGTACATAAGTCGTTAAATTTATATTATTACGACGTGTTTCTTAAAAACTACTCGATAATTATTTTATCACTCAAATTTCACAAGGAATGTATTTTTACAATTTTTATTATCTCATTACATTCTATTTTGACCTATTAAAAACTTACTTGTACCAAAAATTTCCATTTACCTTTACTTGTACATTTTCTACACAATTACTTATACTTTTGTCAAATATTACACAAGTACACAAAGTTTATACAAGTTTATAAAAAAAAAAAAAACATAAATATCTACATTCCCCCCCCCCCCCTTGGCCGACCAAGGGGGAAGGGTGTCATTAATTTGAGTAAGGCCTCTTGATTGTAATAATTCTATACATTATATAAAAGTCTTACTTGTTACTTATTCATTCACCTCAACATTATTTCTCAAAGTACTAGCAAAATATTTCTCTCCTTTGTTTTTCTTCATCTTAACCGGTTCTACAAGAGCTACAAAGGGATCATCATATTTTTGTTCTCAAGCACAAGTGTTTTTGCAATCTAGTTATCACTCTTTATAAGGTTTTGAAATAAAAACCAAGAGTGTTTAGGTTTAACCTTGTTACTTGCACCTCATCATATTCACTTGTAAGCATGTTTCTTTCATTTTTCATGTTTCCTTATCATCTCATATGTATCTTTTCATTTTTGGAGCAACATGCAAGACATATGTGATTTATACCATTTTTACATGATTTTAGAGTATATATATATATTTGGTCATCCTATAATTATCCCCTTGGTATTCATTTGTCTTGATGATGTCTAGGAACCCATGACACCCTAAGAAGGTGTATGGTAGGATTAGATTAGCTTTGGAGTTGATTTGAAGGGATTAGAATAGGTTTTGTCCGAGAAAAACTATTTTCGATACGTATAAAATAGGTTCTGTCCTTATTTTGATTTTCTGGAAAAACAGACAGTAGGCACGACTTTTTGGCCTTGATATTTAGAAAATATACTTTAAAACGAATCCGTGGCCGCTTGAACGGAATAAAACGGACTTATAACGAAGAAGTTATGGATTTTACAAGTTTGACGACGAAATATATAATTTTCAGAAATTTCAGCATACTATATTTTTCTTGTACGAGTCAAAAACGAGCCTTAAGCTTCACAAATTATTTCGACTTGTCAAAAATATATTAGTTTACTTCGATACGAAGCTAAGGACGTATTATACGTAGAAAACGGATTTGAAACGACAAAGATATGCACTTTTTCATAAACTTGCCGTAACTATTATTTTCTGAAAAACTATATTATTTTACGATACAAGTGTTTTGGTAGCTGTAACGTCCATGTTGAGGGCTGTTTTTAACCACGATGTGAAACTTTTTGGAACGAAATGTCTTCTAATGAAATCAAGATCACCGGGCATATTTTTCAAAACGACAAGCCGTTTGTATAGCGGAGTTGTAATAAATTGTTTACGGATGTCTAAACTTGGCCGAAACTCATTTTTAACCAACATTTTAGCCAAAACCACCATCTTTAACCCTTATTATCTTTATGTTCGAGACCTTTTGGACGAAAACTCCTGAACTGAAACTTCTAGATATCGATACAAACTTTCCAAAACAGTCGAGTTCGTTCTCTAACGATCGACGTACACCATTTTACGACTAGTTTTCCAAAGCCATTTTTGTTAATTTCATGATAATTCCGACGACATTGTTTTGCGACGAAAAGTGAAAATTTCACCAAAAATCATTATAAAACCATTGTAGGATGACATTTTGACGTAAAAACTTGTAAAGTCATTTTTGATTGGTCAAGACGTCAAAAGAGTATTTTTCGACGATAAGTATTATTTTCAAAACTCGCAAATGGTATAAATAACATACGAAATGCATGCATAACACTACATCATAACTCATTAAGCATCATATCATTGGTAATAGGTCCAGATTAAAGTTTCACATTATACCTCGGTGTACCCACTTTTGTCTTCGCATCATTTCATCAAGTGAGTTTTCATAGCCCCTACTTTTACTTGCTTTCATAAATGTTTTGGGGGAGATACATGCTCATCAACTTTTATGACATTCATATCTATTTGCAAACTATGTGCTATCTGAATTGAATGTTTAGTCATAATCTACAACCTATTACCATTGAGCTGAATGTCTTGGGATTACCATTGAGCTGAATGTCTTGGGATTACCATTGAGCTGAATGTCTTGGGATTACCATTGAGCTGAATGTCTTGGGATTACCAATGAGCTGAATGTCTTGGGATTACCCTTGAGCTGAATGTCTTGGGATTACCATTGAGCTGAATGTCTTGGGATTACCCTTGAGCTGAATGTCTTGGGATTATCATTGGGCTGAATGTCTTGGGATTTTCATTGAACTAAATGTCTTGGTATAATTATGTCAAGTAATTATTGATACAGTAAATCATGCACTATTATGTGAATTCATTTGACATCATGCACTTGAACATAAACTATGCACCATTTGGCAGTGGGTTGTGAACACACAGGTTGCAAGTTTTGTATGGGCGGAACTTGGAACTGAGTGGATTTACAATGCCTTTGCTGCATAAACGATTTTGAAAATCTTTACATTTCAAACCAAACTCTATGAACTCACTCAACCTTTGTGTTGACACTTTTAGCATGTTTTTATCTCAGGTATCTAAGGCATACACTTCATGGCATGCATGTGGACACATCTTAGAGTCGCGGTGACGACGCGTCTCACTTAGGTTTTACATACTTTAAAACATCGTTTGAATTGTAACAAACTTATTTCCGCACAAGATGATTTCCATTTGGGACCTACACTTTGTAAACTCTGATTGTTTTATTAAATCAAACGATGTGTTTTCCAAACGACACTTTAGGTCGTTCAATATATCTGTAACTGTGATGCTATGACAGTCAATCCCCAGGAATTCCATTCCGCTGCAAAACAGGTAATTTGGGGGTGTGACAGATTGGCATCAGAGCTTCGGTTATAGAGAACTAGGTTGCATCGTTGACCCTAGACTATAACTACATCATCATAGCATCTCATCATTTCATCACAAGTGCATGTTCACTTTGCATGCGATTTATACGTACATTTTTCGAGTTATTTACTTTCATTTCATATCGATTGTCACATGGATGCCTTTAAATGCCCATTCCATTATTCTTTCTTCATACTCTAATGTGGAGAATTCCTTGTTATTCCCTATCACAATTTTCACATCAATTGACTCATCACCGATAACGTCGAATGCCGAGATGAACCTTTAAATAGGGCGAAGTCGCTCTCACTCCTCTGTTTCACCACTAACATGTCGAGTTACACGTTATTCACACACTAAGTCACTAAACCATCATACATTTGAAGCACTTACAACACCTCATAACCCATCTTTTCGGAAACCGTCGATCATTTTGAAAAATAACCTCAAACTTATCATTTCTTATCACATCTCTTTAGAGCGCTTATTATTAACATAGGACTTTGATACGTCTCACCCTTTCCACTTATTTTGAAGAAGATATGGCGCCAAAGAAAGCTGCAACCGAAATGACCCAAGCGGCTATTCAAAAGTTAGTAAGAGATACCGTAGCCGATGCTCTAAGGATTGAAAGGGAAACGGTGGCTGCTGCTGTTGCCGAAGCCGCTAGAATTGAGAGGGAAGCTGAAGCCGCTAGGCTTGCTGCTGCTGCAGGAAATGCAGGAGGGTCTGGAGTTAAAAGCTGTTCGTATAAGGACTTCAAAAGTGGAGATCCCACGAAGTTTAGAGGGACTGAAGGAGCCACTGCCATGGTGCGATGGTTCGAGAAATTGGAGTCCGTGTTTTTGCTGTGTAATTGCCCGGATGATAGTAAGGTCAAGTTTGCTACAAGTACACTACTCAATGGAGCATTGTCGTGGTGGAACTCATATGCTCAACCGATGGGAATGGAGAATGCTTTCAAGCTCACTTGGGAGCAATTCAAAGGTTTGGTAACAAAGAAGTTTTGTCCGCGTACAGAGATGAAGAAGTTAGAGACCGAATTCTATGAGTTGAAAACTATTGGGTACGACATTGATACTTATATTCGAAGGTTCCAAGAATTGGCCGTGTTATGCCCATCTATGGTTTCGGATAATGAGAAGCTACTGGAGGCTTTCATTGAAGGACTTCCTGAGATTATTCAAGGCGATGTGACTTCTTCTGACCCGCAAACGATTGAGGAAGCTATTCGATTGTCTCAAAAGCTCATGGCACAAGTAGTAAAGAGGGGCAACACCACAAACACCAACCAAAACAACAACAACCCCAACAACCGCACCAACTACCACAATAACCAAAACAACAACTACAACGACGATAACCAAATCAACAACAACAAAAGAAAATGGGAAAATGACCAAGGAGGTTACAATAACAACAACCAAAACCGTAACACTAACCATCATCAACAACAGAATAGAGGGCAAGAAACTGCAATGGTTTATGTTGCTACACAAACAGAAGGCAGAGGTTATGCTGGAACCTACCCACTATGTAATCGATGTAAGTATCATCACATGGGTCTTTGTCCTGTTAAGTGCTACAAGTGTCAAAAACTAGGACACCATGCCAGGGATTGTAGAGGTAAATCCATAGTCACATGCTTCGGATGTGGAGAGCAAGGACACTATCGGAGTCAATGTCCTCAAAACAAAGGTCAACAAGTCGAAGGTGCTCATGGAAATGCATACAGGTTACAAGGAGGAGAAGCTCGTCATGGTCACAACAACGCAGAAGACTGAATAAATTCGGAAACTAACAGTCTTATTTCTCCTTATGTACTATGTCGTACTAAGTTTATGTTTTCCATCGTATCCGAATCTTTATAACCTAAGATGTACTACTTTTGCTAAACCACTCGTTGTAAAATATTCTCATCTATCGTACTTTATTTCCTTTCGATTCGATATCATTTACGAGAAATTTATTTCTTTTTACTTTATCGACCATTTTAACGACACGGTTTAAATCCTTGTAAACATTGAGAGTTATAACAACTAAACCGAACGTCACGTCATCGTTCCTTAATTATACATAGCCTAGCTAACTATGTCTAATTCTGGAGGGATCACGTTATGTTGGGAGCGGTTAATTATAAATCTTAGTGCAAGCAAAATCTTCACATATTTCAAAGTCAAAGTGTTACTTATGAGAGACTCATTCGATATTTTTCTTACTACGATGTTTTGTACACTCTCAATCATCGATAACCGTAACGACACTTCTCCATGTCTTCTCTCCTCGGTATTCATCACAAACTCAAATCCGATAGACCTAACAACGACTGAATTCAGGGACTGAATTCCTTTTTGGATGGGCGAATGTGACAACCCGTACTTTCAGGTCATTTCTCGAAACAATTTATGCCTTACAATTTCAACATTTATAGTAAACTTGGTTTACTTGTTCCAAATTCGCGTAACCTTAAAGGTTTAGCGGCGAATTCATGATCATATCATCACGTACATTTCATATGGACTAAGTTTAGTCTACATTTCATTAACATCATTTGCATCACGTTAGTTCATTCATGACATTTCATTTCACATTAAACGCGTAATTTTTATATTAAATAAACGTTATCGCGTGAGTTATTATTTTGAATATTTAATCCATTACTTTCAAAAATGATCCCGATGTATTTTTAAACTTACATTTAGTTTATAAAAACTATATTTTGAGTTTTCCTAATGTTTTAAATTTATTTGGTACATAAGTCGTTAAATTTATATTATTACGACGTGTTTCTTAAAAACTACTCGATAATTATTTTATCACTCAAATTTCACAAGGAATGTATTTTTACAATTTTTATTATCTCATTACATTCTATTTTGACCTATTAAAAACTTACTTGTACCAAAAATTTCCATTTACCTTTACTTGTACATTTTCTACACAATTACTTATACTTTTGTCAAATATTACACAAGTACACAAAGTTTATACAAGTTTATAAAAAAAAAAAAAACATAAATATCTACATTCCCCCCCCCCCTTTGGCCGACCAAGGGGGAAGGGTGTCATTAATTTGAGTAAGGCCTCTTGATTGTAATAATTCTATACATTATATAAAAGTCTTACTTGTTACTTATTCATTCACCTCAACATTATTTCTCAAAGTACTAGCAAAATATTTCTCTCCTTTGTTTTTATTCATCTTAACCGGTTCTACAAGAGCTACAAAGGGATCATCATATTTTTGTTCTCAAGCACAAGTGTTTTTGCAATCTAGTTATCACTCTTTATAAGGTTTTGAAATAAAAACCAAGAGTGTTTAGGTTTAACCTTGTTACTTGCACCTCATCATATTCACTTGTAAGCATGTTTCTTTCATTTTTCATGTTTCCTTATCATCTCATATGTATCTTTTCATTTTTGGAGCAACATGCAAGACATATGTGATTTATACCATTTTTACATGATTTTAGAGTATATATATATATTTGGTCATCCTATAATTATCCCCTTGGTATTCATTGGTCTTGATGATGTCTAGGAACCCATGACACCCTAAGAAGGTGTATGGTAGGATTAGATTAGCTTTGGAGTTGATTTGAAGGGATTAGAATAGGTTTTGTCCGAGAAAAACTATTTTCGATACGTATAAAATAGGTTCTGTCCTTATTTTGATTTTCTGGAAAAACAGACAGTAGGCACGACTTTTTGGCCTTGATATTTAGAAAATATACTTTAAAACGAATCCGTGGCCGCTTGAACGGAATAAAACGGACTTATAACGAAGAAGTTATGGATTTTACAAGTTTGACGACGAAATATATAATTTTCAGAAATTTCAGCATACTATATTTTTCTTGTACGAGTCAAAAACGAGCCTTAAGCTTCACAAATTATTTCGACTTGTCAAAAATATATTAGCTTACTTCGATACGAAGCTAAGGACGTATTATACGTAGAAAACGGATTTGAAACGACAAAGATATGCACTTTTTCATAAACTTGCCGTAACTATTATTTTCTGAAAAACTATATTATTTTACGATACAAGTGTTTTGGTAGCTGTAACGTCCATGTTGAGGGCTGTTTTTAACCACGATGTGAAACTTTTTGGAACGAAATGTCTTCTAATGAAATCAAGATCACCGGGCATATTTTTCAAAACGACAAGCCGTTTGTATAGCGGAGTTGTAATAAATTGTTTACGGATGTCTAAACTTGGCCGAAACTCATTTTTAACCAACATTTTAGCCAAAACCACCATCTTTAACCCTTATTATCTTTATGTTCGAGACCTTTTGGACGAAAACTCCTGAACTGAAACTTCTAGATATCGATACAAACTTTCCAAAACAGTCGAGTTCGTTCTCTAACGATCGACGTACACCATTTTACGACTAGTTTTCCAAAGCCATTTTTGTTAATTTCATGATAATTCCGACGACATTGTTTTGCGACGAAAAGTGAAAATTTCACCAAAAATCATTATAAAACCATTGTAGGATGACATTTTGACGTAAAAACTTGTAAAGTCATTTTTGATTGGTCAAGACGTCAAAAGAGTATTTTTCGACGATAAGTATTATTTTCAAAACTCGCAAATGGTATAAATAACATACGAAATGCATGCATAACACTACATCATAACTCATTAAGCATCATATCATTGGTAATAGGTCCAGATTAAAGTTTCACATTATACCTCGGTGTACCCACTTTTGTCTTCGCATCATTTCATCAAGTGAGTTTTCATAGCCCCTACTTTTACTTGCTTTCATAAATGTTTTGGGGGAGATACATGCTCATCAACTTTTATGACATTCATATCTATTTGCAAACTATGTGCTATCTGAATTGAATGTTTAGTCATAATCTACAACCTATTACCATTGAGCTGAATGTCTTGGGATTACCATTGAGCTGAATGTCTTGGGATTACCATTGAGCTGAATGTCTTGGGATTACCATTGAGCTGAATGTCTTGGGATTACCAATGAGCTGAATGTCTTGGGATTACCCTTGAGCTGAATGTCTTGGGATTACCATTGAGCTGAATGTCTTGGGATTACCCTTGAGCTGAATGTCTTGGGATTATCATTGGGCTGAATGTCTTGGGATTTTCATTGAACTAAATGTCTTGGTATAATTATGTCAAGTAATTATTGATACAGTAAATCATGCACTATTATGTGAATTCATTTGACATCATGCACTTGAACATAAACTATGCACCATTTGGCAGTGGGTTGTGAACACACAGGTTGCAAGTTTTGTATGGGCGGAACTTGGAACTGAGTGGATTTACAATGCCTTTGCTGCATAAACGATTTTGAAAATCTTTACATTTCAAACCAAACTCTATGAACTCACTCAACCTTTGTGTTGACACTTTTAGCATGTTTTTATCTCAGGTATCTAAGGCATACACTTCATGGCATGCATGTGGACACATCTTAGAGTCGCGGTGACGACGCGTCTCACTTAGGTTTTACATACTTTAAAACATCGTTTGAATTGTAACAAACTTATTTCCGCACAAGATGATTTCCATTTGGGACCTACACTTTGTAAACTCTGATTGTTTTATTAAATCAAACGATGTGTTTTCCAAACGACACTTTAGGTCGTTCAATATATCTGTAACTGTGATGCTATGACAGTCAATCACCAGGAATTCCATTCCGCTGCAAAACAGGTAATTTGGGGGTGTGACAGATTGGCATCAGAGCTTCGGTTATAGAGAACTAGGTTGCATCGTTGACCCTAGACTATAACTACATCATCATAGCATCTCATCATTTCATCACAAGTGCATGTTCACTTTGCATGCGATTTATACGTACATTTTTCGAGTTATTTACTTTCATTTCATATCGATTGTCACATGGATGCCTTTAAATGCCCATTCCATTATTCTTTCTTCATACTCTAATGTGGAGAATTCCTTGTTATTCCCTATCACAATTTTCACATCAATTGACTCATCACCGATAACGTCGAATGCCGAGATGAACCTTTAAATAGGGCGAAGTCGCTCTCACTCCTCTGTTTCACCACTAACATGTCGAGTTACACGTTATTCACACACTAAGTCACTAAACCATCATACATTTGAAGCACTTACAACACCTCATAACCCATCTTTTCGGAAACCGTCGATCATTTTGAAAAATAACCTCAAACTTATCATTTCTTATCACATCTCTTTAGAGCGCTTATTATTAACATAGGACTTTGATACGTCTCACCCTTTCCACTTATTTTGAAGAAGATATGGCGCCAAAGAAAGCTGCAACCGAAATGACCCAAGCGGCTATTCAAAAGTTAGTAAGAGATACCGTAGCCGATGCTCTAAGGATTGAAAGGGAAACGGTGGCTGCTGCTGTTGCCGAAGCCGCTAGAATTGAGAGGGAAGCTGAAGCCGCTAGGCTTGCTGCTGCTGCAGGAAATGCAGGAGGGTCTGGAGTTAAAAGCTGTTCGTATAAGGACTTCAAAAGTGGAGATCCCACGAAGTTTAGAGGGACTGAAGGAGCCACTGCCATGGTGCGATGGTTCGAGAAATTGGAGTCCGTGTTTTTGCTGTGTAATTGCCCGGATGATAGTAAGGTCAAGTTTGCTACAAGTACACTACTCGATGGAGCATTGTCGTGGTGGAACTCATATGCTCAACCGATGGGAATGGAGAATGCTTTCAAGCTCACTTGGGAGCAATTCAAAGGTTTGGTAACAAAGAAGTTTTGTCCGCGTACAGAGATGAAGAAGTTAGAGACCGAATTCTATGAGTTGAAAACTATTGGGTACGACATTGATACTTATATTCGAAGGTTCCAAGAATTGGCCGTGTTATGCCCATCTATGGTTTCGGATAATGAGAAGCTACTGGAGGCTTTCATTGAAGGACTTCCTGAGATTATTCAAGGCGATGTGACTTCTTCTGACCCGCAAACGATTGAGGAAGCTATTCGATTGTCTCAAAAGCTCATGGCACAAGTAGTAAAGAGGGGCAACACCACAAACACCAACCAAAACAACAACAACCCCAACAACCGCACCAACTACCACAATAACCAAAACAACAACTACAACGACGATAACCAAATCAACAACAACAAAAGAAAATGGGAAAATGACCAAGGAGGTTACAATAACAACAACCAAAACCGTAACACTAACCATCATCAACAACAGAATAGAGGGCAAGAAACTGCAATGGTTTATGTTGCTGCACAAACAGAAGGCAGAGGTTATGCTGGAACCTACCCACTATGTAATCGATGTAAGTATCATCACACGGGTCTTTGTCCTGTTAAGTGCTACAAGTGTCAAAAACTAGGACACCATGCCAGGGATTGTAGAGGTAAATCCATAGTCACATGCTTCGGATGTGGAGAGCAAGGACACTATCGGAGTCAATGTCCTCAAAACAAAGGTCAACAAGTAGAAGGTGCTCATGGAAATGCATACAGGTTACAAGGAGGAGAAGCTCGTCATGGTCACAACAACGCAGAAGACTGAATAAATTCGGAAACTAACAGTCTTATTTCTCCTTATGTACTATGTCGTACTAAGTTTATGTTTTCCATCGTATCCGAATCTTTATAACCTAAGATGTACTACTTTTGCTAAACCACTCGTTGTAAAATATTCTCATCTATCGTACTTTATTTCCTTTCGATTCGATATCATTTACGAGAAATTTATTTCTTTTTACTTTATCGACCATTTTAACGACACGGTTTAAATCCTTGTAAACATTGAGAGTTATAACAACTAAACCGAACGTCACGTCATCGTTCCTTAATTATACATAGCCTAGCTAACTATGTCTAATTCTGGAGGGATCACGTTATGTTGGGAGCGGTTAATTATAAATCTTAGTGCAAGCAAAATCTTCACATATTTCAAAGTCAAAGTGTTACTTATGAGAGACTCATTCGATATTTTTCTTACTACGATGTTTTGTACACTCTCAATCATCGATAACCGTAACGACACTTCTCCATGTCTTCTCTCCTCGGTATTCATCACAAACTCAAATCCGATAGACCTAACAACGACTGAATTCAGGGACTGAATTCCTTTTTGGATGGGCGAATGTGACAACCCGTACTTTCAGGTCATTTCTCGAAACAATTTATGCCTTACAATTTCAACATTTATAGTAAACTTGGTTTACTTGTTCCAAATTCGCGTAACCTTAAAGGTTTAGCGGCGAATTCATGATCATATCATCACGTACATTTCATATGGACTAAGTTTAGTCTACATTTCATTAACATCATTTGCATCACGTTAGTTCATTCATGACATTTCATTTCACATTAAACGCGTAATTTTTATATTAAATAAACGTTATCGCGTGAGTTATTATTTTGAATATTTAATCCATTACTTTCAAAAATGATCCCGATGTATTTTTAAACTTACATTTAGTTTATAAAAACTATATTTTGAGTTTTCCTAATGTTTTAAATTTATTTGGTACATAAGTCGTTAAATTTATATTATTACGACGTGTTTCTTAAAAACTACTCGATAATTATTTTATCACTCAAATTTCACAAGGAATGTATTTTTACAATTTTTATTATCTCATTACATTCTATTTTGACCTATTAAAAACTTACTTGTACCAAAAATTTCCATTTACCTTTACTTGTACATTTTCTACACAATTACTTATACTTTTGTCAAATATTACACAAGTACACAAAGTTTATACAAGTTTATAAAAAAAAAAAAACATAAATATCTACATTCCCCCCCCCCCCCCTTTGGCCGACCAAGGGGGAAGGGTGTCATTAATTTGAGTAAGGCCTCTTGATTGTAATAATTCTATACATTATATAAAAGTCTTACTTGTTACTTATTCATTCACCTCAACATTATTTCTCAAAGTACTAGCAAAATATTTCTCTCCTTTGTTTTTATTCATCTTAACCGGTTCTACAAGAGCTACAAAGGGATCATCATATTTTTGTTCTCAAGCACAAGTGTTTTTGCAATCTATTTATCACTCTTTATAAGGTTTTGAAATAAAAACCAAGAGTGTTTAGGTTTAACCTTGTTACTTGCACCTCATCATATTCACTTGTAAGCATGTTTCTTTCATTTTTCATGTTTCCTTATCATCTCATATGTATCTTTTCATTTTTGGAGCAACATGCAAGACATATGTGATTTATACCATTTTTACATGATTTTAGAGTATATATATATATTTGGTCATCCTATAATTATCCCCTTGGTATTCATTGGTCTTGATGATGTCTAGGAACCCATGACACCCTAAGAAGGTGTATGGTAGGATTAGATTAGCTTTGGAGTTGATTTGAAGGGATTAGAATAGGTTTTGTCCGAGAAAAACTATTTTCGATACGTATAAAATAGGTTCTGTCCTTATTTTGATTTTCTGGAAAAACAGACAGTAGGCACGACTTTTTGGCCTTGATATTTAGAAAATATACTTTAAAACGAATCCGTGGCCGCTTGAACGGAATAAAACGGACTTATAACGAAGAAGTTATGGATTTTACAAGTTTGACGACGAAATATATAATTTTCAGAAATTTCAGCATACTATATTTTTCTTGTACGAGTCAAAAACGAGCCTTAAGCTTCACAAATTATTTCGACTTGTCAAAAATATATTAGTTTACTTCGATACGAAGCTAAGGACGTATTATACGTAGAAAACGGATTTGAAACGACAAAGATATGCACTTTTTCATAAACTTGCCGTAACTATTATTTTCTGAAAAACTATATTATTTTACGATACAAGTGTTTTGGTAGCTGTAACGTCCATGTTGAGGGCTGTTTTTAACCACGATGTGAAACTTTTTGGAACGAAATGTCTTCTAATGAAATCAAGATCACCGGGCATATTTTTCAAAACGACAAGCCGTTTGTATAGCGGAGTTGTAATAAATTGTTTACGGATGTCTAAACTTGGCCGAAACTCATTTTTAACCAACATTTTAGCCAAAACCACCATCTTTAACCCTTATTATCTTTATGTTCGAGACCTTTTGGACGAAAACTCCTGAACTGAAACTTCTAGATATCGATACAAACTTTCCAAAACAGTCGAGTTCGTTCTCTAACGATCGACGTACACCATTTTACGACTAGTTTTCCAAAGCCATTTTTGTTAATTTCATGATAATTCCGACGACATTGTTTTGCGACGAAAAGTGAAAATTTCACCAAAAATCATTATAAAACCATTGTAGGATGACATTTTGACGTAAAAACTTGTAAAGTCATTTTTGATTGGTCAAGACGTCAAAAGAGTATTTTTCGACGATAAGTATTATTTTCAAAACTCGCAAATGGTATAAATAACATACGAAATGCATGCATAACACTACATCATAACTCATTAAGCATCATATCATTGGTAATAGGTCCAGATTAAAGTTTCACATTATACCTCGGTGTACCCACTTTTGTCTTCGCATCATTTCATCAAGTGAGTTTTCATAGCCCCTACTTTTACTTGCTTTCATAAATGTTTTGGGGGAGATACATGCTCATCAACTTTTATGACATTCATATCTATTTGCAAACTATGTGCTATCTGAATTGAATGTTTAGTCATAATCTACAACCTATTACCATTGAGCTGAATGTCTTGGGATTACCATTGAGCTGAATGTCTTGGGATTACCATTGAGCTGAATGTCTTGGGATTACCATTGAGCTGAATGTCTTGGGATTACCAATGAGCTGAATGTCTTGGGATTACCCTTGAGCTGAATGTCTTGGGATTACCATTGAGCTGAATGTCTTGGGATTACCCTTGAGCTGAATGTCTTGGGATTATCATTGGGCTGAATGTCTTGGGATTTTCATTGAACTAAATGTCTTGGTATAATTATGTCAAGTAATTATTGATACAGTAAATCATGCACTATTATGTGAATTCATTTGACATCATGCACTTGAACATAAACTATGCACCATTTGGCAGTGGGTTGTGAACACACAGGTTGCAAGTTTTGTATGGGCGGAACTTGGAACTGAGTGGATTTACAATGCCTTTGCTGCATAAACGATTTTGAAAATCTTTACATTTCAAACCAAACTCTATGAACTCACTCAACCTTTGTGTTGACACTTTTAGCATGTTTTTATCTCAGGTATCTAAGGCATACACTTCATGGCATGCATGTGGACACATCTTAGAGTCGCGGTGACGACGCGTCTCACTTAGGTTTTACATACTTTAAAACATCGTTTGAATTGTAACAAACTTATTTCCGCACAAGATGATTTCCATTTGGGACCTACACTTTGTAAACTCTGATTGTTTTATTAAATCAAACGATGTGTTTTCCAAACGACACTTTAGGTCGTTCAATATATCTGTAACTGTGATGCTATGACAGTCAATCCCCAGGAATTCCATTCCGCTGCAAAACAGGTAATTTGGGGGTGTGACACCTATCCTACTTCAATTCAAGCTCAATTTCAACCCAATACAGCTACTGCATCATCCCAATACAGATCCAACACCAGCACATCAGATCAAGTTACTGTAGCAACTGAAGTAAACTGAACTTTTTATGATTTGAGTGTGAAAGAAGAATAAGCTTCACAATAAGCTATTAGAAGCTTATATGAACCTTATTAAACAGTAGATCAGTATGGATCACTCCACATTATAGATCTAAAATGATTTTTTATTTTTCAATGATTTTATTTGTATTTTTTTGTATTTTTTGAGATTTTGGAGAAATAAGCTAAAAACAGGTTTATAAAACTAGAATAAGCACTAATCAGAGATAATAAGTAGATTTAAAACTTAAACAAACACTTGATAATGAAAACTAAATTTTATTGATATGAGAAATTTGAGTACAAATTCGAATTACAAAAGACTTAAAACCTTTAAAAATGGAAATTACAATAAGCTACACTACTGAAACTAGAGAGAAGGAAAAAATGAAAAGATACAAGATGAGATGAGATACATAATGAAAAGAGGTCCTATATATAGCTAAGCTCAAGGCCTTGGGAAGCTTCTCGAATTCCTCCAGTGTGCTTTCTCTGAGCTCGTTCTCACCCTTAGATCAAATCCCACGCATCTTCCTTTGATATCAACCCTTGCATCACTATTGATGACTTGTTTCCACCAATGGGAGAGCAAAACGTGGCCTCAAGCACACAGATGGGTGACTTGGCAACGCTTATGTGTCAGAGGTGTTAGGGAAAAGTACATAACTGCCCTTAATTGTGGTAATAATGATCAATTTACACGGGGAGGTAATTAAGGTTCTATGAGTCTAGGTAAAAGGGGAAAAAGGGGCGCGGGTATTATTTGGGTTTATTTATTATTTTTCAAACGTTTTTGACTGGTTTAGTAGTTGTTTGACTCGGGTAATATGAGCGGGTCAAGTGGGTTTCGGGTTTAATAATAGACCGGGTATTAGCTTGGTTTTATTTTGGGCTCGGGTAAACTAGATTGGGCCGAGAAGTTTAGTAGTGGTTTAGGCTTAAGGATTTAGTTTGAATCCAAGTATACTTAAAGGGACCAAGAGTGTATTTTCTGCTTTCCAAGGGACTAAAGGTGTAATTTTGATAATGCTCATTAAGGACCAATCTTGTTAAGCTCAAATAATCCAAGGGTGAAATATTCAAACTCTGAAACTTCAGGGATCAATTCTGTCAAAAGCTGAAAGTGCAGGGACTAATCTTGATATTTCTTCAAACTTGACTAAAACTTCAAAAATCATCTTTAGAGATTAAAATCTTCCACAATGCACAATCCCGACCTTCCGGCTCAGCTAAAACTCTCTTGATCTCTCGTGCTCGGATTTATGTCTGATTTGGTTCCTTTTTGTGTGTTTTTGCATATCCGTACCTGCACAAGCACAAACTCAAGAAAACCACAAATATTAGCAATAAACGGCTTTTTCTTGGTTGTTTTGGGTCAGATTTACTACTGAAAAGATATGTGTTTAAGCACATATCAAAATACCCCAGACGAGACCATTGTCGTGTCCTCACGCAATGCAATCAACTCACGCTTCTAAAACCAAGGATTTCAATCTCTTTCTACTAAACCATTGATATGTCCAAACCGTCAAGTTATCTCACACAAGCTAGCCACTTGTGAATGACTAACCGTAAGAAACTTCAAACAGTTCAGACAAACCAATTAGAGAAGAAGTAGTCAATGTTCCTCAAAAGAGATTAAGAAAGCCTTAATTCTAAAAACGCCCCGTTTACCTTTTAATTCTCATGTATATATTACAATTAAGCACATTCCGATTATGAATGACGGTTTGTTGAACTTTCATGTCGATCAATAACTCCAACATTTTTCAAACGACACGTTAGGATCACGGAGTAGAAAACACAACACAGCGTGAAGTGACCATACGGATAGAATACATCGTCCCTGATTTTTCACAAGTCCCAAACTAAGCGTAAAACCGAAATCATTGTTACAAATGATTCTAGATGCTAACACTACCCATGGAAGTTACTTGTGTAATTACCTTTTGTTCCCATTTTCCTATTTTCCTCTAGATTTTTTTTTTTTTTTTATTTTTGTGATAAATGAATTTCTTCAAATTCTCGTTTCGATAACTTTTATTCCGATAAAGATACAAAGCTAAGTCGATAATTAGTTATCCGTCTTCTCTCAAGAACCATTGTCGTAAAAATGAGGTCCACATCAAGGAATTTTTATTCACTAACTTTTGATTTTTTCAATTTCATTTTTTTTCAACATCATTTTTCAATTTTTTTTTTTTTTTTTTTTTTTTTTTTCATATGAACTTTTACTTATATGAGCTGTGAACCACGGAGCTTCACGGGGTAATTCCAAGACTATAGGCTTCATGAAATGAGGATCCCGGCTGGCTAGGCTAAGACCTCACTCAATCCCGGCTAAAGATCCAAGGGTCCGATCTCGACACCGCAGCTCACAACTTTATTTATTACATTTCACACTTATCACTTATTACTTATTACTTATTTATTACGGATCCTTGATGTGTACCCAATTTTTAAAACAAAGATTCTTTTAAGAAGATAAAGAACTAACTATCGCCAAAAACTCGACATCTCTAATTATTTAGACAGATATGGGGTGAAACAATTTTGTGGGAACAAAAAGCCATAAGTACCTTCGATGGGCTCTAAAGAGAACCAACTACTCCACGCTTAGCATCTAAACTCATAAGTAACTCTATCATTTCTCGATCTCTGCAAATTTAAAATCTCAAATAATGAGATCCGCAGATGCTTAGCCGATAATTTTTAGATTACCTATGGTTAAGGGAACAAGCTAGGGCTCAACACGCCCGGTCAAGTCAGAATTCTGTCCCATTATCACTTTTGAAAATCTTAACATTGTGTTCAAATTGATTTGATAGCATATGAGTAAAGTTAACAATGGAAACATAAACATCATCTTTTCCCTTAAGCATATAAACCCACACTGCCCTAGAATAGTCATCAACAATAGTTAAAAAATATTTGTAACCATCTCTGCTAGTGACTTTATATGGTCCCCATACATCTAGATGAACAAGTTGACCAATTTTAGTTGATTTATGTTCACTTAGAGGGAATGGTTCCCTGGTTTGTTTAGCTTTGTTGCAAGTATCACAAAGATGGTCAGATTCAGATGAACTATCAAGTTTAAGAGTGGATTTAAGTATATGTAGGACTTGGTCAGAGGGATGACCAAGTCTTTGATGCCAGAGATTTCTAGAAACATGACAAACAGAAATGCAGTTATTAGAAGTAATCTTACATGTAGAATCAATATCAAACATATATAACCCATTGCATTGTTTACCAATCCCCACAATCCTTTTTTGATGTAAATCCTGTATATAGCAATTAGATTCATTAAACCCAACAAACATCTTATTGTCTCTAGCAATCTTATGAAAAGACAACAGACTGACATTGTACTCAGGAACAACCAGAACATCAAAAAGAGTTAGGTCATTATTGACCTTTAAGTCACCAATTTTAGTAATTAGGGCCTGAGTACCATTGGGATGTCCAACAGTTAGACCAAGATTTGAAATGTCAACAACATTAATTAAAAATTTGGCAGATACAGTCATGTGCTGATTTGCACCAGAGTCAACAATCCAACCAAGACTGATGTTTCCAGATAAGGTTTTTGTGTTGTTGTTAAAAAATTTGTTGAAGTTTATGTTAAACTTGACACTGCCATTAAAGAAGGTACCTGAAAAAAATTTACCTGCCATGTTGGCATTAGCAGAAGACACATTGTTGTCATTAAGAAGACTCATAAGTCTGGAGAGCTGTTCATTAGACAAAGAGACAGGAGAGTTGCTAGCTCTATTATCAGTGATATGATTAGTATCAGTGGAAACATTGTTAGTGCTGAAAGGTTTAGCATTAAAGTTCTTTTTAACATATCTAGCAGGATAACCAACAAGATCATAACATCTATCAACAGTGTGACCAGGTTTTTTGCAGTTAGTACATTTGAGATTCATGTTTGGTCCTCTGTTATTAGAGCTGTTACCAGCATTAAACCCATACCCTTTATTGAAATTGTTGTTGATTGATCCTTTTTTGTTATCAAAAAATTTTCCACTATCAAAAGTTTTTGCAGCAAAAGCAGTGGCATTGGGTTTAGCAGAGCTATTCCCAGAGGACACATTTCTGTGAGATTCTTCTCCAGAGACAACAGAGAAAGCAGTTTTAACATTAGGCAATGGATCTCTGGTTAGAATATTACTTCTGATAGGAACATAAGTGTCATCAAGACCCATAAGAAATTGCATTAATTTGATTAGCTGATTGTGCTTTTCAAAATGTTTTGTAGCCTCACAAGTGCAGGGAGGCAAGCTAATCATACAATAAAATTGTTTCCATAAAGAGTTAAGGTTGTTGTAATAATAAGCAAGAGAAGACCCATTTTGACTAAGAGAGTTTATATTTTTATGCAAATTAAAAATAGTTGAACCATCAACCTTATCATAAGTATCTTTAAGATCATTCCACATTTCATAAGCAGTTTTAGCATAGATAGCACCAGCAAATAGTTCAGGACTGAGAGAGTTAAGAATCCAGGTAACCACAACAGAGTTACAAGTATCCCATTGATTAGCGAGACTAGGGTTTGAGCCATCTCTTATGCAAGTACCATCAATAAACCCTAACTTATTATGATTCCTTAAGGCAAAAGTCATGGCCATATTCCATATTTTATAATTTTCAGTTCCAGTGAGTTTGATAGAAATAATGGGAGTACCATTGGTGTTATTGGGGTGTAAATACAAAGCATCACCAAAGGATAAGCTTTTCTCTATGGAAGAACCACCACCACCACCAGTATTATCATCACCAACAGCCATAATGCAAACAATAAGACAGACAAATAACACAGACAGAGATAACAGCAAGGGCAGATAGACATATAAGGAAATAAATAAGACTTTGTAATTAAGAAACAACAAGCACCAAGCCTGTGGACTGGGGTAAACCAGAGCAGGTATTCATACCACTCAGAGGTGGCAGATCAAGATGTTAGTCTACCCGTTTGCACCCACAAAGACTTAAGTACTGTTTGTTTGAAGAAGAGATTAGAATTAGACTTACAGAGCAATATGCAGCAGAAAGAACAAATCACAATAGGAAATAACCAGTGATTATGCCAATAGCAATAACCCCAAACCACTAATTTGTTGCTGAAAAGATGTCCCTAAGTTTCTATGAAGAAACCCTTGGATGGTGAATCAATAATGATTATGAGCCTGAAGCTCTGATACCATGTACGAAAGTATCAGCAACAATAGATAAACAATAGAACTTTTATTCAAACCTAAGCCTCAATAGTCGGCTTAGATTAAATCAACAATAATATCCAAAGTGTTACAAGGTTAGATTAATGTCAATGAGACAGTAACCATACAAATACAAAGAAGAGACAAGATCAATGTAATAATCAGAAAGAAGAGAATGTAAGACAATGACTGCACACACAGTTGTTTTTAACCCTATATTAAAGGGACTTATTAAATAGGAGATAAAGATACACAAAAACCCCTCTAACGGCTATAAATGACTCATCAGCAGAAATGAGAAATGCTTCAGCAGAAATGAACTTCTTGGAACTTTAAACCATTTATGCTTTGTCCATGATTAACCCCTGTAATAAGCCTGCACTGAACATAACTTGAAAACCATTACCAATTGAAAGAATGACATGTTTGCCACAGATTAATACCCCAAAATTTAACATGTTTCATGGTTGCAGTTCGATTCAATTTCTTCTTCACCTGTTAACACAAGGCGTAATGATACATTGAACTGTTGGCGGTTGTCTAATTCTGAGAAAGTAATCCACATTAACTGAACAACTGATATACTCGATGCTTCACGGAGGAATGTAGAAAGATAAAAGGTGTAACCACATTCCGGCTCTGTTTTGGGCTTATCAGTTCTGCCCAATGAAGCATTCTCTTGTGTTATTGGCGGTTGAAATTTTTTGATATTTCCTTTTCCGTCTTTAGTAGCAGGGCAACTGCACTCTCACTGGCGAGAAACCTATAAAATACAATTGTTTAATTGAATTTGCATGTTCGTAGTTATAAATTACTTTGTATGTGAAATACTCTTACTATGCACTTCCGTAGTCATAGTTCAAGCCTCGTCAATCTCTGGAATGACGTATATATGTGTTGCTGGAGTTGGAATGGAGTACTGGACGTTTAGAATTCTCAGCATAAAGTTAAACAAAGAAACCTCTTAAGTCACTATTAAATTTGATTACGCAATCCTTAGCACATCTCCAAATGGAATGCAAATCACAGTGTGGGGAAATAAAAAGGAAGGTGACAGTGAGTACCTACATCAGTAAATTGATACATTCTGGTGGAATCACTGTTAAACTGGTAAAGACGTGTGAAAAGTTTTCCCTAAATGTGCGGAAACAAAGGTTTTCTGTGGGCATATAACCTTCTAAAAATATATTAGTACCTTTTATGACAGAGAAGGGTAGAGTCACAACACCATATGCACCAGGCTTCCTATACAGGCAGCAAATGAAGTCTGATAGGTAACTAAGCACACTTAAAGCATGCTCAACAACAATCACATAGCTGAAATTGAAGTGTTGTGGATTATTCTGTCAGTAATATACATCTTAACATCATAATTAACAAACCAAGAAACTAAGTGAGAATGGGAGCATAAACTGTTAGGTAAGCATAGATCGGATAACTTGGGCAGCTTTAAGCCTTTGTTTCACATCATGATAACTTGAATGTTTGCCAAACATATATATTCCTGCCATTTGTATGGCAACGACAACAATGGCAAACCTCTAAAGCTCTCCACCAGATAAGTCTCCAACATTACGATCTATAACCTGATTCAACTCAAGATCAGCACAAAGCTCCGCCTTCACATCTCTCTCATCCTTTTGTTCAAGTACTTGTCCAACATTCCCTTGAACTGCTTTTGGAATATGGTCAACAATATTGTGGTTTGATCAGATCCTCAGAAGTGGGTCAGAATTTCTTGCAATCTGGAGGGTTCTGAAGATGTATAACTAAAGCATTAACAACAATAAAAGAAAATAAATTAAAATGATTGAGGATATAAACTATAAGGGATCATCTTATTTACGTTAAATAGGTCCCAAATTGGGTTTCAATTTTTGAGCCAAGAATTTTAGAGCGGTCGACTTCCCAATGTATCTTCCTTTCGGACACATTTTATGCAGAATTCGGGGTGTTTGGTTATTGGTTTATGCTGATTAGCATTACTTTAAACTATATGTAGGAATCATCAGATTATACCTCGAAAAGTATAGAATAAGGTCATAATGTTGGAATTATTACCTACTTTTATTGGTAGATTTTCCACAAACTCAAGGGCCCTTGTTATGCTAGAATCAAACTGCACATGAAGTTTGTAAACCATAAACTTCAAAGACTAATTAGAAACATGTATGAGATATATAAAAAATGATAAAGATGCATACCATTACCACATCATCAGTCAAGTGCCTATGTTGGCAGTCCATTGATTTTGACACCTGGGTTGAAGGGCTATTAGCTGCCGTAGACAAACTACATCCATCTTCTAGCAAACAGCCGAGATAATGACGAAAACACTCCCAATCATGAGGGTTGTAAAGAAAAAAAGAAAGTATCAGTTATGGTGACTCCCTTGTATGGCCAAAGTAAGAAAAGATTAACTATAAGACTGAATAGAGAAACTAATTACACCCACCTACTCTATTATGCCAATAAGCGATATATAATAAAGTTAATTAAATAGCAGATAGTACCTGTATTCGTAGTTTGTCGACTCCAATCATTTTAAGCGAACATAAGTTCCCAGAAAGAATCTCTAAAGCAACGCCATATTTGGCTTGCTGTTACAATAGCGATATACTAATCCATTCCAAAGTCCACGGAATACCAGACTAAATGACCTTAAAATTGTTAGGAACCTAATAATATCTTGGATATGAATATACAGTTAGAGAGTAGAATTAAAATGTTACCCAGCCAGTCCGTCCTAAAAACAACACCTGAACCATGAAAGCATCTGGCCTACTTGTGAAGATATGTCGCCATAAAAAAGGTACATGTATACAACTGGTTATGACCTAGGATGGATATTAAAGCATCAAGAAGTCAAGAACGTTTAGTTTAAGAAGTTCTGCTATAAGTTATGAATTAACTCCTCCAACATAAGAAAGACAAAAAAAAATGACTTACTTGGTGATCTGGATTTTCGAAGACGTAACTTCTTGGCTTTGCACATACACGAAACCATTTGTTGGGCATAACAGACCTTCCAGTATCTGCGCAACATAATAATTCCATGTCATATTTTAGCAGAACCCAATATGTGCTACTTAATACATCGTTAATCACATACCAAATGATGCATCCAACGTTATTCGTAATAATCTCACTTGGTCCTAAAAGTTAATCAAACTATAACTAAGGTACCAAACAACAATTGCAGTACTAATTGATCACATGGATTAACACATAAAGAACACATTATACACTTGGCTGAATTGATAGCATTTTCTTTACCATCGTCGCTCATCTGCTCAGTCACATTTCTTGCCACCACTTCATTTGAATTATCTTCGGCACATCCCATATTCTCCTTATCTTCAATATGCTGCCCGCCATTCATTACCTGTTAAGAGCAGTAAGTGAGTTACATATGTTTCATTAATGTTTTTATAAGTGAAGCTTTATTGAAAATTATCACCAGCTACATCCAAATAACTTCTTACACTTCATTAATGTATATGATGAATCTTACATCTAAAAACGATATATGTGAACTTTTTTTTTCCAATCTCTACTGGGGTCGGGCCTGTAAAACGGTTGTTGTACAGAAAGAGAGTACTGAGATTTTGCGAGAGACCAATCTCGGGTTGAATGGTTCCACTGAAGTTATTATTCTGAACCTGCAAGGAGGTTAATCCAGTATAGTTTGTGAAGAAATCCGAAAAAATGTCACCAGAAAAGTTATTTTGAGAGATACCAAGCTCAATAAAACCAAAAACATGACAATAACGACTGCTAAAATTCACAATACAAATTATAACCAAAACTTGGTATAATTTGTATTGTGAAAATTATATTGTCGTGTTGGTGGATAAGCTGTTGGCTAAAATTCACTATACAAATTATAACTGAAACTTTAAACTATATACTCCACTTCATATGTCTCAAGATACCAACTGTGAAAATCAATATGGAACATAAAAAAGGCGAGTGATTTTATTTAACCGAAGTCCAGACTATAGATCCATATCTTATCTAGCTAGTTACTATTTTTAGTCACTAAAGTTCGTTATACTTCCTATACAAATACAATTGCGTATAGGGAAAATTTTTATAACAAATGCTTGTAACGAATAAAGTTTATTGCCAATTAGCCACAAAAACATACTATCACCTGAGAACTTGTTTCCATCCAGCCTGATCCAACGGAGGCTCATGAAGTTCCTTATGCAGTTCCTGAGAACTTGATAAAGTTCTCGAGCTTTTTACTCTTCAAGTGGAGTACAATTTGAGGATACCTCTCCATTATATCGTTAATATACCTTGCCCCTATATTTATTATCAAGTTCCATGAGCTCCATTTTTTCAGCCATTGCCTGGATCACATAACCAACGAAACCAAATCAGTAGAAGGATTTAATGCAACCAAGTCTAAATGTATCAACTTATTATTACAAAATTTGGATGTCACACGAAAAATACAACATTTTCCTTTTTGCATGATTTAGGGACGTTGAATTACCAATTTACCCTTTGTATATGACCATATGGTTCATATGGACCCATCTGTAACAACGGGCTGCAATTGCGTCGAGCTGTTGGTAAGTTGAACCTTCCCACCAGTTAGAAGGGTTAGAAGCACGACCACCAGTCATGACAAGTTGCTGCACGGTACTTTTCTGGCTAGCTCGGTGTAAAATCTTTTCTTCAACTGTTTGTTTGAAAATTAACCTATATACTGTAACCTACATTGTAAAAATACAAGTTTGAATGAGTCAGTTATATATCCCAGAACCACAACTGCTGGGACCAGGTACCGGACAACCCTCATTGTCGTATTCTTTGTAATATGAGTAAAATGGTGCTTTGCTCCAATTAAATTTTTTGAGCCCGCCTCTTGTAGCCCAATCATCTGCTTCCCATAATGTTGAGTAGACTCCCATTGGTTGACATTTGAGGAATGGGATCCCTTTAGCTTCGTTGTTCTTGTATACTATTATTGGCAGTTCATCCACAGAAAACCTGCATTATCATATCATTGTTATATATTTAGTTGTATTATCCCATACGTACATACTCCAGAGGTGGACCTGGCAATTCGTTAAATATGACTACAATTAGTAATACAACGTCACAGTTCTGGAGCAAATGAATGTTGACATACATAGCCATAAAAAAAGAGAGAAACAGAACATCACGTATGCAGGGTGACATAGCTGACTTCTGTTTGTGCTCGATGCATATGGTCCATAGTATGGATATGTAGTTGTAGACGGACCAGGGCGCGCACCTTAATAAAAAGAAAGAACCTACCTGAGTATCTGCCTTAACATATATGAATGCAAATGGGTAGATACCAGACACATGCTAATCTAAATTCTCATGGGTATAAAATAGATATACCTTGCACGGCATGTAACTGTGTCGATATGTTTTCGATCCCTAGAGACTGTGCTGCCATCGCGGGTGACACGTAGCATTCACGCACCAAAGTTGTCCCACCAATTCCTTCAGTATTAGACAACCATTTACAGAAACGTATATTTTCTTCGCCCGTATCTGAATCACTATCCAGGACATGCTTACCCATAGCAATTGCCCTTCGATATATGGTTGAAATATACAACAGCATTAGTATCTTCCACTGCTGAAGAAAAAAAAAACAAAAACTAAAAACAAATGAGACAAAGCTCCTCACTTTTTTACAACAACATACAACAAACAGATATATACATACGTGTGCATGAATCTTGAAAAGGTGCTAGAGCAGTAACACTGGTACCAGGTATCTCGTGTAGACTACCTGTCTGGACCGCAATATTATGAGACACAGATGCAACATCAGCGGTTCCACACGCACAACACCACTTGCAAAATCAAGCACCGTAACTACCTTTCCGGTACCAACAATAGGTACATGAAAAGGTACGGATCCATTGTAAGCATAAGACAAATCCTCAACCTGGGTAACCTCAGCTATACCCTTAACAAAATCAAGTTCTATAAAACGCGGCACATTATCAGTATCCAATGTATTAACAGAGCCACTCGTCACAGAATGAGCATACAAAGTATTGAATGTAGAAGCTACGGTGGCCAAAAAATGTGATGCCCCACCGTCATGAGTAACGGGCACGTCTCGAGGCACAGTACCTGCATTATTTGCACTATCCAATTGCATATTGCATATTTAGTTGTATTATACAAACTATCAATACATTTCTTAAATGGGGTGCTGCTTCGAACACATGTAAAAAAAACAGTAGTGCATCGGTAATAATTAACTGGTTAAAACGATTGTCTAGATATGATACATTTACCTCAGTTCTCATGACATTCTATGAATATAAGATTGAATTAATATTAAAACATAATCTGACATGTAAAGAACTTACCACCATAATGCATGTCCCATGAGAAAATAAGTCCATAAGCTTCATCAGGTTTCGTAGCATATTATTGAAAAAAACCATCATGTAATGTATCATTCAAAAAATCTTACGTGTAAACCACAAATAATTTAGAGACTATTATCATTTTTCTGTATCAAGCAATCATGATATCAGGCTATTAGCTACTTAAGCACCACCCCATAGCAACAACGGTTGGATATAAGATGTCATCACCTGATGTTTTTTACTCTTGGCCCAACTATTATCATTTTTCTGTATCAAGCAATCATGGTATCAGGCTATTAGCTACTTAAGCTCATAAAACCAACTTGATCAATATATATATATATATATATATATATATATATATATATATATATATATATATATATATATATATATATATATATATATATATATATATATATATATATATATATACCTACCAAAAAAGGATCCTACACGCACGTAATAATGGTCCAAGACCCCATGCAGCAAAAGCAATAATTCCCACAGCTGGAATCAATTGCACTACAAGAGACCGACCATGAAAAGCTTCATACGACCTGCATATTAATGAGACTCCATCCTTGTATCAGATATCTGTTAACACTGTAAAAGCAATATCTGATATCTGATAACACTATAAAACTAAAGAAACTACAAAACTTGTTACACTTATAAGTCGATAAAAAAAACCTGTTAAACTCATAAATTGATAAAAAAAAATTAGGGATTATTAACCTGTAAAACTAAGAAGTCGATAAAACTTTTTAGGGATTCTTATGTTTAGGAATAATATAATAGGGTGTATTTACAAAAAAAAAATAGGTTAAAAATATATATGGTATAATTATCTTGTAATAATTTTTTTTAATTGTTATCTTCATAATATACATTTCTAAAATACAAATTGCAGGATTTTTTTTATCATCTCCTTATTTGTATTGATTTGAAAGATATAAATCAAAAAACAATTTACTCTAGTGGTAAGTTGTTTACAAAAATCATGAATGACCCAAGTTCAACTCCAACATATGTCTTTTTTTTAATAAAAGAATTTTAAAAATAAAAAATAACAAAAAAAAAAAAAACGAATTTTAAAATTTAAAAAAATAAAATTGTACATATATTAAATAAAATGCCACATGTCATTAAAAAAATTTTAAAAAATGCCAAATAAATATAATGATGACATGGAATAATGACATGACATTATGGGATGCCAAATGGCATTAGAACGTGACATGCCTCCTCTTATATATAATATGTGTGTGTGTGTGTGTATATATACATATATATATATATATATATATATATATATATATATATATATAGTGTATAAATTGCGAGAACTGCGAGAACCAATCTTGACCATCAGATTTTTGATCAATGGATATAAATGAGTGTGGCATAAATGTAAATAATTAAAAATTTGTGCTTAATTTTATAAGTGTTAAAAGGGCATTATTGGAATATCACCTTATTTATTTTAAAACCACCCCACTAAATACATATTCACATTTGACTATTAGGTTAAATGAAAAATCAGTTTCTCTCTCTCAAACAAAACCAGCCATCTCCTTCTCACACAAAATAGGAATCTCAGATCTAGTTTCTTGATTTTTTTTTGATTCCATCATCAAAAAAACGATGGTTATTAAACCCATGAACAGCGAAAGAAAATAAAACTCGGTCGTCAACAAGGCTGCTACAGTCGTTGTCTTGCCATAAAAGACTGTTGCCGCCACTTTTGTTGCCGGAAAGTTGTTGTCACCGCTGGTTTGGTGTTCGGATCATAGGTGGGTCGATCCGAAAAAGTGCAATTAATAATGGTGGGTATAAAGGAAATACAGATCACTGGTGGTAGGTGTTTATAGTTACTGTATATCTCAGTAATAATGGTGGGTTTAAAGGCTATTTGATTGCACTTTACCTATCCTTTGCAGAAGCTTGTTTACGTTAATTTAGTGTGCATATTTTTTCTATCTCTTCCATTTTTAGTTGTTGTTTCTATTATACTTATTATTTTTGCGTATTTGTTGGACTTGCCGTTCAAGATATTGATTAAAATTAATTATTTAAAATATAAGTATTGCTAATTGCTTGATGATGTCATGATTTTTTAGATTTGAAGGTGTTGAACACGTATTGAAAGTGTTGTAGTTTTAAGATTAATAATTATTTATTAGTAACTTTGATGAATAATTACTTTGATGGCACATGGATATTTTTTAAGATGTTATACTTTATGTAGGAGTGTAATTTCATTTTGTCGCTTTGTTTTATTGTTTTTTTCATCGTTATAAAATAATTGAATTATGTGCATATGTGTTTTAAGGTTAGAATTTATTTTAGAATTTATTTTATTGATAGTAAAAAAATCAATGAAAAAGGTTTGCATATATGTTTTATGGCCTATAAAAAGTGAATGAAAGGGTGTGCGCATGTGTTTTATGGCTTATAAAAAGTGATCGAAAGGGTTTGCATATTTGTTTTATGGCCAATAAAAAGTGAATGAAAGATGTTTTACCTCGTTCTTAATGGAGACATGTAAATATGATAGATGGTGTATACGTGTGTTTTCATATTCCTTTTCGTTTTCGTATGCGAAATTCAATTTTTGTTTTCGTATAGATTACTAAATTAGGTGGGCCTACATTTTAATTATGTTTTAGTGATTAGTTGTAAATACACATGTTTTTTAAACTGTGCACATATGTTATTCGAAGCCGTGCACATATGTTCGAATAAATTTGATGAGAAATTGCAAAGACAGACATGTTATTCGAAGCCGTGCAAAGTTTAGATTGTCTTATGATGAGAATAGCTTATGAGTAAGTGTGTATATGTGTTTTGTCATTTTACAGGTGACTACAAAGAGGATGATGACCAATATGAAGATTGCACACGTGTTTTGAACTAGTATGACGAAAAATTGATTATGATAAAGATATAAAGAAACAGATGCATACATCAGACACATGTGTATTTGGACGAACTTTAATACATATGTGTTTTGAACCAATAGAAAGAATGCACGTGTGTTTTGAACACATTTGCTAAAAATACATCTGAAGATTTCATGGTTTCTTGAACTAGGCGAGGAATACATGTGCATACATCAGACACATGTGTATTTGGACGAACTTGAATACATATGTAAAATTGAATTCAAGTGTAAACATATTGATGTTTGTGATAAATTTGAATATCATTTCACTGGAGTAATGCAATTTGTACATTTTGAAATTGCATAAATCTATTATTAAAAATTTATTGTTTGTATTTATATTAATGTTTTTTATTTCTTAAAAATACATGTGCAAATAAAAAACACATATGCATAAATGAAAAATACAATTATCATATAATGCAAAACACATGTGCACATAGTGTTTTTTTAAACAGGTATAATGCAAAAAAAAAAAAAATGAAATAAAAAAAATAATAAAATCCTAGAATTTAGGGAACTAAAAAACTTTTTTTTTTTTTTTTTTTTTTTTTTTTTTTTAAATTCAAAAATAAAATAAAAAAGTATTTTTACCATTATACCCTTTTGAATTATATAATAAAATTTAATATCCAAAAAAATCTGATTGGTTGATGATGGTTCTCGCAGTTCTCGCAATTTATTTGGTTCTGACAATAACCTCACCCTATATATATATATATATATATATATATATATATATATATATGTATACCGAATTTAAAAATTAGAAAAAAAATACCGAAATACAAAAAAAAATACCGGATGTTCTTCGTGACATGTTTAAATAGTCATCAAATCTATCCGGAGGTTCACCTGTTGCGAGTTGCCGAATGGCCGATGTGCATTTTTGTAACGCTGTGAAACTTTTTTTCTTCCTCGCGTCTTGGCTCTCTTTAAACCATTCAAATCTCGCTTCAACATCACCAACAATTATTAAAAACAAGCTTTTACTCATTCGAAATCTTTCACGAAAAACACGGTCGGGAAACTTTGGTCGTTCGACGAAATAGTCATTCATTAAAGTTTGTAATGCTTTATCACGAAAGCGGTTGAAAGACTGCCCCCGAGTATTGCTTGAGCTAGCGGTGTCTTGAAGGGAATCGCGCATAGCGAAATAGGTTTCTAGAGTACTACCGGTGGACAAAATGAGTTCGGAAGACTCTTCGGGAAAAATTAATTCGTCATCGGACGAAGAAGAGGATGATGAAGACATTTTTTTGAGTGTTATAGTTGATTTGTGTATGTAAAAATAATGTGATTTGAAATAAATTGTGAGGAGAATGGAGTGTTAATTATAAAGGGGATTTTTTTTTTTTTTCAATGCATGTAACAGTCCAAATTCAAAAATAATGCAAACACAAACACACACGCTCCTCTTCATGCCGTTGCGGCTTTCTTTCCCATGCTCCATACCGAAACCACCATACCGCACGGCTGGCAACGGTGTTGCTGTGCGGTATGGTTGCATACCGAATCCATACCGAAGGTGTTGCCACCCCCCTAATATACTATTACGTCTACGAGCTATAATATGCTAAACATACGTTGGGGTGACCGACACTTCATCATGGATTTTATAAATCCTAACAGAATCGCTCTAGATGCTCTGCATCGTAGAATTAGCAACAAAAAAATGTTTTATTTAGGTTATAAAGTGATTGATATGTTACACATAAAAAACTATAAAAAGTTTCATACGTAGAATTGGACAAGAAAGATGGCTGACATGTTTTTTTTTTTTAAAAACACCATTTATTAATACTTATTTATAATTACTCGTAAAATGGAGCTATCCTTTACCGATTGAAATGTGTGTTTTATAGACAAAGAAGTAGGTTCGTGGTTCTAAAAGGCCCGCAAAAGCGTGAGTCTTGGTCATGACATCACGACGCCTTATGTCACATCTTTTTATAAATTCGATATATATGAAATATAATATAAATATATAAATATTTTCATATTTTGTGCCGCTTTATGTCACGCCTTACAAATGCAAAAGCTTCGCCTGTTGCTGCTCCGCCAGCTCATTAAAGGAGACGACAGTTTTAATGAGGAAAGACTTTAAAGTTGCCAGCATGGGACCTCAAAGCAGCGGTACAACTTATATAATTTGTCAAGAAGTGAATATATTTTACTTCAACAAGTCTATATTATTTTTTGTTGGTTTGATTATTAACATGGGTTTTCCATATTTAAGTGAAAGATTGATTCTTTAAAAGGATTAAGTCTTGAACGATTTTGATGGTCTTTTTTAGGGTAATATGATGGCTGACATGGGTTTTATGAAATTTGTTATGTCAAATTTAGTTTGATTCACAATGCGTCATTTATTGCCATGTGTTTGAATGAGATGAAACATGACGAGCATGCCTTGGAGCATGATCTTTACCTCTGCGGATGTAATATAATTTATGTATCATTTTTGAAAATAATTACGATAACAAGCTAAATTAATTTTAAACCCGTGCGTTGATCAATTGTTTCTCATAACACAACGTAGGCATTGGAACAACAATATGAGATTGTGACTGAAATGACAAATGCCAGAAAGTGTAGGAACTCACAAAAGATGGAAGACAATTGATGGATTTGGAAAAGTCTTGATTCGAATGAAAGCATTATCTTTATCATATACACTAGATCATATCGTTACATTGATATCCCAGTTCTCCTTAAGATGGTAACATAAATGTTTCTCATGTCACCTTTATGTATTAATGCTCATGTGAGCCTTAACACACATACACTGTCGTATACATCTAGCTATTTACTATTGGATTTCATATGAACCGAAAACATTCAATATGAGATATTCAAAGATAAACGTTAATATACAATGTTTTGAGAAAATAAAATGGATAACAACAACCAAACTAGATTCATGTTTAAACCACACTTATACCATAATATTAACTGTCCTAATATCAATGGTTGATTCACATTCCTAATATTAGTTTGTTTGCTCTTCTTCCTTTGTATCAATCAAAACTATTGAACAAATTTTACATGTAAAGAAAATTAATGACTTATTCAAACGTTAAATATATGATCAATCACACTACATTTTTTTTTGATAAAAATCACACTACATTTTAAAACAGTATATTATGTATTAATTAAAAAATAAGGCATTTGAATAGTAAACAATCTTAAGAAAATATTTAATAAGAAAATTCATGTGAAAATCCCGTGCGTGCACTTGTTAATACAGAAGATAAAAAGAAAAACTTTTTGACATTAGAGTGTACATTTACTTATACTCCCTCCGTTTCAAAATTATTGTCATGAAAAAGAAATCATCAAGTTTAATAAAAATGAGACAACTATAAATCTCAACCACCCAAAAATAACATTTTCTTTATATATTATCTAGTTTTTATTAAAAAAGAAAAGTGGACAATCTTTTTGAGATAAGAAAATATGAACAATTATATTGAGACCGGGGAGTCATAAGTATAAGATTGTGGAAATATAATTTGGCAAAAGAAAAAAATTTATCAAAAGTTTTTTTTAATTGTAGATATTGTTAGTTAAATGTGAAAACGGTACAAAAATTAATTTGTGTACGTTGTGCATTAATGGTACTATACCAACCACTCTTATTGAATCACCAAGTCAACTTTAGGTCTTTCTCCCACAAGTCTTGGTCTTTGTAGTTTATTTTGATCTTAATTTTCTTTGTTTTGTGTGTGTGAGTTTACCCTTAAGAATTTGTGTGTGATTGTGCAAACACTGTGTGAGTTCTAAATTAATGCATTATTCATGGCTGATGCCGTTGTGAGTGATGTGGCAAAGAGATTAGCTTCTGCAGCTTTCCAAGTTTGTGGTTTGCTTGCAGGCCTTGAAGATGATCTTTCAGATCTCGAACAAAATTTCAAACAGATCCAAGCTGATCTTCATGACGCGGAGAAGAAACAACCAGAGAATGAGCGTGACGAAACATGGCTCAAGAGACTCAAATCTGCCTCTTTGGAGGCGGAAAACGTGCTCGACGAGGCCAGAACTGAAGCTATGATACAAAGGATGCACGGGGAAATGGGCAGGAAATACATGCTAAGAACCTTCTTTACCTCCCGATATAATCCGGTTATGGTCAGATTTAGGATTGCTCACAAAGTTAAGAACATACGAAAAGAATTGGAAGACATTGATGCTAATAGATCTAAGTTTAAACTGACTTCCAATACCACAAGTGAAGATGGCACGCGAATTGCTGGTGAGATTTCTGAAAGGGAAACTACCTCACTTATGCCACCAGAGGAGGAGATTATAGGAAGGAATGAAAATACGAATATGATAGTTGATACGATTTGTAACCAAGAAACAGGCATCAGACGTGACATCAATCATGTTCGGGTCTATGCTATATGGGGCATGGGTGGCATCGGAAAAACTACACTAGCTCAATTGGTTTTCAACCATGAAACGGTGAAGAAACATTTCGATTTAAAGTGTTAGGTGTATGTCTCTGCTGTGTTTGGCAAGAGACGAATAATTAAACAAATAATTAAAGCTATAAGTGGCTCGAAAGATTCGGAGTTGGATGAGATGTCACTGGAAAATTTGCTGATTCAACTTCAAAACAAGTTAGAAGGAAGGACATATTTCATTATAATGGATGATGTGTGGATCGGAAACAAAGACATGAAGAAGTGGCAAGATTTATGCTTAGCATTAAGACGCGGAGCAAAAGGCAGCACCGTTATGCATGGGCGGAGCTATGTGAGGACCGGGAGGGGTCCCGGCCCTCCTAGGTCTAAGCCCGTTAATGTATTTTTTCGCGATTTCATGTGTTAAAAAAATAAAAATTTCATCTTGGCCCTCCCATTTAATGTTTTTTCGAAAAAAAATTTGCTTCGGCCCTCCCACAAAATTTCTTCTAGCTCCGCCACTGCCGTTATGGTCACGACACGGAATGAAGATACTGCCAAACTTATGGCTAAAGTTCCTGAGTTGTGGCATAACGTGCGAGTTTTATCAGAAGAGGATTCATGGTCGTTATTCAGGATGCTTGCGTTCCCAGGCGAAGAAGATCAGGGGGAAAATGTAAAGAAGTTGGAGGATGAAGGAAGGCAGATAGTGAAGAAATGCAAAGGCTTACCTCTAGCGGTGAAGACTTTGGGTAGCTTCATGTTGACAATAGAAAAAGAGGTGAGTGACTGGCAGCTTGTAAAGAACGACTTAATGTGGCAGATGCAAGACAATGGCATCTTACCTGTTTTGAGGTTAAGCTACCATAATTTGCTTCCACATTGGAAACGATGTTTCTCCTATTGTTGTGTATTTTCAAAAGGGGAGAGAATGAGTAAGGATTTATTGATAGAGTTGTGGATGGCAAATGAATTTATTCCATCTCAAGGAGATTTGAGCTTGTATGAGCACGGTGAGAAAATTTTAAGTTGTTTGGTCAAGAGGTCGTTTTTCCAAGTTGAGGAGGATGGTTATACGGGTGAGATATACAAAATGCATGATTTAATGCATGATCTTGCGCAATATGAAATGGGAGATGTTTGTGCAGTTATAGGGCCGGATAAGGAGTTAATAAGGTCGGATGAGGTGCTTCATCTCAGTTTATCATGTGAAGATTTTGAGTTTTCAGAGCAGGATTTGGTAAAGCTAAGATCAGTACGATCAATGCTGGTCTTTTATGAGTATTATGAAAGTAACATTAGACAAATCTCCAACCATGTCTGTCTAAGGGTGCTGTACTTGAACAGAATTGAAAGCTCGACTTTGCCCGAATCAATCTGCAAGCTAATACATTTGAGATACTTGAAAATATCATACATAAAAGTTCTACCAGAGTCGATTATTTATCTCCAAAACTTGCAAACATTAATTTTAGAAGAGTGTCATAGGTTGCATGAGCTGCCTAAAGGTTTGAGGTACATGAGGAATCTTCAACGTCTAGATATTGGTTGGTGGCATAATATCCAGCATATGCCTGTTGGAATAAAAGAACTAACCAACCTTCGAAGGCTTTCAGAATTTGTTGTAGGAAAAGATGATGGGGCCCGAATAGGTGAACTGGGAAATCTAAATCGTCTTGGGTGGGATTTGAAGTTATCAGGACTTGAGAATGTTGGAAGGGGGGATGCCAAAAGTGCCAATTTGAAAGACAAAACAAATCTAAAGTCTTTGAGATTAGAATGGTCTGATTATCATAAAGCAGAAATATTTGATTCAGAGGTTCTTGAGGGATTGAAACCAAATTCGGGTCTGCAGGAGTTAAAAATGTGGAATTACGTGGGAAGGGTTATGTCTCCAAGTTGGATGGTCAAATTAGTCAATTTGACTAGTATTAAATTGCATGGTCATAAAAACTGTGAACAACTTCCGCCACTTGGGAAATTACGCAGCCTCAAGAGAATTAAATTGGGACTAATGCCGTCTTTAAAGTGTTTCCATGATGATGACTATGTTACATCAAGGGACGGAAACATTCTCTTTCCTAATTTACAGAAGTTAAATATACGGGTTTGTGGGTCTTTGGTTTCTCTGCCTAGTAACTTTCCAAAACTGCAGTCCTTGAAAATATTTGATTGTCCCAAATTACGTTCTCTGCCACATGAGATACAAAGTTTCAAGGATCTCAATCAAATTGCCATTCATTATTGTAAAATTCTAAGCAAAAGGTGTGAAGAGGGGAAAGGAAAGGATTGGGCTAAAATTTCTCACATTCATGATCGCAACATTCAACCTCCACAAGTCTATTGTAATATTCTCCTTTTATTATTTCTTTTAATTATACATGGTTGTTTATCTTTAAACAAATCTAATAGAAAAAAGTATTTAATTGTTGCTTTTCAAAGTGAAAGAAAATGTACTATTTTCAAATGTCAAATGTTCTTTTATGATAACAAAGATAAAGCCAAATCCATGATAAAAACTGTTAATCAGTATTTCTAAATAACGCATATAATTTGTTCACCAATTCTTCTATTATCAATTGTTTGATTCACTTGGTCTAATTTTTATCTAACATTTAAAATGGAGTTTGGAGGAAGCTAATGTTCATTACATTTTGGTTTGTGTTTATATGTGAAGATTTTGACAAGTTTGAGGACACGGACGATGATAGCGTGAACTACAGGGATGAGGACAATGACGAGAATGAGGACAAGGACGATAATAGTGTGAACTACAGGGATGAGGATAGTGACGAGAATGAGGACAAGGACGATGATAGCGTGAACTACAGGGATGAGGATTAGAATCGAAGTTTGATATGATATGTGAAGATGGTGTTGCTTTATGGTTTTAAGTTGTTTTTGTTAGGTGAATTTTGTGGGTATATTCACTGTAAACCCTCACGAGACAACACTCGTCCTCTAGAGATCATCTAGGGGTTTAAAGGCTTGTTGCTATGCTAAATGCAACCGCGATTCCTGCGAAAGTGAGTTAGGATCATGTACAATTTGTTTTTTTTTCCAGCCTTTTCAGCTTGTGTGCCAATGACGTTTCTTTTCCGTTTTTTTCAATTTGTGTATGTATGAATGATATGTAGTTCCTGTATGTAAAGTGTGCTGCTGTATAACTCCTCTCTATTGTTATAAAGTTTTATCTTGTGCAAAAATGAGATTTGTCATATTAGGAAAATTAGTTATAAGGTTTTCTTAATTAGAGTTATAGTATATTGACCTTTTCGATAGAATATGGAAAATGAGTTGGGATTAGTTAGCGTGTCTGGATTTTAAATATATATGGTTAACAGTTGGCGCGTTTAAAGTCAGATCTTTGGAAGACATCTCAAAGCTTGTTGATTCTATGGATGGTATTTGCATACCTATGGGTGATTTCAATGCAGTTAAGTCCATATCAGAAAGAGCGGGCTCCCAATCCGATACAAATGAAGTTATGTCTTTCAGTAATTTCGTTGCAAATGTGGGATTTTACGACTTCAACAGGGGTGGGGAAGTAATAATTAGTTAAATCAAAGTGGATCAAAGATGAAAGATGAGCAAGCTAATCCGGTTCCTTGTTACAAGTTTTGTTGTTCACTGAACCAACACTTCTGTTACAGCATAGTAGTGTGTTTCTTGGTCAATTGTCAGACCGTGTTATCTCGGACCATTTTCCCATCCTTTTTTCCAATGCTTGTGTCAATTTCGGACCTAAGCCTTTTAGGGTGTTCGACTCATGGCTCACTAAGGAATTATGCACTTTGGTTAGTAGATCATGGAATTCTTGGAAAGGTAGTGGCATGTGGTGAATATTATTGTGTTAATTGGAGCATATTAGAGCTAGTAAGATTCGTAAAAAATGTTTTGTAAAATGGGCACTTGAGGGGGACGAAAAGAATAAAATTATAGTTATTGTCTCAAATGGTTATTGGCTTAAAGATCTATCTGAGCTCAAAGGTATCATGCATGACCCTTTTTTTGATAGGTTCATTGAGCCTCGTGTAAAAGGCCTGTTTTTCCAATGCTAGTTATTTCGTAATTTGAACCTAGCAGACTCGAACGTTTTGGGTAATGAATTCATTATGGATGAAATTTAAAAAGTGGCGTGGGACTGTGCAGGTTCAAAAGCCCAAGGACATGGTGCTGGTGCTCTGAACTTTACATTTGTTAAGAAATTATGGGATCTTCTCAACGACGATGTTTTTTAGTTAGGCTTGCAAAAGGGTGTAACCCCTCGTTCATTTATCTTGTTTCGAAAAAGAAAGATACTATAGACGTACATGTAATTTTACATTTGGTGGGTCAATCTTCTTCTGGATATTATGTGCCCCTCCCTTTTGAGTACCTTTTGTAATTTTAGCAACTTATGGATGAGTTAAACATGTGTATTTTCAATGCATACAGAAACGAACTATCACTGAAAACATCATCCAACTAAACACGATGCACTTTGTCAGCTAACTCAATTAGAGAATTTGAACTAGATCAGATGTAACATTTTAACCCATCCATCCGAAACTAATGAATGGCAGGCCAAATGGCAGTGAGATTTCTAAAAGTGGCTACATCAAAATTCAATTTACAACTTTAACCTCCTAAAGTATTTAGCAAGGGTGATCGCCCAAATACTAAGATGTAAGACATAGGCTACACTGTCATGTGGAACTACCTTCTGTTGTAAGACAAGGGAAGAAGCCATGGGTGACGATAGCTTCTAGCCTTTTCCTGCCCAGACCTTCTTCTTGCACGGAAGAACCATCAACTAATGAGTGTCCTACTACACTATAAAGGATGTTATCAGTATACTTTTCAATATAGCGCGCAAGACGCATAAGATTCATTTTTAAAGCTATTAATAACATCTAATATCCAACACTAATTTTGAGCTCATTGACACGTTTTGGCTCAAATGTGTGAAATAGTTGATTTTTTTTATACATTACTTACTAGTACACGTTTGGGCTAAAATGGGTCAAAACGGGTGAAATGGGTGTAACATAAACGACAAAGTTACTTATTATTACAAGTTTGGGCTAAAATGGGTCAAAACGTGTAAAATGTGTGCAATGACTCAAATAAACTACAAAGTTACTTATTAGTACATGTTTTGGTTAAAATGGGTCAAAACGGGTGATACATACATATGTACACCAACTTCGCATACAGTTATGATACAAGTCACCATGTAACGTATATTAGGTATGTGTAAACCCGATCGATTACGCATATAAATCATGCCTCTTACTCTATACCTAACTTGATTACAATCAAACATATGTAATAATGACAACATGGTACAACATCCATTACTTGTTCCCTTTGAGCGAAATGCGGCAAAAGGAAGGAAAATCCATGGACCGACCCCATGTCTTGCAAGTCATTAATGATAGTACAAGATAAATGTCTTGATCTATTTGTAAAGACAGTTTTCTTATGTCCATTTGTATGATGGAACAACCGCTCATTTGAGAAAGTTTTGACTATCAGCTATTACGTGTTTTGTAAGATAGGACCCGTTACTGTAAGTAGTACTTTTCAGTTAACTTTTAGCGTCTTTATGCTAAAACAATGTTGGTCATCAAAAGATTTGACCACGTCAAAACTTGATCATTGAGCGCCATATGAGAGTCGTAAGTGGATATTGAGACAAAACCTTAATGTGGAAGTGATTGAGATGAGATAAATGAAAACAATCGTTAGATGGTACCATTGTTTGAATCAGAACGAATGATATCAAAATGACAAGACATAGTGACCAATGTCCTTAACGTTACAAGAACATTTCCTTAGTTTGTTTACAATCAACACGGCTGAACATTCGCATCCAGAATTCATGCAGTCAGCAAGTCGGATTCATTTTAATAACGATCAATTAATCAAGTACACTAGTACAAAGCTTAATTGTTCATAAAGGTAAGCTTGGTGTATGAGCTTATCTACTCGAGCTTCTGAACTTAATTAAGTTGCAAAGTCATGTTGATAAGCTTATAAGCCATTAAAAATGAGTTCATCAAATTATGAATGAGCTCGTAAGCCCAACAAATAAACTATGCCAAACAACCCCTTAGCATTGTCCGTTTTTGCTGCTGCGCTATCTTCAAACGTTTGAGCCATAAATATTTGGATGGACGTTCGCGGATAGCACTTAGCTTAGCCTTGAGGCACACTTGACTATATATGTAGCAAAATTTGCTTTTGTTTTACCTGTGAAATGTCAAGTTAATTTGACAACAATAATTACCCCCATCAAATATTATAAAGGGATATTACATATATATACCCAATCAAACTTCGAACATTACATATTTTTCCAAAACCAAAATTTTCAATACATGATGAAAGCATGTAAATATTGAAGTTTCCTTGAGGATATATTTTAAAACCCAAACAAACATAACAAAATTGAATTCATAAATCAAATAAACATAAACACAAAGAACTATATTACACAAACACAAATCCATAGTCCATAAATTATTTAAAAAAATAAAAAAAAAAAACTAGAAAATGATACAAACAAATAAACCAACATCTTTATCCCAAAATTAGAGATTGCACCTAAACAAACGGAATGCCATGGTTAAATTATCAACCCTAACCCGAAAATCAGTATCAGCATCAGCATAACTGTTCCACCGATTGGACTCGGCATCCCACTTGGTACGGGCCCCACAATCCCATTGTAACCATTTGCTGGCATACCCGTTAGCCCATGTCCACCGTTTAAGTAAGCTGGATAAACTGGCATCGGCATTGGGCCCCATGGTATCCTGGTGCGTAGCTTGGAAGAACGTCGTACCCGGGACTATATGGGACCTGTTGATGACTGATGTTAGAGTTAATATCCCTCATTCCGCTAGTGGTCCCACCTATACTAATCTCTTTAGGAACCGCCAGTTTAACTTCCACAAGTTTACCACACAATTCTTGGAAATTCTTTTGCATAACATCTTCGACCAAAACCTTGGTTTCGAAAGTGATGAATCCAAACCCGCGTGGTCGGTGGGTCACATTGTCGTGCATAACCACGACATCAGTTATGCGACCAAATTTTTCGAAGTAGAATTTGAAGTCGTCTTCGGTTAGATTAGCAGATAATCCACCAACGAATATCTTTTTAGTTCTTATGTTCATATCGTTGCTTTTAGTACCGTTAGTTCTGAAATAACTATTCTGCCCTCGATTCTGTTCATGAAGATATTGGTTCTGTTGGCTTCTTGGTACTGCCTTTTTAACTTCAACCTATAAAAAAAAGGTCACATATGCAGTTCAAAACATGAGCAGAAAATAAGATTGTATGTTCGCCATCACATTTTACAAATAGAAAAGCTCATAAATAAAGTCGACAAATTCAAACATCATAGGTGAGTGGCGATCTGGTCCCATATACGTATGAATGGGTCAATTTTGGTTGCTTTTTTTTCTCTAACAGGTCAAACAGTAAAGAAAGAGAAGACATTAGCTTGACATGAAACGGGCCGAAGTTGCTACCATGTATTTCATTTGTATAAAACCTTCAAATAAAGTTTTGAAACTATTGGCCAAAAAGTAGTCCAGCGGTCAACCCGATCCGTGTTGGCCCATTCTAAAAGTTACCCGTTTGACTTGTTGCCCCATAAAACACTCCCCATTTCTTACTCAATTGAAAAAAGAAAAAAAAGGTGGCGGCCTAGAATACTGTCTTCTTACATAAGTACAAGAAACAATAACAGCTACAGTATTTTTTATTTTGACCATGCAGCATAAGAAGATTCTTAGCAGCTGAAATGTTGACCCTTAGAACAAACAAACCTCTCTTTTTTGTTTTTAAATATCATCAAACGTGAAA
>BPTQ01000004.1:31108365-31119428 GCA_019973895.1 Chrysanthemum seticuspe | reverse complement strand
TTTTTTACTATCAGTAGCATGAAAGAACAAGAATGAAAAAATCTTACTGCGAAAATGGAAATTTATTAATCAAATATTGAAGAGATTACAAACATTATTATTTGAGCACACTCCCATTATACTATTTGAACTGTTTTTAAGAGATAGATAAAAATTTTCACCTGAACTTTTTCATTGCACCTGTTATTTAAACTCTACCTATCTAATGATTAATCTGTTGTGTTCAATTTGAAAAATTTTGTGAGATTTACTTTTCGGTTTTGTGTTGAAGTGAATTATATTTATGGGGTTTTAAATTGGTCATGTGTTAAAAATCCCGAATTTTGAGTTTTGAATTGTTTTTTAAGTTTCGGTTTAAGAGTGTGGTTAAGAGGTGAATGTTAGATAGATAGGAGATTAATTTTAAATGATTGTTGTGTACTCGGGTATTGTGTTAGTAAATTTTAATTAGAGGATAGATAGATTGTAAGTGGAGAATTGGTGTGAGAATTTGGCTTTGAATTTTTTGTTAAGTTTTGAGTTTTAAGCCCTAAAAATTGTGTACTGGTTAAATTTTGGGGTATTTATATTAAGTGAAGTTGTGTTTTGGCTTTTCATTTAGAGTGTTTTAAAAAGTTTAACTTGTGTTGTCTAATTAGTAATCTATCCATCTCAAATTTATTGTCCACGTTACTTTTTCAAGTCCACTTTTAAAAATAGATAGAGAATTTTTGTCAAGTTTATCATATTACCCTCACACGAGTTTATTATTACAAACATTAGAGAAGTTATAAACTAATTATTTAAAGGTAAAAGCGTCATTCTAAAAAAGTAAGAACAAGAAAGTACGATGACTATCATTTTTTAGTAAGATTAATCCTTTTTTTAGAAGTACACTTGCTACAACAGCAACAACATACCCAATCCCGCTTTTAAGGGGGACTTTCTTGTCACATGGCACTCATGACGCCATTTCGATCCTATAAAAATTTCCCTTCAGATTAAGGGGGACTTTCTTGTCATATGGTACTCCTGACGCCGCCCTCAATTTCTCCCAACCTCTTTTAATACGGTAGGTTAAGTCATCGTCTATTCTACCTGTCTTGTGTATCACTGAACCCAGCTATCTAAAAGACTCTTTTGGATGGAGGATTTGGTCGCTAATACGAACTTCCATCTCTTTGCTGTGGCTGATCTCGATCCCCAAAGTCATATCTCAGGGATTCGTTCTTCTCTTTGCTTACCCGAAGGCCATTGGCTTCAAAGGCCTCCCTCCGGTGCTCAAGTCTGTTGCTTAGCCATTCCGCCAATTCTGCCACCAACACAACATCATCTACGAATATCATGCTCCAAGGGATGCACTCTTGAATCCCTCGTGATAGCTCATCAAGAATCAAGCGAATAGGTAAGGACTAATGGCGATCCCTGGTGAAGTCCCACTTCCACCGGGAAAAATTCTGCGATCCCCACGGTGGACCGTACACAGGTTTTCGCTCCCTCGTACATATCCTTAATGACCTTTAGGTATCTCTTTGAGGTTCCTTTATGAATCAGAGTTCTCCAATCAACTCACGTGGAACCCTGTCATAGGCCTTTTCTAGATCGAGGAAAGCCATATGCAAGTCTCTTTTTCTTTCTCTATACTTCTCCAAGAGACTTCTAAAAAGGTGAATAGCCTCTATTGAGGACCTTCCTGGCATAAAACCAACCCGGTTCTTTGACACCCTCGTCTCCTTTCTCAGTCTTCTCTCGATAACTATCTCCCAGAGTTTCATGGTGTGACCCAAACGCTTAATACCCCTATAGCTGCTACACACTTGTTCGTCACCCTTTGTTCTTGTATATGCGGATGACTTCACTGAGTCTCCATTCTTCTGGCATCTTAGCGCTTGAGAAGATCTTGTTGAAGAGAGAGGTCAACCATTTTAACCCCTCATCTCCTAAACACCTCCAAGCTTCTATGGGTATTTAGTCTAGGCCCACAACTTTGTTTCTTCCCATCTTCTGTAATGCAACTTTCACTTCTCCTTGTCTGATTCGAGTAGTAGCACTCGGGAAGCAAATCTTGAGTAGGGGTCTCCCCCTCCCCGCTTCTGCCGGTACTCCTCTCGTTGAAAAGAGAAGAGAAATATTCACCCCATCTCTTCATACTATCTTCTTCGTTGACAATGCTTCTTCCTTCTTCATCTTTGATATATCTCATGTTTCCTAAATCCCTTCTTCTTCTCTCTCGGGCTTTAGCAATCCTGAAAATATCATTGGCCCCCTCTTAAGTTCTTATTCAAATCTTCATATGCTTTGTCCTTCGCGAGGGCTACTGCCTTCTTCGCTTCTTTTTTAGCTACTCGATATCCTTCTTCTGGAGATACCCTATCATCTTCATGGCCCTCTCTACACAAAAGAAGTTACCCATCTCCTTTATTCGCCCTCTGCTAACATTCCGACCACAACCAGCAGCTACGAATGATCCGACGATCTCCTACGACCACAATGTCCCCTTTTTTTAATTCATGTTGTATTTCTTTTTAATTTTTAGTAGCTTATTATCTCAATTATTTATTATGATGTGGTTATGGTATGTTACAATGGAGATATAGAGAAAATAAGATGGATGGCTGGATGATCAAGATGAATGAAGATGTGAATATGAAGATTACTTGATCTTCACAAATATTTTATGCAAGAGACATCAGATCTTTTAATGTAATATTTTAAAAAGATGAATGGTAACAGTGGATGATATTACTTTTTGATATTATTTTTCTTGAATATATGTTAATATGTTTAGTTCACAACAAATAAGCTTTTGTAATATATAAGAAAAACGTTATTAATATGTTTGTTATAATTTACTATTTGATTCTATTTAATTTGGATTTAGTAATGTAAGAGTCCGTGTATGTGATTTAAGTTGCGATTTTTATCAATTTTTCGAGGACATTGTGAAAAGGAAAATGTATGAAGTGAATTTTAGGATAGTTTTAGATGAATTTAGAGAAGGTTAAATAAAAGGTTAATGTTGATACAATGATGAAAATCTGGATTTTTTAAGTATTAGACATGTGACAAAATGTTTTCTAGTTGGTTGTCTAAGGTGTATATGGGGTAGTTGGTTAGTTAGTTATAGATGGTTGTGGTTAGGATGAATGAGATGATCAGGTATCCAGTAGTTCATACTTCTGAGATTATTGGAAACGACAGAATAGATGAAAATAAGTTTATGCGGCTGTTGGGAAAGAGGTGAATGAGAGTGTGTTGCATTGGGCGTTCCTTATTTAGGGTGGTGCACAGATAGGTTTACTTCATGTTCATTTGTAATTTGATAGTTTGTAAGGCCGTCACCGAGATCTGTGATCAAGCTAAGTTTTCAGAAGTAACAAAAAACTTCTTAGGTGTGAAAATAAGTCACAACAGAACTAGCCTTGAGTATTGAAAATTTATATAGAGTAAGTTGCAACCCAAAAGCCCCAAGACTTCACTCACAGTTATACTTTAAAACTCCTAAATTTTTGAATATCGTTGTTTGACAATATATGTATCAGTTTATGGTGCATACCATTACTTTTTTATACAAATTATTGCAGTCGATCATGAGAATGCAGGTATTGATCTATCTGCAAATAATGTGGTGGAGGTGCTAAAGTAAATGAAGTTAGTTTGCCAGAACAAAAAAATCCAGAGGCTTTTGTTGGGAAATTAGTGGACAATGTCGGACGATCGACCTCCTTCAGGATGGATTGAAAGAGTGAACTCTCCTAAAAGCCCCGAGACTTCAGGCACAGGTATACAAAAACCTCCTAAAGTTTAGTGAGGTTGTGTAATTGATTATGATTTTTATGCCAGGCTATTGACATAAATAACAAGACACCAAAATGGCCGTTGTAAATAAGCTCTCCAAACAGCCCTTAATAACATGTCAAGACACCCAAGGGCTGCTGAAAATACGTTATCCAAACAGCCCTTAATAACATATCAAGAAACCGAAAGGGCTGCTGAAAATAAGCTATCCAAACAGCCCTTAATAAGATGTTTAGGACGCCAAATGACTGCTGAAACAGGCTATCCAAACAGCCCTTATTAACATGTCAAGACACCTAAAGGGCTGCTGAAAATAAGCTATCCAAACAGCCCTTAATAACATGTTTCAGACGCTAAATGACTTTCAAAATAGGCTATCCAAACAGCCTTAGTAACATGTTTAGGGTGATATAAATCGTGGGGAATTGAAGGAACTGCGAGTACTTATGATTATTAGAGGGATAATATGTAGTTTATGATTTAAGAGATTTGTATACGAAACAATGTTGCAATCATAGACAAATATGAGGAGGTGTAATTTCATATGCTTTTTAGGGGTCATTTGGCCTCTAAACTCGTATACTTTTAATATTAGTTTGGAGTTATAAATGTGGTCTAATATTAGGTAATTGTTTGGTCCATGGATAGCTAATGATTTCAAATCCATTAACTTACTACCGGATCTAATGGTGCTCATGTGTTTTTTTTTTTTTTTTTTTTTTTTTTGAAGGTTGTATTTTTTGGTGACAATGTACAAAAGTATAGAGCTAATATGGCAATGGAAGCTGCTAAAGGGTTTGATGCTTTACTTGTCCTTGGTTCATCTGTAACTAATATGTATGCTTTTCGCCTTGTAAGGTACAAATCTTCATTCATGTTGACTTTTTCATGTCACACTTTGACTTGGAGAGATAGAGAGAGGGAGAGAGATGATTTTTGTCGCTGTTTAGTTGATGCAACGAGAATTAGAATGAACCAACCAAATGGAATTATCAGTGTTGTAAATATCGGTCTTGGCGACCGATATGTCGGTGATATGTCGCTTATCGGCGGTCAACCGATACGACTTTTCACTTATCGGGAAAAAATAATCGGTTTGGTCAAAATCGGTAAAAAAAATGGGTCAAACTCTTTTTTTTTTTTTTTTTTTTTTTTTTTTTTTTTTTAATTGGTGAATAATTATGGACTTATGGCATTTATTTTTCAAGGATGTTAAACATTTTAGTTTTTTGTGGTTATTGACTTATTTTGTTAGGATATTGCTAATATATATTTTTTTTTAAATATTTCTTTTATAATTTATGGTCTTCGATATATCATTGATATATCACCGCCAAGACCGATATGGCGCTTGGCGGGGGTCGACCGCCATGGTACCGCCGAGCGATATTTACAGCCATGGGAATTATACAATAGGACCATTTCGAAGATGAGAGAAGGTGGGTTGAGGTGGTTCGGCCATGTCAGGAGGAGGCCACAAACAACACCGGTTAGAAAGGTCGAGGAACTAGTAGTAGATGGCGTGAGAAGAAGGGGCAAACCTAAACTCAGGTGGGAGGATAGACTTAAGCTAGACATGACAGAGCTTCTCTTGTCGGAGGACATGACCTCAGATAGGAAGGGGTGGATATATAGGATTAGGATCTGCGGTTAGATATGGCTAGGGGCTTAGTGGGTTTAGGTTGTTTTGGTGGGTTAGGCTTTTAGGCGTCTCTTTGTTGCCTTGCCCCGGAGTTTCGGTTTTTGGTGCCTCCCTTTTGCTTTGCCGTAGCTTTAGGCCCCGTGCGTTGCTTTGCTTTTGCTTTGTGTTGCTTAGGTTTGCATGCTTTTCTTTTCTTGCCCTGCTTTTGTTTTTGGTTCCTTGTTTTGCTCTACCTTAGCTTTAGGCCCGCGCGTTGTTTTTGCCTTGTTCTGTGTTGCCCTCTTAGGCCTGCCTGCTTTTCTTAATGCTTTGATTCTTTTTTTTTTGATTATGCTCGATCCCTTTTCTTTTCTATCTCACCCGCTTCTTTTCTATCTCACCCGCACACCTGCCGAAGGTCTCTTTGGAAGCGGTCTCTCAACTCTCGGGTTTATCCTGTGGTAGGGGTAGGATCTGTCAATATTTTGTTGGAAAATTTAGTGCACTTGTGGGATAAGTTCACACCTTGTAATGGGTTAGGAGGTACGGAGTGTACACCCATAAGGTCCATGAACACCCTGACTCTTGTAGTGGTTTGTATTGGTAGTGCTTGGTGAAAGTACTGTTGTGGTTACCACTGATTATCAGTGTTTCCACTGAAGCAATACTTACACTGAATTAGTGTTTCCACTGAAGTGGTGTTTCCACTGAAGTGGTGTCTCACTGAAGTTGTGTTTACACTGAAGCAGTGGCGTTTCCACTGAAGCAGTATAACCACTGAAGTCACTATGAAAGTACTGATGTTGGTACAACTTGTAACGGTTTTGACCTATTCAAATGGCAGTTTAAAATGCATTATGACCATGATGAATTGGTCATGTAACCACTAACGGCTATAATGGGGATAATTATGAGGCTATTAATGGGCCGATTAATACTCATAATTCCATTGAATAGCCAAGAGTATTTCCTATAAATAGGAGATCTGTTTACAGATGAAAACACATAGAAAATACACTTGAATACAAACAAAGAACCTAAACACTTATTAGTGAAAGGGTTAAAGAATTGTGCCTAATTCTCTAACTGCATTTGGTCTTATCCCAAGTAGATATTGGTGATACCTAGGCATTAGGGTCGAATAGTTTACTTTGGAAAGTGATCACACGATTCCAAGTGATATCCGGTAACCACCAAGTGGTATCTGTTACTGCTTACCTTAGTTTTGTTTCTGCTGAACAGTTGAGCATTTCTACTGAAGTTGATTATCTTACCCTGCTTTGGGACGAATAACCACCAACAATCAAAGTAAACTATTTTGTGATAATCAATGGCAACTGCTGCAATGAAACATATGGCTTCAAACTTTGCTAAGCTGGACAAGTTTGAAGGGGTGGACTTTAGGAGGTGGCAGAAGAAGATGCACTTCTTGCTGTCAAGCATGAGTGTGGTCTATGTGCTGACTACTCCAATTCCTGATGATGGTGATGATGCTACTGTGGAGCAGATAAGGAGGAGGAGCAAGTGGGAGAATGATGACTACATATGCAGAGGTCTTATTCTGAATGGTATGTCTGATTCTTTGTTTGATATTTATCAGAACTTTGAATCTTCCAAAGAACTGTGGGATTCCTTGGATGCCAAATATATGGCTGATGATGCATCAAGTAAGAAGTTCCTTGTTAGTAATTTCACAAATTACAAAATGACTGATTCAAGACCAGTTATGGAACAATACAATGAACTTCTTGGAATACTTGGAAGGTTTACACAACACAATATGCACATGGATGAGGCTATTTCAGTCTCTTGTGTTATTGACAAACTCCCTCCTTCTTGGAAAGATTTCAAGCATACCTTGAAACATAAGAAGGAGGAGTTAACTCTGCTTGAGTTGGGCAGTCATCTGCGCATTGAGGAATCTCTCAAGGTGCAGGATAATGACAAGCCAAAGAGTGGCAATGCTGCTGGACCATCTGTTGTCAATATGGTGGAGCATAACAACTCCACCAGGTACAATGACAACAAATGCAAACGCAGGTATCATGACAACACAAGGGCAGATCCTAACAAGAAGGCAACACCTACTTGTTGGAAATGTGGCAAGACTGGTCACATTAAAAGGGACTGCAAGGGTGTTAAAATTGGTGGTAAAGCCAATGGATCAGGCACTAATGGTTCAGGGAGTGGTGGTTCAGCCAACTCACTGAAAGGTCAGAATATGTTTAATAAGTCTTTTCAGATTTATTATGTTACATATGTATCTGAATCTTTTTATGTGCAGGATGATGATGTTGCGTGGTGGGTTGACTCTGGTGCAACAGTTCATGTGTGCAAAGATAGAAGCTGGTTCAAGACTTATGAGTCACTGAATGATGGTTCTATTCTTCACATGGGAAATGAGTCAACTGTCTTGGTGCATGGTCGTGGTTGTGTAGATCTTAGGTTTAGTTCTGGAAAGATTGTAACTTTGTTTAATGTTATTCATGTTCCTGATATAAGGAAAAACTTGGTTTCAAGTAGTGTTTTGAATAACCAGATTGTGAAAACAAGGTGTGCAAACTAATTAAGTCTCTTTATGGACTTAAGCAGGCACCTAAGCAATGGCATCAAAAATTTGATGAAGTGGTTTTGTCTAGTGGTTATGTTCTTAACCAGGCTGACAAATGTCTATATAGCAAATTTGATGAATCTGGTAAAGGAGTCATCATTTGTCTATATGTTGATGACATGTTGATCTTTGGCACTGACCAAAATCAGGTTGACCTGACAAAGGAATTTTTATCATCAAGGTTCTCCATGAAAGACATGGGGGAGGCTGATGTTATCCTTGGTATAAGGATTAAACATGAAAGTAAAAGAATTTCTATCTCTCAGTCTCATTATATTGAGAAGGTACTGAGGAAATTCATTTACTTTGATTGTACTCCAGTGAGTACACCTATGGATACTTGTGAGAAGCTGATGCCTAATCATGGCAAGGCTGTATCTCAACTTGAGTATTCTAGGGTAATTGGCTGCCTGATGTATGCCATGACTTGTACAAGGCCTGATATTGGTTTTGCAGTGGGAAAATTGAGCAGGTATACTAGTAATCCTAGTGCTCATCACTGGCAAGCAGTTCAGAGGGTACTGAAGTATTTGAAGAGAACTATGGATTATAGACTCTCATATACTGGTTACCCATCAGTGTTGGAAGGTTACACTGATGCAAGTTGGATCAGTAACACTGAAGACAATTCGTCTACCAGTGGCTGGGTATTCCTACTTGGTGGAGGTGCAATTTCTTGTGCATCCAAGAAGCAAACTTGCATCACCAGTTCAACAATGGAATCTGAATTTGTGGCTTTAGCAGCTGCTGGTAAAGAAGCTGAATGGTTGAAAAACTTGTTTCTTGAGATTCCATTGTGGCCTAAACCTATAGCACCTATTTCTATCCGTTGTGATAGTGCAGCTACATTGGCTAAGGCTTATAGCCAAATGTACAATGGTAAGTCTAGACACTTAGGTGTCAGACATAGCATGATTCGTGAGCTGATCATGAATGGGGTGGTATCTATAGAGTTTGTTAGATCTCAACAGAACTTAGCTGATCACTTGACGAAGGGTTTGGCTAGAGACTTGGTAATAAAATCTGCTAAAGGGATGGGTTTAAGTCCAACTTAGTCACTGAATGCTAGGACACCCAACTCCCTCCTAAGGAAACTTGGGAGCTGAGTTCAATGCGGAAAGCTGAACATTTAGTGGACTGGAGCACATGTTTTATTTACATCCCAAGGTTGTGCTCAGAACCTGCTGAAAGGAGGATGAAGTCTTTACTTCTTAATGGTTATATTTTCTTTGAAAAAGTGCTTGGTAGGAGCATGACTAAAGAGGAACCACCTATGTAAATGTTGAAGTTTTGCCTCTTCAGGAAGCTTTGGACTTTTAGCTTTTACAACATTTATGAATTTGGATATGGACACATGGCTTGTATAGTGTCAGGAGCTGTTAAGTGTTTGAAAACTTATGTGTATTTTATCTTCAGGTATTCAAATGGGTTAAAGGGTTCAATTCTTAGAACACCCTGATTCTCGAATATTTGAACGTGTAATTACTAAGATGGAAATTCAATCCTCAGGACATTTTCATTTATGCACATGTTTTGTTTGTTGTTTGTTTTCATGCAAAGGAAGTGAACTAAATTTGGGGAGGATTGTTGGAAAATTTAGTGCACTTGTGGGATAAGTTCACACCTTGTAATGGGTTAGGAGGTACGGAGTGTGCACCCATAAGGTCCATGAACACCCTGACTCTTGTAGTGGTTTGTATTGGTAGTGCTTGGTGAAAGTACTGTTGTGGTTACCACTGATTATCAGTGTTTCCACTGAAGCAGTACTTACACTGAATTAGTGTTTCCACTGAAGTGGTGTTTCCACTGAAGTGGTGTCTCACTGAAGCAGTGGCGTTTCCACTAAAGCAGTGTAACCACTGAAGGCACTATGAAAGTACTGATGATGGTACAACTTGTAACGGTTTTGACCTATTCAAGTGGCAGTTTAAACTGCATTATGACCATGATGAATTGGTCATGTAACCACTAACGGCTATAATGGGGATAATTATGAGGCTATTAATGGGCCGAATAATACTCATAATTCCATTGAATAGCCAAGAGTATTTCCTATAAATAGGAGATCTGTTTACAGATGAAAACACATAGAAAATACGCTTGAATACAAACAAAGAACCTAAACACTTATTAGTGAAAGGGTTAAAGAATTGTGCCTAATTCTCTAACTGCATTTGGTCTTATCCCAAGTAGATATTCGTGATACCCAGGCACTAGGGTCGAATAGTTTACTTTGGAAAGTGATCACACGATTCCAAGTGATATCCGGTAACCACCAAGTGGTATCTGTTACTGCTGACCTTAGTTTTGTTTCTGCTGAACAGTTGAGCATTTCTGCTGAAGTTGATTATCTAACCCTGCTTTGGGACGAATAACCACCAACACATTTTACCTCCCTATACCCTGCCTCGGCGGGATTGAGGTTATTGTTGTTGTTGACAATTTGGAAGCTAGACTACTGAAATATCTAGATCACCTATGAAACTTTTAGCATCATCTCAAATATAGCACAATGAGCAGGGCAGGTAGGTTGGGTAGTGGGTAAAAACAGCCCATTTATATAGTACGGGTCATAATGGTCTGGGTTGGGTTGAAATGCAAATACTTTTTGTTCAGTTAGATAAAGATCCTAACTTACAGTCTAGGATGTACATCTTTATCTCTTTATGTATTCTGTTGATAGTGTCGGATATATCGGGGCCAGTCTTATTATTTGTATAGTCAGGCTATTGCCTTTTGGGTTATGACTGCAACCAATGTACCTCTATTTAAACACTTATCAATACAGAATACCCTATGAGGTCTTTACAGGTTTCACGTTCATATAAAATCTAGGGAGAATAAATACTTAATGTGTTATTTATGATCTCATAAACGTTACTACATCATAATTTGAAATCTTTTAGAAGGTTGTATATTGTATGCATCAGTAATAGACTATGGGCAACTTTTATCCCATTACTCTTGTAACTATTTTATTTTATTAATTGTTTTTTGATTTGGCGCCTTCTAAATGGTCGAAATGGCCTCTACAAGTATGTTAAGGCTAATTTG
>BPTQ01000004.1:30979020-31067687 GCA_019973895.1 Chrysanthemum seticuspe | reverse complement strand
ATAGACAATGATGATTGTCAAACAAACAAAGACGACTTCTCAACGTGTAAAGACGACTTAACTAATAGAAGAGGGACGAAACCCTCCTTATTGGTGGTTGTTAGTTTCATTTGATAAAACACTATTTGTTACCGTAAGATAATCAATTCAGCAGAAATGTGCAACTCTTCAGCAGAAACAAACAAACTGTTAGTAGTAACAGATACCACTTGGTGGTTACCGGATATCACTTGGAATCGTGTGATCACTTTCCAAAGTAAACTATTCGACCCTAATGCCTGGGTATCACGAATATCTACTTGGGATAAGACCAAATGCAGTTAGAGAATTAGGCACAATTCTATAACCCTTTCGCTAATAAGTGTTTACGTTTTCTGTGTGTTCTTCATGCATGTTCAGATCTCCTATATATAGGAGGTTACTCTTGAGCTATTCCAATGGAATTATGAGTATTAATCGGCCCATTAATAGCCTCATAATTATCCCCATTATAGCTGTTAGTGGTTACATGACCAATTAAACGTGGTCATAAAGAAGTTGTAACTGCCATTTAGCAGTACTTTCCCATAAGCAGTACTTTCCACTAGCAGTACTTTCCACTTGCAGTGGAAGTACAGCCTATCAGTGGAAACACTGCTTATCAGTACTTACATGGCACTATCAGTGGAAACACTGCCTATCAGTGGAAACACTGCTTATCTGTGGAAACCACAAGCAGTACTTTCCACAAGCAGTACTTTCCACAAGCAGTACTTTCACCAAGCAGTACTTTCACCAGTACTACCAATACAAACCACTATAAGAGTCAGGGTGTTCATGGACCTTATGGGTGTACACTCCGTACCTCCTAACCCATTACAAGGTGTGAACTAATCCCACAAGTGCACTAAATTTTCCAACAGAAACACACTACTATGCTGTAACAGAAGTGTTGGTTCAGTGAACAACAAAACTTGTAACAAGGAACCGGATTAGCTTGCTCATCTTTCATCTTTGATCCACTTTGATTTAACTAATTATTACTTCCCCACCCCTGTTGAAGTCGTGAAATCCCACATTTGCAACGAAATTACTGAAAGACATAACTTCATTTGTATCGGATTGGGAGCCCGCTCTTTCTGATATGGACTTAACTGCATTGAAATCACCCATAGCTATGCAAATACCATCCATAGAATCAACAAGATTTGAGATGTCTTCCAAAGATCTGACTTTAAACGCGCCAACTGTTAACCATATATATTTAAAATGCAGACACGCTAACTAATCCCAACTCATTTTCCATATTCTATCGAAAAGGTCAATATACTATAACTCTAATTAAGAAAACCTTATAACTAATTTTCCTAATATGACAAATCTCATTTTTGCACAAGATAAAACTTTATAACAATAGAGAGGAGTTATACAGCAGCACACTTTACATACAGGAACTACCTATCATTCATACATACACAAATTGAAAAAAACGGAAAAGAAACGTCATTGGCACATGATCCGTGCAAAACCGTCAAGTTTTCTCACGCAAGATGACCACTTGTGAATGGCCAACTGTAAGAAACTTAAAACAGCTTAAGCACGAATGCAATGAAGATCTGGGGAGTATAGGGTTTCCCCGGGTCGTTATGTCCCAGCGAGCTATGCAATGGATCACCAAACGAATAGTGATCGAGAGATTTGAACGGAAAAAGGGATTTGAATATGATTATAACTACAGAAAAAGCCAACAAATCACAGAGGCTTAAATGCAAATTAAAGAAAATTAAAAAGATAAAAAATATTAAATAAACGCTATCACTATTTGCAAAATGATGTTTTTGATTTATAAAACAAAATAACTTAAATAAACTATTTTAATTAAAACGTAAACTTAAATTATCTAAAAACGTGACCTAGAATGAAAACGTGCGTTATATATAAAAATTACGCGAGTGTGCAAGAAAAAACGTAAAATTTGTAAAATAAAAGTCCTACGAGTGTAAAAACAATTTTCCTACATTCTAAATGACTAAAAATAATTTTAGGAAAAAGCGGAATAATTTTTTTGAGTTTTAAATTATTTACTACGAATTAAAAACTATTTTAAACTAAATTAATCATTAAAAATACTAAACATTTTTATAAAAATCTGAAATTTTTCTTAAAAATACTTTATACTATTCTAATCTTAGGAAAAATATGACTAAGTATACAACTACTCCTAATAAGCTGTTAAAAAGCTAAACAATGTCAATGAGCTTAAAACGAATGAGGTGTTTTATATAAAATTATGTAGAGTAAAACATGAGAAGCCTCTAGTGCAGTTGGCAACGTGGGGTGTGTGTGAGCGTGGGAGTGGGCAGGAGACCAGGGTTCAAGTCCCACCTACGCACCTTTTTGCCATTTATTTTTTCTTCTTGATTTTCTTATTTGCAAACCAACTGTTAGAACAAAGGAAGCAAAAAGCATACTTGAAAACTTAAAAACAAGCTGTAACAGCTTGTTTTACCAGCAGACCACACGGAATAAGCTTAAGGGCTGTTTGGATGTGCAGCAAAAAGGACATTGCCCAAAGGGGGCTGTTTGGTACGGGTGCAGCTAAGGGAATTCCAAGCTATAACAGACCGTCAAAAACTACAAACAAGCTAAAAACTAAGTGCCATAATCCTAAAACAGCAACTAAGGGACAACGGCACCCTAATAAGCAATAGCTAAGCACTTCAAAAGCAAATAGGAAAGTAAAAAAAAGGGGCAAGCTGCTGTTTGGAACAGGAACAGAAACAAACACACCTTTTGCTAATTGCACCAAATAAGCTTTAAAACAGTTTATCTAGCATTCTAATGAAAGAGCAAGCAATGAATATCGAAACTAGACTAAATCTAAGCAAAATAAGCTGAAAGAACAGGGATAAAGCAGTTAGGGGAATGATGAAAATCCTAAGCTAACTAGGGGCAAATAAGCATATTAGGGGAATAAGCACTAAAGAAAATGAATTAGGCTGAATCCTATACTAACTAAAAACACTTCTATCTATATTAACTAAGCTAAATTACCTACTTATGAGCTAGAAAATGGATATTGACCTCTGCATAGCAGGATCAAAACAGCCTGCTATGGCACTTTGGAGATTATTTTAGACGAGCTAGAAGTGCAAACAGGTCATGAGCTTCTGGAAACCTTGAGTCACCCAACCCCTCTAACTTTTGCCCTCACCTATCACCATTAATAAGCTGTTTCAGCTTATAAATAAGCTGAGTTGAAACTTGGAATTGGACTGTGAACTGAGATTGCTAATTGAGCCAGAATAAGGAGTGACAGCAGGACAGAAAGCAGCAGCCTAGAGTGACTTTTCTGTAGCCTATTGATAAGCTCTACAGAGAGACTCCAAGGAGGAAAAAGCTTTTACGAGCTTGTAACAACTTTTCCAATTAGACTTCAAGTGAGACAGATTTTAAGAAAGTAAAACAATAAAAGAACTAATTAAACTTAATAAAATGTGATTAACAACTGAAGGTAACTTCCATTCAAAATTAAGGATTACAATGAAATTAAAATGCAGCTAGAACTAAGGAGTCTAGACTAGAAACTAATAACTAAACAAAAAAAACTGATTCGAAACTAACTACTAACTAAAAGACTGGCTACCGACTAAAAAAAAACTACACTGGCCTTATAACTTGGCTACAATACTTATACTACAACTCTGGTCTTCACTCTCTCCTCTTCTCTGCTCTTGGCCTTTGGATTGGTTGGAATTGATCTTGACCGTTGGTCTCTATTTTTGGCGCGAAAAATGGTTTTGCAACTTGGGGTTCTGTGACCTTTTTGGGACAGGGGAAAGGAAGCATTTAATGTGGTTTGGAAGGTTAGTGAAGCGTGGGGAGACAAGAGTGAGTAGGGTGGTTAAGGTTGGTACTAGTTGCAGAAAAGGTGGAGAAGGAAAAGGTGGTATGGAGGGAAACCAGGGAAAAATAAGGTGGGCGGGTGTGGCAGGTTTGGTGGGTTTTTTTTATTTTGGGTTGGTATTTTTTTTTGGGGTTTATGAATTAAAAGGCAGGTTTGGTTTGTAGTATCAATACAAGGACCAAATTTGTAATTCAACCAAACTAGAGGCACTGAAACTGCACTTTTCCAAAAATTATTATAAGGACCAAAAATGACAAACTTTATTAACCAAGGACCATAAATAATATTTTCCAATTTTAAAAATTCCGGGGACTTGTTTTGCCATTTTTTAAAAGTTGGGGGACTGAAACTGCCAATTATGCAAACTTTGTTCGTTTTTTAGCTGTTTTTACTCATTTTGCATTTAAAACATATAAAACACAATTTTGGGATATTTTCAGTATTTTGATGCGTTTCTGAGTGTTTTTAAATGTTTTGCAGTTCAGATTTGACCAAAAATGATGAGTATTTACACACTCATCAATCCCCCACACTAAACTATTGCTAGTCCCTAGCAATCTTTTGAGAAAATCTTAATGGATTTGAATCTCTTTACCAAAAGCCATTACTTCTGGAGTAGCCAAATGTTTCAGTTCAAGTAAGAACCGTGGTACACCGATAACCATGTGATTTTGAGCAAACCACCAGCTTTCAACGGATTTGATTTGTCTTTACCATAAGCCGTTTGCTCTGTACTAGCCAACTCTTATATAAATTATCAATATTATCTTTGGTGAGCTGATTACCAATTATGGTTTTTCCACTGCCTTTACCACAAGCCATAAACTTGCGGGCTAGCCAACTCTTCACTTTTAAGGATATGGTGAGCTGAATACCATACAATTTTGGGCAAATTGCAAGCCGTCAACGGATTTGAGATATCTTTACCAAGATCCGTTTGCTCCTGGATTAGCCAATCCTTCTGTTTATTAGACAAGGCGGACTGATAACCAATTGAGTAAGTGTAAAACACTTACTCCAAAAAAAATTTTGGCCAAAAACGGGGGAATCAGGCGGTATAATTATATGATAAAATTCGTGAGAATTCCCCCCACACTTAGAAATGAATATTGCCCTCAATATTCAAAGTACCGGCGGTTATGCCGAAACAAAGAACGTGAAAGGGAAATACTGCGGCCATTATTTGAAAGAGATTTTTTTTTTTTTTTTTTTTTTTTTTTTTTTTTTCTTTTTAGAAAACTTATATATATAACATGTGGGGCAACTCCCCCACACTATGGTGGAACACATGGGTGAAAACCCATGTTTAGCTACTGTTTTTGATTACCGAGTCGCTAGCTTGACTCGACCCCGAATTCATTGGTTCATGGGGAAGCAAAGTGGAAGAAACAATCTCCATCGGACTTTCATTCAAGATGTTTGGACAAACATTGAAGTATGTGAAAGTTCCACACCGATGAGATATACATAGAACCGGCTCAAAGATGATAAATGGAAATGCCGGGATCAAAGATAATGTCTTCATTCCCGAAGGAGTGAAGAACAGGAGAAGTGACAGAATATATGAAGAAAAGAAAGAAAATCATGATAGAAATCATGACTGACTCTTCATCCTCAATAGGAGAATTCATAGTTTCATGAATCTCATCAGTTAAGCTTGCTTGATCAAGACAAATTATGGGAGTGTCTAGATCAAAGTAGAAATTATCATACTCCGGCGGAGATATGATATGAGTGAGTTCATCTGAGAACTCCATGAAGGTGAATGAATCATATTCAGAATTGATATGAGTGGGTTCACTGGCGAACTCCTCAAAAGTAAATGATTCATGATCGGGGAGAGATTTATGAGAATGAGAAGTGGTACTGCCACTAATCTTCTCTCCCATATTATCAAAACAGAAGGCTTTCATTTCCGGAATAGAATCATCGGAAAGAATGTCACTATCCTTAATGGGGATAGGAGATGAAATAGGTTTCTCTTTGAAAGACTCGATTTTAGAAATGAGAAGACTGACATTCAATAATGTTGCTCGAAGAGCTTCATCTTTGATTTCAGTGTCAGTAACTTCATCATTCTCTTCTTCTAAGCTAACAAGCTCAGAAGGTGAATCTTCCACATAAATGATGTCTCCACAAGATAACGAATCATCATCATCAGAATCGGAGAACATCTCAACATGATCATTTTGGAAGACAAGAGGAGGAGGGATATCACACACATGATCAAGAATTCCCTGTGACTCTCTTGGGATTGGGACAAGGTTCTCAACACTAGACTTTATGAATTCGTCCGATTCCTTTTCAGGAACAGTGTCGAGATGCTCGTCCCCCATAATAAGAGAGTGAGTGTGAACCTCGGGTGTGATAGCAGTTGTTTGAGATGGAATCTCAACTGCTGGGATATCAACTGACTGAGGGAGTTGAGAAATATTATCTTTAAAAGGATAAAAACTCTCCTCGTCATCATCATATAGAGCTGCCTTGAGAAATTGGGAACGCCTTAGAGCTGCATGCTCTAGGATTAATAATTCTTCCCTAGATTGGCGGGCCTCTCGCTCTTCTCGTTCTTCGGCCAGCAATTCTCCTATGGTCTTTTCACCACTCACTTGATTCTTAAAGTTACTAATCATATCATCAAGTGTTTTCATTGTGGTTTCAAAATCTTGGGAGATTTCTTGAGATAACGGCTCAAGTGGAGTTTGAACCGTATGGTGCTGTGGAGGTTGGAAATTGTCAAACAAGTAAGAGTCATGATTGTTACAAGGAACTGGGTTCCCTATTTGACAATCAGAGCTGAAGTGGGGACCTCCACAGTACTCACAACAGTAAAACTGTTGAGTCTGGACTGGTGAATAATATGGATTTTGGTCATAACCAAAGTTCTGAGCATCACTGGAAAATTGTTCATAGACAAACGTGTTTCCGGATTGACACTCAAATCCTTGGTGAGGACCTCCACAATATTCACAGCAGGTATGTTGATTATATGAAGATAAGTCGGGCTGTGGTGGGTAATTGGAAAAGTTTGAGGGGTCGTTAAATGAGTTCGGATTAGGATCATAATCAAATGAATTCCTCGAACCACAAAACAAACAACTCCCGTTATGAATATCATTACCACATTGTACACACGTACACCAACGACAGGGTGAACCAAAAAGAGGCTCACCACAACCGACACAAGGAACAAACGATTGCATTTGAGAGTTATGAGAAGGAATCAGTTCATTCAAAGTATCAACAAAACCAACATGATGATCCGAATGACTATCAAGTCTCGAAGAACAATTTGAAAAATCAGGAGGTGGGACAAGTGGTATGCTCTGAGAGCTAGCAATTTCCACCACTTCCGTTATGGTCTCCGGTTCTTGAACGGGTTCATCGGGTTGTGGCGGATGGTCGGAAAAACTTGGAGAATCATCGAGAGAGTTATCAGATAATTCGCACCAATAACAATATTTGCTTGCACCCATCCTTCCACATCGCTTGCATAAACAATCCGGATTCTGACAACAGAGCTGATCCTCTTCCATACGGCTTTTGCAGTGGAAACAACGAGGATAATCGATCGTCGCCATGAGAATTAAACATGTAGAGGGTTAAAGAAATAGAATTAAACGGTTTTGAGGTTAAAGAAGAGAAATAGAATCATACGGATAAGAGGAATGAGAAGAGTATTTTTGTATTTTTGTAAGAAAATATAAATATATGTAGATGGATGGTATGAACAAAGAGTGAATATCCAAATTACTAATCTGCTAAACGTAAGATAATCAGCACAGTTCCCCGGCAGCGGCGCCAAAAATTTGATCCGTGCAAAACCGTCAAGTTTTCTCACGCAAGCTGACCACTTGTGAATGGCCAACTGTAAGAAACTTAAAACAGCTTAAGCACGAATGCAATGAAGATCTGGGGAGTATAGGGTTTCCCCGGGTCGTTATGTCCCAGCGAGCTATGCAATGGATCACCAAACGAATAGTGATCGAGAGATTTGAACGGAAAAAGGGATTTGAATATGATTATAACTACAGAAAAAGCCAACAAATCACAGAGGCTTAAATGCAAATTAAAGAAAATTAAAAAGATAAAAAATATTAAATAAACGCTATCACTATTTGCAAAATGATGTTTTTGATTTATAAAACAAAATAACTTAAATAAACTATTTTAATTAAAACGTAAACTTAAATTATCTAAAAACGTGACCTAGAATGAAAACGTGCGTTATATATAAAAATTACGCGAGTGCGCAAGAAAAAACGTAAAATTTGTAAAATAAAAGTCCTACGAGTGTAAAAACAATTTTCCTACATTCTAAATGACTAAAAATAATTTTAGGAAAAAGCGGAATAATTTTTTTGAGTTTTAAATTATTTACTACGAATTAAAAACTATTTTAAACTAAATTAATCATTAAAAATACTAAACGTTTTTATAAAAATCTGAAATTTTTCTTAAAAATACTTTATACTATTCTAATCTTAGGAAAAATATGACTAAGTATACAACTACTCCTAATAAGCTGTTAAAAAGCTAAACAATGTCAATGAGCTTAAAACGAATGAGGTGTTTTATATAAAATTATGTAGAGTAAACGTGAGAAGCCTCTAGTGCAGTTGGCAACGTGGGGTGTGTGTGAGCGTGGGAGTAGGCAGGAGACCAGGGTTCAAGTCCCACCTACACACCTTTTTGCCATTTATTTTTTCTTCTTGATTTTCTTATTTGCAAACCAACTGTTAGAACAAAGGAAGCAAAAAGCATACTTGAAAACTTAAAAACAAGCTGTAACAGCTTGTTTTACCAGCAGACCACACGGAATAAGCTTAAGGGCTGTTTGGATGTGCAGCAAAAAGGACATTGCCCAAAGGGGGCTGTTTGGTACGGGTGCAGCTAAGGGAATTCCAAGCTATAACAGACCGTCAAAAACTACAAACAAGCTAAAAACTAAGTGCCATAATCCTAAAACAGCAACTAAGGGACAACGGCACCCTAATAAGCAATAGCTAAGCACTTCAAAAGCAAATAGGAAAGTAAAAAAAAGGGGCAAGCTGCTGTTTGGAACAGGAACAGAAACAAACACACCTTTTGCTAATTGCACCAAATAAGCTTTAAAACAGTTTACCTATCATTCATACATACACAAATTGAAAAAAACGGAAAAGAAACGTCATTGGCACATGATCCGTGCAAAACCGTCAAGTTTTCTCACGCAAGTTGACCACTTGTGAATGGCCAACTGTAAGAAACTTAAAACAGCTTAAGCACGAATGCAATGAAGATCTGGGGAGTATAGGGTTTCCCCGGGTCGTTATGTCCCAGCGAGCTATGCAATGGATCACCAAACGAATAGTGATCGAGAGATTTGAACGGAAAAAGGGATTTGAATATGATTATAACTACAGAAAAAGCCAACAAATCACAGAGGCTTAAATGCAAATTAAAGAAAATTAAAAAGATAAAAAATATTAAATAAACGCTATCACTATTTGCAAAATGATGTTTTTGATTTATAAAACAAAATAACTTAAATAAACTATTTTAATTAAAACGTAAACTTAAATTATCTAAAAACGTGACCTAGAATGAAAACGTGCGTTATATATAAAAATTACGCGAGTGTGCAAGAAAAAACGTAAAATTTGTAAAATAAAAGTCCTACGAGTGTAAAAACAATTTTCCTACATTCTAAATGACTAAAAATAATTTTAGGAAAAAGCGGAATAATTTTTTTGAGTTTTAAATTATTTACTACGAATTAAAAACTATTTTAAACTAAATTAATCATTAAAAATACTAAACGTTTTTATAAAAATCTGAAATTTTTCTTAAAAATACTTTATACTATTCTAATCTTAGGAAAAATATGACTAAGTATACAACTACTCCTAATAAGCTGTTAAAAAGCTAAACAATGTCAATGAGCTTAAAACGAATGAGGTGTTTTATATAAAATTATGTAGAGTAAAACGTGAGAAGCCTCTAGTGCAGTTGGCAACGTGGGGTGTGTGTGAGCGTGGGAGTAGGCAGGAGACCAGGGTTCAAGTCCCACCTACGCACCTTTTTGCCATTTATTTTTTCTTCTTGATTTTCTTATTTGCAAACCAACTGTTAGAACAAAGGAAGCAAAAAGCATACTTGAAAACTTAAAAACAAGCTGTAACAGCTTGTTTTACCAGCAGACCACACGGAATAAGCTTAAGGGCTGTTTGGATGTGCAGCAAAAAGGACATTGCCCAAAGGGGCTGTTTGGTACGGGTGCAGCTAAGGGAATTCCAAGCTATAACAGACCGTCAAAAACTACAAACAAGCTAAAAACTAAGTGCCATAATCCTAAAACAGCAACTAAGGGACAACGGCACCCTAATAAGCAATAGCTAAGCACTTCAAAAGCAAATAGGAAAGTAAAAAAAAAGGGACAAGCTGCTGTTTGGAACAGGAACAGAAACAAACACACCTTTTGCTAATTGCACCAAATAAGCTTTAAAACAGTTTATCTAGCATTCTAATGAAAGAGCAAGCAATGAATATCGAAACTAGACTAAATCTAAGCAAAATAAGCTGAAAGAACAGGGATAAAGCAGTTAGGGGAATGATGAAAATCCTAAGCTAACTAGGGGCAAATAAGCATATTAGGGGAATAAGCACTAAAGAAAATGAATTAGGCTGAATCCTATACTAACTAAAAACACTTCTATCTATATTAACTAAGCTAAATTACCTACTTATGAGCTAGAAAATGGATATTGACCTCTGCATAGCAGGATCAAAACAGCCTGCTATGGCACTTTGGAGATTATTTTAGACGAGCTAGAAGTGCAAACAGGTCATGAGCTTCTGGAAACCTTGAGTCACCCAACCCCTCTAACTTTTGCCCTCACCTATCACCATTAATAAGCTGTTTCAGCTTATAAATAAGCTGAGTTGAAACTTGGAATTGGACTGTGAACTGAGATTGCTAATTGAGCCAGAATAAGGAGTGACAGCAGGACAGAAAGCAGCAGCCTAGAGTGACTTTTCTGTAGCCTATTGATAAGCTCTACAGAGAGACTCCAAGGAGGAAAAAGCTTTTACGAGCTTGTAACAACTTTTCCAATTAGACTTCAAGTGAGACAGATTTTAAGAAAGTAAAACAATAAAAGAACTAATTAAACTTAATAAAATGTGATTAACAACTGAAGGTAACTTCCATTCAAAATTAAGGATTACAATGAAATTAAAATGCAGCTAGAACTAAGGAGTCTAGACTAGAAACTAATAACTAAACAAAAAAAACTGATTCGAAACTAACTACTAACTAAAAGACTGGCTACCGACTAAAAAAAAACTACACTGGCCTTATAACTTGGCTACAATACTTATACTACAACTCTGGTCTTCACTCTCTCCTCTTCTCTGCTCTTGGCCTTTGGATTGGTTGGAATTGATCTTGACCGTTGGTCTCTATTTTTGGCGCGAAAAATGGTTTTGCAACTTGGGGTTCTGTGACCTTTTTGGGACAGGGGAAAGGAAGCATTTAATGTGGTTTGGAAGGTTAGTGAAGCGTGGGGAGACAAGAGTGAGTAGGGTGGTTAAGGTTGGTACTAGTTGCAGAAAAGGTGGAGAAGGAAGAGGTGGTATGGAGGGAAACCAGGGAAAAATAAGGTGGGCGGGTGTGGCAGGTTTGGTGGGTTTTTTTTATTTTGGGTTGGTATTTTTTTTTGGGGTTTATGAATTAAAAGGCAGGTTTGGTTTGTAGTATCAATACAAGGACCAAATTTGTAATTCAACCAAACTAGAGGCACTGAAACTGCACTTTTCCAAAAATTATTATAAGGACCAAAAATGACAAACTTTATTAACCAAGGACCATAAATAATATTTTCCAATTTTAAAAATTACGGGGACTTGTTTTGCCATTTTTTAAAAGTTGGGGGACTGAAACTGCCAATTATGCAAACTTTGTTCGTTTTTTAGCTGTTTTTACTCATTTTGCATTTAAAACATATAAAACACAATTTTGGGATATTTTCAGTATTTTGATGCGTTTCTGAGTGTTTTTAAATGTTTTGCAGTTCAGATTTGACCAAAAATGATGAGTATTTACACACTCATCAGCACACAAGCTGAAAAGGCTGAAAAAAAAAACAAATTGTAGATGATCCTAACTCACTTTCGCAGGAATCGCGGTTGCATTTAGCATAGCAACAAGCCTTTAAACCCCTAGATGATCTCTAGAGGACGAGTGTTGTCTCGTGAGGGTTTACAGTGAATATACCCACAAAATTCACCTAACAAAAACAACTTAAAACCATAAAGCAACACCATCTTCACATATCATATCAAACTTCGATTCTAATCCTCATCCCTGTAGTTCACGCTATCATCGTCCTTGTCCTCATTCTCGTCACTATCCTCATCCCTGTAGTTCACACTATTATCGTCCTTGTCCTCATTCTCGTCATTGTCCTCATCCCTGTAGTTCACGCTATCATCGTCCGTGTCCTCAAACTTGTCAAAATCTTCACATATAAACACAAACCAAAATGTAATGAACATTAGCTTCCTCCAAACTCCATTTTAAATGTTAGATAAAAATTAGACCAAGTGAATCAAACAATTGATAATAGAAGAATTGGTGAACAAATTATATGCGTTATTTAGAAATACTGATTAACAGTTTTTGTCATGGATTTGGCTTTATCTTTGTTATCATAAAAGAACATTTGACATTTGAAAATAGTACATTTTCTTTCACTTTGAAAAGCAACAATTAAATACTTTTTTCTATTAGATTTGTTTAAAGATAAACAACCATGTATAATTAAAAGAAATAATAAAAGGAGAATATTACAGTAGACTTGTAGAGGTTGAATGTTGCGATCATGAATGTGAGAAATTTTAGCCCAATCCTTTCCTTTCCCCTCTTCACACCTTTTGCTTAGAATTTTACAATAATGAATGGCAATTTGATTGAGATCCTTGAAACTTTGTATCTCATGTGGCAGAGAACGTAATTTGGGACAATCAAATATTTTCAAGGACTGCAGTTTTGGAAAGTTACTAGGCAGAGAAACCAAAGACCCACAAACCCGTATATTTAACTTCTGTAAAATAGGAAAGAGAATGTTTCCGTCCCTTGATGTAACATAGTCATCATCATGGAAACACTTTAAAGACGGCATTAGTCCCAATTTAATTCTCTTGAGGCTGCGTAATTTCCCAAGTGGCGGAAGTTGTTCACAGTTTTTATGACCATGCAATTTAATACTAGTCAAATTGACTAATTTGACCATCCAACTTGGAGACATAACCCTTCCCACGTAATTCCACATTTTTAACTCCTGCAGACCCGAATTTGGTTTCAATCCCTCAAGAACCTCTGAATCAAATATTTCTGCTTTATGATAATCAGACCATTCTAATCTCAAAGACTTTAGATTTGTTTTGTCTTTCAAATTGGCACTTTTGGCATCCCCCCTTCCAACATTCTCAAGTCCTGATAACTTCAAATCCCACCCAAGACGATTTAGATTTCCCAGTTCACCTATTCGGGCCCCATCATCTTTTCCTACAACAAATTCTGAAAGCCTTCGAAGGTTGGTTAGTTCTTTTATTCCAACAGGCATATGCTGGATATTATGCCACCAACCAATATCTAGACGTTGAAGATTCCTCATGTACCTCAAACCTTTAGGCAGCTCATGCAACCTATGACACTCTTCTAAAATTAATGTTTGCAAGTTTTGGAGATAAATAATCGACTCTGGTAGAACTTCTATTGGTGACTCTGTTATTTTCAAGTATCTCAAATGTATTAGCTTGCAGATTGATTCGGGCAAAGTCGAGCTTTCAATTCTGTTCAAGTACAGCACCCTTAGATAGACATGGTTGGAGATTTGTCTAATGTTACTTTCATAATAATCATAAAAGACCAGCATTGATCGTACTGATCTTAGCTTTACCAAATCCTGTTCTGAAAACTCAAAATCTTCACACGATAAACTGAGATGAAGCACCTCATCCGGGGTTATCAACTCCTTACCCGGCCCTATAACTGCACAATCATGTCTCATTACATATTTCGCAAGATCATGCATTAAATCATGCATTTTACATGTCTCACCCTTGTGTATACCCTTCTCGACGACATCTTGGAAAAATGACCTCCCGACCAAAGAATCAAAAATTTCCTCACCAAGCACGTACAAGCTCACATCTCCTTTTGATGGAATAAATCCATTTGCCATCCACAACTCTATCATCAAATCCTTACTCATTTCCTCCCCTTTTGAAAATAGACAACAATAAGCGAAACATCGTTTCCAATGTGGAAGCAAATTATCGTAGCTTATCCTCAAAGCAGGTAAGATGCCTTTGTCTTGCATTTCCCACATGAAGTTGTCTCTTACAAGCTGCCACTGATTAACCTTTTTTGTTTTCGACATTAAGCTACCCAAAGTCTTCAACGCTAGAGGTAAACCTTTGCATTTCTTCACTATCTGCCTTCCTACACGCTCCAGCTCCCCTACATTTCCCCCCTGATCTCCTCCGCCTCGGAACACAAGCATCTTGAATAGCGACCATGACTCGTCTTTTGATAAACCTGCCACTTCATGCTGTAACTCAGGAATACTCTTAGCCATCAGTTGGGCAATAAATTCATTCCGTGTTGTTACCATAACCGTGCTGCCCTTGGCTCCGTATCTTAATGCTTTGCATAAATCGTCCCACTTTTTCATGTCTTCGACTTTGTCTTCGATCCACACATCATCCATAATAATGAAATATTTCTTTCCTTCTAACTTGCTTTGAAGTTGACTCAGCAAATGATCCAGTGACATCTCATCCAACTTCTTATCTTCTGGGCCACATATATCTTTAATTATTCGTTTGACGTCAAACACAGCAGAGACATACACCCAACACTTTAAATCGAAATGTTTCTTCAACGTTTCATCGTTGTAAACCAGTTGAGCTAGTGTAGTTTTTCCGATGCCACCCATGCCCCATATAGCATAAACCCGAACATGATTGATGTCACGTCCGATGCCTATTTCTTGGTTACAAATAGTATCAACTATCATATTCGTATTTTCATCCCTTCCTATAATCTCCTCCTCTAGTGGCTTAAGTGAGCAACTTTCCCAAACATCATTGTTGTCAGCGTCATCTATACTTGTGGTATTGGAAGCAGTCAAATCAAACTTGGAAGTATTCTCATCCAATTTTTTCCGTATGTCGTTAGCTTTGTGAGCAATCCTCCAAATCCTAATTCTGACCATAAGCGGATCTAACAGCTTCAATCTCTTGCCCATTTCTCGGTGCACCCTTTGTATCATAGCTTCAGTTTTGGCCTCGTCGAGCATGTTTTCCGCCTCCAGAGAGGCAGATTTGAGAGCCCTGCGCCATTCTTCCACTTATTCTCCTTTTGTTTGTCTCATCTCCGTGTCATGAAGATCATCTTGGACTTGTCTGAAAGTGTGCTCGAGAGCTGAAAGATCATCTTCAAGGCCCCAAAGCAAACTATACCCCACTTGGACAGTTTTTTTTTTGGTTATAAAGGTGAATTATATTAAACTCCAAACATATACAATACAAAATCAAAGCTAAGGACAAGACCAAAACTACTGAACTTAGACCTAAAACATACAACATACAACATGAAAATTCATATAGACAACACTACAAGGTCAACATCAGTGTCTAAACCTCCATATTCGCTACTACAATCAATCATTAAGCCATATACATCTTCCTACAATGGGGCATTTACTTTTCCATTTTGCTTCCCACTTCTCCTTGTACCACTCACACATAAATCGAGCCCAAGTCTCTAATTCTTCATCAGTTGGAATCCTCTTATTATTCACAAACATATCAACCATTTCCTCCTCCTTCTGCCACCGAATGAAAATATCAACATCCTCATTTTCCTTGACTATATTCTCTTCCATACCTATAGACTTTCCATTTTTATCCTTGCATAAATCTCCCTCATCCTGGCACTTTTGATTGTCATTAGAGTTTAGAGTTTCATTGTTGCCTACACTTCCCAAAACAATGTTCAGAACAGTGTTGTTATTCTCAATTCCTCTATCCTCATTATTTCCTTCATTAGCCACCACATCAAAACTGTTCTTGTTATCATTCTGTGTCTTCCTTTGTGCTTTGTTCCTACCTTCTTTAGAGCCTAAAGTAGGGAATTCCTCATCATATGTTTTTCCATTATGAGTCATATCCTTTCCTCCCTTGTCATCTTTTTTCCTGACCCATTGTTGTTTATACTGTCCTCTCTTGTATTGACCCTGATTGGTATATGACCCTTCATTCCCATGTTGTTTTTTCTCCTGAACAAATCTACCATCAATTCCATTCATTGATCTTGGCCCTGTGAATTCAACTTCATTAATACGGTTGTTTTCCTTTTGCTTAGCTGCTTGCACTTCTTTGACTTCCTCCTCTGTTCTAGTTCTTTTTGTACACTGCTTGTATTCATGCCCAAACACATAGCAATGATTACAAACACTTGGCTTCCACTCATATTCAACCACTACAACTTTAATCCCCTTCACATTTTGATTCTTATCTCTATACTGTAACTCAATTTGATCTTTGAACTCCTTCTTAGCATCCACCTCTATCAACACTCTAGCATACTCAGTTCTTCCAAAACCATACTGACAAACATTGGCATTCATTGTGTCCATGATTCTTGGGATCCCAATACTGCTAGCAATTGCACTTAAGCCATCAATACTCCAAGCTTCCATAGGAACTTTGGTGAATTTAACCCAAATGGGTAATTTGTTATGCTCAAATTTCTCAAAGCCAATATCAGAGTCCCATCTACTGATCATTAAAGGTCTACCATGCACCATCCACAGCCCTTGATTCAAAACTAGATTCATTCCTTCTTCATTCTTAAACTTAAACAACCAACAATCATTACCATTGTCAATGACTTCTTTTAGACCAAATCTTCCCCACATTCTCCTTAGATGATACCTTAACTCAGGTATACTCATCTTGTGTCCCACAAAATACCCGCACAGTGTTAATTGCCACATTTTACTCCCAATACTAACCAACTCTTCATAAAAAACAACCACTTCCTTTCCTATTTCAGTAAGAACAGTTGGTACAAATTTCAGCTTATTATCAACTTCCATATTTGATTGTTTAGCAACACTTGCATAAGACAATTTCACCTTATTCATGCGCGAATTATCAATATTCACAGGGTTAAGGTCTACCTTATCATCTCCATCCATCTTATTCTCTTTCCCATTTTGAACACTTTCATCATGTTTATCACTAGCATTATTATCACTGTTCAATTCATTTTGCACATTCTGCCCAACATTTGATTCATTTCCAGTCTCAACACAATCAGTCTTCCTATCCTTTCACCCTAAATCACAAGTTTCCCCAAATTCACATATTCCCCCAGCACTACTATTCCCAGTTTCCATCGACGTAACATTCTTCACATTTACAGTACGTTTTTGTCCCAAATTGCTAACAACATGATCATTAAACCTCACCGGAACCGTAGAATTCCGATTAGAGGTCCTTTGTTTCTTTTTGTTAGACATTAGCTTGAATCAAACTTAACGAAAACAAAGTAGAAATTGATCATATTGTATATACTGACAAAACGAGTCAAAATCTAAAACAGGAATTGAAATTAAATTTTAGCGCCAAAATCATCAAATTGGGGGTTTTCTCAAATCTGAACGAAAATCAAAATCAAGCTAACCATTAGATGCGCAATGATTAGACGAATCGATTGGTGTAATCAGAATTGAAATTCGTTTAGAGAAAGATAAGAAAATGACGTATTTTGATGATTTTAGAAATGGCGGAAAAAAAGGAAACGGTTATGGGAGAAAAACAGGAGCTCTTTAGCAGAAACTTGACAACATGAAGAACAAGAATTAAAAGTTCAGTAAATAAAACGAAACAAAAGACATCACGTAGCATACACGTGATTGTCGTACAAGGAAATTGACAAAACATCATAAAACTTAAATTAACTAAGGGGATGAGAGTTGCCACTTAAACGACGGGGAGAGATTCATAGGGGTGCTTTGCCTTGATCAAGTTGAAATCAGTACCAAAAATGGTACGCAGGTTGGTCAGGTAGTAGTGCCTTGATTCTCCATGGTTGGGTGCTGGGTGGTCATCAGATTCATACGGCGTGTAGGTATATGGAGACCATAGCAGTAGTAAGCCTTTAGACATTTCTGGAACTTCGTCCAGAGCAGCAGTATTGTCGGAACCATCAACAGTACGGAATCCCAAGAAGGATTGGCTGTACCGGAGGGATACGACAGAGCGTATCCTGGTTAGGCCTGGAAGGGTTTGGTCAGGTCTAGGCTCAACATTAACAGTTGGGTTAACATTCGGTAGCATCACAGCAGTTCTATCTCTGAGGAGGGAAGATGCTGGTAGGCGAGGCCTGGAGTTGGGTGGAGCTCGATTGAGTGGTGGCAGGACAGATCTTGCATCAACGGGCTGGAAGGAGGAGCCTGGTCTGACATACTTGTAGGGGATGGCAGAGTCAGCAAACATGCAGTTTTGCATACCAAGAGACTTGGATGCATTCGGCATTTCAATTGTTGAGCCATCAAGTTCGAAAGATTCAATAATCTTTCCAGCTAGCAAGGGTAAGTGAGCAGTTAAAGTATGCTCATTGTCAGTATCGAGAACTAGAACGCTGGGATCTGTGTGAAGTTCTTCGGTGAACTTAACAAGATCTTCATTGTCATGAGCAGGGAAAGGAGCGGTAGCTTCATCATTCTCTACTATAGAGCCAGGAAAGATTCGGTGAAGACTGTAGTTCGCTGGTATAGCTTCATCATTCTCTACTATAACGTCATAATTCTGTACTATAACGTCAGGAAATTCATAATCATGAGGAATTGCAGCATTGGGGCGTTGTAGAAATGAAAAGTCTTGAGCACGGAGGTCTTCACTGATGAGTGTAAAGGTAGTAGCCTCTGTAAAGAGAGCTTGCTTTGTCTCATCCTCGCTGTGGGACCAGGTTGGAAGAGCATAGGTTGAGTAACCGTGCTTGATGATACTGCTAGAGTGGGCTTTTTGAATAAAGCCATCAAGAGTAGCATTGGTGGACATCTTTGAAGCAAAAGCAGACTGTATTGACTGGATGACAACTTTGAGTTCACGCAAATTAGGAGCAGTGGCGGAGAACATCATGTCATAAGCGTTAACATTAGCGCTTGCAAAGGTGGGAGCACCAAAAGAGAGTGCAGCAAGTGATGATCGACGTTGAAAATCACGAAACAGGACTGGATTAATAACAGCGTTGAACACTTGGTAAAGTTTAGAGTTTATGTGGTTAACAGTAACAGTGTTGTTGGTGGTTTGGCCAATTGTCACTCCGATAAGATCGGGAATCAGACATTCATATGCAGGCTCAGTGATGGTATACAAAACTCTAGAGTAAAGGTCGCGAAGGACGTCAGTCTTGGTTGAGTTACCAGGGAGAGTAGCAGTGCAGTCATGAATTGCGGCAAAAATGTTCAGTGGATAAACACGTCCGAAAAATTGATCGTGGTCATATCCAGCAGCAGATGGTACAAAAAATACATTCTTAGTTCTTTCAGTTTCGAAAGCACAAAGTTGGGAGAGGATTGGTTCAAGAAAGTCAGGGATTGGTAGTCCTTGAATAAAATCGAGAAATTCTCTTTTCCATGAAATTTCAAGCCATGAGCGGGCATGAGCAGATGGAGTAGGTCGGATATAAGCATCGTTAATCAAAAAGAAGCCGTAAACAATGGTCATGTGGTACATGCAGATTGTGGCAACGGAAGCTTTCGAGAAGTTACGAACTTCAGCAGCATTAGCATCGCGGATAGAGTTCAGCATAACATACATTAGAATTGGTGTCATGTTCGGAAAAACATCGATAATCCATTCATTAGAGGTGTCATAGTGAGCAGCAGTGTTGGAGCGGAAGAGTTCAAGAATCGAAGCATTAGCGGATGGGCCTTGGCTTGGGTTGAATTCGATAGCAATAGACTTACGTTTCAGAGGGTTTGTTGAGGTAGACATTTCGAATTAGAGCAGGGGTCGGTTGAAGACTTGGTAATTTTAGACGAATGTGAATTCTTAGTAATATTTAAAGGGAGGGCCGCTTTAAAAATCTTCCCACTTGGACAGCTGGTAGCCAATAATGCTATAATTTGGAACCACATGTCGAACTCACAGTGTTTACACAATTACACACAAATTCTTAAGGACACACACAGAAAAGAAATTTAAGATCACAGATTTTGATTCAAAATGAACTACAAAGACCAAGACTTGTGGGAGAAAGACTTAGGGCATGCTTGGTTGAGGGGTTAAAGGGGTGGGGAATGGTTAAGGTATTTAAAAGGGCCCACATTTCTCATTATATAGTGCTTGGTTAGGGAGGGGTAAGGGATTGATTACCCCGTAATGGGTAATGAACCATTATAGATTAAATTGAGGGGTAAGGTATTGATTACCCACCTCACTCATTCCTTTGCATTCCTTTCCCTTTCCCTTTCCCTTTCCCTTTGCCTTTCCTCACTTTGAACCAAGCGGGCCCAATAAAGTTGACTTGGTGATTCAATCAGAGTGGTTGGTATAGTACCATTAATGCACAACGTCGACAAATTATCTTTTGTACCGTTTTCACATTTATTTCCACGTGGTGTCGGTATAGTACCATTAATGCACAAATTTACGTGATGTCGGTATAGCACAAATTAATTTCTTATAACTTTTTTCTTTTGCCAAATTATATTTCCACGATCTTATATTTATAATTTTACGTCACGTTAACATTTCTTTCTTAACTAAAATAATATATCTTTTATCATAATTCAACTATAACACCACATTTTTTGCCACACTTTTATTTTAAAACTTATAAATTACAATTTAAACCCTTTAACTAATTTTTCATTCATAACATCACCTCATAAATAATAATTCATTCATTAAAGTCTATTACAAATAAAAACATACGAAAATAAAAAACATACAAAAATTTTAAAACACGCGGAAATTTAAAAATAAACAAAAAATTAAAAACATAGGAATTACAAATATTTATTCATCTTCTTCGGAATCTTGTTGTTGTTTCTGTTGAAGATGTTTTTGCCAAATTTCATAATGTCTAGTTGGAGACTAGTATGCGTTTCTCAGTTACGTGTTTTTTTGCCTTTCGCGATGGACATCACATCTGTCGACCCACCTTTCTTGCCTCATACGTGGTGTCGGATCCACCGACATTTCGCTATACTCACGTAGTGCAAAATTTTGATCTTTTAAAATCATGTTATGCAAAATAATGCAAGAATACATGATTCTACGTATCCTGGTAACTTCCATTTGACATGCCTGTTGTTGTATTATACCCCAACGTCCTTGGAGCACACCAAAAGTACGTTCGACATCCTTTCGTGCACTTTCTTATTTCCTTTTAAAATAACCATGTTTATCGTCAAGTGCAACCGTGAATGATTTAACAAAATTTGCCCATTATGGGTAAATTCCGTCAGCTAAGTAATATCCCTTTCCATACATGGTTACATTTACCATAAATGGTGCTACAGGGGCGACGTCATCAAGAATGTCGTCGAATAACGGAGAGTTATCTAAAACATTAATATAATTATTCGCCCGCGCCACCCCAAAAATGCATGCCAAATCTATAAATCTTGAAAATCAACAGCTTCAAGCATTATTGTTGGGTGTCTTTTGTCACCCCTACCATATTGCCTTTGCCAACCCGTTGATAATTTCTCCACTCCGAGTGCATGCAGTTAATGCTACCAAGCATTTCATTTCTTTCATAAATATTTTGAATGTCGGCATATGTTGGTTTTCCTAAATACTCCGACATATGTTGGTTTTATTAAATACTTTGGCATAAACAATTCAATAACGCACTTGTTAAAATTATCAAGACAATCATGTGAAGTATGTTCACCCATTTGCAAATATTCATCAAGTGCATCGGGTACGGTATCGTATGCCAATTGACGTATGGCTGTTGTACACTTCATAATAACACTTATACTCATTCGACCCGTATAATCGGGTGTTGGCTAAAGAATTCAAAATGACTTGGAATAGAATCGGAAGTATAAGATTCAATACCTTTGACTATTTCTAAAAATAGTTTCCGGCTCATACGATATCTTCTTCGAAAATTCCGGTGCGGATACTTACAACCTGGATTGAAATAGTCGTTCATCAAATGTTCTTCGGCAACCTCACGTTCACGGCAGATCGGGTTACGGTCAAGCGAGGTCAAGCTGCCTTTTGTTCCAATTGTTGCTGATATTCGTACGCGCCCATCATAAAGTATAAGTCAGTTTCGTTATCTACATCGAACTAGTTCGTAGGTTCTTCGTCACTTTGATTCGGATCCATTGTGAATGAACAAGCTTTTTTTTTCAAAGAAGAAGTATATAAATTTGAGTTTGAGTTGTGGAAGTGTGAAAAAAAGTTGTGTGTTAATTGGATATTTATAGAGGAGAAAAAAAAGTTTTGATTTTTTTTTCTTACACAAATGACCGTTACATAACGTATAAGGACCAACAGTGTAATTTTTTTTGAATATCAAACTGTACATAGGCGTTTAAGGACCAAATGTGTATTTTTTATTTATTTATGCCCCTTAACGCTTCGTTGTCATGGCAACGCAGCTCCCTAACTCGCTCCTTAATGCAACCTTGTGGTGTGGTAACTCGTCCTTAACGCATGTGAAGTTACCCCATAACTCACCTCCATGGTTACTACACCGAGTGCTCTAATGACAAATAATTATACTTGCGAACTTGTTTTTTTGTGTGACACTTGATACAACACTTGCGAGTTCAATTTTTAGTCATTGCGAGAATTTTTTTTATAAGTTATAAACGAAAAATAAATAAAAATTTGAGGAAAAAACAATATTTTAACTATTAATTTAGTAGTGCATGTTATTACTATTTTTAATTAAGAGTATTTTAAAAACTTGTCGTTTAAACCGAATTAATTACAATAAGTAAAACTTTTTTATTTGAACTTGTTTTGTAAAAGGTATATTATAAGCAATTAAAATTACTTAAATTTTAATCATTTTAAGTTTAAAAAAAACATAAATATGAATTTATAAGTAATAAAGATGCACTCTAATGTTAAAATACTTTTCAAAAAGCTTTTTATCTTTTATATAAAAAAACATTGTTACTCTACCTTTTACGAATTAATATGATAGAGAACTGTTTAAATGAAAGTTTCATGTCTTGAAAGACTAAATAAAAATTTATTATCACTCTGGTGAAAAAATAAAAATAAAAATACAAAAATTAAAGAAAATAAAAAAGCTTCAAAAGCGGTTTTGAGTAGGGCTGGACCGAAAACTGAACTGAACCGAATCGAAAAACCGAGCCAAACCGCACTGGCTGAAACCGAACCGACCATATTCGGTTCGGTTTTCGGTTTCCTTCCAGGCCGGTTTGCTTCGGTTCTAGCCAAAACCGAGAAAAACACGCCTAAACAATATAAACCAAACCGAACTGACACAAAACTGAACCAAACTGGGTCACTTCAGATCGATTCTCGATTCTTGTTTTCTACAAAATCTATTTTCGGTTCGGTTCCGTTTTGGACGGTCGGTTTTGGTCTGATGCTTGGCCCTAGTTTTGAGTAAAAAAAAAAAAAAAAAAAAAAAAAAAAAAAAAAAAAAAAAAACTCTCATTATATCTTAAATTGAAGATATCCTTGTATTATTTATTAATAATTCTAAGAAAAGTGATCCTTCTCTATAATCCATTACATAAACTAGACGATTACTCGTCAAATTGTATCTGAATTTTTTTATGTATCTATTCGCGTGGAGTAAGTGAAAATGGAAAAAAATGTTACTTTAAATTATAATTAAATATTTATATATTTTATATATTTCATTATCTTTTATAAGTATAGGCATTTTAAGTTCACAATATTACTCATTTTTTAAATTTTTATAAGTTTTAAATAAATGTGTTTTCTCTTTATATGTATTATAGATATATAAAGTTGGATTGAATCGGGTCTTCGTTTCACAAAAATCTGAACTTCCACTCGACCCTATGATGCATCGAGTTGTCGGTTTGATCACGTTGTTTCCATTTCGATTTATATCAAGTCACATTGAGTTGCTTTATTTTCGGTACAAGGGGCGAAATAATCGCATCAGTCATGAATGATGTTTTTAAAAAACAATATATATTAAGGATAAAGTAAGTTTTAAACATATATGTAGGTAGGGTATGTTTGGCGCAAAATGCTGGAGCTAGGGCTGAAGTTGGGGCTAGGGTTAGGGCTGAGACTAATACTATAAGCCGAAACTAAAATTTTTATTTTCATAAACTTGTTTGCAAATTAGTTTAAGTTAAGGCTTATTATTGTAAAATTATTAAAAAGTAGATATAATTAAATTAACATATGTATATATTAAATATTTTTGTGAGTAATTAAGTAATTTGGTATCAACGGAGCTTATATTTGATAAACTTGTTTGCAAATTAGTTTAAGTTAAGGCTTATTGTTGTAAAATTATTAAAAAGTACATATAATTAAATTAACATATGTATTTATTAAATATTTTTGTGGGTAATTAAGTAATTTGGTATCAACGGAGCTTATATTTGAGGCTTATAAAAACTTTAGCCGCAATTTTTAGGCTAGAGCTTATAGCTGGAGTTTGGGCTTATAATTTCAAAAACCTCTCTATAAGTCTACGCCAAATAAGGCGCTTATAGATGACTTTTGAAATTTAAGTCTCATAAGCCCCTATAAACCCCTAGCCAAACACAGCCGTATTACTCACAAAGGTTTTACACACATTCTTAAGGATAAACCCACATAAAAAGAAGAAACTCGATTTCACCTAGTTCAAATTGAACTAGAAAGAAAGAGAATGAAGTGTTTGGGTCCATGGTAAAAAACTTAAAGCTGACATGGTGATTAGACAAGAGCGATACGCTTTTATCAAAAATTAAGATCAAAATAACTACAAAGACCAAGACTCAAGTGTTTGTGGGAGAAAGACTTAAAGTTGACTTGGTGAGTTCGTATAGTACCATTAAAGCACAACGTTCACAAATTAATTTTTTGTACCATTTTCACATTTAACTAACAAATATCCGCAATTAAAAAAAGCTTTTGATAACTTTTTTTTTCTAAATTATATTTGGGTTAATTCTATGAATTAGCTATATACTTTCAAAAAATTTTAATGTTAAGTAACGAATTTTAAAAAATATTATTATCACCCATAAAACTTTGATGTTACCTTCTATTATATGTCATATAACCGTTTCACCAAACACAACTTATCATATTATTTAGTCTATATTTTTTTAGGGTATTGATATGTACACGGAAGATTTTACTTGTCACACAGAAACTTAAAGTGTTATGACTATTATACCCTCACACTTATTTTTCCTCTTCTTCTCTTTCTATTGGTTGAAGTTTCTAGGGCCGTCTCAATGTTTTTGGTGGCCTTGTGCCATACTATAAAAGAGGCCCCCTTGTCGCTCATATATTTACATACCTCAAAAGTTTCATTATATTGCAAAAAGTTGTTATGGGTATACAAAAATACATTAAGTTAGAGGATTAAGTGCATTCGTCTTTTACATGCAAATTAGCTAGTTTTATAGAAATCTGCTCATTTCAATTGAGATATGTGTGATTGTGTTCTAAGTTTTGGTATATTAAGTTGAATTATAGATCATTACTTCAGATAAAATTTATATACAAACAATTCTAGGCTCCAAAGTTTGATAACTAAACTATATAGATAAACAAAAAAGTCATATTCAAATAACAAAAACTATAATACCTCAAAATAAATGTTAAGATGGATTAATCAATTACTCTTTACAACACAAAGAAAAAGGACAAATATGAAATGTTTTATAGTTCACAATTCGTATAAACAATGTTAAATAGGCCTCTTAAACTTTTGCTCATTAAGTACTAGTTTGGACTCTGCTATAACAGTATATTATAACATTATAATCTATAATCTATAATACTATATAAAGTGTTTAGGACATTCTAAATATAGAAGTCTTAAAATTTTTAAGACAAAAAACATTTCTAATAAAAGTAACCCACTAAACTTGTAACCAAAAGTACAATTAATATAGCACTTAGTACAAAACAATAATGCATAAATCATCTAACTTGTAACATTCGTGTGTATTAATGTCAAAATTAATGAAATCATTAAAATACTCTCACTCGAAAGTACAATTAATATAGCACTTGATACAAAACAATAATACATAAATCATCTAATTTTTCTTTTTCATTTTAACACTCACTAATGAAATTTACAAATCATTAATAATATAATTAAAATACCTCATCACTCAAAAGTACAATTAATATATCAAATGGTACAAAACAATAATGCATAAATCATTTTATCATTTATATCTTTCAAACACCCACTAAATAATGATACTATTAAAATACTCTTCACTCAAAAGTACACTTAATATATTATATGGTTTAATACAATAACGCATAAATAATCTTATATTTTTATTTCTTTTTTAAAACACACACTAAATAAAATTTACAAATCTTAAGCGGATCATAGAAACCAATCTTATATGTAGTCAGAATTTCTGACACCACCTTTTTCGACCACGCAACGGACCACCATTTACCACCACAACTTAGCAATATAGACACCATTAGATATTGCTAAAACCGCAATTTTAAAACACCTTGTATGTTTAAACGGTATATACTATTACACGTCCTAAACGAATAGTTATATCATTGACTATTGTTTTTGTATCGTCGTTGCATCGTGATGCAAGTCTGCCATTTTTTAAAGTAACACTATACGGTGAAGTTGTTCCATTAAGTTATTGCCATGTGTTAAGTTAGCATCATGTAAAACATATAATCGCGTAGGCACCCTGATATAAAAGCTTTTTATTATGTTACTAAATGCGTAAGTAAGAAAACAAACTAATTTTTAATAAATAACCTCTGTTGGACATTCTTTTTTTTTTCATTCTTTAAAACTAATGCATTGAAAAATCCTTGCTATCGCCAAAAAATATAATCACACGGATACCCGCCGCCGCAACGCGCGGGTACCCGGCTAGTTATAATGTATGTATGAGTTTAATGCATGTATAGTTATTTACGAAAATTGGAGGCCATTTAAAATGATGGGCCCTGTGCCGACGCACCGGTTGCACACCCCATTAGCCGGCACTTTCCTTAAAACTCCGATCTCTAAAATCCGCTGATACTTTTTTAATCCCCCTTCCATCTACGACGATAATGTTTCGATTAAGCATCGAACGATTCTAATACATTGTCCAATAATTTCAATTTACGGTTGGAGACACAGTTTCCATCCACCGTTGGCGCACAGTTATGAAAGTAAGTCAGCGGTGGGATATCGACTTTTTGACGACGACATCGAGACTATGCATCGTGAAAGGGATGATGATGAGATAAACTTGTTGACTTCCTATGTAAAAAACGTAAACAGTGCTACCAAATAATTTGTTTTGAAAAAAATAAAAAATGAACAAACATGTCATAAATTTAAAGAAAAACACAAGTTGGATGATATCTGTAACTTTTTATAACTCATAATGAAGAGAAGGTTTTGGAAAGAAGGAGGGAGTGTTGCCTTTAGCTCAATGAACAAGGCTTTGTCATCAATAAAATAATAACTTGGGCCGTTAAAAAAAAAAAGAAAAAGAAAAAAACAAACGGAAAAAATTGAAGATAAACTAACAGTCAAGTGAAGAAAAAAAATGGTAGAAAGGTGTGAGGGCAAAAATGTCTTGACATATTAATGTTCCGTGTGCCAAGTAAAAGGTTCCGTGTACGTATCATTTCTTTTTTTTTTATTTCCACACAAACATAACTAAAACACACCCTCACCAACCAGCCCACCACGACCTCCGACCACCGTCACCGTAATCTCACAACCAAACACCATCCTCACCACCTTTAGACAAAAAACTAACCTTTAGATAACAAACCCCTTAAATCAACAACCTTTTGGTGGGATATTCGAATATGAAATTAATCAGATAATCAGTTGCTGCAGCTGCCTGCTACTCTTCTTGTATTATTCTCACACAAACACTATAGAGTATAGATACACACACATACACCGTCGTTTTCACCACCAGAATCAAATCTGCTTGTGTTCACCACCAGCACCACCACTAGAATCAGTTGAGCATGACCAAATTAAGGCGAGCAGTAGCAGTTCCGGCGAGTAGTAGCAGTTTCTGGCGAGCAGCAGTAGATTCTGATTGATTGTTTTAAGATTGATAAAGATTAATTGTTTTAAGTTTCTTGATGTTTGAATCTTGTTGCTAAAAAAGAAAGAGTGTTCACGATTCATTTAGATTAAAGAAGGGTGTTTGTGGATTGATTGTGTATTGCATTTTCTTGTTGTGAATTAAAACAAGAAGGGTGTTTGTAGTTTTGATTGTGATAAGGATGAAAGAATCAAATAAATGTTGGGTGAGCCATTGGTTTTGATTGTGTTCCCGCATCTTAACAAGCCTGAATTTTGTTTATTTTGAGTTCGTGTGGTGGTCAAAAAGTCCAATTTAATGAACAAATTATATTTTATTTATTGTTTTTCTTCTTAAAGACGCTCGGTGGTCAAGTTCAAAAACCGACTTTGAGGTGGCCGAAATCAGGGGGGGGGGTGTGATCGGATATAATGATAGGGAGGTTATATATGAATGAAGATGAAGATGCTGAGTATGGGGGTATTTTTGGCATTTCATTCTTCTAAATATGTATGTAATGGTCAAGGAGTTTTAATAAAAAAAAATGATTTTTTATTAACTTTATTAAAGTCTGGTACAATGGTAAACGGTTGTACCGGTTACAAGTTGCAAAGATAGACCATATGGGTAACATTAAAACACATTCAACAAGTTTGATAGGTGATAATAATATTTTTGAAAGTTCGTTACCTAACATTGGAAATTTTTGAAAGTTCATAGCCAATTCGTAGAATTAATCCATTATATTTCCACCATCTTATATTTATGAATATTGCTAAATACTCTTACAATATCTTCCAACTAATCCTCCTCTACATACAATAATATTATATAGAGAAAGACAAAGGCCTAAAGGAAGGTCCTCAATAGAGGCTATTCACATTTTCAGAAGTCTCTTGGAGAAGTATAGAGAAAGGCAAAGAGACTTGCATATGGCTTTCCTCGATCTAGAAAAGGCCTATGACAGGGTTCCACGCGAGTTGATTGGAGAACTCTGATTCATAAAGGAACTCAAAATAGATGCCTAAAGGTCATTAAGGATATGTACGAGGGAGCGAAAACCTGCGTACGGTCCACCGTGGGGATCGCAGAATTTTTCCCGGTGGAAGTGGGACTTCACTAGGAATCGGCCATTAGTCCTTACCTCTTCGCTTGATTTTTGATGAGTGATTGGATCCAAACCGTCAAGTTTATCACACAAGCTAACCACTTGTGAATGGTCAACCGTAATAAACTTCAAACAGCTCAGAAACAATGCAATTAAGATCTAGAGGAGTTTAGTGTTTCCCCAGGTCATTAAGTCCCAACGAGCTGTGTGACTGAATAATCAAACGTATAGTGATCTGGTGATATTGAATGGGAAAAGGTTTGTGATTGATACTAGATAACAGAGGAAAAATGAAAAAAATTAAAAAGATAAATTATATTAAATAAACGCTATCACTATTTTTAAAATGATGTTTTTGATTTTTCTTTTATAAATTTGAATTAAAAACTACGTAACGTACAAAAGAAAATATGAAATTGAAACAGTATTAATCCTAAAAATATAAAAATGAAATTTTTACAAACCTAATGATAAGAGAAAATTTTTAGAAAAAGAAAATTATTTTTATGACTATTTAATTAATTATTATTAATTAAAAACTAATTTTACCTATTTAATAATACCCTAAAATATAAGAAAATATGAAATAAAGCTAGAAAATTGAAATTATAACTTAGAAAAATCTAAAACAACTAAAGAGAATTTTCAAAACTAATTTTATATTTTTCTGATTAATTTTCTATTTTCTATGAATTAAAAACTATTTAAAACTAATTAAATGGCTAAAAATTACAAATTAAACTAAGAAAAATCTGGAAAAATTATTTTTTTGCTTTTTATATTTATCTTAATCTAGGAAAAATGAAAAATTATTTTTTTGAAGCTTTTCTGATTTAATTGTATTAAAAGCTAATTAAAAATGCCTAAAAACTGATTAAAATAAAGAAAAATAGCAAACAGTAATGGAAAATTATGAAAAATTCAGGAAAAGTCTAAAATATTATTCTAAGTCTATGAAAAATATAAAAACCTATACTAGTGTGCAAGATATGGGAGCTGTAGTGAAAAGTGCTTATAAATAAGCACTTGAATTAAGCAAATGAACACTAGAAAGTACCAAATGAACACATAAGCTAGTTTATGCTAAAAGTACCCAAAAGCAACTAATTACAACTAGCCTAAACATCTAAAGTGCTAATTAACTTGATTTGATGATTAGAAAGCTTAAGTGCCCACAACAGTTTTTCTCCTAACTTCTAGCTTAAGCACAAGCTTATTCAATAAGCCAATGTAAAAACCAAAACTGGAGACCTCAAGACCACCAGCTTAACTATCTCAAGACCAAGTTTCAGACCCTAGAAAGCTAAATTGAAGCTTGTGCAATGCTTGCAAGAGGCCTGCACACAACTCAGTATATGCTGAGTATGCACAGGGCAGATAAGCTCTTTTGAAGAGCTGATTTGAAGCTTATAAAAATTTACAAAAATTTCACAAAAATCAGATATCCACTCTTGACCAACTGAAGTTGTTAAACCCAAAGTTTCACTGCATTTGAACCAGAATTGAATCCATGAAAATTCAACAAAGGTTGGGTAAAAACTGGTTTTTCAATTTTTGACTTTCGACAGTTTTGAGAGTTTTGACCAAAATGAGATTTGAGCTTAATTTTTGAACTGATATTGATGTATTAAGCTAAAATGAAACTAAAATAAGCTACTTCGCTTAATTCTAAACACAAATCAAGCTTTTGATTTTTAAAAATTCCAACAGTTATGTAATTAGGACAGATCATAGGTGATTTTGACTTTTCAGTTATTACTGATGCAACTAGAGTACTAATTTGACTATATCAGACCTGAATAAGACTTTACTTATTAAGCTAAACCACTGAACAAGCTTCTAACACAGATATGCACCCTAATCCAAACACTAGTTTCCAACTGTTATATAAACTTAAACATCTAATCTACTAAACTCAGAGCAAACCAATGCTCAATCTAACTGTAACTAACCTAAGTGAAGCATAATGCACTGATTTAAACAAGCACTAAACACAGAATCTACAAGAACTAGATATTACAGATTTGAGCTCAAAATAATGAACAACAAAGTATAGATAGTTCTTACTCAAGTCCAGCTTATTTGCAGCTTAAACCAGAACCATAACTATACTAACTTAAGCTATTCCAACCCAATCCAAGCTCTGCATCAACCCAATTCCATAACCAAGTCCAAATGAGCTTTTCAATTGACTTTTGTTGACCGAGTTCCAATTTACTTGCACTTGAGTTATAAGCTTACCAAAAGCTATTAATAGCTTAAATAAGCTTATTTGAACTAGAAATAAGCTAACTTAAGCTTGAATTCAATAACATGTAAACTGAATTTTATGACAGGAAACTTAAAAACATGAAACTTGAATCAAACTTTTAATTAATACTTGAAGTTAAATTACAACTGATAAAACAAGGTTTTCTTAGTACAATACAAAAGGAAATTAAATATTTAGAACTTAATTTAAGACATTGACATTAAAACGATATACATGGAATTTAAAACTAAGAACTACTCTTTTCCTTCTCTCTTCTTCCTCTATTTATACATCAAAAGTGCTTCTCTCTCATCTCTGAGCATTTCCCACTTGTATTTGGGGCCATTGGATCACTGGAGAAGATATTAGCCATTGATGGCTTTTTGGCGCCAAAATGGATATATTGCAACTGGGGGGTTGAGTGCAAGGAGGGGGGGCATTTAATGCTTCTTGGATGTTGTTGAGGTGGAGGGGACATGGAGAGGTGAGAGTGAGCTGGAGGTGAGGGGAGGTCTGAGAGTTGTAGAGCAGTTGGGAGGAAGGAGAAAAAATGGAGGGAAAAGGGGTGTGAGTTGTTTGACCGTGGTTTTGACTTGGGTGATATATTGGACAGGGGTTCACAAAAGGGGGGTCAAAGGTCATGGCAGGGGTCCAAGCTTGTTTTGACAGGGCCAAGGGTCAAGTCCAAAGGTTTGTTTTGTAATACAAGGACTTGTCTTGCAATTTCTGAAAAACCAAGGACCAAATCTGCCAATTTTGCAAAGTTATGCCAAGGGACCAATTATGACAAGTTTTAATAGTATAAGGGCCATTTTTTCCATTTTTGAAACTCAAAGGACTAAACTTGTAATTTCTCAAAACTTTTGACATTTTTCACCAAAGGACTAATTATGACAACTTATGATTTTAAAAGGACCTTTGGTGACTTTTCTTTTAAAATAAGTGCTCAGGGACTGTTTTTGACAAGATTTGAAAGTTGAGGGACTGAAACTGCCAATTATGCAAACTTAGCTCATTTTTCATCTGATTTTAAACATTTTGCATCTGAAACATATAAAATACAATTTTGAGATATTTTCAGTATTTTGATGCATTTCTGAGCGTTTTTAAGTGTTTTGCAGTTCAGATTTGACCAAAAATGATGAGTATTTACACACTCATCAATCCCCCACACTAAACTATTGCTAGTCCCTAGCAATCTTTTGAGAAAACTTAATGGATTTGAATCTCTTTACCAAAAGCCATCACTTCTGGAGTAGCCAAATGTTTCAGTTCAAGTAAGAACCTTGGTACACTGATAACCAAATGATTTTGAGCAAACCACCAGCTTTCAACGGATTTGATTTGTCTTTACCAGAAGCCGTTTGCTTCTGGACTAGCCAACTCTTAGATAAAATATCTTTGGTGAGTCGATTACCAATTATGGTTTTCCAACTGCCTTTACCACAAGCCATAAACTTGCGGGCTAGCCAACTCTTCACTAATTAAAGATATGGTGAGCTGAACACCATACAATTTTGGGCAAATTGCAAGCCGTCAACGGATTTGAGATATCTTTACCAAGAGCCGTTTGCTCATGGATTAGCCAATCCTTTTGTTTATTAGACATGGCGGACTGATAACCATAAGCTGAGTAAGTGTAAAACACTTACTCCAAAAAAATTTTGGCCAAAAATGGGGGAATTGGGCGGTATAATTACATGATAAAATTCGTGAGAATTCCCCCCCACACTAGAAATGAATATTGCCCTCAATATTCAAAGTACCGGCGGTTATGCCGAAACATAGAACGTAAAAGGGAAATACTACGGCCATTATTTGATTTTTTTTTTTTTTTTTTTTGAAACTTTATATACAACAGCGGGGGGCAACTCCCCACACTAGGGTGGTAGAAAGTAGAAAGAAGTCAGAAATATGGGTGAAAACCCATATGGTGCGCTACTGTTTTTGATTCCCGAGTCGCTAGCTTGACTCGATCCCCGCATTCATAGGTTCATGGGGAAAGTTTGTAGATCTGGGACAACCACAGGAGGAATGTCCTCTCCAAAATAGTGCTTTAATCGATGACCATTCACTTTAAAATTTGGACCATCGGGTTGAGATAAATCAATGGTTCCATATGGAAATACTTTAGTGATGGTGAATGGTCCAGACCAGCGGGATTTTAGTTTTCCCGAGAAAATCTTCAATCTTGAGTTGAAAAGAAGGACTCGATCACCGACGTTGAAAACGCGGTTCTTGATTTTGGAGTCATGAATCTTCTTTGTCTTTTCTTTGTAGATCAAAGAGTTCTCGTATGCTTGATCACGGAGTTCATTTAATTCATTCATTTGAACTTTCCGGTGATCACCAGCTGTCTGAATATCGAAGTTGGCATGTTTCAAGGCCCAGTATGCCTTGTGCTCAAGCTCAATCGGCAGATGACACGCCTTCCCGTACACTAGCTTGTATGGAGTACACCCGATAGGTGTTTTATAAGCTGTACGGAAGGCCCAGAGTGCGTCGTCTAGCTTATCCGACCAAGAGGCACGGTTTTCGCCTACTGTCCTTTCCAGAATTCTTTTGATCCCTCGGTTGGAAACTTCCACTTGCCCACTTGTTTGGGGGTGGTACGCAGTAGAGAGACGGTGAGTTACACCATACTTTTGCATGACTTTATCAAACTGGTCATTGGAGAAATGCGTACCACGATCACTGATTATAGCTCGTGGAGTTCCAAACCTATCAAAAAGAGATTTTAAGAATTTCACAACAACTCGGGCATCGTTGGTAGGCAAAGCCTTCGCTTCAACCCATTTTGACAAATAGTCAACGGCCACGAGTATGTATTTGTTTCCTCGAGATGAAGGAAATGGCCCCATAAAGTCAATGCCCCAGATGTCAAAAATCTCACACACTTGAATGGCGTTTTGCGGCATTTCATTTCTTTGTGAGATATTTCCGTGACGTTGACAAGCGTCACAGGTTTTGACAAATTCGTGGGCATCCTTGTAAATCGTGGGCCAATAAAATCCGGAATCAAACACCTTCTTGGCGGTGTAGTTGGGGCTATGATGTCCCCCAGTAGGTCCAGAATGGCAAGCCTTGAGAATGTCACTGGCTTCCTGACCATACACACATCGCCTGATGACTTGATCCGCGCAAATTTTGAATAAGTAGGGGTCGTCCCAGAAGTAATGTTTTACATCTTTAAAGAATTTGTTTTTCTGTTGGGACGACATCCCTTTCACCACAAAGTTACCCACATGGTAATTTGCAAAGTCAGCAAACCATGGGGTAGAAGAGTCTCCACGAAAAGAAACCAAATTGAGTGTTTCGAGAGGAAATGTTTCGTTTATTTCCTTTTTCTCGAACATATCCTGGTGAGGGTTTTCTAGACGGGACAGATGATCAGCAGCCAGGTTCTCAGCTCCTTTTTTATCACGTATAATGATATCAAATTCTTGTAGGAGGAGAACCCAACGGAGCAATCTCGGCTTTGCATCTTGTTTTGCAAAGAGATATTTGAGAGCCGAGTGATCCGTATACACCACGCATTTGGTCAAGATAAGGTATGGCCGAAACTTCTCAAACGCATACACCACAGCTAATAATTATTTTTCTGTAGTGGTGTAATGGGTTTGAGCTTCAGTCATAGTCTTACTCGCGTAGTGGATAGGCTGAAAATGTTTGGTTTTTCGTTGCCCCAGGACTGCACCGATAGCAAAATCACTTGCATCGCACATGAGTTCAAAGGGTAAATCCCAGTCGGGAGCAACTAGAATGGGTGCTTCAGTAATCTTTTTCTTTAATGTTTCAAAAGCTTCGATGCACTCATGTGAGAAGATAAAAGGAGCATCTTTTTCAAGAAGATGGGTCATAGGCCGAGCGATTTTAGAAAAATCTTGTATGAATCTGCGATAAAACCCGGCATGACCTAGAAAACTCCTAATACCTTTGACGGTAGTAGGATGAGGCAATTTAGCAATAACATCGAATTTTGCTCTATCAACCTCAATCCCATTTTTGGAAATCTTATGGCCAAGGACTATGCCTTCTTTGACCATAAAGTGGCTCTTCTCCCAATTTAGACAAAGATTGGTGTCTTCACACCGTTTTAGCATTTTATCTAAATGGGAGAGACATGTTTGAAACGAGTCCCCAATGACCGAGAAGTCATCCATAAACACCTCCATTGTTTCCCCGATCTTGTCGTGGAAAATTGCCATCATACATCGTTGGAACGTGCCAGGAGCGTTACATAGGCCAAAAGGCATACGTCTGTAGGCAAAAGTTCCGTATGGGCAGGTGAATGTGGTCTTTTCTTGATCCTGTGGATCAATGGGGATCTGAAAATAACCCGAGAAACCATCAAGGAAACAATAGTATTCGTTCCCTGCTAATCTCTCAAGTATTTGGTCCATGAAGGGTAGAGGAAAATGGTCTTTACGGGTGGCTTCGTTTAACTTGCGATAGTCAATACACACACGCCATCCCGTAACCAATCGAGTTGGAATTAACTCGTTTTCTTCATTTGTGACAACAGTTATGCCACCCTTTTTTGGAACACAGTGGATGGGACTGACCCAAGGACTATCAGAGATCGGGTAAATTAGACCGGCATCAAGAAGTTTGAGAACCTCCTGTTTGATAACCTCATGAATCTTAGGATTCACCCTTCTCTGATGTTGGACTGCTGGCTTGAAGTCATCCTCCATCAAGATTTTGTGAGTACGAAACTCAGGGTTGATACCCTTAATGTCGGAGAGTTTCCAAGCAATTGCTTGCTTGTGTGACTTCAAGATCTTTATGAGAGCAGTCTTCTCCTCCTCAGTTAAGTCCTTAGAAATTATGACGGGTAATTTATCATCACCCTCCAAGAATGCATACTTGAGATGAGGAGGTAGGTCCTTAAGTTCAACCTCGGGAAATTCTTCAGTATATGTTTGTACTGATTTGATTTCCTCAATCGTGATCTCTTTCGGAGGGAGTGACGGTAATGGATCTTCATTTAACAATTGCTCAAGATAAAGGATATCTCCCTCCGAATCATAAACACCATCAATTCCCGGCGGAATCGATTCATCATTAGCAAGAAACTCATCGATCTCTTCTAGAAAGAAGTCACCTCCCTCAAACGGAGTGAGAGAGGGGGAAGAGTCGGCAATAATTGGTTGAGAAGATGTGGTGGAATCCCCACTCACAGAATTATGAAAATAACCAAGAAACTCTTGAGAGTACTCCTCTGAAGCAATATCAATTACATCGACTCGATTAACTGATTCAGCATCATAGTTTGTGGAGTACCTCGAAGTTTGATCAAGGTTAAAGGTAACAGCTTCATTACCCACACGTAACGTGATTTCTTGCTCAAATACATCAATGAGAGCACGGCCCGTTCTCAGGAATCCTCGTCCAACAATGAGGGGAACCCGATGATCGGCATCGAAATCAACAACCACAAAGTCAGCTGGAAAATGGAACTTTCCTACTTTCACGAATACATCCTCGGCGATGCCAAGAGGACACGATATAGAACGATCTGCAAGCTCAAGAGTCATGCAGGTAGGAATAAGTTCTGGAAGAGAAAGTTTCTTCCATACTGAATAAGGCATCAGATTGATGCTTGCACCAAGATCGGCGAGGGCAAAGCATTCAATCATTCCTGGAAAAACACAAGGAAGAAGAAATTTTCCAGGATCTCCAAGCTTCTCGGGAAGCTTCTTTAACAGAACTGCTGAGCAGTTCTCGTTCAAAGGAGTTTTAGCCATTTCAAACAGTTTTTCCTTGTTGCTTAACATGTGTTTGAGAGTTGATGCAAACTTGGGCATCAGCATGATAGCATCCGCAAAGCTTATGTCAAAATGTAGTTCTTGGAAAATTTGAAATTTTTTTTCCATTTGATGACTGGCTTTTTCGCGGAGTTTTTGCTCATTTAAACGTGATGGGTAAGGAATAGAAGTTTTGGATTTGGGGTTGTCAACTGGAGGTTCAAAAACAACTCCAGGTTTGGTTTTGGGTTTCGGGACAACTTGAGGATGGACATCGTTGGTACCTCCGTTATTAGTAGGAAGTTCCTTGTCCTTTGTTGCCTTAGGTTCACTTTCCACTACCTTCGGGAGAGAAGAAGAAGAGGTAGTAGGAATAGTGGGTCCATCATATGAAGCACCACTTCTGGTTGTGATCGCCTTTGCATCGCCCCTCGGATTAGCGATCGTGTTGCTAGGTAAAGTACCTGAGCCCGAGGGTCGATCATTTAAAGACTTCTTAATGTCAGAAATCTGGCTAACCAACAACCTATTCATTTCCTCTTGGGATTTCATGAATTGCTTCAACAACTCATCAGATGATGGTCCAGTTGGAACAATGGCTTGATTTTGTGTAGGAAAATTCTGGCCTCTATTGTTTGGATTAGGCCCTTGATTTTGGAAATTTCCTTGATTATTGCCATGAAAATACCCTGGGTTGAAATTTCCCTGACCTTGGTTTCTATTAAAATTTCCTTGGTGTTGGAAGTTTTGACTTTGATTTTGAAAACCGTTATTTTGACTAAAATTACCTTGGTTTTGAAAACCTTGGTTCGTTCTATTCTGATTTTGATTACGGTTTTGGTTTTGGTTGAAACCGGGTGGTCCAGGGTAGTGGTTAGGACGGTGGTTCGGGTCCACAGGAGCACGGTATTGGTTGCCTCCTGAATTGGAAATCCCGCCCACAGCGTTTGCTTCAAAAGGGTTACCATCGGTGGCCATACAGTTGTAGTAGGCATGGGGGCCACCGCAAGTAACACAGACTTCCACTTTCTTAACTTCAGCAGGAGGTGAAGTTTGTGGAAAAGAAACTTTCTTTTGGTTAGAGAGAACCAAAGCTTGAATTGCTTCCGTGAGTTTGTCAATCTTAGCATCGGTGCTAGATTGACTCACGGGCGATGAAGAAGAAGGACCAACACTGACTTGGGAAACAACCGGTTTGCTTCGTGCAGTGCGGACTTTAGACTTGTTTTCAATGATCGCTAAAGCTTCTTTTACAGTTTTGCTTAAGAAATTTCCTCCAGCGGAGGAATTGAGAGAATCTTGATCAGATTGACTCACTCCATTATAGAAAGTATCGAGTTGCATCAACTCGGAGAAACCGTGGTGAGGACATTTGCGGAGCAACTCCTTAAAACGATCCCACGATTCACTGAAGGATTCATCAAACTTTTGTGTGAACTTGATGATTTCGTTTTTAAGACTCGTGGTTTTAGAAGGTGGATAGAACTCGTTCACAAATTTCTTCACCAGGTCTTCCCATGTTTCGATTGATTGAGGGGGTTGTTTTTCAAGCCAAATCCGGGCTTGTCCCTCAAGGGAAAATGGGAACAGAAGAAGCTTGACAGCATCTGTAGGGACATTCTTGTATTTGATGGTAGATGCAATCTTGTTAAACCATCGAATATGAGCATGAGGATCATCCCTTTCAAAACCATAGAATTGACTTGAGGTTACAAGATTTAGTAACCCGGTTTTGAGTTCAAAATTTTCAGCCACAATGGCTGGGATAACAATAGCATCTCCATACCCATCGATGGGTGCCTAGAGAAGCTCACACATAGGACGTTCTTCCACCATGATAACGGAAGTAGTGTGAGCAGTCCGGATCTCATATCCGACTGATGGGGCAGAACGTCTATGGACACGCCTTCTTGGAATCCTGACAAGCTCACGAAATGGGCTTACAGACCTAGAAGAGCGAGTGCGCATACACTAGAGTTAACTCTAAGAAATCTCAGAGTTAAGGAATGGAATTATGAAAATGGGGAAAGAAGAATCTTTTTGGGTTTTATGGTTTTGAAAAGTAGATATAACAACAAATCCAATTAAAACAATATCGAGGCAAAACGACAGTGAACTTAAACCAATAATCACAAGATGAATGGCTTCTTTGAAAAAGGTACACCACTCACAAGGACACAAAGGCAAGTTTTAATCTTTGGTTCGGGAACTTATTATGGTCGTACCCCCAGTTAGGTAGTACACTGCCTTGGTTTGCGGTGGTAATTTTTTATGTTGTTATTATTAAACAAAGAAAACGACAAATCTTTTTGTATTTTTATCTTTTATATATATAGAAACAAAAGAAAAATATTTTTGTGTTTTATACGTTTTAAGATGTTTTTGGGTTTTTGAATTTTTATAAGAAAATATAGATATATATAGATGGTATGAACAAGGAGTGAATATTCAAATCACTAATCTGCTAAACGTAAGATAATTAGCACAACTCCCCGGCTGCGGCGCCAAAATTTGATTGGATCCAAACCGTCAAGTTTATCACACAAGCTAACCACTTGTGAATGGTCAACCGTAATAAACTTCAAACAGCTCAGAAACAATGCAATTAAGATCTAGAGGAGTTTAGTGTTTCCCCAGGTCGTTAAGTCCCAACGAGCTGTGCGACTGAATAATCAAACGTATAGTGATCTGGTGATATTGAATGGGAAAAGGTTTGTGATTGATACTAGATAACAGAGGAAAAATGAAAGAAAATTAAAAAGATAAATTATATTAAATAAACGCTATCACTATTTTTAAAATGATGTTTTTAATTTTTCTTTTATAAATTTGAATTAAAAACTACGTAACGTACAAAAGAAAATGTGAAATTGAAACAGTATTCATCCTAAAAATATAAAAATGAAATTTTTACAAACCTAATGATAAGAGAAAATTTTTAGAAAAAGAAAATTATTTTTATGACTATTTATTTAATTATTATTAATTAAAAACTAATTTTACCTATTTAATAATACCTTAAAATATGAGAAAATATGAAATAAAGCTATAAAATTGAAATTATAACTTAGAAAAATCTAAAACAACTAAAGGGAATTTTCAAAACTAATTTTATATTTTTCTGATTATTTTTCTATTTTCTATGAATTAAAAACTATTTAAAACTAATTAAATGGCTAAAAATTACAAATTAAACTAAGAAAAATCTGGAAAAATTGTTTTTTTGCTTTTTATATTTATCTTAATCTAGGAAAAATACAAAATTATTTTTTTGAAGCTTTTCTGATTTAATTGTATTAAAAGCTAATTAAAAATGCCTAAACATTGATTAAAATAAAGAAAAATAGCAAACAGTAATGGAAAATTATGAAAAATTCAGAAAAAGTCTAAAATATTATTCTAAGTCTATGAAAAATATAAAAACCTATACTAGTGTGCAAGATATGGGAGCTGTAGTGAAAAGTGCTTATAAATAAGCACTTGAATTAAGCAAATGAACACTAGAAAGTACCAAATGAACACAGAAGCTAGTTTATGCTAAAAGTACCCAAAAGCAACTAATTACAACTAGCCTAAACCTCTAAAGTGCTAATTAACTTGATTTGATGATTAGAAAGCTTAAGTGCCCACAATAGTTTTTCTCCTAACTTCTAGCTTAAGCACAAGCTTATTCAATAAGCCAATGTAAAAACCAAAACTGGAGACCTCAAGACCACCAGCTTAACTATCTCAAGACCAAGTTTCAGACCCTAGAAAGCTAAATTGAAGCTTGTGCAATGCTTGCAAGAGGCCTGCACACAACTCAGTATATGCTGAGTATGCACAGGGCAGATAAGCTCTTTTGAAGAGCTGATTTGAAGCTTATAAAAATTTACAAAAATTTCACAAAAATCAGATATCCACTCTTGACCAACTGAACTTATTAAACCCAAAGTTTCACTGCATTTGAACCAGAATTGAATCCATGAAAATTCAACAAAGGTTGGGTAAAAACTAGTTTTTCAATTTTTGACTTTTGACAGTTTTGAGAGTTTTGATCAAAATGAGATTTGAGCTTAATTTTTGAACTGATATTGATGTATTAAGCTAAAATGAAACTAAAATAAGCTACTTCACTGAATTCTAAACACAAATCAAGCTTTTGATTTTTAAAAATTCCAACAGTTATGTAATTAGGACAGATCATAGGTGATTTTGACTTTTCAGTTATTACTGATGCAACTAGAGTACTAATTTGACTATATCAAACCTGAATAAGACTTTACTTATTAAGCTAAACCACTGAACAAGCTTCTAACACATATATGCACCCTAATCCAAACACTAGTTTCCAACTGTTATATAAACTTAAACATCTAATCTACTAAACTCAGAGCAAACCAATGCTCAATCTAACTGTAACTAACCTAAGTGAAGCATAATGCACTGATTTAAACAAACACTGAACACAGAATCTACAAGAACTAGATATTACAGATTTGAGCTCAAAATAATGAACAACAAAGTATAGATAGTTCTTACTCAAGTCCAGCTTATTTGCAGCTTAAACCAGAACCATAACTATACTAACTTAAGCTATTCCAACCCAATCCAAGCTCTGCATCAACCCAATTCCATAACCAAGTCCAAATGAGCTTTTCAGTCGACTTTTGTTGACCGAGTTCCAATTTACTTGCACTTGAGTTATAAGCTTACCAAAAGCTATTAATAGCTTAAATAAGCCTATTTGAACTAGAAATAAGCTAACTTAAGCTTGAATTCAATAACATGTAAACTGAATTTTATGACAGGAAACTTAAAAACATGAAACTTGAATCAAACTTTTAATTAATACTTGAAGTTAAATTACAACCGATAAAACAAGGTTTTCTTAGTACAATACAAAAGGAAATTAAATATTTAGAACTTAATTTACGACATTGACATTAAAACGATATACATGGAATTTAAAACTAAGAACTACTCTTTTCCTTCTCTCTTCTTCCTCTATTTATACATCAAAAGTGCTTCTCTCTCATCTCTGAGCATTTCCCACTTGTATTTGGGGCCATTGGATCACTGGAGAAGATATTAGCCATTGATGGCTTTTTGGCGCCAAAATGGATATATTGCAACTGGGGGGGTTGAGTGCAAGGAGGGGGGGGGGCATTTAATGCTTCTTGGATGTTGTTGAGGTGGAGGGGACATGGAGAGGTGAGAGTGAGCTGGAGGTGAGGGGAGGTCTGAGAGTTGTAGAGCAGTTGGGAGGAAGGAGAAAAAATGGAGGGAAAAGGGGTGTGAGTTGTTTGACCGGGGTTTTGACTTGGGTGATATATTTGACAGGGGTTCACAACAGGGGGGTCAAAGGTCATGGCAGGGGTCCAAGCTTGTTTTGACAGGGCCAAGGGTCAAGTCCAAAGGTTTGTTTTGTAATACAAGGACTTGTCATGCAATTTCTGAAAAACCAAGGACCAAATCTGCCAATTTTGCAAAGTTATGCCAAGGGACCAATTATGACAAGTTTTAATAGTATAAGGGCCATTTTTGCCATTTTTGAAACTCAAAGGACTAAACTTGTAATTTCTCAAAACTTTTGACATTTTTCACCAAAGGACTAATTATGACAACTTATGATTTTAAAAGGACCTTTGGTGACTTTTCTTTTAAAATAAGTGCTCAGGGACTGTTTTTGACAAGATTTGAAAGTTGAGGGACTGAAACTGCCAATTATGCAAACTTAGCTCGTTTTTCATCTGATTTTAAACATTTTGCATCTGAAACATATAAAATACAATTTTGAGATATTTTCAGTATTTTGATGCATTTCTGAGCGTTTTTAAGTGTTTTGCAGTTCAGATTATCACGAGGGATTCAAGAGTGCATCCCTTGGAGCATGATATTCGTAGATGATATTGTGTTGGTGGCAGAATCGGCGGAATGGCTAAACAACATACTTGAGCACCGGAGGGAGGCCCTTGAAGCCAATGGCCTTCGGGTAAGCAAAGAGAAGAACGAATCCCTGAGATGTGACTTCGGTAGGATCGAGATCAGCCAAAACAAAGAGATGGAAGTTCGTATTAGTGACCAAATCCTTAATCCAAAAGAGTCTTTTAGATATCTAGGTTCAATGATACACAAGACAGGTAGAATAGACGATGACTTAACCTACCGTATTAAAAGAGGTTGGTAGAAATGGGTATGTTGTTCTTCTTGTGGTAAGTGTACTTCTAAAAAAAGGATTAATCTTACTAAAAAATGATAGTCATCGTACTTTCTTGTTCTTACTTTTTTAGAATGACGCTTTTACCTTTAAATAATTAGTTTCTAACTTCTCTAATGTTTGTAATAATAAACTCGTGTGAGGGTAATATGATAAACTTGACAAAAATTCTCTATCTATTTCTAAAAGTGGACTTGAAAAAGTAATGTGGACAATAAATTTGAGATGGATAGATTACTAATTGATTAGACAACACAAGTTAAACTTTTTAAAACACTCTAAATGAAAAGCCAAAACACAACTTCACTTAATATAAATACCCCAAAATTTAACCGGTACACAATTTTTAGGGCTTAAAACTCAAAACTTAACAAAAAATTCAAAGCCAAAATCTCACACCAATTCTCCACTTACAATCTATCTATCCCGCAATTAAATATTACTAACAAGACATGAGCCCATAACATTTTATATTGAGGATATAACCATGTCACATATCAAACTTTAATTATTGTTTGTAAGGAAATCAATATATCAAAACAAGTCTACATTAATCTAGAAACAAGTTTTAGGGTGTGTTTGGTATCGGGGAATGGAAATGGAGGAACGATAATGATTATGATTGTAGATGTTTGGTTGAGGTTATGATATTGGATTCAAACCTCTTTATTAGCTACACTCCAGTTCACCCATGTCAGGTGACTTTAACATTTCTTTTATGATTTTTATTCTTAATAATTAAAACCAAATAATAAATTTGAAATCATAATCTCATTCATGTTCCACTTCACTCCTAAACCAATACTCATTCTGATTCCATGACTCAAACCAAACACACCCTTAATTTTTATACGCAAGCACATTTTTATAGGATTCGTATGCAAATAATTATTTGATTTAACAAAAACTAAACTAATCTTGAAAAGAAAAGCAAGACAAATAAATAATGTGATCACACAAATACAATATAGACAATGGAAAGTGATTCGCACACTCAAAAATTATTAAGACACTTTACTGTATGCAATATGCAATAGACAGTTGTATTTTAAATATAATTTGGCCAAAAACCAAAACACATCTTTCATAGTTGTCAGGATCCCGATTTTGATATTATGATCTTACGATTTTAAGATACTGCAAAGCAAAAATGATCTGGATCCTACATAGGATCTTTGCAAGCTTAAGATCTTATAGGATCCCAATCTTGACCATACGATCTTCGTATCTAATCCAATCCGATCTTACTTTTCTCCGATTACAAACTAAAAAACTACAAATTTATAAGTTCATACAATTTTGTAGAATTTAAAAAACATGTTAATCTTTTTAAACATTTCATAATCATAATTTAGGACAACATTTCTATGAAACATTCATAATATTTTGTGTTTATAATGTATAATAATTTGTAGATTTGTATCATATTACAAAAACTATTAAAAAATAACATCAGGGTAGATTTTAAAATTCTGATCCAATCTTACGGTCACGATCTTACAAAAACGAAAAAATCCTTGAGCTTAGGATCCAGACCTTGAAAATCTTTCACTTTCACTCAACATACCCAAAAACTTAACAAAAAATTGAAAGCCAAAATCTCATAGCAATCCTCCGATTAAAACAATCGGCAATTTTACAACTCTCGATCTTAATTATCATCTTTATCCCATTAAATTTAGCTTATTAATCTCTCCTTTTTAGTTAATTGATTTAATACTATATGTTAGCACTTAATTAATTTATTCTTCGACCTTAACATCGATTGTTTGTTTTAAGCTTATGATCAGCTTATGTAATTTCGCCTTATGTTTCATAACCCCTGTTTTCTCTCCTTATTGTGGCCCATGGGCTTATATAATAAGCTTATTATGACATCATAATAAGCCTCTATAAGCCCATAGGTTTCAAAATAAGCCGCGAAAAACGAGCTTATGAAATCTAAGGCGAAATCAAATAAGTTCACAAGCTTAAACAAACACCTCCAAAATATTGTGTTTATTGCAATATGTTTATGTTATCAAGTTATGTTTTCTGAATTGTTGAGGTTTAATGCGATTTGTTGACGATTTTGTTATCGTTGAGGCTTGTTAAAGTACCTTGTTGATTTTAGTTGTTAAACTTGTATGAGTCGAATATCAGATAAAACAAGGTGACACGGTTGTCAAGTCGCATTTTGATATATAATGGGATGAATTAGTATTATAGTTATTTCATCAGTTGTGATGATATAGAAAACAGGTAAAACGGGTGAGGTTAGCCCGGGAGGGCGAGTCTTTGACCCAAATTCTCGAACAATTCTTTAGATTTGCTATGTCTATGTTTAAGACATATGTTTTATACGTTCACTTAAACATCGAAATAGACTTCACCGCCTCTTTATTTTAAGTTAAAGTGATCAAAATTTTGAAATTTCCATCCACTGGTCCATTTTATCTATATATACAAGAGGAATTTTCAAATGCTTACTCTTATTTTGATGCTTACTAAGGGACAAATCCCCACCATCTATTTAGTTTGATCTAATGGTGGGGATTAACCTAAGATTTAATATGTCTAAACCTAAGTCCATGTTTTTTTCTTGTCTTTTTGTTTTTCTTTCTTTCTTTCTTTCTTCTTTAGTTTTTTTTCTTTTTCTTTTTGTTTTTTTTTAATTATTCACGTTTTTTGTTATAATCAGTTTTTTTTTTTTTTTTTTTTTTTTTTTTTTTTTAATAAACGTTTTTTGTTAATATTCACGTTCAATTTTTTCAAAATTCGTATTTTTTAATATTCACCTTTTCTTTTGTTTGTTTGTTTTTTTATTCACGTTATTTACTTTTTTTTAATTCGCTTTTTTTTCTTCCCTTTCATACGTTTTCGTCCGTTTCAATATTTCGTCCGTTTTCATACGTTTTCGCCCGATTTCATACGTTTTTGTCCGTTTTCATACATTTTTGTCCGTTTTCATACATTTTCGCCCGTTTTCTTACGTTTTCTTCCATTATTCATACGTTTTCGTCCGTTTTCATACGTGTTTTTACGTTTTCATACATATTCGCCCGTTTTCATACGTTTTCGTCCGTTATTAAATGTTTTCGGCCGTTTTTAAATGTTTTCATACGTTTCTGAATATCACAAGTGATATTCTGAGTAGTACAAGTGATATTCTGAATAGCACAAGTGATATTCTGAATATCACAAATGATACTGTGAATATCGCAAGTGATGTTATGTGATATTCTGAATATCACAAGTGATTTTTTGAATATAACAAGTGATTTTCAACTAATGTTTTGTAACATGAAAATCACACGTGATATTCAAAATATCACACAGTGATATCAAAAAAATCACAAGTGATATTGATAATATCGCAAAGTGATATTCATACTATCGCAAAGTGATATTCAGAATATCGCAAACTCATATTCAGAATATCACAAAAATGATATTCATAATATCACGAGTGATATTCAGAATATCACAGAGTGATATTCAGAATATCACAGAGTGATATTCAAAATATCACAGAGTGATATTCACAAAATCACAAGTGATATTCAGAATATCACAACGTGATATTCAGAAAATCACAAAGTGATATTAACAAAATATCACTTGTGTTTTTCAGAATATCGGATATTCAGATAATCACAAGTGATATTCTGAATATCACAGAAATCACTTGTGATAGTCAGAAACGTATGAAAACGAACGAAAACTTAAGAAAATGGACGAAAACGTAAGAATACGGACGAATTCGTATGAAAACAGGCGAAAACGTATGAAAGATTAAAAACACGTATGAAAAACGGATGAAAACGTATGAAAAATGGACGAAAATGAAAGAAAAATGATGAAAACGGCCAAAAACGTAAGAAAACGGATAAGAACGTATGAAAACAGAAGAAAACGTATGAAATCGAAGGAAAAAAAACACGAATAAAAAAAAAAAAGTTAATTAAGAAAAAACGTGAATAAGAAAAAAAAAACAAAATCTACTAAATCTTAGGTTAATCCCCACCATTAGATCAAACTAGATGAATAGTGGGGATTTGTCCCTTGGTAAGCATGAACTTATGAGTAAGTAAAATAAAGCGCCTCTTATATACAAATTTTCAATCATATAAACCTATTGGAATCAAACAATTTTTTTAGTGAAAAACGGTGCTCAACACGGGATGGTACCGATTTACCCGAACCCGGCACCGGAACCGGTACCGGTATACCCATCGGTTCCGGGAACGGGACTACCACTTTTGGCCGGGAAAAAATCCGGTACCTCAATAACGGTGCCGGTACGGTACCAAAATGGTACCGTGCTCATCCCTAGTCACAGCCCAACTGGGATCTCTTTGATCTTTTCCGACCCTTTCTTTGGCCACCCTCAAATGTGTACCTAGCGAGGTTTGAACCGTATCCTCTTTTGAGGACATCAGGGGTGACTTACCACTAGGCCATTAGGCCACTCTGATAATATAAAACCTAGATTGCTAACTTGGTAAAAGTAGGTTTAGTGCTATATGTTTAAGCTGATTCATTGGTCTACCTTTTGCTACATTGATCTTAATTTCTATGTTTGTGGCTTTATGTTGAGCTATTAATATCTGTTTTGCTAATTGTTGAATTTGTGGTTTTGTTGTTTTTGAGATGGCTTGACTTTAGTTGGTTCATCAGTTGTAGTGCTACGAAGCTGTAAACTAATGCTCTAATATTGGTTATTCATATACATTCTGATCTGCACTCTAGTTTTCCATTTTGTTGCGTATAATGTATCTTTATGATGTTCCTTATGAATCCTTGTTTTATGATGCTGTTCTGTTATGAATTCGACAGTGATATTGGCTAGTGTTTTGATATCAATGATTTTTGGTTTTGATTTATAGGATATGGATCGGTACCAGAGGGTGGAAAAGCAACGCGCTGAGCAACCAATTCAAGAGAACGAGATACGAATTACTAGACAGGGCAGGATGCGTAACTATAACACATATGCCATGACTTTGCTTGAGGTACTTTTAGATGATTATCCTTCTGCGCATGTTATGGTACAGGGTCTCTCAGCATCTGGATTATCTGAACTGTTATGAAATCGAATTTGTCTTTCTGTATGTATGGTGAACTCAATAATCGTTCTGGAGGTTGGGATTGCTTATTGCATTTTGATACACGGATAAGAAGCTTGAGGGTGTTTGGGACTGCTTAACAAACTGCTTATCTGATATTATGCAAGCAAATTAATTTGTTCTGAATAAGCAACTTGAAACTAATTATATACAACAGTTTATGTAACCATATTATCAACGCCAAACACCCCTTAGTCTATTGGGCAGAACTTATATGTGCTCAATTGGAATTTTAGGAATAGAATATTACCTGTTTGCAGTTGTCAGTCTAGCACTTTAGCATATTTATCTTTTAATGTTTGAGGTGATTTGGCTTGTATTGCTTCTCACTTTTTACTTACTTATCTGGTTTCTAGGAAAAAGGCTCATCGGAGATCATGTTTAAAGCAATGGGTAGAGATATCAACAAGACCATTACCATTGTGGAACTGATAAAGGTTGTCCATGTTTCTTTGTTATGTATGTATCGATTTTCCACCGCTTATTGGTACTTCTGCTGACAAGTGTTATGGTACTTTCTGTATTGCAGAGGAGAATTGTTGGTCTTCATCAAATTATTTTGAGTTCATATTTTGTGAAGAATCTGATCTTATTTTAAGTTATATGACTCTTTCTCTTTACTTGATTTTGCTGGTGCCGCAGTCTTGAAACGACAAAGGAATGTCTCATTGATCACTATAACCCTCTCTAAAAAGGAGCTCTATACATCATCTATTGGGTGAGTTATTACTTACTACTTTGGCTGCACTGCACACCTTTAATATATCACATTTGTATATTAATTGAAATGAATCAAGTTGTAGTGGCCATCTGATGTACTTGGCAGTGAAACTGTGCTCGTTGGGGTTGCTTAGTATGAAACAATCTTTTGATATGGACCCTTGTGATGCTCTTAAAACCTTGTGTAAATGTTCTGTTACAATAAGTAGTATTTTAAACAACATATTGCTAAAATGAGCGATTTTGAACAAATTGGGTAAATCTTTTATCCTTGCTTTTTCTTTCAAAGTCACTCGCTTACAATTTGTAATGCTTTCCTTAAAATTGTTTTTCACGTTTGATGATATTTAAAAACGAAAAAGACAGGTTTATTTGTTCTAAGGGTCAACATTTCAGCTGCTAAGAATCTTCTTATGTTGCATGGTCAAAATCAAAAATCGCTGTTATTGTTTCTCGTACTTATATTAGGAGATAGTATTCTAGGCCACTAGTTTTTTTGGTTTCAAATTTAGTAAGAAACGGGGAGTCTTCTATGGGGCAACAAGTCAAACGGGTAACTCTTAGAATGGGCCAACAGGATCGGCTTGATGATATTTAACAACAAAAAACACAGGTTTTTTTGTTTAAAAGGTCAACGTTTCAGCTGCTAAGAATCTTCTTATGTTGCATGGTCAAAATCAAAAATCGCGTTTTTATTTTTGTTTCAGACTGAGTAAAGAAATGGGGAGTGTTTTATGGGGCAACAAGTCAAACGGGTAACTTTTAGAATGGGCCAACACGGATCGGGTTGACCGCTGGACTACTTTTTGCCCAAAAGTTTCAAAACTTTATTTGAAGGTTTTATACAAATGAAATACATGGTAGCAACTTCGGCCCGTTCCATGTCTAGCTAATGTCTTCTCTTTCTTTACTGTTTGACCCGTTAGAGAAAAAAAACAACCAAAATTGACCCATTCATACATATATGGGACCAAATCGCCACTCACCTACGATGTTGGAATTTGTTGACTTTATTTATGAGCTTCTCTATTTGTAAAATGAGATGGCGAACATACAATCTTATTTTCTGCTCATGTTTTGAACTGCATATGTGACCTTTTTTTTATAGGTTGAAGTTAAAAAGGCAGTACCAAGAAGCCAACAGAACCAATATCTTCATGAACAGAATCGAGGGCAGAATAGTTTATTTCAGAACTAACGGTACTAAAAGCAACGATATGAACATAAGAACTAAAAAGATATTCGTAGGTGGATTATCTGCTAACCTAACTGACTATGTTTGGAACAGTTATGCTGATGATGATACTGATTTTTAGGTTAGGGTTGATAATTTAACCATGGCGTTCCGTTTGTTTAGGTGCAACCTCTAACTTTGGGATAAAGATGTTGGTTTATTTGTTTGTATCATTTTCTAGTATTTAAAAAAAAAATAATTTATGGACTATGGATTTGTGTTTGTGTAATATAGTTCTTTGTGTTTATGTTTATTTGATTTATGAATTCAATTTTGTTATGTTTGTTTGGGTTTCAAAATATACCCTCAAGGAAACTTTAATATTTACATGCTTTCATCATGTATTGAAAATTTGTGTTTTGGAAAAATATGTAATTTTTGAAGGTTGTTTGGTTATATGTATTATCCCTTGATAAAGTGCCTATATGACTATGACATAGGAACTAATTGATGGAGGTAATTATTGTTGTCAAATTAACTTGACACATCACAGGTAAAAAAAAAGCAAATTTTGCTACATATATAGTCAAGTGTACCTCAAAGGCTAAGCGAAGTGCTATCCGCGAACATCCATCCAAATAGTTATGGCTCAAACGTTTAAAGATAGCGCAGCTGCAAAAATGGACAATGGCGAACGGACAATGCTAAGGGGTTGTTTGACTTGGTTTATTTGTTGGGCTTACGAGCTCATTCATAATTTGATGAGCTCATTTTTAATGGCTTGTAAGCTTATCAACATGACTTTACAACTTAATTAAGTTCAGAAGCTCGAGTAGATAAGCTCATACACCAAGCTTACCTGCTTCTCAAACTTTAAGCTTATAAGCCTGTAAAAATGATCAAGAGCACACAACAACCAGCTATTACACCCAGCCAACCACCCCACGGTGTATTTTATTATATGAATGTTAAGAAGATAAGTCCCCAACTGGGTGCTTACCAATACAAATACAAAGAAACAATAACTGATCTCTACTAGGTAGACACCAGTAACCTCACTACAAAGTTCACTCAACACTCAGACTTAACAAGATCAACAAGATTGATCTTGATACAAAGAATCAACCAAATACCCAGACTGATATCAAGATAGATATCACAAGAGAAAGACGAATACTGTGTGAAGATTTTAGAGAGAGAGACTAAACAACAGAATGCAAAAGATAAAAAACCCTAGACTGAATAAACCATTATATACTCAGCCTTGTTTCACTTTAGCCCCTGAACTTCTCTTTTCTACATTTCAAGCACAAACTTCATTTAGACTTTGAAACTTGACACTCTTGATCCTTCACATTATTTAACACCCCTCCACAAGTTGATAAGTCTGCATCATGTAAACTGCTTCCATCTTTTTTCAGACTGCTACTCTTATCACAATTGTTAACACCTGCAAACAGATCCAACATACCAAGACTTCTGCAAAACAAAGAATGTTGTCTTTGTCCAAGACACTTAGTGGTGCAGTAAATCTGCAACTAAGAGGGAGTAATGACTGGAGTTGAAGGAGATTGCTTATTATATTAATAATCAAGCTTAAAAGCTTATTACAAAGATATGAAAAACTTGTTGTCTGCCTTCCAATGTTGATAGGAGGTCAATTTATAGACCAAAAGATAAGAAAACCAGCAGACCCTTATTTATTTTAAAGTAACTCTTAGACTACTAGAACTTAAGGCAACCCACTTAGACTTCTGGAACTGATTAAGTAATAAATTCATGCTGCATCAGTCGCCCCCCGTTGAAAAAGAACTCGCCCTCGAGTTATAGTTGCTCGTAAGATCTCCTTTAAACGGAACAAGATGCTTAACGTTAAATACGTCTGAGGTATTGAGATGACTTGGCAGCTGCAACTTGTAGGCATTATCATTAATTTTCTTTAGAATCCGACAAGGACCAACCTTTCGATCATGTAACTTGACATTTACTCCAGCTGGCATTCTGTCCTTGGTCAATACAGCCCACACAAAATCACCTTCCTGAAAAACAACCTTTCGACGATGTATATCAGCAACAGCTTTATACTTAGCATTATTGGCTTCAATCTGCGTTTTAACTTTCTCGTGAGTGTTCCTGAAATGTCTAGCAAACTCGTCAGCCTTCACGCTAGTGTTCTTTGAGCAAGGAATTGGGGCCAAATCAGTGATGCTATTTGGACTAAGTCCGTAAACAACTTCAAATGGAGTTCGCTGAGTTGTTCTATTCTTTGAGTTGTTGTATGCAAATTCAGCAAATGGAAGTACTAGATCCCATTGCGTTGGTTTGTCTCCTACCAAACATCTTAATAGGTTTCCCAAGCTCCTGTTTACAACTTTTGTTTGTCCATCTGTCTCTGGATGATATGAGGTGCTGAAACACAACTTAGTACCCATTTTTTTCCATAAGACTCTCCAAAAGTGCCCCATAAACTTGGGGTCACGATCTGAAGTTATAGTGAGAGGTAGACCATGCAAACGAAAAACTTCTTTGAAGTACAAATCCGCAACATTTGAAGCATCCATGGTCTTCCGACACGCTATAAAATGAGCCATCTTTGAGAATTTATCTACTACCACCATAATAGAATCTTTTCGCCTTTGTGTGCACGGAAGGCCAAGAACGAAATCCATACTCACATCATTCCAAGGAGAAGATGGGACTGGTAGAGGAGTGTAAAGTCCTGCATTAGTGGAAACTCCTTTTGAGCGCTGGCATACTTGACACATCTCCACATGTCTAGTAACGTCACGTCTCAGTTTTGGCCAAAAATACTTACTTTCCACCAACACGATGCTTTTGTCACGACCAAAATGGCCTAAAGAGTGTAGTTCAGCAACAACCTTTTCCCTCAAGGAACAATCTGGAATGCACAACTGCAGCCCCTTGAATAAAAAGCCATCTTGAACTTGATAATCATAGCGTTGTCCACTCAAAACTTCCTGCATAACAGGTCCAAAATAAGTATCCTCTGAATACATCTCCTTGAAGGTGTCAAATCCTTGCACCTCTGTTCTCATTACTGATAAGTAAGAAGCTCTTCGACTTAACGCATCAACGACTTTATTCTGAATTCCAGCCTTGTGTTTCAATGTGAAATTGAAGCTTTGTAAAAAACTAACCCATTTTGCATGTCTTGGGCTTAACTTGTGCTGATTATTGATGTACTTGAGTGCTTCATGGTCTGAATTTAGTATAAACTCATTGTGCATCAAGTAATGTTGCCAATGTCGCAAAGCTCGAACTATAGCATAAAACTCAGCATCGTATGTTATATAGTTCAGCCTCGACCCATTCAGTTTTTCACTAAAAAAAGCAACTGGATGCCCTTCTTGACTTAGGACAGCACCTATTCCAACCTTAGATGCGTCACAGTCCACTTCAAAAACCTTTCCAAAATCTGGTAACACGAGAACTGGAGCTTCGGACATTTTCTTCTTGATAAGTTCAAAACTTTCACTAGCTTCTGGAGTCCAGTAAAACTGCATACCAGCCTTCATGCATTCGGTAATTGGAGCCATTAAACTACTAAAGTTCCGAATGAATCGTCGATAAAATGAGGCTAGTTCATGAAAACTTCGAACATCATGAATTGAACGAGGGGTAGGCCATTCAACAATAGCCTGAACCTTGGATCGATCAACCATTACTCCTTCTGCTGAAATAATAAACCCAAGAAACAACACAGATGGAGTTGCAAAACGGCATTTCTTAAGATTCACATATAGTTTTTCTTTTCTCAAAGTTTCAAGTACATCTTTCAAGTGTCCACAATGCTCTTCTAAGGAGTGTGAGTATACCAGGATATCATCGAAGTATACGACGACACACTTTTGAAGAAATGGCTTAAGAACGTGATTAATGACTCGCATGAACGTACTTGGTGCATTTGATAGCCCAAATGGCATCACAAGCCATTCATACAGACCCTCACGAGTCTTAAATGCTGTTTTCCATTCATCCCCGGGTCTTACACGAATTTGGTGGTACCCGCTCCGTAAATTGATCTTTGTGTATACCTTTGAACTAGCAAGTTGATCCAACATATCATCTAAGCGAGGAATTGGATAACGATATTTAACTGTGATTTTATTTATTGCCCGACTATCAACACACATACGCCACGTACCATCTTTCTTGGGAGTCAAAAGTGCAGGTACGACACAAGGGCTCATACTTATTCTAATCATCCCCTTTGCCATAGCTTCCTCTACTTGGCGTTGTAATTCCTCGTGCTCTTTTGGGCTCATACGATAAGCTGCTTTATTAGGAAAACTTGAGCCTGGAACGAGATCTATGTGATGTTGAATGTCCCTCATAGGTGGCAGCCCCGAAGGAAGTTCTTTTGGCATCACATCAGAGTACTTTTCAATAAGTGATTTCACAAGATGCGGGGCTAAAATAAGTGGTTCTTCGTCACGAACAACCAGTGCATACATGATCCCCGACTCATCTACCTCATCCATGAAATTAGAGATCGAGAGAAGATTCTCATTGCCTTTCTTAGTTGGTTTGGCAAGACCCACTGCTTTTGATGGAACCAAGTCACTTTAACATTATCTTTATTGAAGCTGTATGTATTCGATCTTCCATCGTGAGTTGTGCAACGATCAAATTGCCAAGGCCTTCCAAGAAGAATGTGACAAGCGTCCATTGAAACTACATCGCACCAAACATTATCAAAGTACTTATGTCCTATTGAAAAAGAAACCAAGCACCGAGTATCAACGTTCACCTCATTTCCTTTCTTGAACCAACTCAGCTTGTACGGTTTTGGATGTTTCTCCTGCTTTAAATCCAGCTTCTCTACAGCATCTCGAGAAATAACATTCTCACAACTTCCACCATCAATGATGAGGTTGCAAACCTTATCTTTGATAGTACATGTCGTGTGGAAGATGTTGTTTCGTAGCCAATCACCAGACTCCTCTTTTGGTAGCAGAAGGGTCTTTCTAATAACTAGCATTTGACCAATATCACCATAAACAAGACTGTCTTCGTTGTGTTCTTCATCCTCATCGTAACTTGGCTTGGCGGTATACTCTACCTCGTCTTCATAATCATGGCTTTCAAGCTTCTCATGTTCGATCATTAGTTGCTTACCTCTCTCTTTTCTGCAATCTGAAGATCTGTGGCCTGGTTCTCCACACTTGAAGCATTTAAAAGTTTTGTTTGATGAACTAGTAGTGTTTCCAACTCCACTTCCACGCACTACAGTTGGTTTCTTTGAAAGACCAACATCAGATTCTTGACTTTTAACACTATCTTCAGCTTGCTTCGGACCAGCAAATTTGTTTTGTGATCCCCCAGTACGATTTCCAGATCTTGTTTGTTGTTTCTCTACTGCTAAAGCCCTTTGATATACTTCAGAAATTGACCAGAAGGTGTAGAGACAAAGCATATCCTGAATGCTTTGGCGCAAACCACCCAAATACCTTGAAACAAGCTGTTCTTCACTATCTGATAAATCATTACGTGACACCAACTCATAGAATTCTTCGGTGTACTCCTCTACAGACCTGATTCCTTGCCTTAAATTTTGCAATCGCTGGAACATTGTTTGTTTATAATTGAACGGAAGGAAATTCTCTTGGAGTTTCTTTTTCATCTTATCCCAACTTACTATTTTATGTTTTCCTCTTCTTTCTCGCATCAACTGGAGTTGTTCCCACCAGGCAGATGCTCGGCCCTTCAACTTGATGGCTACCCATTTTACCTTCCTGTTTTCAGGTGCATCCTTAAACTTAAACACCCGCTCAACGGTGTTTAACCAGTCAATGAACTCCTCGGCCTTTAAAGTTCCAGAAAAATCTGGAATTTCGACCTTGATGCTAGCCTCCCACCTACGATGATCATTACGTATAGGTGGTTCACGTTGACGAACATGCCTATGAAATGGGTGTTGGAAGGCATCTTCCGACTCAAACTCATCTTCCTCTTGAGAAGGTTCGAGCTGGGCCAACCGTTGGGTCAGAATCTCGACTTGCCTCCTTAGTTCATTCACCTCTTCTCTTGGATCGCCATGTAGATTGGTAGGTGTCCCTGCTGGTTGCCTACGTTTAGGAGGCATGATTAAGCAGAACAAACACAAACCACAACCTGCTCTGAAACCAACTGGTGCAGTAAATCTGCAACTAAGAGGGAGTAATGACTGGAGTTGAAGGAGATTGCTTATTATATTAATAATCAAGCTTAAAAGCTTATTACAAAGATATGAAAAACTTGTTGTCTGCCTTCCAATGCTGATAGGAGGTCAATTTATAGACCAAAAGATAAGAAAACCAGCAGAACCTTATTTATTTTAAAGTAACTCTTAGACTACTAGAACTTAAGGCAAACCACTTAGACTTCTGGAACTGATTAAGTAATAAATTCATGCTGCATCACTTAGTAAAAATATCTGCCACTTGCATATCTGTATGTATCTTAACAGTTTTAATCACTCCAGCAGAAACCTTCTCTCTAACCAAATGCACATCCAACTTGTGAAGATCGTTTATAAGCTCAGCTAGGGATCAATAACAAAGATAATAAACATAATACGCAGCGGAATAATCAAAACAATACTTTGTTATTGCTAAAGTTTTTTCATTCACTAATACTCTAATAATCTTAGACGTTTATAGGAACACGTCTACTAACTAAACTAATAACCTAGGCGTTTACAAGACTATAAGCCTAGGACACACACTAATCTAAAACCCTAGACGTTCTTCCCTAACGTCTAGGCTAAACACACACCTTTTAGTCGACTACATTATTGGAAGACTTAATTAAAACCTACACCTATGTCCTCTTTATATACTAGAGGATAAGGACTAAATAATAAAACTTCCATTGCAAGCAAGTCCTTCCATCTTTTAGTAGGTTTCCTTCTTGTCATATTAAGTCCCTCTTGTTTCATTCTTTTTGTCTTTATCAACTCAAACGTATAATTCCCAACAATCTTCCCCTAGTTGATAATGACAAAACCATTCTTGAACGAACTTCCCTAGACGAAGTAGAGAAATTGAGATCAGGGATCTCACCATGAATGAAACAAGTATGTCTTCCTTTGTCTTCCCCTTAATCCATGCCATGTCACTCAAACATCTCTTCCCCTTTTTGTTATTATCTAAATAGGGAACGTATGCAAATAATGATCTTGACCACCACGAACCAATATCATACTTCCAATCTAAGACTTCCAATGCTTCAAATCACCCACCATTACGCATCATAAGAAAAATGGATCCAAAACAGTAGAAAACTTCAACTAGCAGTAGTAATAATGATCAACAATAGTAAAAATCAAAAACTTCCCCTTGAGTGATGCATGTAGATGGTTAAACTTTTAACAATAAGCTTCCCCTAAAAACCATATGTTAACCATCTTCTTAATTCTTCAAAATCTGTAAGCTCCATGTAATGATCACTTTGTGAAGAAAAGCAAATATAACAAATTTGATGAAGAAGTAGAATTTCCCAAACTTGTGTCTTAAATCTTTTACTATCCACGGAACTCCATACTTATACGAACCAAATATAAGTAGACCGCAATCCCTTGACAAAAATCCTCAACTAGTATGAGACACTGAGCACTACAATGTAACTCCTTTAAGTGATAGCCAATGTGTGCATAGAGCATCATAAGAAAAATCACACATTGCTAGATTCAACAAGCTAGATGATAAGAACACAAATCAAGCAATTCCACTTCACCTTCAAATAAGTGATAAATAATCCTCTTCGTAATCAATTCTTCAATAAATCAAATACGAGCCTTTTAAATCCTTTAAGAATAAATAACCAAACTCCTTGTGTGTGTGAACAATAACCTGTGTGTGTCGCCAAAAATCCATAACAAATATCATGCTCGACTTCCCCTTAACTCCAAAACCATACGAAAACCAAAAACGTACCTTGTACTATTCATTACTAATACGCACCTCCAAATTTGTCTTCTTAAGATGCTATGCATACTTCACCTACGTACATAATCCCTTCAAAAACTTGTCAACAATGTCATGCTAAAACAAATCTTGTAATTTACCATGCCTTTACCGACCCATGTTCACCGTCCATTCATATCAAACCAAAGTGAATTTACCACCGACCATATTAAATGCAGTACATGGTTTGATAAATAGCAACCAATCAATTATCCACAAAATCATGCACATGTATAGTATATTGCTCCAAGCAGCAGTACTTTGAAACCGGGCAACAGCTCCAAGCAGTACTTTGAAAAACGTAAAACAGTACTTTGAGATCATAAACAGTACTTTGACAATAGATAGCGAGCATTAGTTACAAACCTTCAAAATAAAATCATGTAGCAGTGGTAACGAGCATAGCTGTGATAACGAGAGCCCAACAGAAAACTAATGAGCAATACTCAATAACCTGTGGTAGTACAAAGTTGACCAACAGTACAAACCGAATAGTACCATGTACGAGCATACTATGTATCATACGGACAGTACCATGTAATCTTGTTTGAGGTAAAAACAATTGAATATTATTCGACCCATAAAATAGGTACTAGATTGAAGAATATTGTTGTACCACTTTAATATCCTTCCCTTGCACACTCGTCGAGAAAGCAACAATATAATCAATATCTGAATGTAGTCTTCGAATATAAGACAACTGAATCATTAACAATGTAGAAAAATCTATAGTATCATATTAGACCAACCAATCAGCTAATCATTAATTTGAGACACCTTCAACCTCACGACAAAAACTATGAAGAAAAGCCCCAAAAATTCGAAAATTATACCTTCTTCAGCAGCCATATTCGACACCTTATAACTTTTTACTGGAAGTTCAGATCGAAGATCCCTTCAGTGGAAAGTTAGATGGCTATATAGAGCACGTCCACCCAAAATTTCGTTCCGATCCGACGGTTAACGAAAAAGTTATCGCTGTTTAAAAACAGCACTGCAGAAACCTTACGAAAATTTTTCCAAACTCGAATTTTTCGTCTTTTTCATCATTCTTCTACACATAAAACCTTGCGAATCCCTATATCAAGAGCTCCCCTTTCTGATACCAATTATGAAGATCGTTTATAAGCTCAGCTAGGGATCAATAACAAAGATAATAAACATAATACGCAGCGGAATAATCAAAACAATACTTTGTTATTGCTAAAGGTTTTTCATTCACTAATACTCTAATAATCTTAGACGTTTATAGGAACACGTCTACTAACTAAACTAATAACTTAGGCGTTTACAAGACTATAAGCCTAGGACACACACTAATCTAAAACCCTAGACGTTCTTCCCTAACGTCTAGGCTAAACACACACCTTTTAGTCGACTACATTATTGGAAGACTTAATTAAAACCTACACCTATGTCCTCTTTATATACTAGAGGATAAGGACTAAATAATAAAACTTCTATTGCAAGCAAGTCCTTCCATCTTTTAGTAGGTTTCCTTCTTGTCATATTAAGTCCCTCTTGTTTCATTCTTTTTGTCTTTATCAACTCAAACGTATAATTCCCAACACAACTCAAAGTGTTTAGTTTTTTCATGAAACACAGGATTAGCTGCAATCTGAATTGCAGCACTATTATCACAGAATATGTTTACAGGTAACAACTCTTTAAGACCAAGACTATGTAACAAATTGCTCAACCAAATCACTTCACATGTAGTAGAAACCATGCTTCTATACTCAGCTTCAGCTGAACTTTTAGACAAAGTAGCTTGTTTTTTACTTTTCCAAGAAATAAGGGAGTTACCCAAGAAAACACAAAAACCAGTTACAGATTTCCTAGTTAGAGGACATTTAGCCCAATCAGAGTCTGTATAAGCTTTAAGCTTGAGATCAGACTCTTTATTAAACTGCAGACCTAAACCAGGAGATTTTTTCAGATATTTTAAAACCCTTAGAGCAGCCTTAAGATGAGATTGTAAAGGTTTATGCATGTGTTGACTTAAACAGTGAACAGCATAACTAATATCAGGTCTAGTATTAGTTAAGTAAATCAATTTACCAACCAATTTTTGATAGTTATTTATATTGTTCAACACTTTATCTTTATTAGCTTCAACACAACTCAAAACAGAATTTTCAGGCAAGAGTGTATCAGCAGGCTTAGCTGCAAGCAGACCATACTCATATAACAATTCCAAACAATACTTTCTTTGGGTCATACAAACACCATAATCATTTTTCAATACTTCAATCCTAAGAAAATATTTCAGCTCTCCCAAATCTTTGATCATAAACTTAGAACTCAAAAACTTTTTAAAGTTATTGATTTCTTCTTCATCATTACCAGTAATAACAATATCATCAACATACACAAGCAGAGCAACAAACACAGAACCTTTATGTTTAACATACAAAGAATAATCCAGTTTACTTTGTTCAAAACCATGTTCAACTAAAGCATTAGTAAGCTTAGCATTCCATTGCCTAGGAGCTTGCTTAAGTCCATATAAAGACTTATTAAGCTTACATACTTTAGTATCATCACCACCATTAAAGCCTTTAGGTAATTGCATATAGACATCTTCATCAAGATCACCATATAAAAAAGCATTATTAACATCTAACTGATATAAAGGCCAATTTTTGCTAACAACAATACTTATTAAACATCTAACAGTTACCATTTTCACAACAGGACTAAAGGTTTCATCATAATCAAAACCTTCTCTTTGATTAAAACCTTTAGCAACTAATCTGGCTTTATATCTATCAATTTCTCCTGTAGACTTATTCCAATAGCATGTCTACCAACAGGTAATTCACATTTAGTCCAGGTATTGTTTCTATTTAGAGCTTCAATTTCATTGTTCATAGCTTCAGACCAATTAGGATTTTTAACAACTTCTTCATAATTCTTAGGTTCAACAGACTTATTCAATGTAGAAGCAAAGCACATATTAGTAGCATAACTCACATATTTCTCAATACCATATCTGACTTTAGAGTGCATCACATAATCAATGAACCTAATAGGAGTTTTAGACTCTCTACTAGACCTTCTTAATACAGGTGTCTGCACATCTTCATTAACATTTTCAGACTGATTAAAAACTAAACCAGTATTTTCAAGACTAGAATTGCCCTCAGACCAGTGTTGGTCACCAAAGTGGGTTGCAGATTGCCCATCTTCATGATGCATATAAGTACTATCTGACTCATTATCACTAGCATCATGTGAAGATGGCATACTACCATCCTCAACTTGTGGTGTTTCTTCCCCTTCATCATTGGGACTTTGGACTATCAAAAAACTTCAAGTGTTCAACCTCATTTACACAGTTTGTATCAGTTGACTCACAGGTTTTCATTTTTAAAGGAAAAAAATTTTCATAAAACTTCACATCTCTAGCAAAAAACACATTTCTAGTATCCAAACTCAAAAGTTTATATGCTTTCTTAGTAGAAGAAAAACCAATTAGAACACATTTTTCAGACCTATAAGACAACTTATCATGATTATTTAAAATGGTAGCAAAACACAGACAGCCAAAAGACCTCAAATGGGAAAGATTAGGTTTAGTTTTATACAATAACTCATATGGACATTTACCATTTAGAACTGAAGATGGCAGCCTGTTTATAAGATACACATCAGTTAGAACACAATCAGACCAAAACCTTAAAGGAATCCCCCCTTGAAACATAAGACTCCTAGCTACATTGAGTAGGTGTCTATGTTTCCTTTCAGCAATCCCATTTTGCTGAGGTGTATAAGCACAAGATGTTTGATGTATTATACCAAGATCAGAAAACATTCCACTCATTTTCTTATTTACAAATTCAGTACCATTATCAGATCTAACAGTTTTAATTTTAATACCAAATTGATTAGAAATTAAGTGAATAAAAGAGCAGAACACATCAAACACCTCATCTTTAGTTTTAATCAAATAAGTCCACACAGCTCTAGAATAATCATCAACAATAGTGAGAAAATACTTATATCCTTCTCTACTTGTTACTCTGTAAGGACCCCATAAGTCAAGATGAACAAGTTCACCAAGATTCTTAGACTTATGATCAGACAAAGGAAAAGGTTCCCTTGTCTGCTTAGCCCTATGACAGACCTCACAAATAGGAATAGAGGAATTCTTGGAAATACCAAGATCCTTTTGAAGAACAGACAAGACTGGATCAGCAGGGTGACCCAATCTATTATGCCAGACAAGTTTAGAAACATTATAAGACATGACCATATTGCACTCACCCAAAGTATTATTAGGCTGCATATCAAACAAATACAATCCATCAGACTGACTACCAGTCCCCAGAACATTCTCCCTTTTCAAATCCTGAATATAACAAGTATCTTCATCAAAACCAACAAACATTTTGCTATCTCTAATCATTTTATTAACAGACAACAAACTCACACAGTAACTAGGAACCACTAAGACATCATAAAGAGTCACATTATTAGTTAATTTTAGATTTCCAACATGACTTATAGTGGCAAGAGTACCATTGGGATGTCCAACAGTAATCTTAAGACTAGAAATATCCACAACATTAAACATACCAACAGTAGAAACAGCCAAGTGCTGATTAGCACCTGAATCAATGATCCATCCCAAAGATATAGTTTTAACAGAAAGACTAGAATTCCCAAAGAAATATTTAGAAAAATTAATATTAAACCAAATATTTCCATTAAAGAATGAAGCCCTACCTGCCATATTGGCATGTATGCTTCCAGAAGAACTATCATTGATCAAAGACAAGAGTTTCTTCATCTGCTCAGAAGTAAAACCAGAAGATGTATGTGCAGATGAAGTAGTAGAAGATTTTTCAGACACTTTATCAACATTAGCATTATAGTTTTGTCTAAAAGCATTTTGTTTAGGTGGATTATTATTCTTGACAAATCCAGGTGGAAAACCAATGAGTTCATAGCATCTTTCAATAGTATGTCCAATCTTACCACAGTTTTTACAATTCAAATTAGGATTAGGACCTCTATTAGCAGTATTAGTATTAGAACTGGTTCCTCTAGTGTTATCACTGTTGTTATACAATCTTTTATTGTTATTAAATGATTTAGCAGCAAAAGAAGAAGCATTCAGTTTAGATTCAGAAACACTAGAAGACTCAGGAATCCCTCTGTGGGACTCCTCCCTAGACACAACAGCATAAGCATCCTTAACTTCAGGTAAAGGATCTCTAGTTAATAAAGCAGTTCTAACAGGTTGATAACAATCATCAAGACCCATAAGAAATTGCATCAGTTTCATTAACTGCTGATGCAACACTAACTCTGTACTAGCCTCACAAGCACATTTATGTTCACAAACACATTTAGGCAGTTTAGTTAGAGAATCAAATTCTCTCCATAAAGAATTAAGCCTATGATAGTAATCAGCAACAGAACTACCACCTTGCTTAATAGAATTAATCTTTTGCAACAGATTGTATATAACAGAACCATCAACTTTATCATATGTTTCTTTTAATTCTTGCCAAACAGAAGCAGCATTTTCAGAATAAACCAATCCCATATAAACATCATGAGATACAGAATTCATAATCCAAGTTAAGACAATGGCATTACATCTATCCCATTGAGCAGACAAGACATTACTAGTAACAAATGATTCCTTAAGACAAGTACCATCAACAAAACTATACTTATTCCTAGCTTGCAAAGCTAATTTCATAGCACCAAACCAAATTCTATAATTTTCAGTTCCAAGCAGTTTAAATGGAATAAGAGCAGTTCCACTATTATCATTAGTTTGAATATGAAGAGGATTGCCAGCATCAAGATTACTAATTAACACTTGAGTATTACTACTACCAGGTTCATCTTCAATAGCCATAATAACCAACCAACAATAACAATCAGCAAGAACAAACAGAAATCACCACAACAAACAATAACAGCAAAACCAACAAACAATTAAAACTATTCAACACAAACAACTTCCAAGACTGCCCAGATCCTATCCTCCTTCGACCTAGACTCAACAAGAAACTAAGAAACAGAAATAACAATCTATATAAACTATTACTCACACCCAAGAATAACAACAAATCAGCCAGAAGACTAGGAACAACCAGAGCAGGTATTCGTACCAATCTAGGTTGGCAAATCAAGATGTTAACTGTTCCATTTGCACCTTCTTAACCAATTTTGTGTTATCTTAAGAGAAAGAGAAGACTTACAGAGGTATACGAGCGGAATGAGACACAAAACTCACTAGATTCACTTAGTCTAGTGAGATTGAATCAAGAACAGGCCCAAAAACCAACAAGAAACCACCAGGGATGAAAACCCCCAAATTACCAAATTAGGGTTTCAAAAAACCCTAACCAAGAAACCCACAAAATCACCAGATCCAATCCCAAACAGAACAAATCAACCACGGCCGTTAAGAAAACAGCCTCAATTAGCTAATTCAACCACCAATTGCAAGAATCCCCAAAAACAACTTCGAAACCCTAGAAACCCTAGAATCTCAAAACCACCAGATCAGAACCGTGCGCTCTGATACCATGTAAAAATGATCAAGAGCACACAACAACCAGCTATTACACCCAGCCAACCACCCCACGGTGTATTTTATTATATGAATGTTAAGAAGATAAGTCCCCAACTAGGTGCTTACCAATACAAATACAAAGAAACAATAACTGATCTCTACTAGGTAGACACCAGTAACCTCACAACAAAGTTCACTCAACACTCAGACTTAACAAGATCAAACAAGATTGATCTTGATACAAAGAATCAACCAAATACCCAGACTGATATCAAGATAGATATCACAAGAGAAAGACGAATACTGTGTGAAGATTTTAGAGAGAGAGACTAAACAACAGAATGCAAAAGATAAAAAACCCTAGACTGAATAAACCATTATATACTCAGCCTTGTTTCACTTTAGCCCTGAACTTCTCTTTTCTACATTTCAAGCACAAACTTCATTTAGACTTTGAAACTTGACACTCTTGTAATAATAAGTAACTTTGTCGTTTATGTTACACCCATTTCACCCGTTTTGACCCATTTTAGCCGTTTTGACCCATTTTAGCCCAAACGTGTACTAGTAAGTAATGTATCAAAAAATCAACTATTTCACACATTTGAGCCAAAACGTGTCAATGAGCTCAAAATTAGTGTTGGATATTAGATGTTATTAATAGCTTTAAAAATGAATCTTATGCGTCTTGTGCGCTATATTGAAAACTATACTAATTACATCCTTTATAGTGTAGTAGGACACTCATTAGTTGATGGTTCTTCCGTGCAAGAAGAAGGTCTGGGCAGGAAAAGGCTAGAACCTATCGTCACCCATGGCTTCTTCCCTTGTCTTACAACAGAAGGTAGTTCCACATGACAGTGTAGCCTATGTCTTACATCTTAGTATTTGGGCGATCACCCTTGCTAAATACTTTAGGAGGTTAAAGTTATAAATTGAATTTTGATGTAGCCACTTTTAGAAATATCACTGCCATTTGGCCTGCCATTCATTAGTTTCGGATGGATGGGTTAAAATGTTACATCTGATCTAGTTCAAATTCTCTAATTGAGTTAGCTGACAAAGTACATCGTGTTTAGTTGGATGATGTTTTCAGTGATAGTTCATTTCTGTATGCATTAGTGATAGTTCGTTTCTGTATGCATTGAAAATACACATGTTTAACTCATCCTAAGTTGCTAAAATTACAAAAGGTACTCAAATGGGAGGGGCACATAATATCCAGAAGAAGATTGACCCACCAAATGTAAAATTACATGTACGTCTATAGTTGTTAGGATCGGATAATGATCGGAGAATGCACAATACTATACACGTACACAAAACACAAGAACACCAAGGTTTATAGTGGTTCGATCCTCCTGATCTACGTCCACTCTCGGTAACTAGGAAGTTTATTATTGATTCTGTGTATGTTGGTTTTTACAATAAAGATGAATCTCTTATATATAGAGATAGGAAGATAATCGGTCAAAAAATGGAAAAGTAAAAGCAACCATAAAACATGCCATAAAACATGGCTGTCTTCCCACTACCTAAAACATGCTTGCCTTTTGTTTTTTCCTTGTTTTATGCCATTAGCTTTTGCTTTTGACCAACCCAAAAGAGTGGGTCTGGCTTCACACTCAACAATCTCCCACTTGAAGCCACAGAACAATCTTCACCTGTGCTTCAACTGTGCATCTGTATTTCTGTAAAAAAACTCTCCTTCCTAGTTACCCGGCCTTCTCATCAGTTAACCTGAAGGCCAGTTGAAGCTATGCAGAGCTTCAACTTCTCTAACGTGACAACCTTAGTCAACATATCAGCTGGATTTTCAGTTCCCTTGATCTTCTTCAACTTCAGAGCGCCATCACTAACTTGCTCTCTGATAAAGTGATATCTCAGCTGTATGTGTTTTGTCTTTTAATGGAAAACAGGATTCTTTGCAAGATGAATTGCACTTTGATTGTCACAGAATAGTGCACAATCATCTTGTTCTTTGCCAAGTTCATTGAGAAAGTTATTCAACCATATAAGCTCTTTGCTTGCTTCAGCAATTGCCATATATTCTGCTTCTGTGGTTGAAAGGGCAACACTTTTCTGGAGTTTAGACATCCAACTCACTGCAGTACCTCCCACTGTAAAGATATACCCTGTGGTGCTTTTGTATGAATCTTTACAACCGCCAAGGTCTGCATCTGCAAAACCCTTCAGAATAACACTTTCCCTTTAAAATGCAATGCCACTTTAGAAGTCCCCTTCAAATACCTTAATAGCCATTTAACTGCTTCCCAATGTTTTCTTCCCGGATTAGACATAAACCGACTAACAACTCCCACTGCATGAGCAATATCTGGTCTAGTGCATACCATTGCATACATGAGGCTGCCAACTGCAGACGCATACGGAACTTTAGCCATATCTGCTTTGTCTTCTTCTGATTCGGGTGACTGATCTTTAGAAAGCTTAAAGTGACTTCCCAAGGGTGTGCTTCTGATCTTGGCGTCTTTAAGGTTGAATTTCTCTAATACTTTCTCAATGTACTTCTCTTGAGAGAGTGTCAAAGAGCCATCTTCTTTATTTCTGGAAATACTCATCCTGAGTATTTGGTTTGCAGCTCCCAATTCTTTCATCTCAAATTCTTCGGAAATCTGCTTCTTTAGCTTCTTGATCTCTGTCATGTCTGAACCTGCAATCAACATATCATCTACATAAAGTAGTAGAATGATATAAGAACCCTTGAACTTCTTGATGTAACAACAATGATCATTGTCACATCTCTTGTAACCAATTCTTCCCATGAAGTTATCAAACTTCAAATACCATTGTCTGGGCGCTTGTTTTAGACCATACAAACTCTTCTTCAATTTACACACCAAGTTTTCTTTGCCTTTAACCTGAAAACCCTCTGGTTGTGTCATGTACATGTCTTCTTCTAGGTCACCATGTAGAAAAGCTGTCTTGACATCTAGCTGCTCTAGATGCAAACCTTCTGCTGCTACAATACTGAGAACAAGCCGGATGGTAGTCATCTTCACCACTGGAGAGAAAATTTCATTGAAATCAATTCCCTCTTTCTGTTGAAACCCCTTGACTACTAATCTGGCTTTGTACCGTTTAGTACCATCATGTTCATCCTTGACCCTGAAAACCCATTTGTTCTGAAGAGCCTTCTTCCCAGATGGAAGCTTCGTTAGAATATAAGTCTTGTTCTTTACAAGCGACTTCATTTCATCTTTCATTGCTAGCTCCCACTGCAATAAAATTTTCAACCCCATAGCTTCAGAGTAACACTGGGGTTCACCATTTTCTGTCAAAAGTATGTAGTTGGCTGATGGTGAGTACCAGTTTGGCGGTTTAGTGACCCTAGACGATCTTCTTGGTGTGAATGAGGAATCTTGATTTTGAGGAGTGGTTGCTTCTTCTTCCACAAAATCATTACCGGAATCATCCCCTGAGCTCCCACTGTCGCTTGACTCATTTCCAGGAATGTCGACTGAAGCTTCACCACTTTCAAGCTCAACATATTCTTTTTGAACTTCTGGTCTTTTGGTGTTTCTATCTTTGTACAGCTCTGCTTCATTGAACTCGGCGTGCTTGCTTCTGACTACCTTCCTGCTTTCTAAATCCCAAAGCCTGTAGCCCATATTATCACCCCCATATCCAATTAAGACATACTTCTTTGCTTTAGCATCCAACTTGTCACCTTCAGGATTAATATCATAAGCACTACACCCGAAAATTCTCAGGTGATCGTACTCAACTGCTTTTCCCTTCCATTCTTCTTGAGGAATCTTGAATCCCAATGGTACTGAGGGCCCACGGTTGATAAGATAGGCTGCTGTGTTAACTGCATCAGCCCAGAACATCTTTGGGAGCCCTGCATTCAATCTCATACTCCTGGCTCTTTCACATAATGTTCTGTTCATTCTCTCTGCAATCCCATTCTGTTGTGGAGTTCCTGGAACTGTCTTTATCATCATGATCCCTCTATCAGCACAATAATCTGTAAACTCCTTGCTGATGTATTCACCACCGTTATCCGACTTCAAGCATTTCACCTTCAAATCAGTTTCAAGTTCAACAACAGATTTCCATTTCTTAAAAATATCGAAAACTTCAGATTTATGTTTAAGAAAATATACCCATACCTTGCGTGTTGAATCGTCTATGAAGGTTACAAAGTAGCGAGAACCTCCAAGTGAGACTACAGGTGTCGGTCCATACACGTCTGAGTGAACAAGCTCCAACTTCTGGGCTTTTGGTGCTCTCCCTTTCTTCAGAAAAGTAACCTTTTTTTTCTTCCCGAAAATGCACGGTTCACAAAATTCAGACTCGACATGCTTCAGTTCTGGAAGCTTTCCTCTGGTAACAAGCATTTTCATTCCCTTCTCACTCATGTGCCCGAGTCTTTGATGCCATAGCTTTGTCTGACTCTGGTCACTTGATACTGCATTCACTGCATCAGTTGATACTTCAACCATGTACAAACTTCCTCTCTTCTTGCCTCTTGCAACTACCATACTGCCCTTAACAACTTTCCATTGTCCTCTACTAAAATAAACATCATATCCCTGATCATCAAGCTGACCGATGGATATAAGCATCCTCTTCAAACTGGGAATGACCCGAACATTCTTCAAGGTCCAAATGGTTCCCAATGGCGTTTTTAAGTCTATGTCACCAATTCCTGTAATATAAAGACTATGGTTATTAGCCAAACGGACTTTACCAAATTTACCTGTTCGTAGATTCTTCATCTTCTTCGTGCTAAAAGTAGCATGAAAAGATGCTCCTGAATCCATAATCCAGTCTTCAACGGAACTCTCGACACAGCAAATAAGAGCTTCCCCTGAATCTGAGGCTGTAGTAGCATTCACCTCTTTTGTCTCTCTTGCAGGTTCAGAACACTGATTTCTGAAATGCCCAAACTTTTTACAGTTCCAACACTGTATATATTTTCTTGGCTTTCCAGGTCTCGACTTGCTCCTGCGTTTTGACTTCGATCTACCCCTGTTTCCTCCTCTGTTATTACTTCTCCCTCTTCTTTCTGTACTGAGCAACGAGCTTGTTTCTCCAGAATTCCTTCTTCTGGAATCCTCATTCAGTATTAAGTCCCAAATCTTACTGAATGTGAGAGTCTCAATTGATCCAGTGACTGCTGTGATCGTTCCTGACCAGCTGTCAGGCAATGATGACAATAATAAACAAGCCTGTAATTCATCATCTATCTTAAAATTCACAGAAGACAAACGTGTCAAATGAGATTTAAATAGATTAATATGCTCAGTGACGGAACTTCCCTCTTTCATTCGAGTGTTGACTAACTCCCGAATTAAAAACACCTTATTTGCAGGAGACGGCTTCTCGTACATGTTGGACAAGGCTTCCATAATTCCGCGCGCTGTGGTTTGTTCCATAATGTTATACGCAACATTCATGGACAATGTAAGCCGTATCGTTGACATCGCCTTCTTGTCAATCGATGCCCAATTAGTTGGTACTGGTGTAGGAGGAGGTTCTAGAGCGGCATCCAATTCTTTTTGTATTAGCAAATCTTTAATTTGCATCTTCCACCATCCAAAATTATTCCCATCAAATACATTTACTTTGACCTTTCCTTCTTCAGACATCATCTTGTCTAAATCCGACTGGGTTTAATTGGATAGCGGCGGCTGTGGGTTAATTGGAACTTGGTGAGGGGTACAGTGGCTGTGATGGGTGATAGCGCTGCGGCGCAAGGTGGTGGAGGGATACGGTAGTGGTGGCTGAGGATGGTTTCTGATCGGCGACCGAAGTGGCTGAGGTGGGTGATAACTGGTACGTGTTTCTTCTTCTCTGATCAAGAGCCAAGCTCTGATGCCAGTTGTTAGGATCGGATAATGATCGGAGAATGCACAATACTATACACGTACACAAAACACAAGAACACCAAGGTTTATAGTGGTTCGATCCTCCTGATCTACGTCCACTCTCGGTAACTAGGAAGTTTATTATTGATTCTGTGTATGTTGGTTTTTACAATACAGATGAATCTCTTATATATAGAGATAGGAAGATAATCGGTCAAAAAATGGAAAAGTAAATGCAACCATAAAACATGCCATAAAACATGGCTGTCTTCCCACTACCTAAAACATGCTTGCCTTTTGGTTTTTCCTTGTTTTATGCCATTAGCTTTTGCTTTTGACCAACCCAAAAGAGTGGGTCTGGCTTCACACTCAACAATAGTATCTTTCTTTTTCGGAACAAGATAAATGAACGAGGGGTTACACCCTTTTGCAAGCCTAACTAAAAAAAATCGTCGTTGAGAAGATCCCATAATTTCTTAACAAATGTAAAGTTCATAGCACCAGCACCAGGTCCTTAGGCTTTTGAACCTGCACAGTCCCACGCCACTTTTTAAATTTCATCCATAATGAATTCATTACCCAAAACGTTCGAGTCTGCTAGGTTCAAATTACGAAATAACTAGCATTGGAAAAACAGGCCTTTTACACGTGGCTCAATGAACCTATCAAAAAAAGGGTCATGCATGATACATTTGAGCTCAGATATATCTTTAAGCCAATAACCATTTGAGACAATAACTATAATTTTATTCTTTTCGTCCCCCTCAAGTGCCCATTTTACAAAACATTTTTACGAACCTTACTAGCTCTAATATGCTCCAATAAACACAGTAATATTCACCACACGCCACTACCTTTCCAAGAATTCCATGATCTACTAACCAAAGTGCATAATTCCTTACTGAGCCATGAGTCGAACACCCTAAAAGGCTTAGGTCCGAAATCGACACAAGCATTGGACAAAAGGATGGGAAAATGGTCCGAGATAACACGGTCTGACAATTGACCAAGAAACACACTACTATACTGTAACAGAAGTGTTGGTTCAGTGAACAACAAAACTTGTAACAAGGAACCGGATTAGCTTGCTCATCTTTCATCTTTGATCCACTTTGATTTAACTAATTATTACTTCCCCACCCCTGTTGAAGTCGTGAAATCCCACATTTGCAACGAAATTATTGAAAGACATAACTTCATTTGTATCGAATTGGGAGCCCGCTCTTTCGGATATGGACTTAACTGCATTGAAATCACCCAAAGCTATGCAAATACCATCCATAGAATCAACAAGATTTGAGATGTCTTCTATTGATCTAACTTTAAACGCGCCAACTGTTAACCATATATATTTAAAATGCAGACACGCTAACTAATCCCAACTCATTTTCCATATTCTATCAAAAAGGTCAATATACTATAACTCTAATTAAGAAAACCTTATAACTAATTTTCCTAATATGACAAATCTCATTTTTGCACAAGATAAAACTTTATAACAATAGAGAGAAGTTATACAGTAGCACACTTTACATACAGGAACTACATATCATTCATACATACACAAGTTGAAAAAACGGAAAAGAAACGTCATTGGCACACAAGCTGAAAAGGCTGGGAAAAAAAAAACAAATTGTAGATGATCCTAACTCACTTTCGCAGGAATCGCGGTTGCATTTAGCATAGCAACAAGCCTTTAAACCCCTAGATGATCTCTAGAGGACGAGTGTTGTCTCGTGAGGGTTTCCAGTGAATATACCCACAAAATTCACCTAACAAAAACAGTAGTTCACGCTATCATCGTCCTTGTCCTCATTCTCGTCACTATCCTCGTCCTTGTAGTTCACTCTATTATCTCATCATTGTCCTCATCCCTGTAGTTCACGCTATGATCGTCCGTGTCCTCATTCTCGTCACCATCTTCACATATAAACACAAACCAAAATGTAATGAACATTAGCTTCCTCCAAACTCCATTTTAAATGTTAGATAAAAATTAGACCAAGTGAATCAAACAATTGATAATAGAAGAATTGGTGAACAAATTATATGCGTTATTTAGAAATACTGATTAACAGTTTTTATTATGGATTTGGCTTTATCTTTGTTATCATAAAAGAACATTTGACATTTGAAAATAGTACATTTTCTTTCACTTTGAAAAGCAACAATTAAATACTTTTTTCTATTAGATTTGTTTAAAGATAAACAACCATGTATAATTAAAAGAAATAATAAAAGGAGAATATTACAGAGACTAGTGGAGGTTCAATGTCGCGATCATGAATGGCAATTTGATTGAGATCCTTGAAACTTTGTATCTCATGTGGTAGAGAACCTAATTTGTCACAACCCAATATTTTCAAGGACTGCAGTTTTGGGAAGTTACTAGGCAGATAAACCAAAGACCCACAAACCCGTATATTTAACATCTGTAAATTAGGAAAGAGAATGTTTCCGTCCCTTGATGTAACATAGTCATCATCATGGAAACACTTTAAAGACCGCATTTCTCGCAAATTAATTCTCTTGAGGTTGCGTAATTTCCCAAGTGGCGGAAGTTGTTCACAGTTTTCATGATTATGCAATTTAATACTAGTCAAATTGACTAATTTGACCATCCAACTCAGAGAATTAACCCTTCCCACGTAATTCCATATAGTCAACTCCTGCAGACCCGAATTTGGTTCCAATCCCTCAAGAACTTCTCCTCTGAATCAGATATTTCTTGTTCATGATAATCACCCCATTCTAATCTCAAAGACTTTAGATTTGTTGTCTTTCAACTTGGCACTTTTGGCATCCCTTAAACCTCCAACATTCTCAAGTTTTGATAAAGTCAATTTCCACCCAAGAAGATTTAGATTTCCCAGTTCACCTATTCGGGCCCCATCATCTTTTCCCACAACAAACTGTGAAAGCCTTCGAAGGTTTGTTAGTTCTTTTATTCCAATAGGCATATACTTGAAATCCCAGCAGTTTCTTCCGATATCTAGACGTTGAAGATTCCTCATGTACCTCAAACCTTTAGGCAACTGACGGAACTGCTGAGACCATCCTCCTATAATTAGAACTTGCAGGTTCTGGAGATACATAATACTGTCTGGTAGAACTTTTATATACGATATCTAGACGTTGAAGATTCCTCATGTATCTCAAATGTATTAGCTTGCAGATTGATTCGGGCAAAGTCGAGCTTTCAATTCTGTTCAAGTACAGCACCCTTAGATAGACATGGTTGGAGATTTGTCTAATGTTACTTTCATAATATTTATAAAAGACCAGCATTGATCGTACTGATCTTAGCTTTTCCAAATCCTGCTTTGAAAACTCAAAATCTTCACATGATAAACTGAGATGAAGCACCTCATCCGGGGTGATGGACTCTTTACCCGGCCCTATAGCTGCACAATCATCTCCCATTACATCTAGCGCAAGATCTTGCATTAAATCATGCATTTTGCATATCACACCCGTCTCTATATCCTCCTCGACGACATCTTGGAAAAACGACCTCCCGACCAAACAATCAAAAATTTCCTCACCAAGCTCATACAAGCTCCCATCATCTTGAGATGGAATAAATCCATTTGCCATCCACAACTCTATTAATGTATCCTTGCTCAGTTCCTCCCCTTTTGAAAATACACAACAATAAGTGAAACATATCTTCATATATGGAGGCAAATCATCGTAGCTTAATCTTAAAGCAGGTAAGACATTGCCTTGTATCTTCGACTTGAAGTTTTTGTTTACAGTCCGCCACTGATCCACCGTATTTTTTGTCAACATTAAGCTACCCAAAGACTTCACTGCTAGAGGTAAGCCATTGCATTTCTCCACTATCTGCTTTCCTTTGACCTCCAGCTCAGAGCTTACGTTTTCCGCCTCTCCTTTGCCTGAGAGCGCAAGCATCTTGAATAGCGACCATGACTCCTCTTCTGATAAAACTGCCACATTATGCTGCAACTCAGGAATAGCCATCCGTTTGGCCAAATCTTCCTTCCGTGTCGTTACCATAACAGTGCTACCTTTTGCTCCACAACTTAATGCTGTACATAACTGTTCCCACTTTTCCATGTCCTCGTGAGAGTCGTGATTAAGCCATACGTCATCCATTATAATGAAATACTTCTTTTTATTTAACATGCTCTGAAGTTGTCTCAGCAATTCATCCAGTGACATCTCATCCAACTTTTTATCTTCTAGGCCACATATCGATTTAATTATTCGTTTCTTGTCAAACACAGCAGAGACATACACCCAACACTTTAAATCGAAATGTTTCTTCACCGTTTCATTGTTGTAAACCAATTGAGCTAGTGTAGCTTTTCCCATGCCACCCATGCCCCATATAGCATAGACCCGAACACCATCATCATCATCGTTACAAATCTTATCAACTATTATCTTCTTCTCTTCATCCCTTCCGTAGATCTTGGAAAAGTTTACAAGTGAGCTAGTTTCCCTGTCTGAAATCTCACCACTGATTCTCACGTCATCTTTACCTGTGGTGTTGGGAGTCAGATTAAATTTGAATTTATTAGCATTAATGTCTTCCAATTTTTTCCGTATGTTCTTAACTTTATGAGCAATCCTAGTTTTGACCATAAGCGGGTTATGGTGGGTGGAAAAGAAGGTTCTTAACTTCTGTTTGATACTGAGTAGGCTTTGTATCATAGCTTCAGTTTTGGCCTCATCGAGCACGTTTTTCACCTCCAAAGAGGCAGATTTGAGAGTCTTGAGCCATTCTTCCACATCCTTTTGCGTCGTTTTCTTCATCTCAGCATCATAAAGGACACTTTGAATCTGTTTAAAAGTATTCTCGAGAGCTGAAAGATCATTTTTAAGTCCCCTAAGCAACCCATACTCTTGGATAGCTGCAGATGTTAATCTACCTACCACATCACTCACAAGAGCCGAAGTAATGGGATCAGCCATGAATAGTTTTCTTGTTATTGATAAAAAATGAGATGAACAAAACGATGTGTGTGTGTGTGTTTTGAGTGTTTATTGGACATCAAACGATGTGAAAAAAATATGAGGTTAAGGCTCGACCAGCTGGTTATTCACATGTACAGCTTCAGTCCCTCTAATTTCTCTTAGTACATTAATTTACTCCGCTTTAAACTTGTCTACCTAGTTTTTTACCTAACTACTAACTCAACATGTTCCGATTTTAAACAGATATTTCTTAGTTACGTTCTTCTTCATTGAAATGTCTATTACAATATGTTCTTCCAACTCCCAACTGATATATGCATATGACTTCATGCGACAAATATCCGTCATGTAAAAAATTTGTGGAAGGTAATTTTTTTTTTTTTTTTTTTTTTTTGGCTGATTTTGAGTCATGGTAAGGATATTTAATTTTCAACGAAAGGTATTCCAAAAGAAAAAAATTCAATTTTCTCAGCTAGGAATATATTTTGATTATATTGAGTTTGTGGATCATCGAGGTCCATTGAACCCAAAATTGAATGCTTGTTTGTTTTGTAGTAGCAACTTGCCTAGTTGTGCTAGGATAGGACTATTGATTATGGAGACGTGGTATCAACTTCATGACATTTTCATAGTAACTACCTCATTTTGTCTCATCCTAAATAGACAATCCTTGTATTCCCTTCTAGATCTGATTTTTTTTGAAGAACCGATAGTCAATAACATTATTAATGGAGGTATTTAGTATGATATCAGTTTCATGACACTTTCATGGAAACTGTGATGGAGGTTCCCTTTGTTTTGGGCCACAACTTTGTTTTATACAAGTTCAGTCCGTATACTTTGTTACTAATCACCTTGAGCATTGTTGTTTGTCATGGAGTGTAACCTCTACATCTTTATTTTTTGAGCAATGTTGTTGCCTTTGGTGATGAGGTTCTCATATGAGATAGCTTCACTTGCAACGCTTGCTGAGTGCAGTGAGACCGATCTTTATTTCTCAAATGACATAAATGGTTCAGGAAATTCAGTGCCTATTAGCATGCGCATCGTTAGGTTGTACACAATACAATATACTTTGGGCAATTTTTGACCCATTTGTCATGTTCCTTTTTTTAGCTTCTTTTTTACCCATTTGTAGTTTTAGAGTTAAAACACAATCCAATTCAGCTCATTCACTTGTAAAAGGCATAATACCTTTGCTTAAATTTGATGAAATAATTAAGCATTGCTAGATAAGCACATGGTAGGTGCTTATAAGCTATACTCTCTAAGCATAAGCAAAATTATGCAATCCCAAACATCCCCTTAGTCATTATATTCTCTTGGCTGTTCAGTCTGAGGTCATACCTATTTGCATTTGATACTCATCATGTTAACTATGTTGTGGAGCTGGACAATCCTTTGGACTGTTTAGTAATGATTAGTTAAGAGATGTTTGTTTAAATTTCCTATTAAGTCATGATTAGTTAAGAGATGTTTTAATGCAGACACACTCAGGGCTTGTTTATTAAATTTTTTTATTAAGTCATGTTTAATTAAGAGATGACTTAATGCAGACACCATCAGTTTTATTACTTAATATTTTCAGTCATATTTCTCAATTAAGTTACAAACAAAAAGTTTTCATATGACTTAATAAATTCAATTTTTTATATTAAGTCAATTAAGTCACAAACAAACACCGCCTCAGTTTTATTACTTAATATTTTCAGTCAGCTTTCTCTGTTAAGTCACAAACAAACATTTTTTATACGACTTAATGAATTCAGTTTTTTTCATATTAAGTCAATTACATCGAATTCAAACACCACCTAAGTTGGTGTTGTCATCTATGTGCAAAAGGAAACTGAAGTGTGAATTACTTATACAAACACATGAGCATTTCATTGCTGTAAACTGTCTCTATACACACATGCTTGTGTGTGTGTTGGTTTTAGCTATTAATAAACTATTTGAATATTCACTGTGTCTTGGGCTCTTGTCTAGAAAAAGTCTGAGAACCTTGTTCTCAGCTACCGGTTATGCCAGGAAGATATAAATTATAATTGTTTTCACGAGTTGATTAACTATTTTGAAACTATCTTTTGTAAATGTACGGAGTATTAAGTTTGTTGCTTTTGTTGGTCCTCCTTATGTATCCTATCATGACAGGTTTTTGTGCTTCTAAGATGATTCTAAGAACCTGGTTAATTATCAGTTTGGAAAAGATCATGTGTAAATGTAACAGGCTAGTAAACTTGTGTTATTTTACTTCTCTTATAGCTCTAAATTAATGCATTACAGAGTGGTTATAACAAGATACTGTACGCCTAGTTATATTTGTTTCATAAACGAGGACTATAGAGCCCGCACGATGCGGCGGGGCTCAAATCCATATAAAAGCTTCACTTTTAGACGTTGCACGTATTCTTGTTTACATGAAGCTTCAACTTTTAGATCAATTCATACCTGAAATGCAACATGAGCATGTTGTTTACTTAGATAACTAATATACACTATCTATTTAGCTTAGGAATAAGTGTTAAAATGGCACTTGGTTAGCACAGAAAAATATGTTTGCAACAGAACAGTAAGAGTATACATAAACATCCTTGTAACAACCTAGGCAAATCCCACATTGGCCGTGACTTGGATTGATGCTGAGACATAATCTAACATTCGTCTTATACGACAAAAACGCTTTTTGTGGTCTAGCGGTTAATCGCTCATACGGTTAAGCGTGCTCATGTGAGAGTAGTACTGGCTTGGGTGACCTGCCGGGAACTCTTCACATGGTGGACACAAAAGCAAAGCCGTGAGCCTATGTGCTAAGCAGACTGTTAAGATTTATTTGGGATAATCATAATTTGGAGCAAAAGACCAAAGACCAGCAACAATTATTAGAACAGAAACATAACAAGATAAGGAGCAGAAACTGGTATTTATTATTAACAAAATTATGAAGTGGGTTACAAAGTCTAGTTCTAGTTCTCCTTTATAAGAGATTACAACCGACATTCAGAAGCTCAACTACAAGGAAAACTTAATACTTAAGACACTATCAAAATGACCAAAATACCCTTATAATACTAGCTAAGTTAAGTAGTACCAAAGTTACCAAACTACCCTTAAGAGATGAAGTCACAATATCTAACAATCTCCACCTTGAGTTCAACTCCTAAGTAACACCATATCTCCAATTATCGAGCAAATTCAAACAGTGACCAAACTTGCTTAAAGCAACTAATGGTTGTAATGGTAGCTTTCCAACTTAGAACCGAATTTGCAATGGTGAAAACATAACCTGTCAAGGTTCTTCTAGCATCAAGATCCGCAACATAATCCAAATCTTAATGGCTGGCAACCAAATATTCACGTTCACCACCGTAAATGAGGCCAACATTAGAGGTCCTGAGTTAAACTCATCCACCTACTTCAAATCAAATTTAAAGTTCCAAAGGCTAGAGATGCTAGCCTAATTCAAATCAAACGATCGATTCCCAAAAGCAATCCGAAATAAAATCGATCCAAAGCAAATGCCGATAACTTCAAAACGAACAATCAAATGGTAGTCGACAAATTCAAAACGGCCAACAGAACAAACAAATCGGCTCAAACGATCTTCACGAGTGACAATCAAATTCGGGCAATAAACTTCAAAATCCTGACAAACAAAGATCCAATTTTTTCCAAACTGATAAATTCTCAACGATCGAGCAAAAATTCGAATGACCTAATTATAACCAAGTCTTCAAACACCAAATCGATCTTCAAATGCAAATACCAAATTCAAATTCTAATGACCCACTTATATAATAAGGATTACGGTAAAAAACATTCAAAGCACCTCACAATCTGAACTCGAGTCATCTTTAGCAACAACCGCTACCTGACCTTTTTCCTCAAGTTTAGGACAATTGTGTTTCCAATGGCCTTCCTTTTTGAAATAATTACAAATATCTAGAGGATTGGGACTTCGAGAACTTGATGATGCTCCACCTTTATCTTTACCCTTTTCAAATCGATATTGACCTCTATCACGACTTGTGGTTGATAAGCCGACAGGTCGAGATTCCAAAGTTCCCGATGCTTGATAACGAAGCTCTCGGGAATGCAAACCGGATCATACATCTTCTAATGTGATAGTGTCTTTACCAACAACGAAGGAGTTCACAAAGTTTTCAAACGAGGGAGGTAACGATACTAGGAGAATAAGAGCAACATCTTCATCATCAATCTTGACTTCAACATTTTTCAAGTCCATCAAGATGATCTTTTAATGATGAACCTTCTCTCATTCGAAGCGAAAACAAACGTTGCTTCAATAACAGCTTATTCGTCAACGACTTTGTCATATAAAGCTTTTCCTACTTCTTCCACACACCGGAAGCCGTTTCTTCATCCGCAACCTCGCAAAGGACCTCATCCGATAAAGATAGCAAAATAGTGGAATGGGCCTTTTCATCTTGTGAGGCATATTTTGCATCCGTCATATCAGCCGGTTTGAGACCGGCTAAAGGTGCCCAAATGCCTTGTTGTTTCAATAAGGCTCAAACTTTAATTGGCCATAAACTAAAATTACTCTTGCAATTAAACTTCTCAATACTACTAACCGATGGTGATTGTGTTTGAGAAGACATAACTATTCAGACGGGTTCTACTAAAAATAACAAAACAATTGTTGCTGATGTTTATCAATGAAGCCCACAAAAGACAAAGCCTAGATGCAAATCCAATAACTAATCGATCCAAAACAAAAAAAAACAGAGATTTAGATAATCTCTACACAAACCGATCGATTCAACACAAGTTCTAATTATCCCTAATCCCAATCAACTAACACCTTCAATTTATCAAACTAGCAGAAGCAACAAATGACTGAACAAAGGGAAAAATCCCAACTCACAAACCATATATCCAGCAAGATTGATTGACAACAACCACCAAACATAAAACAAAAAATCAGACCTAATGTTTCTTCAAATTGAACGAATCAGCAACCACCAAACACAAACGAAAAACAAATGATATCAAGAAATTAATTCTTGAAATCAACCAAAAGCTGATGTCAATAAGAAGAAACCCAAAACAGTTGCAGCTTGCTTCAATCGATCGAGTGGCTCTTGATACCAATTTGTTAGGATTTATTTGGAATAATCATAATATGGAGCAAAAGACCAAAGACCAGCAACAATTATCAGAAACATAACAAGATAAGGAGCACAAACTGGTATTTATTATTAACATAATTATGAAGTGGGTTACAAAGTCTAGTTCTAGTTCTCCTTTATAAGAGATTACAACCGACATTCAGAAGCTCAACTACAAAGAAAACTTAATACTTAAGACACTATCAAAATGACCAAAATGCCCTTATAATACTAGCTAAGTTAAGTAGTACCAAAGTTACCAAACTACCCTTAGAAGATGAAGTCACAATATCTAACACGGACAATATTGTGGTATGATAGTATGACATTAACCTACTCATGAAATCTAAGAAAATGTTTCGTTCCAGATGCCTCACACATTTTGGCATGGTGTAATCCACCAGACCAGTTAATGGCAATGTCAAAAAGCCGATTATTTTTTGTGCAGCATCTGCAAGCAAGGATAAGTATCATATATGTCTGAAATCTGAACCTCACAAACATAACATACTATTAAACATTGAAACTTACCAATAGTTGCACCAGCATATATTTGGCAAAATTCGAACATATCATCAAAGACAGGGCAATCTTCTCCAAGTTTAACCAAACATGAAATAAGGGCTAGATAGATCTTCAAAGTTCAAAGTACACATGTTAACAGGGTGTTTAGCAATGTATTTGAAACTTATTATCTGATTATTGTGTTTTCAAGTGGTAAACATCCAGATTCAAGTCGTAATGTGAAACTCGACCTGATTATGAAGGACCAAATCATCAGTTTAAAATTAGATAAAAGTGATTTGGATTATCTGGTCACATATGGGTCATTTTACATGTAAATTTTAATTCGACCAGGATTTACCAAACACAATCTTCTGCGGCCCATTTTGCAACAACTAATTATCTAACTGTGACTAATCTGTGTCAGAATATGTCACTTTCAAAATTCAATGCCAAGCACCTAATAAATCCCTTAGCACTAACTGTTACAAATATCCACTTAATATAGAATTACTTTCTTACACTTTCTCATTTCCTCCGGAAACGGATGTTGAGTGTATGGACTAACTAAAACACTTCAACACATAGGAGCCCTTTATGACTCTTTGTTTATACTTTATACACAACACAATCTCCTACATGCTTAATTCAAAGTCTTCAATGGAAGAAAACTAGTAGTATTAGCTTTTGACCATCATTTTGAACCCAAAAACATTATAGATAGCTTAAATCGAAAATTTCTAAAAAAAAATTGTCTTTTTTTTACAAAATAAACAAATACAACCACTATACCTTGAACCTAATTTCAGCTTATAAGTGCTCAAATTTGTCTTTCTATACAAAATAAACAAACTTAACCATTAATCTCAAAGCGTAATTTCAGCTTATAAGTGCTGAAATTTGTCTTTCTATACAAAATAAACAAACTCAACCATTAATCTCAAAACCCTTTGCTCCATTCTTCATAACAAACCTAAAAACACCATTGCAAGCCCCGTATAAAGTTTAATGTAATATCAGTCAATAGTCTTATCAAACCTCAAAATGCTATAAGTAATGACAGAAATCATAAACGTTTATAATCCTGTGAACATCAAGACCTCCAAGAAGCTTGTAACGCAAAGTCGCAAAGACTCAGCTTGAGCAATGGCACAGTGACTCGTTTATTCTCCCGTATTCTCCTTCCCTTCTGACATGCAAATAGAAGGTTTAATCACTACAAGAAAAAGTGCCTTTAGTGACCAATTATTCAGTGACCACTCATGCTTTGGTCTCTATTATCATAGTTTAGTCACCAATATAATTGTTGTCACTGCATTTTCGTCGTTGCCACATAATTAGTGACCGTTACAAAATGTGGTCACTAATTTGTCACAATGACAAGTATTAGTGACGACAAATAATGGTCACATAGTCCCTAAAACCGTAAATCTAACATTTTTGAAATAACAAGTTACCAAAAGTGGTGGTCACTGTCGAAAAAGGTATTTTAAGTTTAAAGACAAAAGTAGTGGTCACTGGGATTTTAGGTTAGAGACCAAGGTTGGTGGTCACTGATTTATAAAATATTGAGAAAAAAATCAATGGTCACGTAAACCCTAACCCCTAAACTTTAACCCTAACCCCTAAATTTTAAAGACCAAATATCAGTGGTCACTAGGTTTTCAAATTAGAGACCAATGTTGGTGGTCACTGATTTATAAAATATTGAGACAAAAAAACGGTGGTCACATAAACCCTAGCCCTTAAATTTTAAAGACCAAATATTAGTGGTCACTAGGTTTTCAAATTAGAGACCAAAGTTGGTGGTCAATGATTTATAAAATATTGAGACGAAAAACAGTGGTCACATAAACCCTAACCCCTAAACTTTAACCCTAACCCCTAAATTTTAAAGACCAAATATTAAAAGTCACTAGGTTTTCAAATTAGAGACCAAGGTTGGTGGTCACTAATTTATAAAATATTGAGACGAAAAATGGTGGTCATTAAATTATGAATTTTACAAGTTGGTAAAATCGAGATTTTTTTAAATATCTGCAAGATGAATAATTAAAATGAATGCATTAGTATTATATACCAAGATCATGTATCTTTCCCATTATGAAATATTACCAAAAATTCAAATAAAAAAAAATACATTTAAACTTGTTCAATTTAAAAGCCAAATGAAAAACGACAATGCATCAATGTTATATAATAAAGTTATATATCTTTTCTAATATGATATAAATACACTGATAATTTAAAACATACTGATTATTCGTAAATTTTTTGTTATATTATGTACTTTTTTCTTTTATCTAAATAACTTTGATAATATTAAATTTACATTTAAATAAGTTAATAAGTAAAATTATTTACATTTAATTTAAATAAGTTAATAAGTAGTAAAAGGCAAAAATGCATATATATCCCTCCCAAAGTGAATAATTGCATATATATCCTTTGTACAAGTTTTTTATGCACATTTTACAATGATTTTTATGCATGCTTTGGATATATATGCAATTTTGCATTTTCGGGAGGATAAAAATAAGGATATCATCTGCATCACAAATAAAAAATTTTACATTCAAAAAACACTTAAATAAAAAACCGCATCACATTCACCCATCGTCTCTCACACTACTACCCCCATCTTCTCACTACGCACCATCTTCTCCCATCGTCTCTCACCACCACAATCGCGCCACCGCCATCTTCTCATACCACTGCTATCGATTTGAGGTATTTATCATGTTCAAGTTCAAATTCAACTCAACCGTTAACAATCAATCACACAATAGAATTAGATTTAGCTGTCAAATTCAAGTTCATATTATTGTTGAAGTAACTTTTTGTGTGTGCTGAATAACTGTTCGACGAAATGCCTGACGAAATGTTGTGGATTGGAAGTGTCGATCAAGTGTTTGACGAAATGCATATAAAACCTAAGCACATTTTTTATAAACTTATTATTAGTTCAGTTAATCACAATTTTAGTGAAGCTTAGTGCACGTAATGTTATCGAATTTGTGTTTGTTTAATCGATTATTGCTTATGGTTATAATGTGTATTAGTTTGTGTTTTATGATATCAAATTGTTTAGATCTATGTGTATGTTAGTTCATATTTCAAGTATTAGTTAGTTTGAATTTAGGTTAAGCTAAGTGCATAAGTTATCTGTAAATGATTGTGTATGAATTTAGGTTACTTGCGCTTAATATTTTTAGCTCTCATCATATTATATAATTTAGTTTGCGCCTTTCCTAGGTTTTTGGTGTTACAAAAATTAGGATACAATCGGTCATACTAGTATGTAATGCCACGGAATTTATAACTAAATATTGTTAAATAGTCCATGTTGGAAATTACCTGGAATATTTGAAAGGAAGAATATCAGTATTTACATTAAGATGTTCGTCTTTTTATAGGTTTACAGCAGTACAACTAACTCATTCTAAAACTTTAAAAAGGATATACTCTCAGAGTTGTTGAGTGTTTCTTAAGAATTTATGGTGTCAACCTGTCATGAATGGGTATCACTATCTATGTAGTTAATCTCGGCGATATATCGCCGATATATCGTCGATATCTCGCATCTCGGACCTAGAAAAAATATCGGTTCAAAATATCGGCCCAAAATATCGGATCCGATAATATCGGCGATATTTTCCGATATTTTGACGATATTTTGAAAATCGGCGATATTTTCGATATTTTGACGATATTTTCCGATACCTAATAATAAAGAACGACACGAAAAAACTCGATCTAGGGCGCGTTAAGGTGTTTCAAAACGCGTGTGGCACGAAAATAGAACCATGAGACCTTGATCTATCATCTAGGATAGGTGGTGTAAATGTTGGATTTCGCCGGAAAGTTGGCCGGAAATGAAGACGGCGCCGGAACCCTAATGGGTTGGCCGGAAAATATAGAGAGAGAAAGGAGGAATATGTGTGTGTGTGTTTTGTAGTGAGAGAGTGGGAAGGTAGGGGGTATTTATATTATGCTATGTTTTTTGTTTAATTTGTTATGATTTTAATATATATATAGTTAATATTCTAGATAATATAAAAAACCGATATCTCACCGATATCTCACCGTGATAACCGATATTTCAAATATCGGTCCTTGAACGATATGTGATTTTCGACCGAGATAACTACATAGATCACTATTCCATGTAAACTGAACATGACAAATGTAGGTTTATCGTCAATGTTGTGAATTTTCTTTCAGACATGTGTACTAAATTACGTCTACTGAGTTTGTTAAGTTCATACCCAATCTGTTTGCAAGTTTTACAATAGGTCATATGAGTTTTAGAAGTTGCGCAACACCATATGGTGGCTGCATAAACTTAGAACTCAAAGTTATGTAGAATAGATATAGTCTCCAACAAATCCAACATAGAAAATTATGATGTTCTGAAATATCAGCATAGGAACAGAACCTTGCAGCATTTAGTTTACTTCAATATGATAAAGTACGAACTCATGCATATAAACCAAAAACCAACAGAATCCAGACAACTATTGAATTTTTCATTGAAGCATTTCATCGAACATTTGTGCTACAACTACTAATGTTTTCATTAAAGCATTTTAGAAGCTAAGATATTTGTTGGTGGGATGTCATGGGAGACAACATAGGATATGAAGAAAAACCATTTTAGAAGCTATGGAAATGTTGTGGGTTCGGTTATTGCTAAAGATTGAATGACTGGTAATCCTTGGGGGTTCGCATTCGTTTCGTTTTCGGATGCATCAGCGCTTAATAAAGTTCTTGCTGACACTCATACAATTCTTGGCAGAATGGTTTGTTTTTCTTTTCAATTTATCATCATTTAAATTATTATTATTTGGTCTAACTGCTTTTTATGTTGACTATTATTTGTATGTGTTTAACCTGTTATGAAATTGTTATAATTAAAGTATATTTTGCCAAAATGTGTGTCAATTTTGTGTTTGAAAGTGTAAAATAGGTTGAATTATGACATCTTTTTCAAGTGACTGTTCTGTTGACTTTAACCTGCTTTTGTTATAATCTAATTAGTGTTTTAGGAAACCACAAAAAACAACATATTGCTAAAATGAGCGATTTGAACCAATTGGGTAAATCTTTTATCGTTAGTTTTTCTTTCACAGCCACTCGCTTATGATGTGTAATATTTTCGTTGCAATTTTTTCACGTTTGATGATATTTAGGGACGAAAAAGACAGGTTTGTTTTTATAAAAGGTCGACATTTCAGCTTCTAAGAATTTTCTTATGTTGCATGGTCAAAATCGAAAATCGCTGTTATTGTTTCTTCTACTTATGTAAGAAGATAGTATTCTAGGCCACCTTTTTTTTTTTTTTTTTTTTTTTTCTTCTTTTCTTCTTAATTGAGTAAGAAATGGGGAGTGTTTTATGGGGCAACAAGTCAAACGGGTAACTTTTAGAATGGGCCAACACGGATCGGGTTGACCGCTGGACTACTTTTTGCCCAATACTTTCAAAACTTTATTTGAAGGTTTTATACAAATGAAATACATGGTAGCAACTTCGGCCCGTTCCATGTCAAGCTAATGTCTTCTCTTTCTTTACTGTTTGACCCGTTAGAGAAAAAAAAGCAACCAAAATTGACCCATTCATACGTATATGGGACCAAATCGCCACTCACCTATGATGTTTGAATTTGTCGACTTTATTTATGAGCTTGTCTATTTGTAAAATGTGATGGCGAACATACAATCTTATTTTCTGCTCATGTTTTGAACTGCATATGTGACCTTTTTTTTATAGGTTGAAGTTAAAAAGGCAGTACCAAGAAGCCAACAGAACCAATATCTTCATTAACAGAATCGAGGGCAGAATAGTTATTTCAGAACTAACGGTACTAAAAGCAACGATACGAACATAAGAACTAAAAAGATATTCGTAGGTGGATTATCTGCTAACCTAACCGAAGATGACTTCAAATTCTAGTTTGAAAAATTCGGTCGCATAACTGATGTCGTGGTTATGCACGACAATGTGACCCACCGACCACGCGGGTTCGGATTCATCACTATCTAACGATTGTTTTCATTTTTCTCATCTCAATCACTTCCACATTAAGGTTTTGTCTCAATATCCACTTACGACTCTCATATGGCACTCAATGATCAAGTTTCGACATGGTCAAATATTTTGATGACCAACATTGTTTTAGCATAAAGATGCTAAAACTTAACTGAAAAGTACTACTTACAGTAACGGGTCCAATCTTTCAAAACACGTGATAGACTAATAGCTGATAGTCAAAACTTTCTCAAATGAGCAGTTCTTTCATCATACAAATGGACATAAGAAAACTGTCTTTACAAATAGATCAAGACATTTGTCTTGTACTATCATTAATGACTTGCAAGACATGGGGTCGGTCCATGGATTTTCCTTTCTTTTGCCGCATTTCGCTCAAAGGGAACAAGTATTGGATGTTGTACCATGTTGTCATTATTACATATGTTTGATTGTAATCAAGTTAGATATAGAGTAAGAGGCATGATTTATATGTGTAATCGATCGGGTTTACACATACCTAATATACGTTACATGGTGACTTGTATCATAACTGTATGCGAAGTTGGTGTACATATGTACGAGAATGCTCATCTTTATGAACAATTAAGCTTTGTACTAGTGTACTTGATTAATTGATCGCTATTAAAATGAATCCGACTTGGTGACTGCATGAATTCTGGATGCGAATGTTCAGCCGTGTTGATTGTAAACAAACTAAGGAAATGTTCTTGTAACGTTAAGGACATTGGTCACTATGTCTTGTCATTTTGATATCATTCGTTCTGATTCAAACAATGGTACCATCTAACGATTGTTTTCATTTATCTCATCTCAATCACTTCCACATTAAGGTTTTGTCTCAATATCCACTTACGACTCTCATATGGCGCTCAATGATCAAGTTTTGACGTGGTCAAATCTTTTGATGACCAACATTGTTTTAGCATAAAGACGCTAAAAGTTAACTGAAAAGTACTACTTACAGTAACAGGTCCTATCTTACAAAACACGTAATAGCTGATAGTCAAAACTTTCTCAAATGAGCGGTTGTTCCATCATACAAATGGACATAAGAAAACTGTCTTTACAAATAGATCAAGACATTTATCTTGTACTATCATTAATGACTTGCAAGACATGGGGTCGGTCCATGGATTTTCCTTCCTTTTGCCGCATTTCGCTCAAAGGGAACAAGTAATGGACTGTGTAC
>BPTQ01000004.1:30930012-30972908 GCA_019973895.1 Chrysanthemum seticuspe | reverse complement strand
TTAGATTAAGATTTGATTTGCTCTTTTAACTTGACCTACTAGTGCTGTTAAACCAATTTGTAAAAAGATTTGATCTTCAACTCATAAAATTAAATGTTGATTTTATAGTTGCAGAATTTCTTTTACAGTTTTGAAGTTTATAGTTCTGTAGTAGTCTACGAGGTCTCAAACTACGTCAAAAAGTTTAATTGTTTGCACTACTTGTCTAAGTTCGAGTCACGTTGTGTTAGTCTTTCAACTTTCGGGTTTAGAGAGTTGATTTCCCAGTTTGCTTGTTATACTGTCCGAGGGTTTACGGAGGAGGAAATCTAAGAGTCTTAAGAGTTTGCAAAGTAGAAGTTTTGGATCATTTACGAAATGTTTTCCTTTTGCTTTCAAAAAATCTTCTTTTACTTTTCCAATTTGCAGTAAAGTTACTCAATAAACTTAGTTAATTTCAGTGAGCATTGTTTTTATTGCTTGTTTATCGAAGTAACGTTTTCCTTTAACTCTTAGACTTCTCAGTCCATTTTCCCTTTTACGGTTACTGGTTACCGCTCTTACAACATAGTTTCCAAGTGAGAACATTATTTATACGAAATAGACACTGTATACAGGGAGGAGTAGATTCCTTGTTGTTTGAGCGATAAGTTTGTATGAAGAGTAGGGAATTCCTAACGGATCTTACAGACGCACTCTAACAACTTCTCCTATTCGATCTCTTTGGAGTACTATTACGTTAACCTGTACGTACGAATATACGGTTTGCTAGAGTTCTTTAGAATCTTACGAACTAGTGTTATACGGGTTTCAGTAATCCACTCTCTCAATTAGGAAACTAAGGTACGAGCTACGGATTACGGTTCATACTATACGTAAGCTAAGGGTTACAAAACTTACACTTGGCATCACACGGAAATTCATCAAGTCTAAGGTCTAGACAGTTACGATTCTTTCTCTTGAGTTCACACGGAAGATCCTCATGTTTAGAGTCATGGAGAATATAAGCATGCATGTCCAATTGCATTATCATGAGGTTTCTCTAGCTTATCCTCTTCAACAATCTCACGCAGACATTCTAGGCAATCCTTAAGGGATGAGAAGTATGTTTGAATAGCGAGTTTGTTGTTCCTTAGATGAGGAGGGACATATGTCACAGATAAAGCATATTTATTACAAGAGTGAACCTTTGATACAACATTCTCGCCATTGGTCATTGGCATTTTCCCTTTTACCTGACTCTTCAGATTCTCAATTTCCTTTTGCAATGAAGCTATTTGTTCGTTATTTTTGTTACGAGTGACTTTAATTGATTCAAATAACTCATTGAAATGACGTTTAACCTTTTCATTTTCTTCTAAAAAACTTTCGTTTTCCTTTTGTAAAGCATTTACTAGGTTTTGAAGATGAAACGTTTGAGAATTCTGAGAATCTAAAGGAGGAGGCATTTGGGAGCCTGTCATATTGTTCGTTTGACCCTTTAGTTGAGAGATTTGGGCTTTCAACTTTCTGATTGTGTTGCACTGAGCTTGAATCTGTTCATCACGTTTGTTAATTTGAAAAACTGCATCAAACTCTGGAGCATCTGATGATGTCTTGATATTTGAAGTTTTGACATTTTCTTTAAGACGTTGATATTTTAGTTGTAAATTAAAATACTCAACTTCTAGTTTAGAAAAATGTTTAACCAAATTGTCGTGATCATCCAGTTCAATTTTCTCGTTTAGTTTAGAATTAGATTTTTCAAGCTCAATGACACGATCATGGGAGACTTTCAAGGCAACAGATAGTTCATGAAATTTGGAAGCATTAATAGAGCATTTTGAAGCAGTGAAAAAAATATCTTGAGCAACACATTCAGAAATAAGAGTCTCATTTAAGGTATGCAAGTTCTTCCTCTCAATCTCATTATATTTTAGTGCTCGCTCATAATCACTAACTTCAACTACCATTGCATCAAATTCCTTTTCCATTCCCTTGATATCAGTTTCTATCCCCTTTTTAAGACTCTCAAAGTGATCTTTCAGAAGTTTAAAGAAAGGCATGACCTCAGTTAAATAACATTCTTTCATTTGCTCAAAACCCCTTTCTCCTTCCGTTATACCAGTGGGTGTGATCCTTTTCTTGCAAGTTTTCTCAAAATCAACAAATAGTTGAAATATAACATATTGGCTAATTAAGGTCTTGCTTTTAGTGGCAATTTTTCTAGGAACAAGATGCATTGGTGTATTAGGAGGATACACAGTCGTTCTAGGCATTTTCCAAAAGGGGGGTTTGTTTCAACAATATTTTCAGCTTTTTGCTTATCTAAATCCTTTTTCCAGAAAACTTGTTCGGGAGTCAACAATGTCTGAGGCTTAAACATGTTCAAGGAAATCCAGTTTTCCTTCTTGTAGTCATGGGGAGTGATAATTATTTTTTTCTCTTTGCATTTAGGGTTATCTAATTTTTTGTTCATCCTTTCCCTAGTGACTTCATCTGATTTCTTATCTTCCTCAGTGCACTCAACGCAACTAGGTTTCTGTCTAGGTTTAAGAATCTCATTTCCATCATAGATCATACTTTGAGCTGCTTTTGCTATCTTTCCGTACTCAGGGTTGGGTTTATCTATAATGGGAACACTATGCTTATCGTTTAGAACTCTATGTTTAGTGACCATGTGAGCAGTCTGAATGGTGTTTCCTTGTATGTACAACTTGTTTTCAAGCTTGTTTTTCAAAGTTTTCAGATTAGAAAAGTCTCTCAAGAGTTTTGATTCCTTTGCATTAAATTCTTGCTTAAGCATTTTCACATTTTCTTGAAGTTCTTGTTTTTGCTTAGCTGTTTTAGAAAGTTTTTCTTGCAAGGAATTTAATTCTTGTTTTAATACTTCTTCTCTAAAGTTACTTTTTCTAATGACTGTACGTACTTGGTCATCCATTTCCTGCTCACGAGTGGTCAACTCAAATTTTGCACGTTGTTCATAAATAGCAACACGTTCTTTATAGGCATTTAGTTCAGAAATTACAGAATCATCAGGGGCACATGCAGTGTATTCATCAAAAACATAGTCATCGTTGACTGCAGAAGATGCATCACTTGGTACACCATCACTTTCACTTTGTTTCACGTATTGATCATATGAGATAATATCGATATTACCCATATTTTCAACATTTGATTCAATAGTTTCAGTTGATAGTACTTTGTCATGCATCTGTTGCACATCAGCATTATCGTATAGTTTTAATACCTCTGAGATGAGTTTGTCTTGGGATGGGCCAGCTAGTGGTGAAGAAGAGACTTTGGGAGAAACCATTGGAGAAATGCTAGCCATAAAAATTGTGTGTGCCGTAGGTCCATCATCCACATCAGAGTCGTATGCATCACAATCAGCAACTTGAAAGGCATTCTGATGATTGTGACCTATCTCCTGAATAGGCTGCTCATCCACATCTGCATCATAGGTCTTGGCATTGCCCTCAGCAAGAAACAGCAATTCCTCTTCATCCAAAGCAGCACCATTGTCCTGAGCTTGTGCCAGCAGCATCTTATCTCTGAAGTAATCAGCATTCTGTGGACGCTTTGGAGATGTGCAGTTCCTTGCAATGTGTCCCTCACCACCACAGTTATAACATTTGATTGGCTTAGCTTGACCTTGGTTACCATTCCTTCCTCGATTCTGGTTGCCAACATAACCTCTCCCAGCTCCACCTCTTCCCTGATCATACTGTCTTTCCTGAACTGGTTGCACCACGATCCTTCCATCTTTAACGGTGGCTTGATTGTGTGGGTTAGATGCTGTTCTGAGGTTGTTGTTGGTTTGTGGGAGAGAATTCATGTTTTGACTAATCAGAAGAGATAGTTGATTAATGAAGTTACCCACGTGTGCATCAGCATCAGCTTGTTTGAACATAGGATCAGGAATGAGTTTGTGATTACCATTACCAAAGGGTATGACTTGTGATGCTTTGGTTGTGATTCCGATGTTTGAGTAGAAGGCAGTTGAGTCATTAGACGAGCTTGTCTCTCCCTGGTTGGTTTTGAACTGATTGAGAATCAACTTTTCAAACATAGCATGTCTCTCATTCTGAAGGAGGAAGGCATAGAGTTGCTCATAGTTTGTATTCTTCAATCCTTTAGTGAGCTTCATAGCGGTGACAAACTTGTGCCTTTCGGGATTCATGTTGTTCACAAATTTTGAGTTCAGCTGAATGTTAGGCATAGTCATTCTGATGTTCCTCATGTCATTCACTAACTTATGAAATCTCACATAGTACTCATAGACATTCTCATCTGGTTTCATCTTGAAGTGTTCAAATTCGTCATAGAGTTGGGATTCTCTGTCTTCCATAGTTAATTCTGAACCTGAGAGAAGCATCTTAACATTATCCCAAACTGCCTTTGCATCAGTGTTATGATTGATCAGCTTGTAGATGTCTTTAGGAAGACCTTGAAGAACAATGTTTGAAGCCCTGATATCTGCATCGAATCTCTTTTTATCCTTATCATCAAGCTCATCATACATTTTAGGTCTGTCCATTCCGTAAACAGGAGTACCATCTTCATTAGTATCAAGTATGTCTCTAGTCGTCTCAACTCGATATGGTCCTTCATCAATGGATTTGAGAATGTTGACACCATTTTCCTTTCCAAGGCAGTACAATCTGATTCGTTGAGCCCAAGAATCGTAGTCAGTTCTGTCAAGCATGGGTGGACGAGTATCTGACCCAGCTGCTTGAACATCCTCTGCAACAGTGGAGATGATAGTAGGAACGTTGGTAGACATGTTAACAGATAATACGGGATTTTATAACTCTATGATTAAACCGAGAAATAGATTCTTTCACGGGATTTTACTAAATCAAGAGGAAACCGTAAACAATCACCCAAGTCGCTAGAAGATAATGCACCAAGTCGCTAACACTTAATTCGCTACACCACTAAGTCGCTAGAGTTCCAAGTCGCTAGACAAATGCAAGTCGCTAAGTAGTAACTCGCTAAGCCTCAAGTCGCTAGCAAAATTTTGGCAGCAATTCGCTACTCAAGTCGCTAAAGATACAAGTCGCTAAAGAGCAACTCGCTACAGACCAGGTCGCTACCACCAAGTCGCTACCACCAAGTCGCTACCCGTAGTGGAGAGTCCACTACTTGTACTGTAAATCGCTAGATCTAAGTCGCTAGGTCAAAAACTATAACTCGCTACAAATTTGTAAAGCAAGTCGCTACGAAGAAAGTAATCCGTGAGTTAAGTCGCTAGCAAGAAAAAACCACATAAACATCACTTTTCAATCCAAAAACAACCCAACCAAGATGATTTAAGCTTACCAAATGAAAACCAACACACTTGTGATGATTCTAAACATAAAAGTACTAACAAAATCCAAACTTTAACACAAGAAATCAACCAAATGATGCAAAAACCACTAAACTTTTTCAAACTCAAAAACCACCTAAAAACCACTAGAAATCCAAAGATGTGCAAGATATGATCTAACCTTGGCTCTGATACCAATTGTTAGATATAAGTTTTCACATACACATCAAACCATAACACAAATTGGCGTATAAATGGAATTCTAGAGAGAGAAAGTTAGAGGTTTAGGGAACTTAGTGAGAGAAAGTGAAATATATTATTATGAGCTCCAACTCTCTACCTTGGAAGGTAGAGAGTATTTATAGTCTTACCTAACTCGCCACACATCGGGCTGTGGATCAGGCATACAGTAGGTAAAGACCCGTCCGTCCTCCACGGTGATACTTAACTAAATACTACTTAACTTAAAATAACTACGACTACGAGCTTTCTAACGATTACATATACTTGAGGTGACCGACTCTTTAATACCTGGAATTTCTAATTCCTAACATCTTCCCATCTTCTGTAATGCAACTTTCACTTCTCCTTGTCTGATCCTCGAGTAGTAGCACTCCGGAAGCAAATCTTGAGTAGGGGTCTCCCCCTCCCCGCTTTTACCGGTACTCCTCTCATTGAAAAGAGAAGAGAAATATTCACCCCATCTCTTCATACTATCTTCTTCGTTAACAATGCTTCTTCCTTCTTCATCTTTGATATATCTCATGTTTCCTAAATCCCTTCTTCTTCTCTCTCAGGCTTTAGCAATCCTGAAAATATCATTGGCCCCCTCTTAAGTTCTTATACAAATATTCATATGCTTTGTCCTTCGCGAGGGCTACTGCCTTCTTTGCTTCTTTTTTAGCTACTCGATATCTTTCTTCTGCAGATGCCCTATCATCTTCATGGCCCTCTCTACACAAAAGAAGTTACCCATCTCCTTTATTCTCCCTCTGCTAACATTCCGACCACAACCAGCAGCTACGAATGATCCGACGATCTCCTACGACCACAATGTCCCCCCCTTTTTAATTCATGTTGTATTTCTTTTTAATTTATAGTAGCTTATTATCTCAATTATTTATTATGATGTGGTTATGGTATGTTACAATGGAGATATAGAAAAAATAAGATGGATGGCTGGATGATCAAGATGAATGAAGATGTGAATATGACGATTACTTGATCTTCACAAATATTTTATGTAAGAGACATCAGATCTTTTAATGTAATATTTTAAAAAGATAAATGGTAACAGTGGATGATATAACTTTTTGATATTATTTTTCTTGAATATATGTTAATATGTTTAGTTCACAACAAATAAGCTTTTGTAATATATAAGAAAAACGTTATTAATATGTTTGTTATAATTTACTATTTGAGTCTATTTAATTTGGATTTAGTAATGTAAGAGTCCGTGTATGTGATTTAAGTTGCGATTTTTATCAATTTTTCGAGGACATTGTGAAAAGGAAAATGTATGAAGTGAATTTTAGGATATTTTTAGATGAATTTAGAGAAGGTTAAATAAAAGGATAATGTTGATACAATGATGAAAATCTGGATTTTTTAAGTATTAGACATGTGACAAAATGTTTTCTAGTTGGTTGTCTAAGGTGTATATGGGGTAGTTGGTTAGTTAGTTATAGATGGTTGTGGTTAGGATGAATGAGATGATCAGGTATCCAGTAGTTCATACTTCTAAGATTATCGGAAACGATAGAATAGACGAAAATAAGGTTTATGCGGCTGTTGGGAAAGAGGTGAATGAGAGTGTGTTGCATTGGGCGTTCCTTATTTCGGGTGGTGCACAGATAGGTTTACTTCATGTTCATTTGTAATTTGATAGTTTGTAAGGCCGTCACCGAGATCTGTGATCAACCTAAGTTTTCAGAAGTAACAAAAAACTTCTTAGGTGTGAAAATAAGTCACAACAGAACTGGCCTTGAGTATTGAAAATTTATATGGAGTAAGTTGCAACCCAAAAGCCCCAAGACTTCACTCACAGTTATACTTTAAACCTCCTAAATTTTTGAATATCGTTGTTTGACAATATATGTATCAGTTAATGGTGTATATCATTACTTTTTTATACAAATTATTGCAGTCGATCATGAGAATGAAGGTAATGATCTATCTGCAAATAATGTGGTGGAGGTGCTAAAGTAAATGAAGTTAGTTTGCGAGAACAAAAAAATCCAGAGGCTTTTGTTGGGAAATTAGTGGACAATGTCGGACGATCGACCTCCTTCAGGATGGATTGAAAGAGTGAACTCTCCTAAACGAGACTTCAGGCACATGTATACAAAAACCTCCTAAAGTTTAGTGAGGTTGTGTAATTGATTATGATTTTTATGCCGGGCTATTGACATAAATAACAAGACACCAAAATGGCTGTTGTAAATAAGCTCTCCAAACAGCCCTTAATAACATGTCAAGACACCCAAGGGCTGCTGAAAATACGCTATCCAAACAACCCTTAATAACATTTTTAGGACGCCAAATGACTGCTGAAACAGGCTATCCAAACAGCCCTTATTAACATGTCAAGACACCTAAAGGGCTGCTGAAAGTAAGCTATCCAACAGCCCTTAATAGCATGTTTCGGACGCTAAATGACTTCTAAAGTAGGCTATCCAAACAGCCCTTAGTAACATGTTTAGGGTGATATAAATCGTGGGGAATTGAAGGAACTGCGAGTACTTATCTTATGATTATCAGAGGGATAATATGTAGTTTATGATTTAAGAGATTTGTATACGAAACAATGTTGCAATCATAGACAAATATGATGAGGTGTAATCTCATATGCTTTTTATGTTGGTGGTTATTCGTCCCAAATCAGGGTGTAGATAATCAACAACTGTTCAGCAGAAACAAACAACAAGGTCAGCAGTAACAGATACCACTTGGTGGTTACCGGATATCACTTGGAATCGTGTGATCACTTTCCAAAGTAAACTAGTCGACCCTAATGCCTGGGTATCACGAATATCTACTTGGGATAAGACCAAATGCAGTTAGAGAATTAGGCACAATTCTATAACCCTTTCGCTTATAAGTATTTAGTGTTTTCTGTGTGTTTTTCATGCATGTTCAGATCTCCTATTTATAGGAGGTTACTCTTGACCGTTCCAATGGAATTATGAGTATTAATCGGCCCATTAATAGCCTCATAATTATCCCCATTATAGCCGTTAGTGGTTACATGACCAATTAAACGTGGTCATAATGATGCAGTTGTAACTGTCATTTATCAGTACTTATGTCAGTACTTTCATAGTGCTTTCAGTGGTTACACTGATTCAGTGGAAACGCCACTGCTTCAGTATAAACACAACTTCAGTGAGATACCACTTCAGTGGAAACACCACTTCAGTGGAAACACTGATCCTGCTGAAATACTGCTTTAGTGGAAACACTGATAATCAGTGTTAACCACAACAGTACTTTCACCAAGCACTACCAATACATACCACTATTAGAGTCAGGGTGTTCATGGACCTTATGGGTGTACACTTCGTACCTCCTAACCCATTACAAGGTGTGAACCATCCCACAAGTGCACTAAATTTTCCAACAATCCTCCCCAAATTTAGTTCACTCCCTTTGCATGTAAAATAAACATCAAGCAAAACATGTGCATAAACGAAAATGTCCTGAGGATTGAATTTCCATCTTAGTAATTACACGTTCAAATATTCGAGAATCAGGGTGTTCTAAGAATTGAACCCTTCAACCCATTTGAATACCTGAAGATAACTACACACAAGTTTTCAAACACTTAACAGCTCCTGACACTATACAAGCCATGTGTCCATATCCAAATTCATAAATGTTGTAAAAGCTAAAAGTACAAAGCTTCCTGAAGCGGCAAAACTTCAACATTTACATAGGTAGTTCCTCTTTAGTCATGCTCCTGCCAAGCACTTTTTCAAAGAAAATTAACCATTAAGAAGTAAAGACTTCATCCTCCTTTCAGCAGGTTCTGAGCACAACCTTGGGATGTAAATAAAACATGTGCTCCAGTCCACTGAATGTTCAGCTTTCCACATTGAACTCAGCTCCTAAGTTTCCTCAGGAGGGAGTTGGGTGTCCTAGCATTCAGTGACTAAGTTGGACTTAAACCCATCCCTTTACCAGACTTTATAACCAAGTCTCTAGCCAGACCCTTCGTCAAGTGATCAGCTAAGTTCTGTTGAGATCTCACAAACTCTATAGATACCACCCCATTCATGATAAGCTCACGAATCATGCTATTCCTGACACCTAAGTGTCTAGACTTACCATTGTACATCTGGCTATAAGCCTTAGCCAATGTAGCTGCACTATCACACCGGATAGAAATAGGTGCTATAGGTTTAGGCCACAATGGAATCTCAAGAAGCAAGTTTTTCAACCATTCAGCTTCTTTACCAGCAGCTGCTAGAGCCACAAATTCAGATTCCGTTGTTGAACTGGTGATGCAAGTTTGTTTCTTGGATGCCCAAGAAATTGCACCTCCACCAAGTAGGAATACCCAGCCACTGGTAGACGAATTGTCTTCAGTGTTACTGATCCAACTTGCATCAGTGTAACCTTCTAACACTGATGGGTAACCAGTATATGAGAGACTATAATCCATAGTTCTCTTCAAATACTTCAGTACCCTCTGAACTGCTTGCCAGTGATGAGCACTAGGATTGCTAGTATACCTGCTCAATTTTCCCACTGAAAAACCAATATCAGGCCTTGTACAAGTCATGGCATACATCAGGCAGCCAGTTACCCTAGAATACTCAAGTTGAGATACAGCCTTGCCATGATTAGGCATCAGCTTCTCACAAGTATCCATAGGTGTACTCACTGGAGTACAATCAAAGTAATTGAATTTCCTCAGTACCTTCTCAATATAATGAGACTGAGAGATAGAAATTCTTTTACTTTCATGTTTAATCCTTATACCAAGGATAACATCAGCCTCCCTCATGTCTTTCATGGAGAACCTTGATGAAAAAAATTCCTTTGTCAGGTCAACCTGATTTTGGTCAGTGCCAAAGATCAACATGTCATCAACATATAGACAAATGATGACTCCTTTACCAGATTCATCAAATTTGCTATATACACATTTGTCAGCCTGGTTAAGAACATAACCACTAGACAAAACCACTTTATCAAATTTTTGATGCCATTGCTTAGGTGCCTGCTTAAGTCCATAAAGAGAATTAATTAGTTTGCACACCTTGTTTTCATTACCAGGCATGATGAAGCCCTGAGGTTGGTTCATATAAACCTCCTCTTCTAATTCACCATTCAAGAAAGCTGTTTTCACATCCATCTGATGAATAACCAGATTGTGAATAGATGCCATAGCAATCAGCAGTCTTATGGTACTGATACGAGCCACAGGGGCATAGGTATCAAAATAGTCTATTCCTGACTTTTGTTTAAAGCCCTGAATGACTAGTCTAGCCTTGAACTTTTCAATAGTTCCATCTACCTTCATTTTCCTTTTGAAAATCCATTTGCAACCCAGAGGTTTACAACCTGGTGGTAGATCAACCAACACCCAAGTGTTGTTGCCCATGATGGAATCCATCTCATCATTAATTGCTTCTTTCCAGAAAGCAATATCCTGGGACTTCATTGCTTCTTCAAATGTTTTGGGGTCATCCTCAACAATGAAGCAATAGGAGTATTGGTCTGAGACCTCATCCCTAGTACCTTCAACTAAGTATAGTTGAAACTCAGGTCCAAATGACTTTGGAGTCCTGACCCTTTTGCTCTTCCTGAGCACAGGTTCAGGTTGCTGAACCACAACCTTATCAGGGACCACTGATGGTTCATCATCAGGGACCTCTGATACACCAGTGTGTCATGAGTTCCATTAGGAATCCTCTGACTTGGTCTAGGGACTGATGAGAATCTATTCTCATCAAAGTCTGCATCCCTTGATTCAATTATTGAGTTAACTGAAACATGTTCATTAGGTTCAATAACATAGAACCTAAAAGCCTTGGAATGCTCAGCATATCCAACAAAGATGCAGTCAATGCCTCTTTCACCCAAAGTCTTCTGCTTTGGATCAGGGAGTCTTACAACAGCCCTACAACCCCAAACCTTGAGATAGTTCAGGTTGGGTTTCTTTTTAGTCCAGAGTTCATAAGGGGTAACCTTGTTCCTTTTGTTGGGAACCCTATTTAATAAATAGCAAGCTGTTAACATAGCTTCACCCCAGAACCCTTGACTCAGTCCTAAATAGGACAACATGGAATTAACCATCTCTTTCAGCACCCTGTTTTTCCTTTTAGAAATACCATTTTGCTGAGGAGTATAAGGGGCAGTCGTTTCATGGATTATTCCAACAGACTGAAAGTACTGAGTATCCATGTACTCACCTCCCCTATCAGTCCTTAATATTTTGATCAAAGACCCAAGTTGTAATTCAACTTCAGTTTTAAACACTTTGAATTTATCTAATGCTTCATCCTTGGTATGTAACAAATAGACATAACAAAATCTAGAAGCATCATCAATAAATGTCACAAAGTACTTCTTATTTCCCAAAGAAGGAGTGGCATGCAAATCACATAGGTCAGTGTGAATAAGCTCCAAGATCTTAGTCTCACGACTAACACCCTGAAAGGGTTTCTTGGTTATCTTGGTCAACATGCAAGTTTTACACTTTTCAGTGTCCATGTCAAAAGCAGGGATTAAACCATCCCTAGACATATCTTGCATCCTTTTATAATGTACATGGCCAAGTCTTGCATGCCATAGGCTAGAATCAGTGTCAGTGGTTGTCTCAAAAGCTGAATTAACATTGTCAGTAGAAATATTAAGCCTGAACATTTGATTACATAAATAACCAAAACCAATAAAAACAACATGCTTAGAAAGCACAAATTTATCAGATTCAATAACTTGTTTATATCCATGATTATTCAAAATACTACTTGAAACCAAATTCTTCCTGATATCAGGAACATGAATAACATCAAACAAAGTTACAATCTTTCCTGAACTAAACCTAAGATCTACACAACCACGACCATGCACCAAGGCTGTTGACTCATTTCCCATGTGAAGAATAAAACCATCATTCAGTGACTCATAAGTCTTGAACCAGCTTCTATCTTTACACACATGAACTGTTGCACCAGAGTCAACCAACCACGCAACATCATCATCCTGCACATAAAAAGATTCAGATACATATGTATAATAATAAATCTGAAAAGACTTATTAAACATATTCTGACCTTTCAGTGAGTTGGCTGAACCACCACTCCCTGAACCATTAGTGCCTGATCCATTGGCTTTACCACCAATTTTAACACCCTTGCAGTCCCTTTTAATGTGACCAGTCTTGCCACATTTCCAACAAGTAGGTGTTGCCTTCTTGTTAGGATCTGCCCTTGTGTTGTCATGATACTTGCGTTTTCCTTTGTTGTCATTGTACCCGGTGAAGTTGTTATGCTCCACCATATTGACAACAGATGGTCCAGCAGCATTGCCACTCTTTGGCTTGTCATTATCCTGCACCTTGAGAGATTCCTCAATGCGCAGATGACTGCCCAACTCAACCAGAGTTAACTCCTCCTTCTTATGTTTCAAGGTATGCTTGAAATCTTTCCAAGAAGGAGGGAGTTTGTCAATAACACAAGAGACTGAAATAGCCTCATCCATGTGCATATTGTGTTGTGTAAACCTTCCAAGTATTCCAAGAAGTTCATTGTATTGTTCCATAACTGGTCTTGAATCAGTCATTTTGTAATTTGTGAAATTACTAACAAGGAACTTCTTACTTGATGCATCCTCAGCCATATATTTGGCATCCAAGGAATCCCACAGTTCTTTGGAAGATTCAAAGTTCTGATAAATATCAAACAAAGAATCAGACATACCATTCAGAATAAGACCTCTGCATATGTAGTCATCATTCTCCCACTTGCTCCTCCTCCTGATCTGCTCCACAGTAGCATCATCACCATCATCAGGAATTGGAGTAGTCAGCACATAGACCACACTAATGCTTGACAGCAAGAAGTGCATCTTCTTCTGCCACCTCCTAAAGTCCACCCCTTCAAACTTGTCCAGCTTAGCAAAGTTTGAAGCCATGTGTTTCATTGCAGCAGTTGCCATTGATTATCACAAATAGTTTACTTTGATTGTTGGTGGTTATTCGTCCCAAATCAGGTTGTAGATAATCAACAACTGTTCAGCAGAAACAAACAACAAGGTCAGCAGTAACATATACCACTTGGTGGTTACCGGATATCACTTGGAATCGTGTGATCACTTTCCAAAGTAAACTATTCGACCCTAATGCCTGGGTATCACGAATATCTACTTGGGATAAGACCAAATGCAGTTAGAGAATTAGGCACAATTCTATAACCCTTTCGCTTATAAGTATTTAGTGTTTTCTGTGTGTTTTTCATGCATGTTCAGATCTCCTATTTATAGGAGGTTACTCTTGACCGTTCCAATGGAATTATGAGTATTAATCGGCCCATTAATAGCCTCATAATTATCCCCATTATAGCCGTTAGTGGTTACATGACCAATTAAACGTGGTCATAATGATGCAGTTGTAACTGTCATTTATCAGTACTTATGTCAGTACTTTCATAGTGCTTTCAGTGGTTACACTGATTCAGTGGAAACGCCACTGCTTCAGTATAAACACAACTTCAGTGAGATACCACTTCAGTGGAAACACCACTTCAGTGGAAACATTGATCCTGCTGAAATACTGCTTCAGTGGAAACACTGATAATCAGTGTTAACCACAACAGTACTTTCACCAAGCACTACCAATACATACCACTATTAGAGTCAGGGTGTTCATGGACCTTATGGGTGTACACTCCGTACCTCCTAACCCATTACAAGGTGTGAACCATCCCACAAGTGCACTAAATTTTCCAACATTTTAGGGGTCATTTAGCCTCTAAACTCGTATACTTCTAATATTAGTTTGGAGTTATAACTGTGGTCTAATATTAGGTAACTGTTTGGTCCATGGATAGCAAATGATTTTAAATCCATTAACTTATTGCCGGATCTAATGGTGCTTATGTGTTTTTTTTTTATGAAGGTTGTATTTTTTGGTGACAATGTACAAAAGGATAGAGCTAATATGGCAATGGAAGCTGCTAAAGGGTTTGATGCTTTACTTGTCCTTGGTCATCTGTAACTACCATGTCTGCTTTTCATCTTGTAAGGTACAAATCTTCATTCATGTTGACTTTTTCATGTCACACTTTTACTTGGAGAGATAGAGAGAGGGAGAGAGATGATTTTTGTCGTTGTTTAGTTGATGCAACGAGAATTAGAATGAACCAACCAAACAGAATTATACAATAGGACCATTTGGAAGCTAGACTACTGAAATATCTAGATCACCTATGAAACTTTTAGCATCATCTCAAATATAGCACAATGAGCAGGGCAGGTAGGTTGGGTAATGGGTAAAAACAGCCCATTTATGTAGTACGGGTCATAATGGTCTGGGTCGGGTTGATATGCAAATACTTTTTGTTCTCTTAGATAAAGATCCTAACTTACAGTCTAGGTATACATCTTTATCTCTTTATGTATTCTGTTAATAGTGTCGGATATATCGGGGCCAGTCTTATTATTTGTATAGTCAGGCTCGCCCTTTTGGGTTATGAGTGCAACCAATGTACTCTATTTAAACACTTATCAATACAGAATACCCTATGAGGTCTTTACGGGTTTCACGTTCATATAAAATCTAGGGAGAATAAATACTTAATGTGTTATTTATGATCTCATAAACGTTACTACATCATAATTTGAAATCTTTTAGAAGGTTGCATATTGTATGCATCAGTAATAGACTATGGGCAACTTTCATCCCGTTACTTTTGTAACTATTTTATTTTATTAATTGTTTTTTGATTTGGCGCCTTCGAAATGGCCTCTACAAGTATTGTTAAGGCTAATTTGAAATTGAATTCATAAATAAAAAAAACAAAAAAAACATAAACACAAAGAACTACTACGTATGTTACACAAACACAAATCCATAGTCCATAAATTATCTTGTAAATTGCATTTTTGGTCCCTTTGGTTTGGCCAAATTGCATGTTTGGTCCATATCTTTTTGAAAGTGCAGCAAACAGCCCTATTTTGAACTTTGGATTGAAAATACAGTCCCTGATCGATGTGAAATTACCAAATTACCCCTGATAAAAAAGAAAAAAGAAAAGGGTAATTTCGTCATTTCACATTGATCGGAGGACTGTATTTGCAATCCAAAGTTCAAAATAAGGCTGTTCGCTGCACTTTAAAAAAGATAGGGACCAAACATGCAATTTGGCCAAACCACAGGGACCAAAAATGCAATTTACAAGATAATTTATGGACTATGGATTTGGCCAAACGATAGGGACCAAACATGGAATTTACAAAAAATCAAAATAGGGACGTTCATTGCACTTTCAAAAAGATAGGGACCAAACATGGAATTTGGCCAAACCACAAGGACCAAAAATGCAATTTACCCTTTTAAAAAACTAGAAAATGATACAAATAAACCAAGATCTTTATCCCAAAGTTAATATCCCTCATAATTCATGGAAGTTTTTCTTGCATAACATCTTCAATTGAATCGTCAGTTTCGAAAGTGATGAATCCGAACCCCCATGGACAATGGGTCACGTTGTCATGCATCACGACGACATCAGTGATTCGACCAACTTTTTCAAAGTAGAATTTTATTTTCTCTTTTTCGTTTATCAGTGTTATTGGTGATTTGTATTAATTTAGTTTTTTACTCTTGAAATGTTTTTATTATAATTTGAGGATCAAATTTATTAGTTGTTAGGGATCACTAATATGTTGGGTCCTCCCTTGTGACCATTCCTTGAGAAATTCTTCTAAGGAACAAGTGAAATACCGCTGCGCCCATCACTTGTTTTATTTGTTTACAATTCGTTATGATAGTATGCGGTAGAATAAAAATGGAATCGAAAATTTCAAATTTGTTAAAAGTTGTTCAAAAGACTCACGGCATCTGTTTTTTCATATGATGTCAATATAACAGTAAGGTTCTTTTAATTTTCGTAATCATAGGAACTTACAGTCCGATATATGGTGATAGCGGGATTTTGTTGATAATGCAGCCACCTTTGACAATCACACCTTGATTTACCTTTATACCATGCCAAACAATGAGCCACAGAAGATTATACATTCCTAAATACCATGCCTTTATACCATGCCAAGCAATATAAGAAGATTCTTAGTAACTGATTTTTGACCTTTTAACCAAACAAACCAGGTCTTTTTCGCTGCTAAATATCAGTTAGAATTGGAGCATGTTAAATTAGTTGAGACTTAAATTGTTTATTTAATGTAAAAAAACTACGTAGATAAATATAAAGCAGAGTAACCAGAGAAGCCTTGTATTATGAGTTTGGTATCAACTCAAAATAATCACTTTTATACACAGATTCATTAGCATACAACACACACACGCATCCTTTTTTTCATCTCATTGTATAACCAGAAGCCTTGTATTATGAGTCTGGTATCCACTCGCCATAATCACTTTTATACATAGATTCTTTAGCATTCTGAAAGTTAACACACACAGGCACGCATCCTTTTTTTCATTTCATTGTTGATCCATCACAAGAAATTTATTTACATATTCGTTTTGTTCATCTGATTGATTAGAATTTGGTCCTTAGATTATTCGGTGTGTCGTTGGTGATTGAACACAAGAAAATCAATCATGGCTGATCCCTCCGCCCTTGTGAAGGATTTGGTAGGGAGATTCACTTCTGCAGCAATCCAAGAGTATAGGTTGCTTAGGGGAGTTAAAAATGATCTTTCAGCTCTCGAGAATACTTTTAAACAGATTCAAGGTGTACTTTATGATGCTGAGATGAAGCAAACGACGCAAAAAGATGTGGAAGAATGGCTCAGGACTCTCAAATCATCCTCTTTGGAGGCGGAAAACGTGCTCGACGAGGCCAATACTGAAGCTATGATACAAAGGGTGCAGAGTATCAAACATAAGGTAAGAACCTTCTTTTCCACCCACCACAATCCGCTTATGGTCAAAACTAGGATTGCTCATGAAATTAAGAATATGAGGAAAAAATTGGGAGACATTGATGCTAATAGATCCAAGTATAAACTGACTCCCAATACCACAAGTAAAGATGACGTGGGAATTGGTGGTGAGATTTCAAACAGAGAAACTAGCTCACTTATGTCCAAGATCTGCGGAAGGGATGAAGAGAAGAAGATGATAGTTGATAAGATTTGTAACCAAGATATAAGCATTCGGCGTGACGATGATGATGTTCGGGTCTTTGCTATATGGGGCATGGGTGGCATCAGAAAAACTACACTAGCTCAATATGTTTACAACCATGAAATGGTGAAGACTCATTTCGAGTTAAAGTGTTGGGTGTATGTCTCGGCTGTGTTTGACGTCAAAAGAATAATTAAAAAAAGAGTGAATTACATAATTGGTCCTTGTGGTTTGTTGAAAATTGCAGAAAATGTCCCTGTGCTTTTTTTTCAGTGCGTTTCGTCCCTGTGGTTTACAAATCTTACGGATTTTGTCCCTCGTCCAAAAATGTCCGTTAAGTGTCTTGCGCTGTTAGTCCTTCATTAGTGCAGTCCGTTAAGTGTTTTGCACTGTTAGTCCCTCGTTAATAAATTTTGCACCGTTAGTCCTTATTTTTTAAAATATAGTTTTCCCCAATTAGTCCCTCCGTTAATAACCGTTTTTATCCGTTTTCGTTCGTTTTTTATCCGTTTCCCCCCGTTTTTTTACGTTTTTCGTCCGTTTTCTTTCGTTTTATATAGTTTTTGTCTATTTTTCTTACGTTTTTATCGGTTTTCATCCGTTTTTCTTAATTTTTTGTCCGTTTTTCTTATGTTTTGTCTGTTTTCTTTCGTTTTGTCCGTTGTTCTTACGCTGTGTCCGTTTTTCGTACGTTTTTATCGGTTTTTCTTACGTTTTTGTCCGTTTAAAAAAAATTTGAATAAAAAATTTCAAAAAAAAATTTTGAATAAAGAAAATATTTTTCAAAATATATATATATTTTAAAATATGTCCGTTTTTTTCAATATTTTTCGGAAATTTTTTAAGGTTTAAAAAAAAAATATTTGAAAAAAAATATTTTTCGGAAATTTTTTTCAAATATTTTTTTAAACGGACGAAAATATTTTCCGAAAAAACACGGTAAAAAAATTTCCGAAAAATATTTTTTTTTTAAAAATCTTAAAAAATTTCCGAAAAATATTGAAAAAAAACGGACATATTTAAAAAAAAAATATATATTTTGAAAAATATATTTTTTAATCAAAATTTTTTTTTGAAATTTTTTATTCAAAATTTTTTTTAAACGGACAAAAACGTAAGAAAAACCGATAAAAACGTACGAAAAACGGACAAAAACGGATGAAAACCGATAAAAACGTAAGAAAAATGGACAAAAATTATAAAAAAAGAAAGAAAACGGACGAAAAACGTAAAAAAAAGGGGGGAAACGGATAAAAAACGAACGAAAACGGATAAAAACGGACAAAAACGGGTGAAAACTATTATTAACGGAGGGACTAATTGGGGAAAACTATATTTTAAAAAATAAGGACTAACGGTGCAAAATTTATTAACGAAGGACTAACAGTGCAAAACACTTAACGGACTGCACTAACGAAGGACTAACAGCGCAAGACACTTAACGGACATTTTTGGACGAGGGACAAAATCCGTAAGATTTGTAAACCACAAGGACGAAACGCACTGAAAAAAAAGCACAGGGACATTTTCTGCAATTTTCAACAAACCACAAGGACCAATTATGTAATTCACTCTTAAAAAAATAATTAAAGCGATATGTGGCTCAGAAGATTTGAAGTTGGAAGCGATGCCATTGGATGCTCTGCAAACACAACATCAAAACAAGTTGGATGATATGTCATTGGATGATTTGCAAATACAAATTCAAAACAAGTTAAAAGGAATGAAATATTTCATTATAATGGATGACGTATGGATCGAAAACAAGGAAATGGGAAAGTGGAACGAGTTATGTAAAGCATTAAGTTGCGCAGAAAAAAGCAGCACCGTTATGGTAATGACACGGAAGGAAGATACGCTATTCGAGATGCTTGTGTTCCCAGGAAGAGGAAAGGGGGAAAACATAAGCTCCGAGCTAGAGCTTGTAGGAAAGGAGATGGTGAAGAAATGCAAAGGCTTACCTCTAGCGGTGAAGACTTTGGGTAGCTTAATGTCGACAAAGAAAAAGGTGAATGAGTGGCAGCTTGTAAACGACAAGTTCACGTCAGAGATGCAAGACAATGGCATCTTAACTGCTTTGAGGTTAAGCTACGATGATTTGCCTCCACATATGAAGATATGTTTCGCTTATTGTTGTGCATTTTCAAAAGGGGAGAAAATGAGTAAGGATACATTAATAGAGTTGTGGATGGCAAATGGATTTATTCCATCTCAAGGAGATGTGAGCTTGTATGTGCTTGGTGAGGAAATTTTTACTTGTTTAGTCCGGAGGTCGTTTTTCCAAGATGTCGTCAAGGAGGATATATATATACAGGTGAGAAATGCAAAATGCATGATTTAATGCACGATCTTGCGCAATATGTAATGAGACATGATTGTGCAGTCATAGAGCCTGGTAAGGAGTTGATAACCTCGGATGAGGTGCTTCATCTCAGTTTATCATGCCACGGTTTTCGTTTTTCAAAACATGATTTAAGAAAGCTAATACCAATACGATCAATGTTGGTCTTTGATGATGATTATCAAAGTAGCATTAGACAAATCTCCAGCCTTGTTTATCTAAGGGTGTTGTACTTGAACAGAATTAAAAGATATACGTTGCCTGAATCAATCTGCAAGCTAATACATTTGAGATACTTGAAAATATCCAAGTCAAAAATGGAAGCTATACCAGAGTCGATTATTTATCTCCAAAACTTGCGAACATTAATTCTAAAACAGTGTATATTTTTCCGTGAGTTGCCTAAAGGTTTGAGGTACATGAGAAATCTTCAACGTCTAGATACCAGTTTGTGCCGTTATCTCCAGCATATGCCTGTTGGAATAAAAGAACTGACTAACCTTCGAAGGCTTTCAGATTTTTTTGTACGAAATGATGATGGGGCCCGAATAGGTGAACTGGGAAATCTAATTCTTCTTGGGATGAGGAAGTTGAGGTTATCAAGACTTGAAAATGTTAGAGGTTTAAGAGATGCCAAAAGTGCAAATTTGAAAGACAACAAATCTGAAGTCTTTAATATTATATTGGTCGTGGAAAGATAGATCACAAATATTTGATGAAGAGGTTCTTGAGGGATTGGAACCAAATTTGGGTCTCCGGGAGTTGACTATACGGAGTTACAGGGGAACGGTTCTTTCTCCGAGTTGGATGGTCAAATTAGTCAATTTGACTAGTATTAATTTTGAAGATTTTACAAAGTGTGAGCATCTTCCACCACTTGGGAAATTACCCAGCCTCAAAAGAATTAATTTGGAATATATGTATTCTTTGAAGTGTTTCCATGATGACGATAATGCTACATCAAAGGACGAAATTCTCTTTCCTAGTTTACAAGAGTTAAACATAAACCATTGTAAGAATTTGGTTTCTTTGCCCAATAACTTCCCTAGCCTCAGGTCCTTAGATATAAATGGTTGTGACAAATTGTGTTCTCTACCGGATGAGATACAAAGTTTCAAGGATCTCAATCAAATTACAATTAAATATTGTAAAATTCTAAGAAAAAGGTGTGAGAAGGAGATCGGAGAGGATTGGCCTAAAATTTCTCACGTTCCACATCTCGACATTGAAGCTCCATGGTAATATTATCCTTTTCTTCTTTCTTTTAATTATGGTTGTTTATCTTATAACAAATCTAATGGAAAAAAAAATTTAATTGTTGCTTTTCGCGTTGATGTCTTGATGATGAATATAGTCAAAGTGAAAGAAAATGCACTATTTTCAAATATCAAATGTTCTTTTAATTATGGTTGTTTATCGCGTTGATGTCTTGATATGTGAAGATAGTGTTGCTTTATGGTTTTAAGTTATTTTTGTTAGGTGAATTTTGTAGGTATATTCACTGTAAACCCTCACTAGACAACACTTGTCCACTTGAGATCATCTAGGGGTTCAAAGGCTTGTTGCTATTCTAAATGCAATCGCGATTCCTGCGAAAGTGAGTTAGGAACATGGGCAATCTGTTTTTTTTTCCATTCTTTTCACCTTGTGTATCAATGACGTTTCTTTTCCGTTTTTTTCAATTTGTGTATGTATGCATGATATGTAGTTCCTATATGTAAAATATTCTGCTGTGTAAGTCCTCTGTGGTATTATAAAGTTTTACTGAACCATCGAATTACAACAAAGTATGGTTTATCTTGTGCAAAATTAGTTATACCATAGGAAAATTAGTTATAAGGTTTTCTTGAGTTGAGTAATATGTATATTGACCTTTTGAAAGAATATGGAAAGTGGGTGGGGACTAGTGAACGTGTCTGCATTTTAAATATATATGGTTAACAGTTGTCGCGTTTAAAGTCGGATCTTTGGAAGAAATCTGAAATCTTGTTGGTTCTATGGATGGTATTTGCATATCTATGGGTGATTTCAATGCAGTTAAGTCCATATCCGAAAGAGTGGGCTCCTAATTCGATGCAAATGAAGTTATGTCTTTCAATATATTCGTTGCAAATGTGGGATTTCACGACTTTAACAGGGGTGGGGAAGTAATAATTAGTTAAATCGAAGTGGATCAAAGATGAAAGATTAGCAAGCTAAACCGGATCCTTGTTACAGTAAGTTTTGTTGTTCACTGAACCAACACTTCTGTTACAGTATAGGACTGTGTTTCTTGGTCAATTGTCAAACGGTGTTATCTCGGACCATTGTCCCATCCTTTTGTCCAATGCTTGTGTCGATTTCGTACCTAAGCCTTTTAGGGTGTACGACTCATGGCTTAGTAAGGAATTCTGCAATTTGGTTAGTAGATCGTGGAATTCTTGGAATGGTGGTGTTTTGTAAAATGAGCTGTTGAGGGGGACGAAAAGAATAAAATTATAGTTATTGTCTCACATGGTTATTGGCTTATAGATCTATATGAGCTCAAATATGTCATGCATGACCATTTTTTGGATAGGTTCATTGAGCCTCGTGTACAAAGGCATGTTTTTCCAATGCTAGCTATTTCGTAATTTGGACCTAGCGAATGTTTTGGGTTATGAATTCATTATGGACGAAATCAAAAAAGTGGCATGGGACTATGCAGGTTCAAAATCCCAAGGACGTGGTGCTGGTGCTCTGAACTTTACATTTGTTAAGAAATTATGGGATCTTCTCAACGACGATGTTTTTTAGTTACTGGCAGGCTTGCAAAAGGGTGTAACCCCTCGTTCATTTATCTTGTTTCGAAAAAGAAAGATACTATAGACGTACATGTAATTTTACATTTGGTGGGTCAATCTTCTTCTGGATATTATGTGCCCCTCCCTTTTGAGTACCTTTTGTAATTTTAGCAACTTATGGATGAGTTAAACATGTGTATTTTCAATGCATACAGAAACGAACTATCACTGAAAACATCATCCAACTAAACACGATGCACTTTGTCAGCTAACTCAATTAGAGAATTTGAACTAGATCAGATGTAACATTTTAACCCATCCATCCGAAACTAATGAATGGCAGGCCAAATGGCAGTGAGATTTCTAAAAGTGGCTACATCAAAATTCAATTTACAACTTTAACCTCCTAAAGTATTTAGCAAGGGTGATCGCCCAAATACTAAGATGTAAGACATAGGCTACACTGTCATGTGGAAGTGTGGAACTGCCTTCTGTTGTTAAGACAAGGGAAGAAGCCATGGGTGACGATAGGTTCTAACCTTTTCCTGCCCAGACCTTCTTCTTGCCCGGAAGAACCACTAACTAATGAGTGTGCTACTATACTATAAAGGATGTTATCAGTATACTTTTCAATATAGGGCGCAAGACACATAAGATTCATTTTTAAAGCTATTACAAACATCTTATATCCAACACTAATTTTGAGCTCATCGGCATTCAGCAACATGCAGAAATTTTGAAGCATACTAAGATGATACACATTATACTGAACTTTATAGAAAAGGACAATAAGTACTTTAAATTCAAAAATTCACTAGAATTTGGTTTATTTATTTGGACAAAACGGGTGAAACGGGTGATTTGGTCGCTTAATTTTACACGTTTTGGCTCAAATGTGTGAAATGGTTGATTTTTTTATATGTTACTTACTAGTACACGTTTGGGCTAAAATGGGTCAAAACGGCTAAAATAGGTCAAAACGGGTGAAATGGGTGTAATATAAACGACAAAGTTACTTATTATTACAAGTTTGGGCTAAAATGGGTCAAAACGTGTAAAATGTGTACAATGACTCAAATAAACGACAAAGTTACTTATTAGTACATGTTTGGGTTAAAATGGGTCAAATGGGTCAAAACAGGTGATACATACATGTGTACACCAACTTCGCATACAGTTATGATACAAGTCACCATGTAACGTATATTAGGTATGTGTAAACCCGATCGATTACGCATATAAATCATGCCTCTTACTCTATACCTAACTTGATTACAATCAAACATATGTAATAATGACAACATGGTACAACATCCATTACTTGTTCCCTTTGAGCGAAATGCGGCAAAAGGAAGGAAAATCCATGGACCGACCCCATGTCTTGCAAGTCATTAATGATAGTACAAGATAAATGTCTTGATCTATTTGTAAAGACAGTTTTCTTATGTCCATTTGTATGATGGAACAACCGCTCATTTGAGAAAGTTTTGACTATCAGCTATTACGTGTTTTGTAAGATAGGACCTGTTACTGTAAGTAGTACTTTTCAGTTAACTTTTAGCGTCTTTATGCTAAAACAATGTTGGTCATCAAAAGATTTGACCACGTCAAAACTTGATCATTGAGCGCCATATGAGAGTCGTAAGTGGATATTGAGACAAAACCTTAATGTGGAAGTGATTGAGATGAGATAAATGAAAACAATCGTTAGATGGTACCATTGTTTGAATCAGAACGAATGATATCAAAATGACAAGACATAGTGACCAATGTCCTTAACGTTACAAGAACATTTCCTTAGTTTGTTTACAATCAACACGGCTGAACATTCGCATCCAGAATTCATGCAGTCACCAAGTCGGATTCATTTTAATAGCGATCAATTAATCAAGTACACTAGTACAAAGCTTAATTGTTCATAAAGATGAGCATTCTCGTACAACTTAGATGTGTCATCAAGTTGAAAACAAGTCATCAAATTCAGTATATACTTGAATAAATATAACAAGAACCTTAATTAGGTTCATTAACCTTGTTGGTTTTCTCACCTGGCTAGATTTTTTGCTAATTAGTGACAATGAAATATATGCTGTTTCACCTTCCCAGCTGAGCTGAGATTCATGCCATGCCATTGATCCATAGTCGGTTATCCTGCTTGCTCGTACAAGTAACTTTAGGGGAAGTTTATCTTAGCTTATTTGATGGGCTTATAAGCTTAAAGTTTGACAAGCAGGTAAGCTTGGCGTATGAGCTTATCTACTCGAGCTTCTGAACTTAATTAAGTTGCAAAGTCATGTTGATAAGCTTATAAGCCATTAAAAATGAGTTCATCAAATTATGAATGAGCTCGTAAGCCCAACAAATAAACTATGCCAAACAACCCCTTAGCATTGTCCGTTTTTGCTGCTGCGCTATCTTCAAACGTTTGAGCCATAACTATTTGGATGGACGTTCGCGGATAGCACTTAGCTTAGCCTATTGTCAAGTTAATTTGACAACAATAATTACCCCCATCAAATATTATAAAGGGATATTACATATATATACCCAATCAAACTTCGAACATTACATATTTTTCCAAAACCAAAATTTTCAATACATGATGAAAGCATGTAAATATTGAAGTTTCCTTGAGGATATATTTTAAAACCCAAACAAACATAACAAAATTGAATTCATAAATCAAATAAACATAAACACAAAGAACTATATTACACAAACACAAATCCATAGTCCATAAATTATTTAAAAAAATAAAAAAAAAAAAAAAAAAAAAAAAAAAAAAACTAGAAAATGATACAAACAAATAAACCAACATCTTTATCCCAAAATTAGAGATTGCACCTAAACAAACGGAATGCCATGGTTAAATTATCAACCCTAACCCGAAAATCAGTATCAGCATCAGCATAACTGTTCCACCGATTGGACTCGGCATCCCACTTGGTACGGGCCCCACAATCCCATTGTAACCATTTGCTGGCATACCCGTTAGCCCATGTCCACCGTTTAAGTAAGCTGGATAAACTGGCATCGGCATTGGGCCCCATGGTATCCTGGTGCGTAGCTTGGAAGAACGTCGTACCCGGGACTATATGGGACCTGTTGATGACTGATGTTAGAGTTAATATCCCTCATTCCGCTAGTGGTCCCACCTATACTAATCTCTTTAGGAACCGCCCGTTTAACTTCCACAAGTTTACCACACAATTCTTGGAAATTCTTTTGCATAACATCTTCGACCAAAACCTTGGTTTCGAAAGTGATGAATCCGAACCCGCGTGGTCGGTGGGTCACATTGTCGTGCATAACCACGACATCAGTTATGCGACCAAATTTTTCGAAGTAGAATTTGAAGTCGTCTTCGGTTAGATTAGCAGATAATCCACCAACGAATATCTTTTTAGTTCTTATGTTCATATCGTTGCTTTTAGTACCGTTAGTTCTGAAATAACTATTCTGCCCTCGATTCTGTTCATGAAGATATTGGTTCTGTTGGCTTCTTGGTACTGCCTTTTTAACTTCAACCTATAAAAAAAAAGGTCACATATGCAGTTCAAAACATGAGCAGAAAATAAGATTGTATGTTCGCCATCACATTTTACAAATAGAAAAGCTCATAAATAAAGTCGACAAATTCAAACATCATAGGTGAGTGGCGATCTGGTCCCATATACGTATGAATGGGTCAATTTTGGTTGCTTTTTTTTCTCTAACAGGTCAAACAGTAAAGAAAGAGAAGACATTAGCTTGACATGAAACGGGCCGAAGTTGCTACCATGTATTTCATTTGTATAAAACCTTCAAATAAAGTTTTGAAACTATTGGCCAAAAAGTAGTCCAGCGGTCAACCCGATCCGTGTTGGCCCATTCTAAAAGTTACCCGTTTGAATTGTTGCCCCATAAAACACTCCCCATTTCTTACTCAATTGAAAAAAGAATAAAAAAGGTGGCGGCCTAGAATACTGTCTTCTTACATAAGTACAAGAAACAATAACAGCTACAGTATTTTTTATTTTGACCATGCAGCATAAGAAGATTCTTAGCAGCTGAAATGTTGACCCTTAGAACAAACAAACCTCTCTTTTTTGTTTTTAAATATCATCAAACGTGAAAAAAATTTAAGGAAAGCATTACAAATTCTAATCGAGTGACTTTGAAAGAAAAAGCAAGGATAAAAGATTTACCCAATTTGTTCAAAATCGCTCATTTTAGCAATATGTTGTTTAAAATACTACTTATTGTAACAGAACATTTACACAAGGTTTTAAGAGCATCACAAGGGTCCATATCAAAAGATTGTTTCATACTAACTAACCCCACGAGCACAGTTTCACCGCCAAGTACATCAGATGGCCACTACAACTTGATTCATTTCAATTAATATACAAATGTGATATATTAAAGGTGTGCAGTGCAGCCAAAGTAGTAAGTAGTAACTCACCCAATAGATGATGTATAGAGCTCCTTCTTAGAGAGGGTTATAGTGATCAATGAGACATTCCTTGTCGTTTCAAGACTGCGGCACCAGCAAAATCAAGTAAAGAGAAAGAGTCATATAACAATATAACATAAAATAAGATCAGATTCTTTACAAAATATGAACTCAAAAAATGATCTTACGGAACTCAAAAAAATTTGATGAAGACCAACAATTCTCCTCTGCAATACAGAAAGTACCATAACACTTGTCAGCAGAAGTACCAATAAGCGGTGGACAATCGATACATACATAACAAAGAAACATGGACAACCTTTATCAGTTCCACAATGGTAATGGTCTTGTTGATATCTCTACCCATTGCTTTAAACACGATCTCCGATGAGCCTTTTTCCTAGAAACCAGATAAGTAAGTAAAAAGTGAGAAGCAATACAAGCCAAATCACCTCAAACATTAAAAGATAAATATGCTAAAGTGCTAGACTGACAACTGCAAACAGGTAATATTCTATTCCTAAAATTCCAATTGAGCACATATAAGTTCTGCCCAATAGACTAAGGGGTGTTTGGCGTTGATAATATGGTTACATAAACTGTTGTATATAATTAGTTTCAAGTTGCTTATTCAGAACAAATTAATTTGCTTGCATAATATCAGATAAGCAGTTTGTTAAGCAGTCCCAAACACCCTAAAGCTTCTTATCCGTGTATCAAAACGCAATAAGCAATCCCAACCTCCAGAACGATTATTGAGTTCACCATACATACAGAAAGACAAAGTCGATTTTATAACAGTTCAGATAATCCAGATGCTGAGAGACCCAGTACCATAACATGCGCAGAAGGATAATCATCTAAAAGTACCTCAAGCAAAGTCATGGCATATGTGATATAGTTACGCATCCTGCCCTGGCTAGTAATTCGTATCTCGTTCTCTTGAATTGGTTGCTCAGCGTGTGGCTTTTCCATCCTCTGGTACCGATCCATATCCTATAAATCATTGATATCAAAACACTATCCAATATCACTGTCGAATTCATAACAGACCAGCATCATAAAACAAGGATTCATAAGGAAAATCATCAAGATACATTATACGCAACAAAACGGAAAATTACAGTGCAGATCAGAATGCATATGAATAACCAATATTAGATCATTAGTTTAACAACTAGCAACTAAAGTCAAGCCATCTCAAAAACAACAAAACCACAAACTCAACAACTAGCAAAACAGATATTAATAGCTTAACATAAAGCCACAAACATAGAAATTAAGATCAATTTAGCAAAAGGTAGACCAATAAATCAGCTTAACACAACTTAAACATATATCACTAAACCTACTTTTACCAAGTTAGCAATCTAGGTTTTATATTATCAGGATACTGTTCAAACCTCGCTAGGTACACATTTGAGGGTGGCCAAAGAAAGGGTCGGAAAAGATCATCAAAGAGATCCCAGTTGGGCCGTGACATTTGGGTCAAAGACTCGCCCTCCCGGGCTAACCTCACCCGTTTTACCTGTTTTCTATATCAAAATGCGACTTGACAACCGAGTCACCTCGTTTTATCTGATATTCGACTCATACAAGTTTAACAACTAAAATCATCAACAAATCGCATTAAACCTCAACAATTCAGAAAACATTACTTGATAACATAAACATATTGCAATAAACACAATATTTAGGGAGTGTTTGTTTAAGCTTGTGAGCTTATTTGATTTCGACTTATATTTCATAAGCTCCTTTTTCGCGGCTTATTTTGAAACCTATGGGCTTATAGCCTATAGAGGCTTATTATGATGTTATAATAAGCTTATTATATAAGCCCATGGGCCAAAATAAGGAGAGAAAACTGGGGTTATGAAACATAAAACAAACAATCATGTTAAGGTCGAAGAATAAATTAATTATAAGTGCTAACATATAGTACTAAATCAATTAACTAAAACGGAGAGATCAATAAGCTAAATTTAATGGGATAAAAGATGATAATTAAGATCGATAGATGTAAAATTACCGGTTGTTTTAATTGGAGGAAGATTGCTATGAGATTTTGGCTTTCAATTTTTTGTTAAGTTTTTGGGTATGTTGAGTGAAAGTGAAAGGTTTTCAAGGTGGATCCTAAGCTCAAGGAGTTTTTCGTTTTTGTAAGATGTGACCTTAAGATTTGATCTGAAATTTAAGATCTACCCTGACGTTATTTTTTAATAGTTTTTTGTAATATCATACAAATTTACAAATTATTATATACATTATAAACACAAAGTATTATGAATGTTTCATAGAAATGTTGTCCTAAATTATGATTATGAAATGTTTAAAAAGATTAACACGTTGTTTTTTAAATTCTACAAAATTTTATGAACTTAAAAATTTGTAGTTTTTTAGTTTGTAATCGGAGAAAAGTAAGATCAGATCGGATTAGATCTGAAGATCGTATGGTCAAGATCGGGATCCTATAAGATCTTAAGCTTGTAAAGATCCTATGTAGGATCCGGATCTTTTTTGCTTTGCAGTATCGTAAAATCGTAAGATCATAAGATCAAGATCGGTATCCTGACAACTATGAAAGATGTGTTTTGGTTTTTGGCCGAATTATATTTAAAATACAACTGTCTATTGCATATTGCATACAGTAAAGTGTCTTAATAATTTTTGAGTGTGCGAATCACTTTCCATTGTCTATATTATATTTGTGTGATCACATTATTTATTTGTCTTGCTTTTCTTTTCAAGATTAGTTTAGTTTTTGTGAAATCAAATAATTATTTGCATACGAGTCTTTCAAAAAATGTGCTTGCGTATAAAAATTAAGGGTGTGTTTGGTTTGAGTCATGGAACCAGAATGAGTATTGGTTTAGGAGTGAAGTGGAACATGAATGAGTTTATGATTTCAAATTTATTCTTTGGTTTTAATTATTAAGAATAAAAATCATAAAAAGAAATGTTAAAGTCACCTGACATAGGTGAACTGGAGTATAGCTAATAAAGAGGTTTGAATCCAATGTCATAACCTCAACCAAACAGCTACAATCATAATCATTGTCGTTCCTCCATTTCCATTCCCCGATACCAAACACACCCTAAAACTTGTTTCTAGATTAATGTAGACTTGTTCTGATACATTGATTTCCTTACAAACAGTAATTAAAGTTTGATCTATGACATGGTTATATCCTCAATATATAAAATGTTATGGGCTCATGTCTTGTTAGTAAATTTTAATTATAGGATAGATAGATTGTAAGTGGAGAATTGGTGTGAGATTTTGGCTTTGAATTTTTTGTTAAGTTTTGAGTTTTAAGCCCTAAAAATTGTGTACTGGTTAAATTTTGGGGTATTTATATTAAGTGAAGTTGTGTTTTGGCTTTTCATTTAGAGTGTTTTAAAAAGTTTAACTTGTGTTGTCTAATCAATTAGTAATCTATCAATCTCAAATTTATTGTCCACATTTCTTTTTCAAGTCACTTTTAAAAATAGATAGAGAATTTTTGTCAAGTTTATCATATTACCCTCACATGAGTTTATTATTACAAACATTAGAGAGGTTATAAACTAATTATTTATGTGACAATTCGTATTTTCAGGTCATTCTCAAAACATTATTCATGCTTCATCATTTATCATTTATCGTAAACTAGGTTTACGAGTATCAAATTCACGTAACCGTAATGGTTTAGCTGTGAATTTATGATCATATCATCGAGGACATTTCATATAGACTAAGTTTAGTCTACATTTCATTAACATCATTGTCATCATATTAGTTCATGCATGGTTTTGCATTTTACATTAAACGTATAATTCTCATATTAAATAAACGTTATCGCGTGATTAATTATTTTGAACAATTGATCTGTTACTTCCAAAAATTATCCCGATATATTTTTATACTCATATTAAGTTTATAAAATAATATTATGAGTTTACCCAGTGTTTTAAATTTATTTTGTATATAAATTGTTATATTTATATAATTACGACGGTTTTCTTAAATATTACACGATTATTATTATTTCACTCAAATTTTGCAAGAAATGTATTTTTATAATTTTTATGACCTAAATATATTTTATCTTGACCCGTGAAAATTTATTTTTATCTAATGCTACCCTAAATATTCAAATGTGACTACAACTTATCATTTATCTTCATTTAATCATACCTAAACATTACATTATACATTTAAAAAAAAAATACATATAAGTGAATGACTAACCTCCCTTGTCGACAAGGGAGGGTGAGTCACATTTGTTTGCAAAATATCCCAAGTAAACATGTATTATACTAATATATCAAACATATTTCACTTCTTCATTTCACTAAGTAAAGATCAAACTATCTCTCTTGCTCTTTTCTCTCTAAAACCGGCAGCCACAAGACAAGAAGGAAGATCATCACAATAATTTTTCAAGACAAAGTTATTTAACACACTAGTATCACTCTTTGTATAGGTTTTGAAATAAAAATCTAGGGTGATTAGGAAAATCCTTTGTTCTCATAAACCTCATCAATTACTAGTAAGCATTTCATACATATCATTATTTTTCATATTCATTTCTATGTTCATTTTTATTATGCACACGTAAAACATGCAAGTTGTGTGATGTTTATACCACTTTTTAAGGTTTTTAAGTGTTATATATATATAATCCATCCTATAATTACTCCTTGTTATATATTATTTTTGGTGATGTCTAGGAACCCATGACACCCTAAGAAGGTGTATGGTAGGATTAGAATAGCTTCGGAGTTGTTTTGAATGGGTTAGAATAGGTTTGGCGCGAGAAAAACTCATTTCGACAAGTTTGCAAAAGGGTCTATCCTTATTTTCAAAATCTGGAAAATCCGACATTAGGTAAAAAAATTTGGCCTAGATATTTAGAAAATATACTTTAAAACGAAACCGTGGCCGCTTGAACGGATTAAAACGGAGCTATAACGAAGAAGTTATGAATTTTTCAAGTTTGACGACGAAAGATATTTGGTACAGAAAATTCAGCTTGTAATCTCGCCTTTTTACGAGTCAAAAAATGAGTCTTAAGCGTTATAAAATGTGTCGACTTATCAAAAATATATTAGTATATATTATCACGATTCCGAGGACATAAAAAACGTAGAAAACGGACTTGTAACGATTAAATTACACGTGATTTAACAAAGTTGCCGTAACTTTATTATATAAGAAAAACTAATATATTTCTATTAGACAAGTATTACGGCAAACAAGTGACCATGTTGAGGGTCGTTTTTAACATTGATGGAGTACTTTTTATAAAATGATGTCTTCTAGTAAAAGTAAGTTCGCCTGGTCTATTTTCCAAAGTGTTCAACCGTTCATCAAACGGAGTTGTAATGAATAATATACGGTCGCTTAAACTTTGCCCAAAAACCACCCTTAAACAATATGTTGGACACAAGTACCATACTTTAACTACATTTCTCTCCATGATCGAGACCTCTAGGATGAAAACTTAAATGCCAAAACTTTGAGATAATGATACAAGCTTCCCAAAACCGTTGAGTTCGTTTCCTAACACTCGACGCGCACCATTTTACGACTAGCTTTTTAAAGGCCGTTTTGTCACTTTCATGAAATTTCAACGACATTATTTTACGACGAAAAGTTATAATTTCATAATAAATCATTAAATGACTATCGTAAGATCTCATTTCAACGTAAATACTTGTAAAGTATTTTATAACATGACGAGATGTCATAAACATATATTTCGACGATAAACATTATTTTCAAATGTACAAGTGGTATAGATATCATACGAATTGCATGCATAACATTACATCATAACTTATCATAGAACATATCATTCATAATAGGTCACGGATAGAGGTTGCGCCTCATTTCAGTGTATCCACTTTTGCCATTATATCATCATAAACATTGCAACAGGTGAGTTTTCATAGCCCCGATTTATTCAAGTTTATACTTATTTCAAACCTACGGGGGAGAATACATTGCACATCATTTTTATTACGATACCAAGTATATCAAATTCATTTACATTGCTTAAGTTACCTCATGCCAATTGAATGTCCCCATTATATAACATGAACCGTTAATTCCGAAAGAAGCGAGGGTGAGTGGATAGATCTATCGAGGGTGACTCCTCCATCCGGGTTGGTGGATTCCAACTGGTTAAACGGATGCATTTCATTTAATAACATTATTTGAGTTGTTTGGCAAACACTCTGTTGGGGCGAACATCATGATCAGTCTAGTTTCGGTGTCATGGACTTATAGCAATTGTATCATTTTTGTGGCGACATTGTCATACATAATTTATACTTGTGGTAGTCGTATTAAACATTTTCAACAACTCTATGAACTCACTCAACCTTTGTGTTGACACTTTTAGCAATGTATTTTCAGGTAACTAAGGCATATACTTCATGGCATGCATGTGGACATATCATAGAGTCGCGGTGACGACGCGTCTCACATGGGATTTATATACTTTAAAAACATCGTTTGACTTGTACCAAACTTATTTTCCGCACATAGTAACTTTCATTTGGGACCTATCTTTGTAACTCTGAATGTTTTTATTAAATCAAGCGATGTATTTTCCAAACGACACTTTAGGTCGTTCAATATAGCTGTGATTGTGATGCTATGACAGTCAATCCCCAGGAATTCCATTCCGCTGCAAAACAGGTAATTTGGGGGTGTGACAATTTAAAGGTAAAAGCGTCATTCTAAAAGAGTAAGAACAAGAAAGTACGATGACTATCATTTTTTAGTAAGATTAATCCTTTTTTTAGAAGTACACTTACCACAACAACAACAACATACCCAATCCCGCTTTTAAGGGGGATTTTGTTGTCACATAGTACTCCTGATGCCATTTCGACCCTATAAAATTTTCCCTTCAGATTAAGGGGGACTTTCTTGTCATATGGTACTCGTGACGCCGCCCTCAATTTCTCCCAACCTCTTTTAATACGGTAGGTTAAGTCATCGTCTATTCTACCTGTCTTGTGTATCACTAACCCAGATATCTAAAAGAATCTTTTGGATGAAGGATTTGGTCACTAATACGAACTTCCATCTCTTTGCTGTGGCTGATCTCGATCCTACCAAAGTCACATCTCAGAGATTCGTTCTTCTCTTTGCTTACCCGAAGGCCATTGGCTTAAAGGGCCTCCCTCCGGTGCTCAAGTATGTTGTTTAGCCATTCCGCCGATTGTGCCACCAACACAATATCATCTACAAATATCATGCTCCAAGGGATGCACTCTTGAATCCCTCGTGATAGCTCATCAAGAATCAAGCGAAGAGGTAAGGACTAATGGCCGATCCCTGGTGAAGTCCCACTTCCACCGGGAAAAATTCTACGATCCCCACGGTGGACCGTATGCAGGTTTTCGCTCCCTCGTATATATCCTTAATGACCTTTAGGTATCTCTTTGGGGTTCCTTTATGAATCAAAGTTCTCCAATCAACTCACGTGGAACCCTGTCATAGGCCTTTTCTAGATCGAGGAAAGCCATATGCAAGTCTCTTTGTCTTTCTCTATACTTCTCCAAGAGACTTCTGAAAATGTGAATACCCTCTATTGAGAACCTTCCTGGCATAAAACCAAACCGGTTCTTTGAAACCCTAGTCTCCCTTCTCAGTCTTCTCTCGATAACTCTCTCCCAGAGTTTCATGGTGTGACCCAAAAGCTTAATACCCCTATAGCTGCTACACACTTGTTCGTCACCCTTTGTTCTTGTATATGCGGATGACTTCACTGAGTCTCCATTCTTCTGACATCTTAGCGCTTGAGAAGATCTTGTTGAAGAGAGAGGTCAACCATTTTAACCCCTCATCTCCTAAACACCACCAAGCTTCTATGGGTATTTAGTCTAGGCCCATGACTTTGTTTCTTCTGTTAGATATAAGTTTTCACATACACATCAAACCATAACACAAATTGGCGTATAAATGGAATTCTAGAGAGAGAAAGTTAGAGGTTTAGGGAACTTAGTAAGAGAAAGTGAAAGATATTATTATGAGCTCCAACTCTCTACCTTGGAAGGTAGAGAGTATTTATAGTCTTACCTAACTCGCCACACATCGGGCTGTAGATCAGGCATACAGTGGGTAAAGACCCGTCCGTCCTCCACGGTGATACTTAACTAAATACTACTTAACTTAAAATAACTACGACTACGAGCTTTCTAACGATTACATATACTTGAGGTGACCGACTCTTTAATACCTGAAATTTCTAATTCCTAACAATCTCCCCCTAAGGGAGGTCACCTCAATCATGTACTAAAATTACATAGAATACAAATAGATATTACATTAAAAAAATTGTTCTTGCATTCTTGATGTAGTCCTTTGTTCCTAAGCTCGTAGTCATTGATTCTTCACATTGCATGTTTGGTTACTTCAAGTGGAGGTCTTTTTACTGATCCATGTGATAGTAAATTTGAGCCAGCTATAGAGATTATCAGCAATCAAAGATCTCTGTGACATCCATTGTGGTGTTGGTATTAAGTGATGTTGTGACATTCGGACCGACATGCTCACATTCTGGATCATGATATCTTCTCATCAGAGTAGCAGAAGCTTTTGTTGAATCATGATATTGGCAGCAGCGTAGCAGAAGCTTGGAGTGAAAATATCAGAGTCATTAATGCACTCATCATGATTTCTTTTGAGTTGAATGTGTTAAGGGAGCATGCGGCTATGGATTGACCGCTTCATTCTGATCAGCTGCAAACGTCGGGTGTACCTGCATACAACAGTTAGCAATAAATCGCACGAAAGTGTCTTTGATCACTTTCGTTGAATTGAGGTACACGGCCCACGGTTCCCCGTTGATCAGTACAAGTACTGCCTGTGATCAGGTAAAATTCTGAAGAATTTCCTTGACAGGGTTTCGCAGCTGTTCTAGCTGTTCTCAAACCGGAACGTCTCAAAGAAGACAACACGGAGTGAGTGAACCAGCGAATTTTAAGTCCACTGATTGATGAAAAGAGATTTGAAAAACAATCGTGTATTGCTCAATAGAAATTGTTTTTGCAATACAACGAATGTTTTATTGAAAATCAATTATCAATCATAAAAACACCTTTTGGTTTGAAAAATGAGTACACGGTCGATGTGCTAAAGAAAAAGGCTGTTAAGCACAAAGACCGTTTTTTTTTAAAGGTATCCGTCAATCCCTAACCTGAACCAGGATTGATTCAAGAAATTGAATCGCCCCATTGTTTCTGTTCAGTTGTCACATGGTTGATCCATATAATAGATCTCACATGCCACGTACCAGGAGCTTGTTTGATGTTGGCTCCAGAAGGCTTTCCATCTTCATTGTGAATATGTAAACACATCACTCAGATGTTCTGGCAATACCACAAGGATAATGCGTAGGACTCAAGATATAATCTCTCTTTCCACATTGTGTGAAACAGAGAGTCTTCATTGAAAGTGTCCTAATGAGATTTATTGATGATCTCGTGGCTCTAGACTCAATTTTGTGCATATTTGGATCCTGTGCCGGAGACTAGGGAGAGGGTCTCCTTCTTCAATATCAACAATCTCTAAGAGAAAGTCGATAGATAATGTCGGTTCCCCGTGAGAATGAAACAAGTCCTTTTAAGAAGAACTTGAGTGGTTTGGAAAGTTGAAGTGCAGTGCGTCACTGGGTCCATGACGTCTTGTCTTCAATACCGATGTTACCATCAGTAGCATATGAATTGAACCCGGTTTCTGCCCTAAGGTTGAATAAATGGAGGGCTATTTGTTTTCACCCTTTTCTCATTCAATTCTTTTTAATTCTTCAACCCCTTCAGTGCTTACCGAGACTTCATAACTAGAACCTTGTTGGGTTTATTCCAGTACTAGCTCAGTCTCAGTCTGCACTCTTCCCATTCCTCATTTTTCTCCTTTTATCATCATACCTAAGAACTCTACACTAACTAGTGGATAGTCCCTGGGTAGATCCCTCCGGTTCTGGCGGATCATGGGAACAAAAACCTAACCTTATCATCCTTATATCACCGTACATAAAGTAAAGTTGGTCGGTCTATTTGGTATTGTTCATCTGCCGTTGGAACCATTTGAAAACCATTTGAAAATCAATTCAGATATATTATCAAAGCATTTTGTACCTGACATTGTTTTTGATATTTTTAGAATGAGAACTCCCCCTCAACGTGTGCATCAAGTATTAGAAAATGTTTTGCACACGGAGGCAAGAGAAAGAATTAACTTCTTTGATTACCATTTTCTAAAAGATATCAACATCACTTCCTTGATCAAATCAAGTAGATAACGCATTTCCGGGAAGGATGAGGTTTCCATAAATTTGCTCCCCCTCAATATGTGCCTCGAGATTTGAAAAGAGTTTTGCACATACTAGAGGGAACCTGCACATTGAGATAAATGATCACGTTTCAAATCATAGGTTTAAGATAGATGCTCCCCCTCAACATGTGCAATTTGAAAAATTGAAATCGTTTGTCACATGTGGGAAGGACAGCGTGAACATCCTTATAAAACCATTTACCGAATTATCAGTTTAAATCCAATTTAAATCACACATTCTCCCCCGATCACAATTATCAAATCATTTGAGATTTGTGATCTCTTATTGATTTAAATTGATTTTGAAAGCTTTTAAGGGGAATTGTGACTTGATTATGAAAGCGTTTTAACTGATAAGGATCGGATTTTAAGACTTTAAACTCCATTGATAAAACATGCATGAATATCTTTTGAAAACAATTTAATGCCAAATAACTTTTTAATTTAATTGAAATCATTCTCCCCCTCAATCAATGACATAGGTTGTTGATTGAGAGATAGAGATTTTGACAAATAAGTCCTGATGATTATCAAAAATAGAGACCGAGTTATTTTTCAAAGCATTTGGTTTCAGCAGATAAATGTTTATAGAAACAGAGCATGGAATTTGGTTTCACTTTCTCTCATTTTTTTTTTTTTTTTTTTTTTTTTGGAATTCGAACAACATCTAAAGACCCGTGTCATTCTTTGAATGACATCACAAAGACCGTAGATATTATCGAACCGAGAAAAACATGAAAAATTGACAATATTTTTTGAAGATTTTTCGAATTTTTCAGATTTTTTATGGATTTTGAAAGTTTTATAATTTTGTATTTTGTTTTTCGAATAAATATTTACAAGAGATAGATGAAGATAGACCTTTACTCCTCGTCTTCCTCCTGAAGACGTTTGAGAGTTTCTGGTTGAAGGCTTTTCAAACCAAGACGTGGAAGAATAAACTCAAAACGTTCTCTTGGAAGAGCTTTGGTGAAGATGTCTGCTAACTGATATTCAGACCTCACAAAATATAGTTCCACCACACCTTTTTCCACTTGTTCCCTGATGAAATGATGTTGAATGTCGATATGCTTTGCTCTTGAGTGTTGAACGTTGTTGCATGAGAGAGCAATAGCACTTTTATTATCACAGTACAGAGGTATTTTGTTGAATTCAAAGCCATAGTCAGATAATTGAGATCTCATCCATAAGATTTGAGCACAACAAGATGACATGGCTATGTATTCAGCCTCTGTAGAGGAAATAGAAGTACTCATTTGCTTCTTTGAAGACCAGCTCACAAGCTTATCACCCAAAAACTGAGCACCTCCAGATGTACTTCGACGTGTATCTTGACAACCTGCATGATCAGCATCTGCATAGGCCGTTAGTGACATACCGGTGTCCTTCGGGTACCATAGTCCCATATTGATGGTTCCTTGGAGATACCGAAAGACCCGTTTAACTGCTTCAAGGTGCTTTTTAGTAGGCTTAGCCTGGTATCTAGCACACATGCAAACAGCGAACAAGATGTCTGATATACTAGCTGTGAGGTACATCAGGGATCCAATCATACTACGATATTTCGTTTGGTCAATCATGATCCCTAAGTGGTCCTCATCTAGTTTGGTTCGATCAGTCATGGGGGTGTCAACAGGGTCACTTGAATCAAATCCAAATTTCTTTAAGATCTCAGTTGCATATTTAGATTGATTTATGAAAATGCCTCAGGACTTTGTGAAATTTGTAATCCCAAGAAAAATGACATTTGTCCCATCATTGACATTTGAAATTTTGAACTCATTTCATTAGAAAAACGATCACATTCCATTGGGTCTGTCGAGGCAAAAATAATATCATCAACATAAATTTGAACATGAGTTAAATGTTTTCCTGACTTCCTGGTGAACAATGTAGGATCAACTGCTCCTTTGCTGAATCCGGTTGATAGAAGAAACTTTGACAGTGTATCATACCATGCCCTTGGAGCTTGCTTTAAACCGTAAAGAGCCTTCTTCAGACGATAAATGTGAGTAGGATGCTCTTGATTCACAAATCCTTCAGGTTGGCTGACGTAGACGACTTCTTTAAGATCTCCGTTCAGAAATGCCGTTTTCACATCCATCTGATAGACTACCATGTTCTTACTAGCAGCATTAGCCAGAAAGATTCTGATTGCCTCGATTCGAGCAACAGGAGCAAAAGATTCTTCAAAATCAATACCCTCCTCTTGACGGTATCCTTTAGCAACTAAACGAGCCTTGTTCTTCAACACATCACCATGCTCATCAAGTTTCACTTTGAAGATCCATTTAAGAGCTATAATCATAGCACAGTTTGGAGCAGGTACTAACTCCCATACATCAAGACGATCAAACTCATGAATTTCATCTTGCATGGCATTGAACCAGCTATCTTCATTCATGGCAGTTTTAACATCTTTTGGTTCGATCTTAGATAGTACGGAGTTGAAGAAGCACCATAAGGCATCGGTTGCAAGTTGTTTCCGGGTTGATACAGGACGAGAGGGATTACCAATGATGTTGTCTAATGGATGATCGTGAGTCCATTTTCTGAGGTGTTCGTGTGGCAGTTGTTGAGGGACTGAAGTAGCTGAGTCGATGTCTCCTGAAGAAGATGGTTCTGATGATGATTCAGGAGCAAATATGTTTTCAAATAGAGCATCTTCAGGAGTAGCAAAGGGATTAACTTCATCATTGATGCCAGAAACATTTCCATGATGTACATTTGAAGGATGATGATTTGTTGATGAGACTGAAGGATCAGCAGCAGGTGCTTCTTGACTTAAAGATATTGAGACTGAAGGATTGACTTCATTCACAGGAATATGAGCATCCTCTATTGTAGGGATCAACACCTCATTAGTAATTGAATCATACAGTTCATCAAACATAGGATCAAACAATTTCTTTAAATCATCTTCAGATGGAGGTACATATGGAGTTTCTTGAGAAGAGTTTGGAACAAGAGATAAACCAATGGGACTGTTTTGAAGTGCGGGTCCTGAGCTGGAGTGTCCAGGAGCCATTTGACCGGTCAGCTCATCAAACGTAACGTGAATTGTTTCCATGATATTTCGGGTTCGTTTGTTGTAGATTCGGTATCCCTTTTTGTTTGATGCATATCCTACAAATACTCCAATGTCAGCTTTAGCCCTAAGTTTGCCTAAGTCTTGACCCTCATTGGTTGGATAACACAATGCACCAAACACACGAAGGAAAGAGAGATTAGGTTTTCTGTTGTGGACAAGTTCATATGGAGTTTTTCCATGTATAGTGTGAATTAGGGAACGATTTTGTGTGTAGCATGCAGTGGCAATTGCTTCAGCCCAGAGAAACATTGGAACCTTAGAGTAAATCAGCATTGTTCTAGCGGCTTCAACAAGAGTTCGATTTCGTCTTTCAACTACACCGTTCTGTTGAGGAGTTCGTGGAACACTTCTTTGATGGCTAATTCCAACGCTTTCATAGAATTCATTAAGTTGTTTGTTGACAAACTCAGTTCCATTGTCTGTTCTGATAATTCTGACGGTTTTGTTAAGTCGAACCTGCAGCTGTTTGATGAGTTTGATGATGATATCAGGAGTTTCATCCTTTGTCCTTAAGAACTTGACCCAGGTGAATCTAGAGTAATCATCAACCACAACTAACACATATTTCTTCCCAAAGATATTCTGCACCCTCATTGGTCCACATAAATCCATATGAATCATATGAAGAACTTCTGTGACAGAGTTAGTAGGTTTGGGTTTGTGGGCAAACTTTTTGCTTTTACCCAATTGGCATGCTGAACAAAGATGATCTTTTTCATACTTTAGTCTAGGTAAACCTACAACTAAGTCCTTTCTGGAAAGATCGTTGATGGTGCCGAAGTTCAAGTGATTGAGACGACGATGCCATAACCATGACTTTGTTTTTGAAGCCTTTGATAACAAGCAGATTGGAGAGGCCCTCATCATGTCATCGATAGAGATGGTGTAAAGATTTGAGCCACGAGTTCCTTTTAACAGTTCCTTACCATTAAGATCTCTAACAAAGCAGGTATGTTTTCTGAAGGCTACTTCTAGATCAGAATCACAGAATTGACCAACAGAGAACAGATTATGACCCAAACCTTCCACATAGTAAACTCTAGAGATGACACTATCACCAACAATATAATCTCCATAACCCATAATAGCACCGAAATGATCATTACCAAATCTAACAGTCCCAATGAATTTGCTCACGAAGTTCATGAGCCGCGACCGGTCTCCAGTCATATGCTTGGAACAGCCTGAGTCCAGGTACCACAGAACGATTTGAATGATCTGCAGTTGAACACAGACAAGAATGGATAACTGGATAATTGGGATCCCCATGCAAGAATGGGTTCCATTTGGTTAGTAACAATGGTTGGAACACCCACATCAGAAATAGAAGCATTCATATCAGAGAGTGAGGCAATGGAATCATTGTGAATAGATGCAGTACTAGTGTCTGTATTAGCCCTGTTCACAGTGTGATCACTTCTTAAAGGAATAGTTCTACCAGTAGGCATCCATTTTCTAGTGGGCATTATCTGGTTAGTCTTATGACCAATAGGTATCCAATAAAAGCCTAATTTACTGAATGTTCTTCCTGTGGGTTTCCACTGTTTTCTAACTTTCTTTCGTTTTTGCCTTTTAGCCTTCTTAGCATGAATTTTTGCATTAACAATATTAACTGGACAATTAACATCATTAGGCAGAACATTAACACCACATTCATGATTTGAAACAGAATTCAAGCAGACATCAGTACAAGGTTTGCAAATTGTATAGGAATTCGAATTAATTACAGTACGCCTATGGCTAATACTAGAATCAACACGATTCGTTTTATTCAATTCAAGCTTAAAGTTCCTAGATTGTTCTTCTACTCTCTTCCAGTGCACATTCTTAGCTTGAGAGGTCCTATCATTCCTTGTATTGTCTTGAGACTTTGACCTGCTCCATTTAATGTCACTGATTACTCCTGTAGAGGGTCACTTGGAATCACGTGGACGTACATCGAGTCTGGGGTCATGTAGATTTGTCCACTACGTTTCTCATCAATTTGGTTGATTACAAGGGTAAGGGAGATGTCCTCATTAGTCACTGTAATTTACCTCGTCCAGTTTCAGAGTTCTGTTATGTTCCTTACTATCCTGGAGAGTTCGATTCTTACACGTGACCTTCTCTCATCTTCTTGTTAGATCCTTGAAATTCGAACTTAACTTATTTTGCTTAGCACAACTAAGATCATAATCGGTATCCGCATGACATTAATTAAGCTTAAGGATATGTTAAACGTTTGGAACATGACTACAGACGAACTTAAGACAAAGTTTAGTACTTACACCACAATTACAAGACGGATTACTACAATTAACAGGTCAATTATAACAATTACGTTTTTAAGTACGATTC
>BPTQ01000004.1:30854228-30903471 GCA_019973895.1 Chrysanthemum seticuspe | reverse complement strand
TCTCTGTCTCAAATGTCTCGATTCAGCGAAAAAACAACTTAAACGGTCCGAAGTTGGTATAGTTTTAATTCAATTTTTTTTTTGGTATAGTTTTAAAGAGTGTGCGAAAACTTAATACTTTCTTCCGGTTGATATTAGGGATATAAAATTACAAGTTGCTATTACTTTTTTAATCTATTAGAACACGTGCAGATGATTCTATATTTCGTGCATCTCAACTGGTTTGTATAAGATACAAAGGTTTGTGACGGAATTTTAGCGGGTTAGTGTGTAAAGAAATAGCTCAGGATTTATGTAACAATCCAGTGATCAAAATGTTGTGTTCGAATATCTCTTTCTCTATTCCGCTAACTTGTTCATTTGGTTTGTGTGTATGTGTTCTTATGAGCTGGCCAATACGCATCTCACATCACTTTCTCTTATTGAACTTGTTGGTTGGGAGTTTACTTCCAATAATGTTACATAAATATCCGTTCCTCGATCCCGTTGTGAGGGAGAGGAAGGGATAAGGAATAACCCGAACCCGGAGTCGAATACCCGGAAGATGTATTCGACCTGGAATTTGTTTGTATTTCCGGTATTATTTCGATGGATAATGTATACTTTATATTTATGAACTTTATGTCAAATCCTCACTAAGGTTGTTAGAGGGGGAGTTCATATATACTTACATTTGCCACTTCCGCAACTACATTATCATCGACTCTGCAGAAGACTGTAAGAAGAAAGAACACTCTCCTTAACGGAACTAAGCTTGTTAGAGGGGTCACATCTCTCTAGCAATAGAAACTCGTCAATACGAAACTGCAGTAGTAATTGAAACAAGAAACTAGTAAACAAGAAACACCACTTTCGTATTGAATTCCAACGTCATAGAGCATGTGAGCATGTTGAAGAATGACGTGGAGACATTGGAGCAGCGAAGCAGACCTGAGGCAGACTGATGCAGACAACAACATACTATCACTTTCACCACAAAGAACAAATGATCAAAGAACAAAGTTAATGATGACGTCAAAGCATAACTGCTCAAAGATAACGATCTCTCTACACTGGGGAGATTGTTCGAATCAAGGCAATTCCTCTCACAAGAAAGAAGAATGTCAGAAGACGTCTCAGCTACTATTACATCAACGCCTTCACCGTTTACATTCATATATACTTGAGGGGGAGATTGTTGGAATCACTCCTAAACTGTATTTCAAGTATTTATATTTCATATGTAATAGGTAGCTTTATTATGGCCTTTATGTTTGTTTAAGGTCCAGCTTATGTAGAAGGCCCATAAGCTGAGGCCCAAGCCCAATAAGGAATAGGGAAGGAGAGGGAGTGTTGCCCTAGCTCCTTGCCTATAAATACATTGTAATAACCTTCATTTGAGGGTTGGTTGTTCAAGTTATTCTCTTTCACTACACTCTACGCATAACCGGTCGAGTATTCTTGTGTATGTGTGTTTGGTTTACTTGTTCAATCGCCTTATCTCTTTCTCTATAAGCTTGTGTTGTAAAACTAGTGACCTAACAATGTATTTAGGACTCGATAAAGAAATGTGTGATTGGGCGATTTTAAGGCAGTGTTTGGAAACATAGAATATGTTTGGTCAACTCTACGTGCTTTATATCTTAGTAGACGTGCACAAGATTATCTAATTTTTTCATTATCGTTGAACATTAAAATATAGGGATTATAGTTGGCCTTCTTTCATAATTCAAAAGCGTGTGAGAAATTTTGATATGGTTTTTTTTTTAACTTAATTTTGATATGGTTGAAGCCTGGCAAATTCAACAAAAAAGCGACTTAGCTCTGTAAACTAATCATACCGGATGATTATAACGTTTTATTCGTTTCCTTCCAAAACTACTGTCCTCTTTTTATTTTTAAATGTATGGAATGATAAATAGACCTATATGCTTACTCTATTCACAATTTGACAAATATAATACATTTATTCTTTCTCATAATATTTACCAATCAAACTTTAACTTCCACCAATCATATTTGTAGGTTCATTATCATTTTTTAAATAGTTATTCACTTCTTATTTCTATCAATCCAAATGAAGTTTCATGTATAAAATTAATATTTCATTGATTGAAGAGTGTATTGACATGTGACATGAGACATCAGTATTTAAAACCCGGATTAAGCCTCCAGCTTTCGCTCGACCCAGGTCGAACAGGTTCACCAAAACCGGATGATTTGGCCTATTTGACATTTTTTTTAAACAATCAATATGAATCGTTAATGATATATGACGTCAAACCATAGTGCTACCGAACGAATGAAAATTACATGATTAGCTACCGTTACTAATAGGTTGTGTTGTACATTATATTAGTGTTTAAACACAGAGCAACAATTTACATATTTGTGCTTAATTATTACGAACATTATTAAACATAGACTTAAATGTTCCAACAATGAATTATATTTCTCAATTCGTAATAGTAGCACGAGATGATAACAAAAAATAGCATAGTTCTAATTTCGTTTTAAAGTTTGAAACTTGTATTTTCATTGGTTTGTATGTGTTTCGTATTAGATTGTATGTTTGGTAAATTTATTATAGACTAAAATACACCGTTGGTCCCTAAACTTGGCAGGGTGCATCGTGATTGACCGGAACTGGCCATATTCATCGCCACAGGTCCAAAACATGGCCATTAAATGTCAGATTAGTCCTTTGACCAAGTCAAAGTCTGATTTTTGTTTTGTAGTCGAGGGTATTTTAGTCCATACACATTTATACTTTTATAACACATTTATATTTTACCCCTTCATCTTTCATCCTCTTCATCATCTACCCAAATCATTAATCTCCCCAAATCATCATCTCCCCCAACATCATCCTGGTGATTTATACTCATGCCTAGCAGCTTAGGTGCACTTTCTTGTTGCAGTGTAAAGTTATTTAGAATTGAATCATATATACATATAGCGTACTAATAAATTTCGAGCAAGCTTATTCTTATGATGAAAAACATTAAGTCAACTCATAAGTCCAGTCAAAGTTAATGTATACTTAATGATCAGGCTTCCATCCAGTCAAATGGCACACATGAAGTCAAGCACATGCACCTTCTGGTTCGCATTTTATTATCAAATTGAACAACACACAACATGCTAATTGTTGCATCCCCATGAGCTCAAACAACCCAATTAATAAAAACGACTGAACCAGAAATTCAAGATTTTATATAAAACCCATGTTCCATCAAGCACAAATAAACTCGAATAACATGGCTCATCAGTAACATATAATCACCCTAAAATACCCCTAAACGATAATAAAGCATGTCCAAACAAATCATCACCAAATTTCAACAAAAAGCTAAAAGGGTGCCCCGTGTCCCAAAATATCATCATACCGTATGAAATTATCCAAAACGATAGTAAGCTCTCATGAATAACATCTAGAGTTTAGATGGATATCGCTTGGCCTGCTCCTGGACTCTTTTCTTGTACTCAGCCCGATGCTGCACAAAGTGGCACAAATTAAAATAAACCATTGCAGCATAAGCTCTCAATTACACCATAAATTCCTGAAAAAGTATAGCATGTTTACCCTGGTATAGAGCGCATTAGCATTAGGTTGGGCAGCACTAGCAGGATTTGGAGTATCCAACAAATCCTGGATACCACAAAGGATTTGCTTAACTGTTATTGCTGGTCTCCACCCCTAGAAACATTAACATTTATACAGCCAAATGTTACTAATAAAAACAAACGACCATAATATCGATGCTTTTTCTTTAATTTATTATTAGTAGTTGGCAAATCACTTACACTGCTTTCACTAAGGATTGACAGACAAACCAATCCAGATTGATAAACATTGAGATGAAAAAAGTCTGTTGGAAAACTACACTTAGGTGGTTTGCTTGGATAATCCTCGGTGAAAATAAGGGTAAGTGGATAATAACCACCCTCCCAATCAGTCTGCAAAATCAAACATAAGAGACACGAGCCCAGTGTTAGGATCAATAATCACAGTGACACATTATGTGTAGCAAATGACCATGGTCAAACAGGCTGCATACGCAATTCAGGGGCTATTTGAAGTTGCATTTTGAACATGATCATGTCGAATAGAATAATCAGAATTACATAATCAATAGAGAAAACAAGCTGCAAGGATGGTGTTTGGTTGTGCTGTCGAATTTTAATATCTACAGATTTACATGTTAAATGACCTCTGAATAATCAGAATCAGTTCTAATAGGGCTATTTCTAAAATTGATTAATTGATCTCTCACGACTACAAACCACAATAATTAGACAATGATGGCTTCCGTTTCAGCACACTAACAACAACAATAAACACAACCCACAGAAATAAAGATCAATTTTGCCAAGAAAGGTAATCAAAAGTACAAAGAATTTGCCAATGTGGATATGAATACTTTTTTGCACATTGACAAATTCAGGTATATTTAAATATGTATTATGGCAAATTTTCCGGCAAAAAAGACATGTCACAAATAGAAACAAGCAAATGTGATTTCACTTTTATTCCAAAGAGAAATTATTTTACTTCCTGAAGATATGCGTAACTTACATGCCTAAAGACACATGTCATTGAACATATTCTATAGGAAGTGGACCATTTTCTAGCACCCATATATCAGTGACATCTTTGGACATACAATTAAACACATCGTCACGCACCAATCGCTTCTTTATTCCAACACGGAACACATGCTTTTTCATCATTCCAATATGATCATGAAAGTTTATTGTCCACAAGTATGCATCAAAATTTATTAGTACGTTATACGTATACATGATTCAATTCTAAATAACTTTACACTGCAACAAGAAAGTGCACGTAAGCTGCTAGGCATGAGTATAAATCACCAGGATGATGTTGGGGGAGATGATGATTTGGTGAGATGAATGATTTGGGTAGATGATGAAGAGGATGAAAGATGAAGGGGTAAAATATAAATGTGTTATAAAAGTATAAATGTGTATGGACTAAAATACCCTTGACTACAAAACAAAAATCAGACTTTGACTTGGTCAAAGGACTGATCTGGCATTTAATGGCCATGCTTTGGACCTGTGGCGATGAATATGGCCAGTTCTGGTCAATCACGATGCACCCTGCCAAGTTTAAGGACCAACGGTGTATTTTAGTCTTTATTATATGTTTGGTATTGTATTTTTAAGTTTTTAAATGTGTTTGCTATTGTTTTTTACAAGTTCTATACGTATTTTGTAACACGGTTTATTGCGGTTTTTGGATGTGTTTAAAACTGGTTCCACTCGGCGGTTTAACCGGTTAAATCACTGATTCGGTGACCACTCGACTCAACCGGGTCATTTAAAAAATTGGGTTTTAAAATATTGAATATGATACAAGTTATGTGGACACAAATGTTGATAAAATCATGAATTAATTTTGGAGTAAAAAAGGATGATCTTATTAACTTAGAAAACTATTCGATTAATGTTCATGGAATCTTGGGTTTAATTTCGATATAAAGGGTAGTTTAGTACGTTAAGTGTGTTGAATTTTCAACAATTCAACATAGGGTTTATGCTATACTATACGAATGTTCGTGCAAAGTGACGGTGTATAGCAGCAAATAACTATATTTACCAACTTGTACTTCTGGTGTGACTCTTGATGCAACATTTACGGATTCAATAGACTCCCGATGAGAAAAGGTTGGTCAATCAGGACCAACGCCTTAAAAGCATCATTATATCTTGTCTCCCTGATAATATAATGAAATCAGTCATTAACTGTAGTACAGCTAAACAAACTTGGACTGACTTGGTTTACAGCTTTGAATGCCCCTCATATACCAAGGAAAACAGGAACATGGACCTGAAACTTGAGTATAACACTTTCAGAGCCAAAGACTATGAAAGTCTCTCAGAGACCTATACCTGTTACAAAACCTTACTAAATGAACTGTCCAATGATGGTGTCACCTTGTCCAACATGAAATAAATGTTGGGTTTATCAACAGTCTTCCTGAGAAGTGGTTAAGCTTCTCTCAAGGACTTAAAAAAGCAAACCACATTCAAAACCTTGAGCTTTCCGAAATCTATGGGAAATTTGTCTATGAAGACAACTTAATCTCTAGAAGATACCCTGATTCAAAAAAGGCTCAAGAGACCAAAAAATCCCTGACTACTACACCCATATCGACTACTTTTTTCTCTAATAGTGTTGTTCAGGATTTTCAAGAAAACTCTGATGATGAGGCTGATGAAAGAACTAGTGAGGAGTACCTAAATAATTTACAAATTGAATTTCAAGAAATGGAAGTCCTTGCTAATTCTAAACGTTCTATTAAAAGAAACAAAACTAATTTGTCGAGAACTAAAGCAAATGAAAGCAATAAATGTTCTAAATGTGGTAAAAAGGTCATTTTGCTAAAAATTGTTTCTCAAAATCGACTTCAGAACCCTCATACAAATTTTCAGGGTCTAACCTCTCATGAGGAACAAGCAAATTTTAACCAAAACTCCTTTAGTCCTCTCAATATTTTCAAAATAAAACTGAACAAAAGAGTCAAAAGGATTTTGAAGTTAAGTATAGAAAAGCTAAAGCTAAACTTGCACTTCTTGAGGCAACTCCCTCCACTTCCCAAACAACACCCACCACTAAACCTTCTCAGGAAAATAATAAAGGTCTAGTGGCTGAAACCTTTGACTGGGATGAGGAAGATGTATCTTTAGATGAAGAAATGGTTTAAGTCACTGCACTGATGGCACTTTCAGAGTGTGAAAAACTTACTGTTGGAAAGAGTCATGCAAGGAATGGAGAGTGGGTCAACATTACCATGAGAAAGGTAAACATTTTACTATCTATGGATGAAGATTCTGATTGGCAGTCTTATTTGAGTTATATTAATGTTGATCTAAGTATGTTGAAGAGCAAAGATTAAACTTATTTTCAAAATATGACAAACTTGCTTTAGAATTAAATAAGCGTAGAGATGATTTACTTGCACTAAAACAGGCCAAACTAGAGTCTCTCACACTTCAAATTCAAAAAACTGAACTTGTAAAACAAAATTATACTCTTCAAGAACAACTAAAGCAAGAAAAACTCATAAATGAGAAATGGACTAATAGAAATCATAAAGATTATGAATGCAGCCTAGTACTAAAAAGAGAGTACTAAGAAGTGATCAACTCTCTGATTTCACCAACAAGGATCAAAGTGAAAAGGCATTCACTCCTGCTGGCATATCTTTTGAACAAGAAATGAAACCAAAGCCCAATGACTGGGTTGAAAGAGTCAACCAAGACAGTAAGTTACCTAACTTCAACACTGGTAAAATACTAGAGCCTGAAAGTCAAGCAATCAAAGATATGCTTGAACTCACTGATAAACCCCGTCACACTAAGTCTATCAATGATTCTGAATCAGAATCTCAAACACCATTACATCCCTTGAAAGTACTTTAGGGAGCTGCACCAAGTTTAGACCTCACACCCTTAGCCTACTCCTAATTCTCCAAGAGAGAAGTCAGGATTAGGTAAAACGATTCTGAAAAGACCTAACACAGTTCCAAACAAAGAAGTTTCAGTTCCTACTGAAACTTCCACACCTTCAGTTCCTACTAAAACTTCCACAACTTCAGTTCCTACTGAAGAAAAGACTAGTAATATTGATTCAAAATATGATTATTTTGCTGAACTTGTCAAGAAGCTGAGTGAAAAGTTAAATTCATTAAAAAGAACACTTGAATCAAAAATCAAGGAACCTAAACCAGCTTCCTCAAGCACCTCCAAACCAAAAATAACTCCAAAATCAAAACAGAAATGTGAACTATGGAATTACAAAAATCACTTAACTAATGATTGCTATAGGATCCTCCTTTGCATGATATGCAAAACGGAAGATCACATAACCTCGAATTACAAACCTCACACAGTCTCCTGATGCATCAACAAACTACAAAGCTCAGGCTTTTGAGTATGCCTCACATTCAAAGTAGACTTAAAGACTAATGGCAAAGCCTTTTCCACCATGTCCACATTGTGGATTTAATGACCATCACCCTGATGACTGTTACATATATCCCTGCTGTGAGATTTGTGAAGACCCCTCTTATAACACATCAGGACATGATGTAATCATTCATGATAGAAGAGGATTGACCACTAAACTATCTCAATCAAACGAATCTTCATCTACTTCCAAATGCAAAGCGTGTGGAAGCATTGTCCACTCAATCTCTGACCATGAATCAATTGAATGGCTAAAAAAGAATGGAAGACCTCAGACCAAAAAAGCCAAACCCACTAGAAGGTAGGTTAACAAGAGAAATTTAATCAGTTGGTTATTTATGCAGAGACATACCAAGGAGCCAATTTGGCATCTAGATAGTGGATGCTCAAGGAGTATGACTGGTATGAAGGAATATTTGCACAAATGTATGAAAGAACCAGGACCCAAGGTAGTATTTACTGATAATTCATCATGTATCACTTAAGGGTATGGTACAATAAACTGTGGTGGTATAGTTTTCTCTAAAATGGCTTATGTAAATGGTCTAAAATACAATCTCGTCAGTATCAGTCAACTATGTGATGCTAAATTCATAGTTTAGTTTGATGATAAGTAAGGCATAATCTTCAATGCTAACTAGGAAGTTGTTCGGATAGCTCCCAGAAGAGAGGATGCTTATGTTCTTGAAATGTCAACACTCACTCAAAATGGGACTTGTCTATTTGCTAAAGCCACTGAAACTATCAACTGGCTTTGGCATAAAAGACTGACTCATTTGAACTTCAAGAATATAAACAAGCTTGCACAAAAAAACAAAGTCCTTGGCTTACAATTTCTTGTGTTTGCAAAAGAAAAACCTTGCTTTGCCTTTAAAAAAGAAAAACATCACAGAGCTTCCTTTAAAACAAAACAAAATTTCTCAATCAAAACTGCCTTCATCTTCTTCACATAGATCTCTTTGGACCCATTTGTCCAATGTCAATTCATCATGAGAAGTATACCTTAGTCATAATAGATAAATACTCAAGATATACTTGGGTCTACTTTCTCACTCAGAAAAGTCATGCAGCTGAAACAATTATGTCTTTTGTCAGAAAGATTGAGAACCAAAATGACATAAAGTCAAACAAGTCAGACCTGACAATGGAACTGAATTCAGGAATCAGGACCTTGATTATTTCTGTGATTGATCTGTGCTAAACCAGTCAAGTCTAACAGACTTAAAACAGCTCAGACACAAATACAATGAAGATCAGAGAATATAGTGAATTCCCGGGTCGTTTAGTCCCAAGGAGACTCAATGGTGTGTAAAACTGATTCAGATAATGGAATGATCACTAAGGATAGTGATCTGTAAAGGTTATGATTAGAATTACTACACTACTGATTGATTGGAATGGAATGGAGTACAGATTTGGAAAGCACAACAATCAGATAAGAAAAACGTAAACGTAAGTTTTAAAAACTACGTATACGCACAAAATAAAAAGTGAAAACTAAGAAATAAAAGGCCTAAAAATATAAAAATGACATTTTTGGAATCCTAAAAATAAAATAAAATTATTAGAAAAAGAAAATTATTTTTAACACTATTTAATTAATTATTATTAATTAAAAACTATTTTAACTATTTAATAAATACTCTAAATTAGAAGAAAATACAAAATAAGGCTAGAAAAATAAACTTATGATTCTGAAAAATCTAAAATACTATAAAACTAATTTTAAAATTAAAAATATATTTTTCACACTTTTTATCTAATTATCACTAAATAATTATTATTTAAAATACACTTAATTACTAGAAAATATAAAATAAACTTGGAAAAATAAAATTTTAACTTTGAAAAATCTAAAATATGATAAAACTAATTTTAAAACAGAAAAGATATTTTTTATGCTTTTTAATTATTTATTACTAATTAATTACTATTTTTAACTAATTAAAATTATAATAAATACTAAAAAGATAGAGAAAAATATGAAACTTTTTCTAAAAATACTATATGATGACAGAAACCTAAGAAAAATAGAAAAACAAGATTTGCTTATTAAAAAGATGAAAAGAAAAATCAAAAAGCTAAAACTATTAAATAAATGCTATCACTGATTTTTAATTGGACTTTTTCTGGATTTTCTTTTTGAAAACTACTTTAATACTGATTTTATGAAACTTTAACAAAGACAAAAATTTTATAAACCACAAATAAGCTGTTTACAAGCTTAAAAGCCCAACAGTGGCTTAAATGAGCTTATTTGGTGAAAATAAGCTCAAATAAGGTTGCCAGCTGAAACAAAAGCTAGAATAAGATGAAAATAAGCTATATGAACTGAAATGAAGCTAAAAGATGAAAAGAAGCACACTGATAAGCTATGAATAAGCAATAAGCACTTTTGATATAACACAGAAATGGGACAATCTTTAAGCTCTTAGCAGCCCTAGCTAACAAGCTCAAAAGTGAAAAACCAAACTTGATACTTCAAGATGGCCAGGTTGGCTTTCCAAAGAACCAGAGAACACAAGATTTGGACAACTAATAAGCTCAGTACAAGCTTATCAAAATGAAACCAATAACTGTGCACAGGGCACTTATCTCAGACAGGTACTCACAAAAAGCTAAGAAATAAGCACTTAAAAAGCTGAGAAACCAAGAACTAGCATTTTTCTATTTTTGTTAAGCAACTAGACTATAATATCCCCAGAGCTTATAAGCTGAATCTTATTAATAAACACACAATGAAAATATTTGTTTTATTCAAAAACGACCTAATTGGAAATTTTGACTTTTTGATAAAAACCAAAATGTTGACTAAGATGGATTTTGATCTGATATTAAGCACTGATTATGTTGTTTTGAGGTTAACTAAAACTAATTTAAGCAAGATTACCAACTTATGAACACAAAATAATGGTCATGCCTTTGTAAAATCCAACAGTGAACTCACAGTTAATGATCAAATGACTTTTTGACTTTTGCTAACAAGGACTTGATTTTATGACTGAGATGAGTTGTTTAAACAAAGTTAGACATATTTCCAACAAGTCCAATGACAAGAGTACCTTTGAACACAATAAACCAAACACCCCTTTAGATGGCTGTTTTGAAGTTTTTACAAAGCAATTTACAAAATTAAACCATAAACTTGATTTCAGACCTTACAATATCAATATATAAGATTAAGTAGACATGATCCAACAGTGCTAACATCATAAAACACAAGACTTATGGTTATACTACTTTAACTGCCAAAATGGAAATTTCACAAAACACAAATTTGAAAGAACAATCTACTGATTTAAAAGCTTATATATACTTAATTATAACTAGATATCACAAAGAAACAGAAATTAGAACTAATTAACAACTATAACAGTGAAATGCCAAATTGGTTAAAAATGCTTACAAAAGCTTCCAAGCTCAAATCTGAGATCAAGGACTAGTGAACACCCCTATAAGCTTACCAATAAGCTACTAACCCAAGGCCATCCATGATTTACCTTGATCCAGCTTTGTACATCATCTCCAAGTGATTTTTGATTTTTCAAGTATTTAATTTGGATTTTTGGTGATTTTCTGTTTTTGACTCTAAACTGATTTTAAGTGTATCTAAAAGCTTGATTAAGCTTTCTAGGAGCTTAAGTGTACTATATCAGTCCATACAAACAACAAACAACAACATTTGAACCAACATTAGATTTTGCATAAACATGAGAATTTGCATAAACTTGAGAAATGATTAAGACTTGAAATTGCTAATTGGAAAAGCTTTACAATACACTAGAATACTTAAAACAGAATGCTTGAAGGATTTAAATTACACTTTAACTTGAAAAACACTTAAACGACATTAAGAAATTAAAAATACTCTACATACATTGATACATTGCATTTTATCTCTCCTTTATAGACTTTTCAGCATCCTTGATGTCCTCTGAATGTTTCCCACCACATCTGAGCCCTTGGATCACTCAAAATAATCAGAACCGTCCACATGTGATTTTTGGCGCCAAATATTCTTCAAAGCAGGTTTTTGCTTTAATGAGGGTTTGGTTTCAATCAATTAAGGGATTTGTTGTTTAGAGGATGTGGAGGGAACATAGCATGGAGGGGGAGTTGAAAAAGGTGGAAAACCAGGACTGGTTTTGGTGTTTCAGGTTTGGGAGAGGCGATGCTACAGTAACAGCTGTTTTGGGCGGCTTTTTTTCTTCGTTTGACCTGCGTTGACCGAAGCTTTAATAACAAAGGGGGTCACAATTGGTTTGGCTGGGGTCAAAAGGAGTTTTGAACTGTGGCTCAAGGTCAAGACCAAGGTCCAAGGGTATTGATAGATTTGGGCTTGGATATACAATTGGGCCAGCTGGTTATGTTTTGGGTTTGGATTGGATTTATTAATAAGGATCCGTTTGGTTTAGTATAAATATCAAGGACTAAAAATGTAATTCAACCAAACTTCAAGGACTGAAAATGCCACCTTTCCAAACTTATCACAAGGACCAAATTTGACAATCATTGATAGAACAAGGACCCTTTTTGCATAAAATCTATTTTTTTTAAAAGTCCAAGGACTAATTTTGCAAAATTTCAAAGTTTAAGGACCTTTCTTGCCAATTGGCCAAAGAATCATTCAAGGATCATTTTAAACAACTTAGAAGATTTCAGGGACCTTGAATGATAAATTTCCACATTTTGATATTTCAGGGACTAGATTTGACAACTTTTAAAACTTGGGGGACTAAAACTGCCAATTTTGCAAACTTGATACATTTTTCATCTGATTTTGATATTTTTGCATTTAAAACACATAAAACACTGATTTGTGATATTTTGATCATTTTGATGTGTTTCTGAGTGTTTTCAGATGATTTTGCAGTTTAGATTATGTAAAAATGATGAGTATTTGGACACTCATCAATCCCCCACACTGAGATATTGCTAGTCCCTAGCAATGATTTGAGAAAACTTTAATGGATTTTAAAAACTCTTTACCAAAAGCCATCACTTCTGGAGTAGCCAATTGTTTTGATTCAAGTAAGAATCTTGGTACAACGATAACCAAATGATTTTGAGCAAATCATAAGCCTATAACGGATTTGATTTGTCTTTACCAGAAGCCGTACCCTTCTGGACTAGCCAACTCTTAGATAAATTATCAGAATTATCTTTGGTGAGCTGAATACCAATTATGGATTTTCCACTGCCTTTACCACAAGCCATAACCTTGCGGGCTAGCCAACTCATTCATCTTTTTAGGATGATGGTGAGTTGAGGAACCATACAATTTTGGGCAAATTGCAAGCCATATAAACGGATTTGAGCAATCTTTACCAAGAGCCGTTTGCTCCTGGATTAGCCAATCCTTTAGTCTTATCAGACAATGGCGGACTGATAACCAAGCTGAGTAAGTGTATAACACTTACTCCAAAAAAAAATTTGGCCAAAAACGGGGGAATTGGGTAAATAATACATGAAATTCGTGAGAATTCCCCCCCACACTTAGAAATGAATATTGCCCTCAATATTCAAAGTACCGGCGGTTATGCCGAAACAAAGAACGTAAAAGGGAAATATAACGGCCATTTATTTAGAAGAAGATTTTTTTTTTTTTTTTTTTTTTTTTTTTTTTTTTTTTTTTGAAACAGAATGAGAATATACAACAGCGTGGGGAGACTCCCCCACACTAGGGTGGTAGAAAGGGGGGTAAGAAGACAGAATTATGGGTGAAAACCCATATGGTGCATGCTAATGTTTTTGATTACCGAGTCACTAGCTTGACTCGATCCCCGCATTTATTGGTTCATGGGGAATGTTTGTAAATCTGGGACAACCACAGGGGGAATGTCCTCTCCAAAGTAATGCTTCACTCGATGACCATTCACTTTAAAATTAGGACCATCGGGATGAGATAACTCAACGGTACCATAAGGATAAACCTTAGCGATAGTGAATGGACCAGACCAACGGGACTTGAGCTTTCCCGAGAAAATCTTCAATCTTGAGTTGAAAAGAAGGACTCGATCACCAACGTTGAAAACGCGGTTCTTGATCTTGGAGTCATGAATCTTCTTTGTCTTATGCTTTATAGATTAAAGAGTTCTCATAAGCTTGATCACGAAGTTCATTTAGTTCATTCATTTGAACTTTTCTATGATCACCAGGCTGTCTGTATATCGAAGTTTGCATGCTTTAAGGCCCAGTAATGCCTTGTGCTCTAACTCGAATCGGAAGATGACATGCCTTTCCGTACACTAGCTTGTATGGAGTACACCCGATGGGTGTTTTGTAAGCTGTACGGAAGGCCCAGAGTGCGTCATCAAGCTTATCCGACCAGGATGCACGATTTTCGCCTACTGTCCTTTCAAGAATCCTTTTAATACCACGGTTTGAAACTTCCACCTGCCCACTTGTTTGGGGGTGGTATGCAGTAGAGAGACGGTGGGTAACACCATACTTTTGCATGACTCTTTCAAATTGGTCATTACAAAAATGTGTACCACGATCACTGATTATCGCTCTCGGAGTTCCAAACCTGGCAAACAGAGATTTCAAAAACTTCACAACAACTCGGGCATCATTGGTGGGTAAAGCTTTTGCTTCAACCCATTTTGACAGATAGTCAACAGCCACGAGTATGTACTTGTTACCACGAGAAGATGGAAATGGCCCCATGAAATCAATACCCCATATGTCAAATATCTCACAAACTTGAATGGCATTTTGTGGCATTTCATTCCTTTGAGAGATATTACCATGACGTTGACAAGTGTCACATGTTTTGACATAATCGTGGGCGTCCTTATAGATTGTGGGCCAATAGAACCCGGAATCAAACACCTTTTTGGCGGTGTAGTTTGGACTATGATGGCCCCCGGTGGGTCCAGCATGGCAAGCTGTGAGAATGTCAATAGCTTCCTGTCCATAAACACACCGTCGGATGACTTGATCCGCACAGATTTTGAACAAGAAAGGGTCATCCCAGAAATAATGTTTAACATCCTTGAAGAATTTATTCTTCTGCTGGGTCGACATCCCTTTCACAATGAAGTTACCCGCATGGTAATTTGCGAAGTCAGCAAACCATGTGGTGGTAGAATCTCCACGAAAAGAAACCGCATTGAGTGTCTCGAGAGGAAATGTTTCATTTATTTCCTTCTTCTCGAAGACATCTTGGTGAGGGTTTTCTAATCTGGACAGATGATCAGCAGCTAGATTCTCAGCTCCTTTTTTATCACGTATAATGATATCAAATTCCTGGAGGAGGAGAATCCAACGAAGTAATCTCGGCTTTGCATCTCGTTTTGCAAAGAGATATTTAAGAGCCGAGTGATCCGTATACACTACACATTTGGTCAGGATAAGATACGGCCGAAACTTCTCAAATGCATACACCACGGCTAATAGCTCTTTTTCTGTGGTGGTGTAATGAGTTTAAGCCTCAGTCATAGTCTTACTTGCGTAGTGAATAGGCTGAAAATGCTTATTTCTTCGTTGCCCTAGGACTGCGCCGATAGCAAAATCACTTGCATCGCACATGAGCTCAAAAGGCAAGTCCCAGTCGGGAGCAACGAGAATGGGTGCTTCTGTAAGCTTTTTCTTCAATGCTTCAAAAGCTACGATGCACTCGTGTGAGAAGATAAAAGGAGCATCCTTTTCAAGAAGATGGGTCATAGGCCCGGCGATTTTAGAAAAATCTTGAATGAATCTACGATAGAAACCGGCATGACCTAAAAAGCTCCTAACACCTTTGACGGTAGTAGGATGAGGTAATTTAGCAATAACATCGACTTTTGCTCTATCTACCTCAATCCCGTTCTTTGAAATCTTATGGCCAAGGACTATGCCTTCTTTGACCATAAAGTGGCTTTTCTCCCAGTTTAGACAAAGATTGGTGTCTTCACACCTTTGAAGCATTTTGTCTAAATGGAAGAGACATGATTGAAAAGAATCCCCAATGACCGAGAAGTCATCCATAAACACTTCCATTGTTTCCCCGATCATGTCGTGGAATATGGCCATCATACATCGTTGGAACGTGCCAGGAGCATTACATAAGCCAAAAGGCATACGTTTGTAGGCAAAAGTTCCGTATGGGCAAGTGAATGTGGTCTTCTCTTGATCCTGTGGATCAATGGGGATCTGAAAGTAACCCGAGAAACCATCAAGGAAGCAATAGTACTCATTCCCTGCTAATCTCTCAAGCATCTGGTCCATGAAGGGTAGAGGAAAATGGTCTTTACGGGTGGCGTCATTCAACTTACGATAGTCGATGCAAACACGCCATCCTGTAACCAATCGAGTTGGAATTAACTCGTTATCTTCATTTGTGATAACAGTAATGCCACCTTTTTCGGAACACAATGAATTGGGCTGACCCAAGGACTGTCTGAGATCGGGTAAATCAATCCTGCATCAAGAAGTTTGATAACCTCTTGTTTGATAACATCATGGATTTTTGGATTCACTCGTCTCTGATGTTGAACTGCTGGTTTAAAGTCATCCTCCATCAAGATTTTATGGGTACAAAACTCAGGGTTGATACCTTTGATGTCGGAGAGTTTCCAAGCAATTGCTTGCTTGTGTGACTTCAAGATTTTAATGAGAGCAGCTTTTTCATCTTTACTCAAATCTCGAGCAATAATGACGGGTAATTTATCATCACCCTCAAGGAATGCATACTCGAGATGAGGTGGTAAGTCCTTAAGTTCAACCTCAGGAAATTATTCAGTTTTCTCAACTGACTTGACTTCCTTATTATGAAGTTTGATGGGAGGGAGAGGAGGAGAAGTGTCCGGATTTGACACTTTCTTTAGAAGAATATCTCCCTCCAGATTAATCTCATTTTGATTAATCTCAACTGGGATTGAATCACTAGGATGAGGGGTTGATGATGGATCACCATTAAGCAACTTCTCAATAAGAAGTATGTCCCCCTCAATATCAATTGGAGCGTGATCAATTTCCCAAGGAACAGAATCACTAGCCAAGTATGCTTCAATCTCATCTAAGATGAAGTCGCTTCCCTCAAACGGAGTGAGAGAAGGAGTAGAATTGGCTATGATAGGCTGAGAAGATGTGGTGAAATCCCCACTCACAGAATTATGAGCATAACCAAGAACTTCTTGAGAGTACTCATCAGAAGCAACATCAATGATATCTATTCGGTTAACCGACTCAGAATCATAATTTGCGGAGTATCTCGAAGTTTGGTCAAGATTGAAGGTGACAGCTTCATTACCAACACGCAATGTGATTTCTTGCTCAAATACATCTATGAGAGCACGGCCCGTTCTCAGGAATCCTCGACCAACAATGAGAGGAACCCGATGATCGGTATCAAAATCAACAACCACGAAGTCAGCTGGGAAATGGAACTTTCCTACTTTCACAAATACGTCCTCAGCAATGCCAAGAGGACGGGATATGGAACGATCTGCAAGCTCGAGAGTCATGCATGTAGGAGTGAGTTCCGGAAGAGAAAGTTTCTTCCACACTGAATATGGCATAAGATTAATGCTTGCACCAAGATCTGCTAGGGCAAAGCATTCAACCATTCCTGGGAATACACAAGGTAAGAGGAATTTCCCAGGATCTCCAAGCTTTTCAGGAAGCTTCTTCAGAATAACTGCTGAGCAGTTCTCGTTAAGAGGAGTCTTTGCCATTTCAAACAGCTTTTCCTTATTGCTTAACATGTGTTTGAGAGTTGATGCAAACTTGGGCATCAGCATGATAGCATCCGCAAAGCTTATGTCAAAATGTAACTCTTGGAAAATTTGGAAAAATTTATCCATTTGATGACTAGCTTTCTCGCGGAGCTTTTGCTCATTCAAACGTGATGGGTAAGGAATAGAAGATTTGGATTTCTGTTTCTCAATAGGAGCTATAGGAGGTTCAAAAACAACTCCTGGATTGGACTGGGGTTTCTGGACAACTTGAGGTTGGACTACCGAAGGTTGGACGTGTGCGGTACTTCGTGGGCTAGAATTATGCACTTTGTCCGTAGTATCCTTGGTAACTTGACTCATTGGCACTGGTGGAGGAGGCATTGGAGTCGTAGGTCCATTGTGTTTTGGAGGTTCACTGTCCACTACCTTAGGGAGAGAAGAAGAAGTAGAGGTAGTAGGAACAGCGGGTCCAGTGTATGAAACACCACTTCGGGTTGTGATCGCCTTAGCATCGCCCCTCGGGTTAGCGATCGTGTTGCTCGGTAAAGTACTTGAGCCCGAGGGTCGATCATTTAAAGACTTCTTAAGATCAGCGATCTGACTGACCAACAACCTGTTCATTTCATCTTGGGATTTCATGAACTGCTTCAGTAACTCATCAGATGATGGTCCTGGAGGAGTAATGACGGGAGGAGCTGGAGGGACAATTTGAGGTCGTATGTTTTGATTATGACCAAAATTCCCTTGATTAGGATTCATATTCCCATGAAATTGATTCCCTCGATTGAAATTGTTTTGATGAAGGCTCCCCTGATGTTGGAAACCTTGATTGGGTCCAGGATAGAAATTACCTTGGTTTTGATAACCTTGGTTCATTCTTGGTTGGTTCTGATTCCGGTTGTGCATGTTATGATTCTGGTTGAAACCGGGTGGTGCTTGATTAGTGTTAGCACGGTAGTGTGGTTCATTTTGAGGACGGTATTGATTACCTCCTTGCTGTGAACTACCGGCTAGAGCATTTGCTTCAAAAGGACTACCATCGGTGGCAGTACAATTGTAGTAAGCATGAGGACCACCACAAGTGACACAACTCTCGACTTTCTTCACTTCAGCATGTGTTGGTGTCTGAGTGAAGGAAACTTTCTTCTGGTTAGCAAGAACCAAAGCCTGAACAATGTCTGTGAGTTTATCAATCTTAGCATCGGTGCTAGATGTACTCACGGGGGATGAAGAAGAAGAAGGTCCAGCATTAGACTGATATGTCTTAGCTCTGAAAGGACGGACCTGAGATTTGTTCTCAATGATCTGCAAGGCCTCTTTGGTGGTCTTGCTCAGGAAATTACCTCCCGCGGAGGCATTCAAAGAGTCTTGATTTGCCTGATTGAGACCATTGTAGAAAGTATCCATTTGCATTAACTCGGTAAAACCGTGATGCGGACACTTGCGAAGCAACTCTTTGTAACGATCCCATGCCTCCCCGAATGATTCATAAAATCTCTGAGAAAATTTCATTATCTCATTCTTAAGACTTGTGGTTCGGGATGGAGGATAGAACTCGTTAACGAACTTGGTGACAAGATCTTCCCATGTCTCTATAGAACGAGGGGGTTGTTTCTCAAGCCAATTCCGGGCTTGTCCCTCTATAGAAAATGGGAACAGAAGAAGCTTGATAGCTTCTTGTGGGACATTCTTGTACTTGATGGTAGATGCTATCTTGTTAAACCATCGAATGTGTGCATGAGGATCATCCCGCTCAAAACCATAGAATTGGCTTTGGGTTACTAGATTGAGCAACCCGGTTTTGAGCTCGAAAGTGTCAGCCACGATGGCTGGGACAACAATGGCATCTCCGTAACCCTCGATGGGTGCTTGGAGAAGCTCATTCATGGGTTTTTCTTCTGCCATTTCGACAGGAGGTGGTGGTGGTAGACGTTCCTCAGTCACGGCTGAAGGAGCTGAACGTCCTCTACGTCTGCGAGGAATGTTTCCAAGTTCTGAAAGTGGACTTGTAGAACTGGAAGAACGAGTGCGCATGCACTATGTATAAAAATCAATTTTCAAAACAAATGAGGCAAAACACAAGTGAACTTAACCAATAATCACAAATGAAATGGCTTCTTTGAAAAAGGTACACCAAATCACAAGTGACACAAAGGCAAGTTTTAAATCTGATGTTCGGGAACTTATTAATGGTCGCACCCCCAGTTAGGTAGTGCACTGCCTTGATTTGCGGTGGTTGATTTTTATGTATTCAATTAAGTACCACTAAAAAGACGTAGGTTAGATTTGTGCAGATGGGTTCAAAAACTTTTGGACAATATTTTTGTTATCGTCCCGTTTAACCAAATCGTATCTCTTCAAGAATCACCTTAAAAGAGAATACAAAATAGAAAACGTTCCGATTGTTTTGTTGTTTTATATTTTTTTGGTGTTTTAACACTTTAGGAAAAGTGTTAATGACTTTTTTTATTTTCTTATAACTTTACAAAAACTTTTTACAAATGGTGGGTATGTGCAACAATGGATCTGAAAATGGCTAAACACACGCTAAAGCCTCCCCGGCAGCGGCGCCAAAATTTTGATCTGTGCCAAACAGTCAAGTCTAAACAGACTTAAAACTGCTCAGACACAAATGCAATGAAGTCCTGGAGAATACAGTGGATTCCCGGGTCGTTTAGTCCCAAGGAGACTCAATGGTGTGTTAAACAAACTCAGAGGATAGAATGATCACTAAGGATAGTGATCTGTAAAGGTTTTGATTAGAAATTACACTACTGATTGATTTGGAATAGAATTGGACACAGAATTGGAAAGCACAACAATCAGAAAAAAAAGAAACGTAAACGTAAGTTTTAAAAACTACGTATACGCACAAAATAAAAAGTGAAAACTAAGAAATAAAAGACCTAAAAATATAAAAATGACATTTTTGGAATCCTAAAAATAAAAGAAAATTATTAGAAAAAGAAAATTATTTTTAACACTATTTAATTAATTATTATTAATTAAAAACTATTTTAACTATTTAATAAATACTCTAAAATAAAAGAAAATAGGAAATAAGGCTAGAAAAATAAACTTATGATTCTGAAAAATCTAAAATACTATAAAACTAATTTTAAAACTAAAAATATATTTTTCACACTTTTTATATATTTATTACTAATTAATAACTATTTAAAATACACTTAATTACTAGAAAATATAAAATAAACTTGGAAAAATAAAATTTTAACTTTGAAAAATCTAAAATATGATAAAACTAATTTTAAAACAGAAAAGATATTTTTTATGCTTTTTATATATTTATTACTAATTAATTACTATTTTTAACTAATAAAAATTATAATAAATACTAAAAAGATAGAGAAAAATATGAAACTTTTTCTAAAAATCCTATATGATGACAGAAACCTAAGAAAAAGAGAAAAACAAGATTTTCTTATTAAAAAGTTGAAAAGAAAAATCAAAAAGCTAAAAAATCTTAAATAAACGCTATCACTATTTTTATATTGATGTTTTTCTGGATTTTCTTTTTGAAAACTACTTATATACTAATAATATGAAACTTTAATAAAGACAAAAAATTTACAAAACACAAATAAGCTGATTTGATGGCTTATGAATCCAACAGTGGCTAAAATAGCTTATTTGGATGAAATAAGCTCAAATAAGGTTGCACACTGAAACAAAGGATAAAAATGGATGCAAGCAATCTATAAGAACTGAAATGAAGCTAGAAAATACAAAGGAGCACACTGAAAAGCTTATAAATAAGCAATAAGCACTTATGATGAAGACAGAAATGGGACAAACTAGAGGCTTGTTGCAGCCCTAGTAAACAAGCTCCAAAATGAAATCTTAGGTTTGACAATCCAAGAGGACCAGGCTGGCTTTCCAAAGAACCAGAGAACACAAGATTTGAAGCACTAATAAGCTCAATGCAAGCTTATCAATATGGGCTTATGTTCTGTGCACAGGACAGATTATTGGAACAGGTACTCACAAGAAACTAAGAAATAAGCACTCAAAAAGTTAAAAAACCAAGAACTAGCATTTTTGTATTTTTTGTTTACCAACTAGACTATAATACCCTAAGAGCTTATAAGCTGAATCTCTTTAATAAACCCACAGTGAAATTCCAAATTTTATTCAAAAATGACCTTAAGAGATTTTGACTTTTTGATAAAAACCAAAATGTTGACTAAGATGGATTTTGATTTGATATTAAGCACTGATGATGTTGTTTTAAGGTATGTTAAGACTGAATAGAGCAAGATTAACAACTTTTAAACACAAAATCAAGATTCTATATCCTAAACATCCAACAGTGACTGCACAAATAAGGATTTGAAGAATTTTTGACTTTTTGCTATTGAGAACTGGTTCTTGTGACTAAAATCAGTTATATAGACCTATTTAGACAGATTTCCAACAAAGCCAATGATCAGAGAACCTTTGAACACAAAAAACCAAACACCCTTTTAGATGGCTGTTTTGAAGTTTTATAAAGCAATTCACAATTTTAAACCATAAACTTGATTGAAGACTCTATATAATCATTAACTAAGACTAAACAAGCTTGAATCCACACTAATAATAACTTAAAACTAAGAAATTAGACTTAAGCTATTATGACTGCCTAAATAAGATTTTAAGGCAACTATGAATTCCAAAGAACAGGCTACTGATTTTAATGATCAAAAACACTAATTTATAACTAGTAAACAAATAGAAACAGAATTTAGAGCTAATAAACAAGTGTAACAATAAAATGCCAAAATGGCTAAAAATGCTTACAAGAGCTTCCAAGCTTAAAACTGAGAAATAGGATCTAAAACCAATTCCTATAGCTTCCCAAGAAGCACTATACCAAGGCCATCCAATATCAACCTTGCTCCAGCCTTCTTGTACCTTTCACCATGATTTTTTATTTTTCAAGTATTTAATTTGGATTTTTGGTAATTTTTGATTTTTGATGCTAGACTGGATTTTTGGATATCTAAAAGCTTGATTAAGCTTTCTAGGAGCTTAAGTGACCTATTCTAGTCCATACAAACAACTGAAAACATCATTTGAACCAACATTAGATTTTGCATAAACATAAGAATTTGCATAAACTTGAGAAATAGTTAAAACTTGAAATTGCTAATTGAAAAGGCTTTACAATACACTAGAATACTTAAAACAGAATGCTTGAAGGATTTAAATTACACTTTTACTTGAAAATTACTTAAACGACATTAAAACATTAAAAATACACTACATACTTTGATATATTGCATTCTATCTCTCCTTTATAGACTTTCTTGCATCTCTGATATCCTCTGAATCTTTCCCACCAAATTCTAGCCTTTGGATCACTCAAAATAATCAGAACCGTCCACATGTTATTTTTGGCGCCAAATAATTCTTCAAAGCAGGTTTAAGCTTTAATGAGGTTTGGTTGGATCAATTAAGAGTATTTGGAGTTTAGAGGATGTGGAGGGGACATGGTATGGAGGGGGGTTGAAAATGGGTAGAAAACCAGGACTGGTTTTGGGTATACAGAGGGGAAAGAGATGGGTGAACAGTGCCTGGTTTTGGGCGCGTATTTCTCTGGGTTGACTTTCTTTGACCACAGCTTAATAACATGGGGGGGTCAAAATTGGTTTGGCTGGGGTCAGAATGGATTGTGACCTGGCTCAAGGGTGGGGGTCAAGGGCCAAGGGTCAAGCCAAAGGGTTGGGCTTGATATTGTTGGGCCGGATGGTTATGTTTTGGGTTTGGATTGGATTTATTAATAAGGATCCGTTTGGTTAAGTTATAACAATAAGGACCAAAAGTGTAATTCACCCAAACTTCAAGGACTGATCTTGCAATTTTTTCAAACTTCTCACAAGGACCTATTTTGACAAACTTTGATAAAACAAGGACCCTTTTTGCATAAAATCTATTTTTAAAGTCCAAGGACTATTTTTGCAATTTTTCAAAGTTTGAGGACCTTTCTTGCCAATTGACCACAAAGTCATTCAAGGATCATTTTAAACAACTTAGAATACTTCAGGGACCTTGAATGATAAATTTCCACATTTTTGAATTCCAGGGACTAGATTTGACAACTTTCAAAACTTGGGGGACTAAAACTGCCAATTTTGCAAACTTGATACATTTTTCATCTGATTTTGATATTTTTGCAATTAAAACACATAAAACACTGATTTGTGATATTTTTATCATTTTGATGTGTTTCTGAGTGTTTTCAGATGATTTTGCAGTTTAGATTACACAAAAATGATGAGTATTTAGACACTCATCAGCCTCCCACGAAGCGCTTTTCTTTATTTATGAGTCTTGTAGCTAGACTCGTAGTCGTGCTCCTACGTGACTTCATTTCCGTCATCTTCTTCCTCATGACGGTCTCTAGTGGTTGGTTCCATGTTGTAGAAGTGCCCTATGATACACCTTTCTAAGAGTTCTTCCTCTCCCCACTCATTTCTATATTCCGGTCCTAAGTTCAAGCCGTCCTTATAGAATCCGAAAATCTTAGCCATAACATAATCTACTCCTTTTTCCTTATTCTCATTATTCCTATAATAGACCGACAGTTTAAGTTCCTTTTCATCATTAGAGAGTGATGAAAACTTCTCAATCTTAAACGGCATTTGGTAAGCTATGTCGTCGGTCTCATCCTTGAATCGCACTATTCCTAATGAGGGATCATAAGTCATCCTGGTGTTTTCTATGAAAGGTTTTCCTAGAATAACGTGGGACAAGCTAGGATCTATGGCCGTGCTAATATCATCCACAATTATGAAGTCTGTAGGAAACGTGAAACTACCTACATAAACGGGCAATCCCTTAACTCTTCCAAGAAAATTGCAACTAACCCTAGGATTATCAGGATCTTGCCTAGTTAGGATAGGCTTCTTCATCACCCAATTGTAGTAGGTGCTAGTCATTATGTTAATTGGGGACTTGCGATCAATGTAGGCCTTTGCCACGAAAAGGTGTCCTATGCAACATGGTATGTTAAGATTCCAAGGGTTTTCCAAACTTGATCGTAGGGCTTTTCCTAACATACATGTGACGGAGGTCACGCACTAAGTGAGGGTGGCGAGATAGTTCTTCTTCCATAGGAAACTTATTGAAATAGTCATTGTCTACTTCATTCACTTCCTCGGTTGTTTCATTCGTCGGTGTTTCCTTAACCTCAAGTATCATCTCATGGTTCGCTTCGTCATTTGTTCTATTAGGTTTCACTAAGGCGATGGTATTGACGAATTGAACGTGCTTAGCTAACTTACTTGGGTCCTTAATCTCTACACCGGAAGGCTCGGGAGTTGAGATAGCATTAACCTTCCTATCACTATTGGTCATGGCTTTCAAAAGGTTATCTATCTTCCTATCCATTTCGGCTTGTTTTTGGTTAAAGCGGTCCGAGAGCTTAGCTATTTGGGCTTCTTGGGATGCGACTAGGTTTTGCAACATCCCTTCAATGTTTTGTTGGTTAGGACCGTGAGATGGGGGCCATGAGAAATCATTGGAGGTGAATTCTTTGGTTTGTCCCCAATAGAAGTCGGGCTTGCCCTTCCATGCTTCTCGGGTTTCATTGAAATTCCTAGGTCCGGGTATTGTTGGGAATCTTCCTCCCGTTCCATTAATACGCGAGGATGCGTAGTCAACGGAAGCATGTTCGGGGGATCGGGTGCAAGTGCGCGTGTTATGAGGATCACTACACGGCTCACATGAGAAAGAAACTTTGTTCACATGGCGTGAAGACTTAGGATGTTCGTAGGAACTCATTAGGAATTTAACTTGATCTTTAAGTTCGATCATCCTACGATCGGAAGATTGTGAGTCAATGGGAGGCAAGAAGATTGCCTTAAATGTTTTGGGCAACTCACGGGGGTCATTCCAACTTTCGTTGTCATAGAGAACAAGATCCTCTATTATACCCCATGATTCTTCCGCGGTGAGATCACTAAGTTTTCCACCGGCCGCTTGGTCAATGGATCGCTTGGTGGGGAAGTTGACATGATCATAAAAGATTTGGACTAGGAGCCAAAGATCAATGCCGTGATGAGGCACTTTATGAAGTAAGTCCTTGAATCGAGTCCATGCTTCGTAGAGAGATTCACCTTGACGTTGTTGGAACATCAAGATGACATTCCTAAGCTTAGTGGTTCTCCCCGGTGGGAAAAATTGAGCAAGGAAGCGAAAGGTGAGATCATCCCAACTTGAGATGGAGCCGGCGGGAAGTCGCTCAAGCCAATTACTAGCTTGGTCCCGTAGAGAGAATTGGAAGAGACGCAGACGCGTGGTCTCCCGAGTAGTAGCATCAAGGTCGATGGAATCGACAATTTTAAGGAAATCCCTTAGATGCTGATTTGGATCTTCGGAACGAAGTCCAGGGAATGCACATCCGTTTTGCACCAACCGGATGGTGTCGGATCGCAGGGCCGTAGTTTGGGCTTGGTCGGGAAGCTCAATGGTGTTCCTATAGCCTAGGTGGCTTGGTCTCGAGTATTCACCAAGAGTACGGGCTCTTGGCGGGTCATTTGGTGGTTGGTTGATGAATGTTGGGTGGTTATCACCTTCCATGATGAAAAGTGATGGGGTTACGAACAAAGGTCACGAAGAAGGGGGATAGACTACGAGAAAGCTAAAAATGAGAAAATTTTACTTGATAGGAATCAAGCAAAGAAACCTAAACGTGGTGGACTACTAACTAGCTATTCTATTCCCCGGCAGCGGGGCCAAAAACTTGATAACGCTGCACACGTCGTTCGGGGTCAAAGGAACTTCCTTTTCTTCGAGCAAGTTTTATAACACCCTAGGCAGTGAACCTAATCATTGTAGTGTAGCATTAGGATAAGCCACGGGTATTGATATCGTTCTCTAGGGGAATATGAATGCTAGTGAGAAGTTACTACGCTAAGGTTGGGGTTGAGGAAGATTATTTTTTTTATCTTTTTATGTTTTTTAGAAAATGGAAAGGTACGAATCTCGGGATTTAGATTTGGGGGTTGGTATTTCTACCGATTACTCTACTTATCTAATTATCTAATCTAAGGTGTATGTAGTCTATGTCTAATTATTGTGTGCTCGTATGATGGTTTAAAGATGTGTTTACTTAGGTTTTATTACTCCTTAATTATCTCCTATTGATGGTTGAATTGTCACGTCCTTATTCTTAATCGCGTTGTGTGTCTAAAGTTGTAGGGTATGCGTTTGTCCCTAACTCTTTGAACTTACCAAATGGTCTCGTCTACAAAAACCTCTAGGAATTATAAACTCTAACTCTAAGGCACTCTTTGGATGGTTTAGCCTACAACTGCTCTAAGTGTTATAGTCTAAGGTTCGCAAAGATTAATCAAGCATTAATTACACAACGAATGACCTATCGCATTACTAGATCATTAACAATTAAGATAAGAGACAACCAATCAATATTTAATAATTAAGTTTCATATTCCCGCAAGCATACACACAAGTAATTGAAGACATAATTGAATTAATGAAGTAAAACACTTATCTTGATGTAAGATAGGGTTTGGAACCCTAAAATACTGTACAAGACAGCCTTGGTTCGGTTTAGGTTTTTACTCCAAAAGACTACACCCTAAAACTGAAAAATTCGGATTCTATATATAATATTACAATTGCGACGGCGTCACCTTATGAATTGTGACGCCGTTGGGTCGCCGTCATTAGGGTTTTGTCTTGGCCACGTTAGTCTTGCGACAGCGTCACCTTGTGCTTGTGACGCCGTCCCTTTCAGTCTCTGACGCCGTCTGGATCAAATCTAGGCCGTCTGAGTTGCGACGGCCTTCTCTTTTAAAGCCTGACACCGTCTCTTAAAAATAAGCAATTTGGCTACTGTCCCGTCGCAGAAGTGCTCCGACGGCGTCGCAGTTAAGCAATGACGCCGTCCCCTTGTATTTTAGCAGCTTGAGTGTCTCGATTCTTGTCTTTGCCCATTTTCTTCGTATATCCGCGCCTTTTCGTCCAAATAAGTCCCATTCCAGCAATTTGCCTTCAAGAGACCTAAAAAGTGAAAAGGAACGATATTAAGTAATAACGGATACAAAAGTGATCAAATAAGGGCTTAAACGACCCCTCAAAAAGGTATATTTTAAAATCTTATCACTCACTGCAACAAAGCAAATACTCATATACCTGAAGAGTACTCTTAGTCTAGGTCTGTAATACCAAATATGGCCAGGATTTGATCTCAAAGGGTACTCAAAATCAGACTATGCATGATGCAATATGGACAGAAAAAGCACCTTAGGTTCTTGTCAAAAACTTGGTGGAAAGTTGGTACATTGAAGTGCCAAGAAAGAATAGTGAGTGGCAATGTCATCCACTAAAGTTGAATATGTAGCTGTTGTTAGGTGTTGTGCAAATGCACTTTGAATGAAAAGTCAACTCAGTGATAAACATTCATTACAAGATGGTACTTATCTTCTATGACAATACCAGTGTAGTTGCCATCTCAAACAACCCAATTCTTCACTCTAGAACCAAGCAAATTGATATCATATATCATTTCATCAGGGATCATATCATGAAAGATGATATTGAATTACACTTCATTCCCACTGAGTATCAATTGGCTGATATCTTCACCAAACCTCTGAAAGAACAACCCTTCAACAGACGGAAGGTTGAACTTGGTATGATCAATAGTTGTTAATACAAATAAGCCATAAAAACGTTTATTAATATTTTACAATCTTCTAATGTTTTGTGGATAACAAACGTAAAATTATTTTAACGAAACAAATAAAATACGTAAATGGTTTGAGCCAATAGTTTACTAACACACTTACGTTTTTATATAAAACACTAAACAAGTAATAGTGTTTTCATGTTATAGTAATGCATATGTATAACAACTAGTGTTTAAATAATAGGTATATATATACATACTTAGTATGTATTGTAATGGGTAAGAATCTAAGCACTTAACCCATTAACTAGATACATTGAATGTAGTTGGAAAAAACCCAAAGTCCATGACCCATACCCATGGAGCATGATCCATAACCCATTACCCATTGCAAGACATCATGCATGAAGTCATAATGGGTATTATCCATAACCCGTGGAGCTAACCCATGACCCATTGACTAGATGCATTGCATCTTCTAGATATATTGTATCTCTTTGGATACCCATGATCCAAATTCCATAACCTATGACCCATGACCCACAACCCATTTAGGAGGAGCGTCCCACGGATCCCTAGGAATACACAGGACGGATCCCTCAAGCAAGGGATCCGTGGAACAGTAGTGATTTTTTGTCAATAAATCGTGAGCCATTTCTTGATTGTAACTTACCCCTTTCACACACATTCTCTCTTAGTGTTGTAAACTCTCTAACCTCAGATCCAAAGGATCTTTCTATGTAGTTTTATGTTTGTGTGATTCTCTAGGTTCCTTTTAAAGGCGAGATCACCACCTCTTGAAGTCGAGCAAGCTCAAGTCCATGGGTTTCCAAGCTTCATCATCATCAAGACTACTGATGTTATCTTGTTGATAGTTCTTTCTTCTCTCATTAGAAGTGTTGTGTTGAAGACATAGGTGAAAGATGTCTAAAGGGTCAAGTCGAAGGCATTAGTGAAAGGTGCCGAAGATCTAAGTCAAAGGCATTATTGAAGAGTGCCGAAAGTCCGTGTTGAAGGCATTAGGGAAGGGTGCCTAGGTTTCGTGCCAAAGGCATTAGTAAAAGGTGCCTAGGGTGTACATTCGATATGGTGCATCGATGTACAAGTTAGATTAGTTTGGTGTCAAAGGATATTGATATCCTTGTTGATGTTGTCATAAGGAGTGGATCTCCTTTTGGATAGGTGTTGTGAAGTGTTGGGTAGTAGTTCCTCCTTTGTAATGGAACTCGGTATCTAGCCTAGTACCAGATAAAATGTAGGCGATGTTGTGATAGGTTTGGTTCTACCTCGTGGAAGAACCCGGTGTCTAGCCTTGTATCGGATAAAGAGTAGGCGACGTTGTGAAGGCTTCTCCTCCACAATGAGTTTGTGTTGTGTAGTGATTACGAACTCTCGAGTAGGTAACTCGGGGAGTGGAGTAGGGCAAGGAAGGTGTCCTTGTAGCTTCTTACTCTTTATCTTTGCTTTACATATTTATATGCTTATCTATCAACATCCAACACACACATTTATATAGATTGACATAAGTCGATCTAAATAGTTTAAAACGAAGTTTTATTTGGTAAAACTATTCACCCCCCCCCCCTTTCTAGTTTTCCACAATTGGTACCAGAGCTACGTTACCAAATTTTTAGAGTATATTTTACTTTAAAAACTTGACACGATCTGTGTATAATTGAAAACTACAAAGAAGGTTTTTACAAAAACAAACACCATGTCTTAAAAACACTTTTGTAGGATGTTGATTGGATGACAACATCATATTTTTTATTTTCTTATTTTATCTTACAAAATTTCACGAACCTTTCTTGTCATTTGTTTAGTTAAAGCTCATTTTAATCAAGTCATAGGAATTCCTTGGTAACAAGATTACCTTTCCTAAGAAGGTATCTTAAAACTACCACCTAGATCTCGAAGGAACCGGAGTTGTCTATTGACCTTTTTTTTGTCAAAAGAAAAGGACACTCATAATTGCATCAGAGGTATGACTTTCCTATAACCTATCTCTAAATAACATTAGCTTCGAATAAGTATGATTGCATAGGAATCTATATGGTTATTTTCTTTTTCTAGTTTTAACATATGCTTTAGTGATATTACGTGGCTTCATTAGGAAACCATCCTACATACGTGTTTCTCTTCCGTCTAAAATCTAGGTATATAAATATGTGTTATCCTAACCTAAATATCAAACCTTTCTAATAATAAAACAAAACACAAATCTCAAAAATTCCTCCTTCCCCATAAAACTTCCTCTGCTTGTCTCACAACCACTGATAACATCAAATAGTCCTGAATATTAAGTGTCAATTTCCCCCGATAATGCTCGTTATTTATATCATTTATATGGATTTACGCTGTTTCCATTGTTTTCCACTTTCAGGTAAATTACGAGCATTGGAGCTAAAGAGACGTGGAAATGGAAACACTACTAAAGATTTATCACAGTATGCTTATTTTGAAGAAGTTACGGCGTAACTCGTCTCTCACATTACACCGTAACTATTGCGTGACCCAGAAGTCCAACTAATCAAGAGGTAACGGCGTAACTCTTCCCAAAGGTTACGACGTAACTCCATTAGGTCAAAAGAGCTTCCACGCCGCTGATACTTACGCCGTAACTAGTGCATCACTTATGACGTAACCGAGTTTATTGAAGACTACGGCGTAACCACTTATAAGGTTACGCCGTAACTAGCAGATCTAGTGCATTTACGAAGAAATAGAAGGTTACGGCGTAACTCATCTATTGGTTACACCTTACGCCGTAACCTAGACCTGGCCTATAAATACCCCATGAATTCCAGCATTTCAAAGCATCCCATTCCACACACAACACTCTGAGAACGTGGGAAAAAACTCAGGGCAGGTCTAGGGAAGCATACGGAGCTGTTTCCAAGGGAGAAGTCACACCATTACGATAAGCTTTAGCGTTTAATATTTCTTTTACTTTCAATTCATGTATTTCGGACCTTTGAATATTGAATTGATTTGCATGATTAATATGAGCGGTAAGCACCCTTTGGTGCTAGCCTAGTTATGATTCCTTAATTGTTTTGTTTGCGTTTACCTTTACTTCCGTACAATTATTTCTAAGTGTATGCATGCATAGTTCTTTGGTAGTCACCCTTGGTTCGGTAGTTTTGAATGGCGATAGAGGCCAATTGCCTAGGAGATATGACCAACTGACCCTAGGTGAGCAGACTGAGATGGGAAGGGTAAGATATGACCAACTGACGACCCTTTCTACTTGTGCGATTTGACCAACTGATCACATATCGTTTGGATGAACTTAAGAATTGGGGGTGTAGTGTCTAAGTTCCTAACGGTCGGGCACTCACTATTTAGAATCTAGCATGTAGCGGTACTTAATGACTCGGCTTAGGGGACCAGGAACAACAGGACTTATGACGGTGCGCCTGATTTCTCCTGCGGTGGCATCTTTGCTGATAGGTTAGGGCGAATTGACCAAATGTTGTCCTCTCGAATTTGACCCTACCTGAAGTAATTGGAAGTAGGTAGACGTAGATATAACTAGCTAGGAGGATTGACTAGGTTAGCACCACTATTCCTCTATTGATTTCCCTTCACACATTTATTTGCTTTTATTTTATTTTCTTCATTAGTAGTTTAATTAATTAAAACCCTATCAAACCATTATTATTCTGTGACAATTAGACTTAGCAATAATCCAACACACATAGCTCTTGGGACGACCTCAGCTTTACCATTCACTACACTACACACGACTAGGTACACTGCCCGTTAGTGCATTAGGGTAGACCATAGGTATAGCGAGACACTATAAATATTAAGACCTGGTCAATAAAACCTGCATCAAGTTTTTGGCGCCGCTGCCGAGGAGCTATTTTATGATTTCATATTAAGTCTTTTTTTTTTTTTTTTTTTGATAATGTCAGGATACAAGACTCGCAGCTCTAGGCCCTTTCTGGCTACCCCATTTGTTGACCCGGAAAAGCAATTTTGAAAAAGGAAGATCTATTCTCCAGTTCCTATTCACAACATCTTCTCATTTTACGAATCAGACCAGTCGGACACAGAACCAGAGGTCATCAATGGAAATAATATCGATGACCTAACCATGGAGCAATATTTGGACCGACCAAATGATAACTGCCAACGAAGCTTCACTAAGGATTCTCCTACCGAAAATTACTCCATCCCAGATCATATTATTCGAGAGTTACATGAGCTTAAGTTTTCTAGAGATGAAGATGAGGACGTTCAGGATCACGTAAATGAAGTTCTCCACTTATCCTCTCTTTTCAACGTCAGGGGTACTCCAAGTTATTCAGTCACTGCAAGGATTTTTCCTATGACTCTTACTGGAACAGCAAAAAGATGGTATAGCAAACTTCCTAGTGAAAGTAAAGAAGCATGGGGAAAACTAAGAAAGGAGTTCGTCCAACAATTTTGCCCTCCTTCAAAAATGGCTAAGCTTCTCGGGAAAATCTATCAATTCGTGCAGATTGGAGAAGAAACGCTCTACCAAGCATGGAAAAGATTTAATGAGCTTCTCTATCGATTCCCTACTCATGATTTAAACAAACATTAGATCGTATACGTCATCTATCAGGGGATTAATACGCGAACACGAGAACTCCTTGATTCACCAAGACCTATTCCTAGCATGACTCCTGATCAGGCCTTGAAATGTATTCAAGGGATTTCTGAACATTGCTACAAGTGGCACATGGATACAGGATACGGACCGACAGATAAGTTCAATCATAAGGTAATGAAGACAATAACGAAGCAAGAATACAATTACGGGGAAATTTTTGAAAAACGTAGGTTGGAAAGATAAGCTGAAGCATGTAGGGTTGAGAAGGTTAAAAGTGTATTTGAGACCAATACCGGGAACAATCTTGAGAAAAAGATTCTTGACCACATCAAAGAATCAAAAGAGCACGGCGATAGGATAGAAAAAAATGATGAAAGCATTCGTGAATAATACAGTCTCTTCTATTAAAATTCACGATGATAGGATAAAGAGATTAGAGAAAAGTGTTAGTTCATGTTCAGAAGCCATCTCTGATTACCTAGCAGCTCGGGAGGAAGAAGTTGTCCACACTGTAGAAACTATCCTCGAAGAACCTTTAACCTTTTCAGAAAAGGTTAAGCGACGGATCAGCATGGAGAAACAATCACTTTTGGACCAAACTTTGCTGGTAAACCCTCCTACTAATGATTCTGATAATACTAATCGTCATGATATTACGCGGGAATTAAGTTATGATGAGACTATTCGCCTCAACGAAAGATGCTCAGCGGTTTTGAGGAACGAGCTACCACAAAAGGAAAAAGATCCAGGATGCTTTACTCTCCCTTGCTATATCGGGAGCTAAACATGTGTAAAGCTCTTGCAGATCTTGGAGCTAGTATTAGCATAATGCCTCGTTCGATTTTTTTGCGTAAGGGAATTGGCAACTTAAAACCGGCCAAGATGAAAATTGAAATGGCTGATCGATCCATGCAATCGCCATTAGGAATTGTTGAAAATGTATTGGTGAAGATTAAGAGATTCCTTTTCCCATTGGATTTTGTGATTCTTCACATTCTGGAAGACAACAGGATACCTGTCATTTTAGGAAGACCCATGCTTGCTACTGCTCACACTAATGTGGATGTCTTTGCCGGAAAATTGACTCTGGAAGCGAATGGAGAGATCGCCACATTCGGACCTAATGAACATTTGTCTACCCCAGAGAAGGTGTGTGCAATTAACCCAGTGGGGAATTTTGGTGAAGCCCTTGAAAAGTTTCTTAGCGACCCCCCGGATCCTGGAGAGGTTGACTCGGGGAAGGATTTTGATGTTTTCGTGAATTTTGAGGAAGAGGATAACTTAGGATTAATTGCTGAAGACCTCTCAAGTGATGTCGAGATGACCCATTGGCAAGACAACTCCGAAAAAATATTCTTGCAATCGGACCAACCACAATTTTATGAGATGGGGGCACGTATCCATCATAGGAATCCCTATTATCTGAAAATCTCGTGCAAAATCGAGTTCATTGATTTTCACCCATTTATCGACACAGATTCCCCAGTCAATATTATCTCTAAGGAATGCTACAAGCAGGTCATGGAGAAGGAGCTTGATTACAAAGGAAACAACTTCCTCGGAATAGCAACAAACGTACGTGTTTTTGTAGGACCTCACTCATTTCTAGTCGACTTTGTGGTTTTGGATGATGTTAGCGAGTTCATGTCAGATGGGCTGACTGGGGTAATTTTCAAAAAACCTTTCAAAGAAATATTTGGGCTTGATAAAAATGAGAAGGAAGGACTGGTTTGGTTAAATATTGGCGATGATAAAACTGTTTTCAAAATGCCAAGGACTGTCAAAAATTTAAAAAATTGGACTAAAAAACAGTTAAGTTATGCTCGGCCGCTGCTTGGTATTAGCGAAGAAGATAAATCCAAAGGATTTGATCACCCCTACCAAAAGATCAAAAACTTTTACTTAGGGTGTTTTGAACTTGGAGAAGGATACAAACGGGATGAGAATTTGATCAGATGGCTTCAACATAGAGATTGCACAGTCCACGAGATGACAAACAAGTACTGGTAGCCCACGACTCTGAGTCTAACTTAAAGACTCGTTAATAAAGAAAAGTGCTCTTTCGGGAGACAACCCGAATTATCCCTTTCTTTTGTTTTTATTTCCTTTCTGTTGGGTTTTATGTTTTCTAACCATTTTTGCAGGAGACAAAGAAGTAATTACTGCTGCAGTTGCTGATCTGAACAGAATTACGACGTAACTCATCTTGGTGATTACGCCATAACCAACATTTTAGCAGCATAATTCTTGACGCATTACCAATTACGACGTAATACCATCTCAGTGGGTACGCCATAACTATTCGCTTCACAACTCATATCAGGTTTTACCAATTACGGCGTAACTCTCTCATAAGAGTTACGACGTAACTCTCCTCTGCTTTAATTCTTTCATTTTTAAAAATAGTAACCTTTTATTAGTTTTTAAATGAACTTTGTGGGTGTGTTCCCTATAAACCCTCACGAGACTTCACTCGTCCACTTGGGACACCAAGTGGTTTAAAAGGCTTGTTGCATTCGCTAAATGCAACCGTAATTCCTACGAAAGTGAGTTAGGTTTGTTTTTCATTTTAATTTTTTTCTTTTTAGAATTATGCTTGTCGGTATTGTGATTTTAGGGATTAAAGTTTGTTCATGACGCTTAAACGAAGGCACGGTTCTTTCTTGTGGGCCTTCTTCTTTTTGGAGCAAATTTCAGGGAAGTTCTCGCTCTAATTCTACCTTTCTCTTCACCTTTATTTTAATGCCTAGTACAAAAGGGACTTTGTACAATTCAAGTGGGGGGACGGGAGTAGAATTATCTCTTGAACTTTATTTCGCCCTCATTTTTCTAGTTTATTTTGAAAAATTATGCCATTTTTAAAATTTTGACATGTTTTTCCGAACCTAACTAGATTAGACCATAGCCGAGCACATACAACCCTTGATATTATATGGTGAGATTAGCCTTATCCGTTTCCAATATTTTACCCCAAATCCACCAAATTATGAGTGTGCCGGTAGCTTGTAAACTTTAGAACTCGGCCTTTGCATCATTTCGAGACCATAGACGAGGTATGTTGAGTTAGCTCGATGTATTTGGACTTTTCAGTTTTAGAAGGCAGTATTATAGGATTATCACCCAAACAGCCTACCATTGTGAGTCTATCGATTAGTCACCTCGACTTTTCGACCCCCATGTGAAACCCTTTTGTTGCACTCCCCTTTAGTGCAAGATACCCCTAGATAGACCCTTCTGAGCCATTCCTTTCATTTTGTCAACCCAATATATTGTTTCGTTACACCCTTACACCTTAGCCTACCCTGTAGTCTTTATTTGTAATTGGGAAATCATCATTTGCCTAAGTTCAAGGTTCGAGTGAAGAGGTTTGGAAATCACGCTTTCATCGACAACAATTATGACGATCATTGAAGACCCCCCGAATTCCCATTGTTCATCTCAAGTGGGGGGATGTTATGTTATTATGCTATGTTCAAAAATAAAAATAGAAAATAAATAAAAAATAATAAAAAAAAGTTGATTGAGTTTTGATATTGTAAAGTGCGATGTTATAAGCACTATAGTATGAGCTTTATTGATTAGTATCGAGGAGGCCACCTCGGTCACATTAGAAGATTGGAGTTGGAGTTATACCAACTGAAGAAAAGGTAGTGTGCCCATCACAACGTCCTCTAATGATACATCTACCTTGCATTTCATGATCCGGTCTCTAGACTTCTAAGCTTGAACTTTGGGCGAACGGTAAGTGGTGATAACTTAGTTATAGATTTAGACTACCTGCTTATTTTTCATTTTACACCAATTATATATCCCATGTCTTATCCTACCCTTTAGTCATGATGCGTGTCTAGGTGATGCAGCAAGCAATCTTTGGTGTCTTGGCCATGGATTTGGTCATGTATCATTGATTTTGTCCACTTCGCCGTGACATGTTAGTAATGACGAGTCACCCCTTAACCTTTGTCGTGTCTACCCATATTGCCTTCGAGAATTGTTTAGCCCTTAACTCTAGTGGTGGAGATTTGTGTAACCACCAAGCTTATGATAGAATACATGCTATGACTGTGCGATTGAGTGATCACCCCGAAATTGACACTTAGAATAGTTGAGAGATTTGAGTGTTTGTTCCCTTTTCGTGAAGTGTTCGGCTTTGTTTTATTCTAGCATAAGGGATTTGTAAACTCATATTTTCCAGGTTTTGGGAGACATCTTTTTAGAAATCTATCTAATAAGGTCTACTTGAGGGCAAGCAGAGTTCAGGTGGGGGGATATTTGATAACATCAAATAGTCCTGAATATTAAGTGTCAATTTCCCCCGATAATGCTCGTTATTTATATCATTTATATGGATTTACACTTGTTTTCCATTGTTTTCCACTTTCAGGTAAATTACGAGAATTGGAGCTAAAGAGACGCGGAAATGGAAACATTACTAAAGATTTATCACAGTATGCTTATTTTGAAGAAGTTACGGCGTAACTCGTCTCTCTCATTACGCCGTAACTATTGCATGACCCAGAAGTCCAACTTATCAAGAGGTTACGGCGTAACTCTTCCCAAAGGTTACGACGTAACTCCATTAGGTCAAAAGATGTTCCACGCCACTGATACTTACGCCGTAACTACTGCATCACTTACGACGTAACCGAGTTTATTGAAGACTACAGCGTAACCACTTATAAGGTTACGCCGTAACTAGCAGATCTAGTGCATTTACGAAGAAATAGAAGGTTACGGCGTAACTCATCTATTGGTTACGCCGTAACCCAGACCTGGCCTATAAATACTCCACGAATTCCAACATTTCAAAGCTTCCCATTCCACACAGAACACTCTAAGAACATGGGAAAAAGCTTAGGGCTGGTCTAGGGAAGCATACGGAGCTGTTTCCAAGGGAGAAGTCACACCATTACGATAAGCTTTAGCGTTTATTATTTCTTTTACTTTCAATTCATGTATTTCGTACCTTTGAATATTGAATTGATTTGCATGATTACTATGAGGGGCTAAGCACCCTTTGGTGCTAGCCTAGTTATGATTCCTTAATTGTTTTGTTTGCGTTTACCTTTACTTCTGTACAATTATTTCTAAGTGTATGCATGCATAGTTCTTTGGTAGTCACCCTTGGTTCGGTAGTTTTGAATGGCGATAGAGGCCAATTGCCTAGGAGATATGACCAACTGACCCTAGGTGAGCGGACTGAGACAGGAAGGGTAAGATATGACCAACTGACGACCCTTTCTACTTGTGCGATTTGACCAACTGATCACCTATCGTTTGGATGAACTTAAGAATTGGGGGGTGTAGTGTCTAAGTTCCTAACGGCCGGGCACTCACTATTTAGAATCTAGCATGTAGCGGTACTTAATGAATCGACTTAGGGGACCAGGAACAACAGGACTTATGACGGTGCGCCTGATTTCTCCTGTGGTGGCATCTTTACTGATAGGTTAGGGCGAATTGACCAAATGTTGTCCTCTCGAATTTGACCCCACCTGAAGTAATTGGAAGTAGGTAGACGTAGATATAACTAGCTAGGAGGATTGACTAGGTTCGCACCACTATTCCTCTATTGATTTCCCTTCGCACATTTATTTGCTTTTATTTTATTTTCTGCATTAGTAGTTTAATTAATTAAAGCTCTATCAAACCATTATTATTCTGTGACAATTAGACTTAGTAATAATCCAACACACATAGCTCTTGGGACGACCTCGGCTTTACCATTCACTACACTACACAAGACCGGGTACACTGCCCGTTAGTGCATTAGGGTAGACCATAGGTATAGCGAGACACTATAAATATTAAGACCTGGTTAGTAAAACCTGCATCAACCACCAAACCTCATTTTTTTTCGAATCTTCCACTTTCAAAATACCTCTCATTTAAACTTCATCATCCTTCTCATCTCATCTCAAATCAAAACCAAGGAATAATTCCATCATCATGTTTTATATCGCCTTTGTGATCATCGTCTTTTCACTCATCGCTCTCGTGTATCCCATGATCATGTTTTCTCATAGAGACATGTACTTTGTGTTGTTAATCTACATTTGTATCATATATCCAATCCTTTGTATCGCTCATAACATTGAAATGAAATATTACTAATGTCTTTATCCCGTTTATTTCTCATAATGTGTTTGTCATTTTTTCTTTTCGTTCGTACCTTTCACCTTAACATACTTTCGAAATCTACAATGCATGCTTAAGTAGTAAATATTGTCTAAAACACACCTCCTTTTATAAACCTAAAAGTTGCAAAAATCAAATTTACATCAATATCATTTTTCTGTCACTGCAGATCCACGGATCCCTAAAGTTTAACTAGCCGGATCCCTTTTAAAATTGAACCAGGGGAACCGTGGAGCTGGGAAACAGAAACTCATGCAACATAAAAACCACTTCATAAAAACTTAGCATAAAAGGAAAAATTCTACTAGAATGTTAGTACAAAGTAAGTTAATTGTCATTGTTAATAAAAATAAGGGTAATCAAGTATAAACATTAGGAGATTATTTTCACCTATCAAATGTCCTCTCCTTTGATGCATCTCTTTATCCTAACTTGCTCATATAAATTATTCATTTCACTTCCATAGGTCTCATCATGACTGATGAGTATGAATTCGACTTTCAACTCACTTATGTCTACATTCCTAATATCTCCCTTGAACCCAACACACCTGGCAATCATGTTCGTGGGTTCAATAATCTCGAAACTCGCCACTTCCATGAAGGACATATTATTGACACACCTCTACTATACCAAGAAGGTATCAATACTTCATTCCGAACCATAGGACTAGAAGGCCTTCTCGGAATTAACGAGAAAATCTGTCCACGATTTGTGTTGGAATTCTTCCGTCAAGTTGAACTTGTTCGTAACGAGGATAGATCTCTATCACTATGGTTTTGGATCAAAAACCAAAATTTTGTCTTAACTCTTGGGAAATTTTCTCACATTCTCCGAATTCCAAATCATGGACAATGTGCCTTCACTGAAGATTGGTCTCTTGATTTTCTCTTCAACTACCGTGAAGAAAATAGTCCATATTGTTCACACATACCTTCCCTTTAAGAATTAACTCGCATGTTATGCAAACCTTGATCCAGTTACTCAGATCCAAACATAATATGCATGTGACATTCGAGATGATCTTGAACCTCTCGCAATCATTCTAAGTGAAAATGTTTGGAGTCTTAGGGGAAATCGAGAAATTATTCCCGCTTGTTATGCTCACATAATGTATTGTCTGCTAACCCAACAACCATACAATCTCGCCTACTTCTTCGCAAGGCGAATTGTAAAGCTTCAAGGCAACAAGAACAACTAATCCCATATGGAATGTTCCTGATACGCCTTTATCATCATATCATGTACTTTCATCCTCAATTTCAAAGTCTGTTGTACGTACTTGTGAACAAGATGATGGAACCGCTAAACACATCTCACATCACGTCATTCTTCGTCCGTGAATTGGCAAATACTCATCACCCATTTGACGATCCATCTAGTTAAAACACTCAAGAAACCTAGTTTCCTTTCCAAATAGGTTCAATCCTTAGGATTCATCATTTATCATTGTAATATGATCATTCTCATGAAATAAAACATTTATCGTTTGATGTCTCGCTTATATAGATGTTCAAATTCGTTAGAAATCACTGGATTTAATATACGATACCTTGTGTAAATTTTGCACACCTTCTGTGAAGATACTATTTTGCAGGAGCCGGATCCCTCACTTTTTACTAAACGGATCCCTCCATTTAGGGATCCGTGGGATCCGGGCAAATAGAAAAAGATTTGCAGACCTCCACACATTAAACCATTACCCTAGAACATATAATACTAGTTAAACATGATTCTTTAGGATTACTCAAGTCTTCCTCAAGCTCAGTAGGTCTCACACTCACTCATAGCTAATTTAGGATCACATTCAAGATGTTTTTGATTTATCACTTCACTAAAACTCACCATATTTCCACTCCAATGCTCACACATTGTTCCTCACATCTCAAAACACTTAGGTTGATATTTCTCTCAATTTTGGTAAATTGATTTTAGTCATCCTTACCTCAAAATAGGCCAAAAACTAGTTTTTCATTTATTATTATCTTTAAAGAATTTTCCAAATTTCTTTCAAACTACCATCTGATCTCTAGGATCATTTAAATCCACTTGACACTATCATGTTTCTTAGTGTCATCTTTGATTACCTATTGGTGCTCATAGAGTCCCATTTCTTTCCATAAAAGGCAATCATTAGCTACCATTAATCATTTCTCTTGATCATTTAATACCCTCTTCATTTAAGACACTTAAGAAGACTAAAACACTCAAGATGTGTAGGTACTAGACCTCACAAAACATCATTTTCCTCTTATCTTGGCTGCTGAAAGCCGGATCCCTAGGATTAGCCTAGACAGATCCCTCGTTGGAGGGAACCGTGGGAACCGGCTGACAGATTCAGCTAATCCTAGCTAAAACAATCATTTCAAGCTCTTCTTGCTAACTTTAACACTCCATCTTACCTCAATTAACCTTCATGATCAGTACAAATATGAATTTGACTCTTGTGCATGCAAATTATTACATTTCAAAGGATCTTAGTGGTTTAAGTCTTGAATGTACTTGCCAAATTCTTCCTTTTATAAACCATCTTGTCAGGACTTTTAAGTCACCATCTACAACTTAATCCTCAGCAACTAGAAGCCTCTATCTCACCAACCTTTTATCATCTCATTATGAGGAAAGCTCCTAGTGGTAACTCATCCACCAAAGGACCACCCAAGAAACTTGCTCATGTTGTTCATGAAATTTCTTCAACCGAATCATCTCCCATTAAATCCACAAATGCTAGGATTTCCCCTTCACCAACTTAACCAATTAAACCAATCCCCAAAAGGATTGTTCCCACAAAACTACCACTGCCAAACACTACTATACCTCCTAAACCAAACACTCCTATTTCCACTAAACCATCACCTTTGGTGCCTAGAGCCTTATCATTCACCACTCCACTTTTATCTCCACACCTCTACAACTTAGAGGACTTGCCTTCTAGGCCATCTCATCCTCCACTATTGGCAACATTCTCCTCAATAGAGAGAATAGCGCAACAACAGAACCAATGTGTTGAAATGACACTAACACCGGTATCCTTTTCTCCATCACCCTCAAATAGTCCCCTTTGGATTATGAGGAATCATCAAAGTCAACCACCCGATCACATGAAAGTAGATACCTCTCTACCACCATCCTCGACACATATTCCACCACCACCACACTTGGTTGAACTACCTCCAAATGAGCCTCCACAAATCCCTCCTACTTTTGTGGAACCTCAACCCAAAGTTCCATCTCAAGCCATTCCATTTCTACCACCACCATTTCCGAGCCATGACAAAGATTGTTATCATTGTTAGCATGTTGAAGGCTTGGTACATGAGCTACGTGAAGAGCAACGTTTCATATTTTATCACCTCATTGAACGTTTTGATGAGGTCAACAAACCTAAACAACCTTGAGCTTAAGGATTCAAGTGGTGTCCTAGTCTTGAGCTTAACTTAGATTGATTAGGAATCATATTTCTTGTTTAAGTCATTCTCTTAGTTTTAGAGATATGTAGATCATTTCTCGTGTTTTTATTGAATGAGATTACATGTTATATGTCATATTTTCTTGAGAATATGTTTAGTGCCTTAATACATAACTCATTTTAATGTTAACATCACATTTTACATCACCATTGTTGTCTTAAGCTTACAGACAGACGAATCCATCTTTTTAGCCTAGACGGATCCCTTCAAGGGAGGAACCATGGGATCCGTGTAATAGAAGACCTTTTTATTACTAACTAGAGTCTTATTTGCAGGAAATTATGCATTATATACTTGTTTTCTAACCTTTGTTTTGGTAAATATCAAGTTTAGGGGAGGATTGTTGGGTTTTAGGTTCCACTTATCAGGAATTATTCTAAGTATGAAACCGCTGCTAGTGTAAAAGAAACCACGGCTAGAAGAAAGTAATCCACTACTGAGTTAAACCACGGCTAGTAGTTTTGTGTAACCACTATCAATGTATTGTAACCACTGCTAGTTAGATAAGTCGGTTTAATGTTTGTATTAGATAAATATGGAAAAGATATTTATCTTGTAGGTTACGTATTGTATCTTGTAAAGGACTCCTTAGTTTATAAAATGAGGTCCTAGGTTTAGATTAGATATACGTGTGTTTTGATATATCTAAAGTCGATACACTTGAAGGATGTAAAACCCTAATACTATTCAGAGTATTCGTATTAATAATAATATTGAGGTGTTTAGTGTTATTACTGTTCTTCTTCTTAAGGTTAACTATTATATTCCGCGTAGTATTTAACAAGTTATTGTTAAGTCAGTTTCTATAAGGATCGTTTGTTCAACTGGGATCAACAGGTGGTATCAGAGCTTGTGATCCAGAAACTGTAATCAAGAAGAAGTCATTTTTTACTCAGATCTGTTTTATTCAAGAAATTCAAGATGTATGATGAAACTTATATGGTTACTGCATCAAAGGTACCCACGCTGAAGCAGGGTGAGTATCAAGTATGGAGGATGCGAATGAGGCAATACATTCGCATGATTGATAACGTTACACGCGTCGTTCGGGGTCAAGGAAACTTCCTTTTCTTCGAGCAAGTTTTATAACACCCTAGGCAGTGAACCTAATCGTTGTAGTGTAGTAATTAGGGTAAGCCACGGGTATTGATATCGTTCTCTAGGGGAATAGGAATGCTAGTAAGAAGTTACTACGCTAAGGTTAAGGTTGAGGAAGATTAATTTTTTGTATTTTTATATTTTATGAAATGGAAAGGTACGAATCTCGGGTATTGGATTTGGGGGGTTGGTATTTCTACCGATTACTCTACTATTATCTAATTATCTAAACTAAGGTTGTGGGAGTCTATGACTAATTAATGTGTGCTCGTATGATAGTTTAAAGATGTGTTTACTTAGGTTATACTACTCCTTAATTATCTCCTATTGATGGTTGAGTTGTCACGTCTTATTCTTAGTTGCGTTGTGTGTCTAAAGTTGTAGGGTATGCGTTTCTCCCTAACTCTTTGAACTTACCAAAGGGTCTCCTCTACAAACCCACTAGGGATGATAAACTCTTACTCTAAGGCACTCTTTGGATGGTTTAGCTTACAACTACTCAGGTAATTATATTCTAAGGTTCACAAAGATGAATCAAGCATTAAGTACACAACGAATGACCTATCGCATTACTAGATCATTAATCAACTAAGATAAGAAACAACCAATCAATATTCAATAATTAAGTTTCATACTTCCTAAGCAAACACACAAATAAATTAGCCGGACATGGAGAACATGCAAGCATACACACAAATAATCAAAGACATAATTGAATTAATGAAGTAAAGACTTATCTTGATGTAAGATAGGGTTTAAAACCCTAAAATACTGTACAAGACACCTTAGGTTCGGTTTTAGGTTTTCACTCCAAAAGACTCTCCACAAAAGACTGAAAAATTCGGATTCTATATATAAGATTACATATGCGACGGCGTCACCTTATGTTTCGTGACGCCGTCGTGTCGCCGTCATTAGGGTTTCGTCTTGGCCACGTTAACCTTGCGACGGCGTCACCTTATGTCCGTGACGCCGTCCTCTTCAGCTTCTGACGTTGTCTGGATTGCATCTAGGCCGTCTGAGTAGCGACGGCCTACTCTTTTACAACTGGACGTCGTCACTTGAAAATACGAGTTTTGGGTTCTGAACCGTCACAAAAATCCTCGGACGGCGTCGCAATTAGCACCTGACGCTGTCGCCTTCTAATTTCAGCAACTGTGAGTGTCTCGATTTTGACTTTGGCCATTTTCTTCATATATTCGCGCCTTTTCGTCCAAATAAGTGCCATTCCAGCATTTTGCCTTCAAGAGACCTAAAAAGTGAAAAGAAACGATATTAAGCAATAACGGATACAAAAGTGATCAAATAAGGACTTAAACGACCCCTCAAAATGGTACCTTTTAAAACCTTATCAAATATCCCTACACTTGTTATTTGCTTGTCCTCAAGCAAATGTTCTTTTAACCAATTAATTTATAAGTTAGGGGTCATGAAGCATTAATTCAAAACGGTCCACAACACATATAAGCCCCGCAAAAGTCATAACAAGCACGGAAATTACATACTAGCACCTCACATGGGGTGTTTGGATACTCACATCTCTCTCGGGTGTATATATGAAATATAACAAATAGGAAATGGAAGATAAACACTCATTAACCGGTCCTAGTACATAGATTACCATAGGGTTGAGAATAGATCAAACCTCCATCGCTTTGGCGTAAGCACCTAGGAAAGAATATCAAAGAGGTCTTTTAAAGGGTTGTAATGTTAGGCTTACGGTAGGGAAACAAGGGTTTGGTGGGATAGGCTATTTAGTGGTGGTAAGTCAAAAATCTCTATGTTAAATGCATATGAAGAATGGCGTTGCTAAGCCAAGACTCGACACTCTAAAACTCTAGGTAACGGAAATAAACAAACATAAATTTAAAGGATAGATGTAGGATGGTAGCCCGTATGTTTTTTTTTTTTTTTTTTTTTTTTTTTTTTTTTTTTTTTATCACTCTCTTTTTTTTCTTTTTCTCTTTTTCTATTTTTTTTCGATTTTTTTTTTTTTTTTTCATACACTTTTACTCTACTATCCTCTAAGATAACATCAAAATATTAGGGATTTATAGGCATATCCCTACACTTGAGTTTTTATTACTCTGACACTGAATTGACCCGATTTGAAAAGATCAAAACACTTGGGGTACATTATTATGCAAACAAAGGGAATTTGAATTTAACGTTCCCTTCCCGTCATTTCATAAACTTTAACTTTTCCCATGAATCCCAATCGTCCCAAAACTGTATACAAAGGATATGACTCGACTTAGCAACTTATGCAAGCAACTAGATAATTGAACTAAGGGTTTAGGGTGATAACAAACATTTGCACTAAAAGTGAGTGCATAAGGGGTAGGCTAAGGCGATTTGGGTGTATATTTGGGGGTGGGGTGTAAACAATGCTCTTCATTGATATTCTGAAAAAACAGAAACATCACGAGAACCGCGAAAAGGATAGGCTCTGAGGGGTTAACTAGGGGTATCGTGTACTAAAGATGAGTACAACGCAAAGGGTGTTGGGGAATTACTCAACCAATATGGAAGAAGTAATTATATTACAGGTATCAAACAAGGGTTATCCTAATGCCTCTTATCATTTAGTTATTCCTAACTACACAAGTGTAGTCTTACTTGCGATCTCGGAATGCATCACAAAACAAGTTCTAGAATCTAATATACTACCGGTTCACACTCTAAGCATTGAAGATGAATGTTTTTAATTCCTACTAATCTAAGGGCGATCCTCACATTTTGGTGGAATTTGGGTGGTAAAGGGTTTTTGTGCTAGTCATGCAACTTCCTATCCATGAGACGCTTTTGTTAAGACTAATGGCCCACTCCTATATGTCATGAAAAATTTTAAATTTGGTGCCAAAATTACCCTAACCGACATTTTCTCATGGTTTATTACACAATCACAATTGGACAAAGCAAATAGTCAAGGATAAGCATAGTTTCAAAGTTCCTGTTTTATTTTCCCTCCCTACACTTAAACTGAACATTGTCCCCAATGTTCCCCGAAAGTATCAAAGTTATGATAAAATAAGGTAATTAAAAACGAAAGAAACTAGTACTCCCCTGATTAGCTCGGTAGGATCCGTGTAAAGTGGTGGTTAAATCCTTTTCAAGAAGAATTATTGCGTGAAAAGCTCCTTCCAATCTTATGTAATTTCTTCTTGACAAACTAAACCTGCACACTTGAAGAAAACAAACGAAACCTTCGCGTAAAATCGGCGGTAATAATATATATAAGACTCGATTTAAACTAGGATATAATGCTTGTGGAATGGATGTTTACAGAATTTCTAAGAAAATTAAGACCTGGAAAATTCCAAAAATTTAATAGTAGCTCAGAAAACGAGAAAAAAGTAATCTGATGTTTTTACTCCTTCCTGACGCCGTCAGGTTATCCTGACAAAAAAACTGGTCTGCGATTTTCTGGAAAAAAATTCTGGAAAATTTACACCTTTAGAATCTGGAAAAATTTCTGCAAAACATCCATTATGACTCGATACAAGCATTTGACTTGAACAAACAAACATAAATATCTTTTAGTTAATTGTTATTCTCATGTTTACGTTTCTTTTGAAAACGTGTGTGATGAGTGTGTAAATACTCATCATTTTTGTACCATTTAAACTGCAAATTCATCTGAAAACACTCAGAAACACATCAAAATGATCAAAATATCACAAATCAGTGTTTTATGTGTTTTAAATACAAAAATATCAAAATCAGATGAAAAACATATCAAATTTGCAAAAATTGCAGTTTTAGTCCCCCAAGTTTCAAAAATTGTCAAAAATAGTCCCTGAGTCAAAGTTTCAAAAGAAAATCATCAAAGGTCCTTTTTAAATCATAACTTGTCAAATTTGGTCCTTTGGTGAATAATGTAAAAAGTTTTGAGAAAATTACAATTTGGTCCTTCAAGTTTGCAAATTGGCAGAAATGACCCCTGGAAAAATTGAAAAGGGCAACTTTGGTCCTTGTAATATCAACTCTTGTCAATTTCAGTCCCTGAAGCACCTTTGCAAAATTACAGGATTGGTCCCTTGTTTTGTTGGAATTGCATAATTAGTCCTTGTGTTTTAAACTTAGCAATTGGACCCTTTTATCACCCTTGGCCCAACTGTTGGCCCAATCCAACATAATACCCGGTTTTTAACCCGAGCCCAACCCCTTTTGTTATTAAACCCGGTCAAATGGGTTTGACCAATCCCTTCCCTCTCTCCCTCACGGGTGTTAACATCCCCCATCATCACCCCCTGCAAACTCACCTGATACACTCCATCTCAACCATCATCACCCCTATTTCCCCCCCCCCCCTCCAAACACAAAGAGCCAAGGTACATTTAATGCACCTCCTATCTCTCACTCAACCTCACAAGCAGTTAAAAAATGTTTTGGCGCCAAAATACTCTAAATGGCCAGGATTGAATTGAGCCATCCAATGGCTCTGATTTAAGCTGGGATCTTTTCAGAAAGGAGAGAGAAGGAGCTTGGGATGTATAAAAGGCCAAGTGATGCATCAAAGAAGAAGTTAGCTTTTATTTTTGTACAATGTATGTCGAATTATAATTTATCAAGTCTTAACTAGTTTGTACTTGTATTTTAAAGTTTACTTGTCTTAAATAACAGTTTCTAAATGTATTCCAACTTTCTTTAAGCATCAATTAAAGTTCTTGTTTAGTTTCAAACTTTTCATCCACTGTTGAAGTCACTAGTTTCCAAATCCTATATACAAGCTTCTAATAACTTATTTGTCAGCTCAATAATGATTATACAAGCTCACAAAAGCTTTCCATAAGCTCACAATTCATTTTTACTCACTTGTGAACCTTGGTCAACAAAAGTCAACACGGGTACAAAATTGAAGCAGAATGGATATGGGTCAATGCAGGCTTGGAATGGGGTTGAATAGTAGCTATTTGGGTTGGATTATATAGGTTAGAGGTTCTTGTTTCACATTTGGCTAGCCATTGTGGCTTGGACATTTGTAAGTCAAATTTATAAGCTTCTTGGCATAATTAGTTCTTGTGGTTTAAACTTGTTAAAACTTGTTCAAATAGCAGTAATAAAGTCATCTTAAGTTAGTTTGATCATAAACATAAGTTGGTTTTGTGATTGGATCTATTTTAATTATAAATCAAGTCATAAAGGGGTGTTTGGGTTTACTGTTTTATCTGGTATAATGGTCTAATCAGTAGTAAAGTTTTAGTGGTTCATACTTGTGAAGTGTGTTTGAGCTCAATTGAATCAATAACTTGGGTCTGCAACATCAAAAAGTCAAAGTTGTTCTTTAATCCTTTTAACTGTTAACTGTTGGGAATTTGGGATTGCAAATCATTATATTGTGTTTAGATATCATCAAACTTGCTTGCATTGTACTTAATACATCATATAACTTCATAATCAGTCATTTAATTTGGATCAAATCTCAGTTTGGTCAAAGTTAGCATTAATCTTCAAAAGTCAAAAATCTGTCAATCAGTTTTGAACCAAACTTTGATAGTCAATGTCTAATTCATTACTGAGAATCAGTGTTTGAAACTTTGGATATTAAATCTTCAACTGGTCTAGTACTGATAATCACTTTTTGCTTCAACTGGTTCAGTCAAATTAAGCTTCAAATAAGCTCATTTTTCAGGCCAAATATGCCCTGCACCAC
>BPTQ01000004.1:30802972-30854128 GCA_019973895.1 Chrysanthemum seticuspe | reverse complement strand
TTTTTTTTTTTTTTTTTTTTTTTTTAAATAAACATTTTATCTCCATCTTTACCAAAATGAACCATCTAAACCCGTTTTACCAATATCTACACTTTGGGCGAGCAAGCATTTGCTCTCCATGTTCTTTGTCTTGTAGAGAAGCTGAGAGCAATTGGAAGGGAGAGCAAAGCATTTGCTCTCCATATTCTTTGTCTTGTATCGAGGCGGAGAGTAATTGGAAGAGAGAGAAAAGCATTTGCTCTCCATGTTCTTTGTCTTGTAGCGAGAATATGTGGGTGAAATAAATTGGAGAGCAAATGGTTTGCTCGCCCAAAGTGTCGATTTGGGTAAACTCTTTTGAAAGTGTCTATTTTTGTAATTTAGTGTGAGAAGTGTTTGTTGTGGTAATTAATTTTTTCACGAATCACATATGATTTAATAAAATCACATGTGATTTCATAAAATCACATGTGATTTGAAAGTAGAAAATCACATGTAATTTTCCCAGACGTAAATTTTAACACTTACAAAAAAAATGTCAAAAAAATGTTCCTCGAAATTATATAGAAGTGACTCTCTATAGATAGATGATTTAATTATCGTCGTGATGGTATGATTTTTCTCAAGTAATGATTAACGGTTTGCAAGATATTTAATTTTAAAAAAAAATGATGAAAGTTTATTTTAATTTTATTGATTAAAAATGGATGATCAGAATTGGTTCATTAGATCTTTAAAGAATATTGGATCTACATTGATCTTTTCTCTAATGGTAAGTCAATGCAGAGTACGAGAAGACGAAACCTTATTAAATACGATCAACAATTTTTGTCATAGATATTGCTCGTAAATCAACATTTGTTCATTAGGGAGACAAATTTATAATGTTAAAGCTAGGTAACATCAAAGCAAACAAATTTGAGATTATAAATATGGTCGTACACAAACCAACAAATCAAGTATGCATAATATCATATCACCCCAATACAGTAGCAAATGAAACCCCATTAAACTCAATCATTACTTTTTGTTATCATAGATCTCACTCACAATGAAATCTCATTAAACTCAATCATCACTTTTTATTGTCATAGATCTTGCTCGTAGACCAGCGACAAACTATTTTGATTTAATGGATTTGTTCATAAATGAAACTATTTTAGAACGTTGAAAAGTTAGATAGCTTTGAAGTCAAAAAGTTCAAGCTTATAAGTTAGTTCATACACAAAACAACAAATAAAGTCTGCATAATATCATGGTGTCATAAATGAGACCGCGTTGAACTCATTTGTTCTCATGGATCTCGCCCTTTGTTAGGAATCAGAAATTCCATAAGTAAAAGAGTCGGTCACCTCATGTATTATCTAGCAAAAGTTAGCTCGCAGACTTGTTTCTATTTATGTTAGTTATTAAATAAGTAGTAGCGTAGATTAGTATAGTGCAACACCGTGGAGGAAGGTCGGGTCTTTACCCATTGTATCCATGATCCACAGGCCGTCAGGAGGTCGTTTTAGTCTGTAACCTATAAATACCCTCTACCTTGCAAGGTAGAGGGTTGGATGTTCTTTGCTAATCTAATATTCCACAAGTTTCTCTTACTAGAATATCCCACTTTCTCTCTCTCTAAAATCATCTATAAGCTCATTGTGTTAATGTTATGATATGTAAGTGAAATCCAATATCCTACAATTGGTATCAAGAGCCAAGGTTAGATCATATCGTGCACATCTTTGGATTTCTAGTGGTTTTTAGGTGGTTTTTTGAGTTTGAAAAAGTTTAGTGGTTTGTGCATCATTTGGTTGATTTCTTGTGTTAAAGTTTGGATTTTGTTAGTACTTTTATGTTTAGAATCATCACAAGTGTTTAGGGTTTCATTTGGTAAGCTTGAATCATCTTGGTTGGGTTGTTTTTGGATTGAAAAGTGATGTTTATGTGGTTTTTCTTGCTAGCGACTTGACATACGGACTTCTTTCTTCGTAGCGACTTGCTTTGCAATTTTGTAGCGAGTTACAGTTTTGGAGCTAGCGACTTAGACCTAGCGACTAACAGTACAAGTAGTGGACTTTCCACTACGGGTAGCGACTTGGTGGTAGCGACTTGGTCTGTAGCGAGTTGCTCTTTAGCGACTTGAATCTTTAGCGACTTGATTAGCGAATTGCTGCCAAAATTTTGCTAGCGACTTAAGGCTTAGCGAGTTACTACTTAGCGACTTGCAATTGTTTAGCGACTTGGTGGCATAGCGAATTAGGTGTTGGCTACTTGGTGTTAGCGACTAGAGGATTAGCGACTTGTACTTAGCGACTTGGCTGTTGATTTAGCGACTTGGGATTATTGCTATTTAGTTGCTAGCGAGTTGGTTCAAAATCTCTAGCGATTTGGGGGTTCGTAATTTGATACTAACATCTTGTATACTTGGTATTTTGCTACTGGGATTTCCAATAACTTGGGGAGTAATTCAAAATAACACAATGTCAGTCATCACTGATCCTTTAATCACCAAAGTACTTGCTCTCTATGACACAGCACAGAATAGTGAAACAGAATGCTTACCTGAATGCCATACATTTAATGATTCAGCATCGATTAATCAGAACAACTCAAATAAGTCACTCTTAATGTTTGCAAATGATGCTAAGAATATGGAATGCACCTGTGAGCCCTTTCAACATCTCAGTCAGCTTCTCAAACTACTGTTATCTACAACTATGGATTGAACAAGTTGTGCCATCCTTCGTCAGGATTTTCCCACTGTGACAAGAACTGTTTTACTTAACTTAGAACGACTGAGGTTTCAAATTACCAAAGAAAAGTTCTCAACTGATGATTCTCATGCCGCTCTTCAAACTATCTTCAATCAATTTCAGCCACTTATCCGGGAAGAATATTCCTCAGATTTTGATGATATCATGACTGGAATATCATTCAAGAAACACACGGGAATGGAAATTCATGAGTTCAGAAACTCATTTATTCAACTTATGGGTAATATGGATGCATACATCAAGGAAGCTGCAAAAGAGAATAACAAGCTGAATGCATTGAATGAGTACCAAGAGACACCATGGAGCAATTGTGACAAGTCATGCAATATTCCAGTTGAACCAGTGAATGACACTGATTGCAGAATCTCAGTTGTAATGAAAATGGATGAAGACAACAGCACTGATCTCAAATACTCAGAGTCAGAAAAGGTATCATTCGATAAGGTACACTTAACTGATCACATAAATTCTCATGAAAAGGTACCTGACTCTTACTCTGAACATAACATCGTAAAATCGATCTTGGTTATGCCTAAATCTAATGCAAATAACATGATTGAAAAAAGGGTATATGATGAGCTTTCAAACAAGTTTTCAATTCTTGAAAAGCATTGTATCTCACTGCAAATTGAAATACAACAAAAGGATGAAATGTTTTATGCAAAAAAACCTTGTACTAATCAGGAACTTCCAGAATTTCGAGAATTTTTTGAAATTAATCAGTTAAAATCCCAGATTCAGGACAAAGATTCAACCATTAGCAATCTGAAACTACTTCTTTCAGAAGTCCGGAAATATGACTGTCATGAGATGTGTGATACACTAGAATCTAGAAATTCTGAACTAGCTCTATGTGTGTCCAACCTACTAAGAGAAAATGAGCATTTAAGAAAGAACCTTGAGGAAAAAAACTCTAAGTTAGTCAATCAATCTAACCTCTTGATGAAAGACATTGATGACCTCAAAGCCCAAATTCAGGATAAGAGCTTCAATATTGTTGCCCTAAAAAATGAGCTTAGGAAGTCTGTTGGAAATAGGATGAACACTAAGTTTGCAAAACCTTCAACTTTGGGAAAGTCAAATGTTCAGAACCACTCGAAACGAACAGTTATTAAACAACCTAATGCCTTTAGGTCTGAAAGAGTTAAACCATTGAAATCTAAGCTTACCTCCCAAGTTGATAATATGTCTGTTTTGTCAAAACCAGTCACTTCATTGCCTAGTTCAGATATGATGAATCTCAAACCTCGGACTTATGTTCAATACTCTCAGATCAGAAATGCAATAAGTATAACTAGCTCTCATGCAAAACATCATTTGACTGATCAATCCCCTAAGAAAAACTCTAATCACAAAAGGACAAATAGTCAAAACAAGGTTGTGCACTCATTTAGTTCAACTAAAAGTGGTTTCAAATGGATTCCCACTGGCAGATTTTTTAAGTTTACAGGACTTAAACGAACTTACATTCCTAGATCATGCCTCAAGTGGATTCCCACAGGAAATCTCTTCAAGAATGTAGAACCTAATAGGATCCCCATTAATGATACGTCTGTGTTATACTGTGATGCATCCAAATGTGAGATTAAACATGTCACTAACCCTTCTATGTGCAATTCTACATGTGCTTCCAGTACAATGTGCTCTCAGTCTTTTTCAGGTACAATGCTCAACTCAATCAGGAACTTCATGACTTGGTTCCCATCAGAAATGAACATAGCTCATTCAGGAGCTATAGCTTGCCAGAGTTGATGTACTTCTTACTTTGACTCCTATTCATCTTGAATCATGACTCGCTCTTTTTTATCTGTGTATAAATCAAGTTTTAAAATTAAAAAAAAAAAAAAAAAAAAAAAAAAAAAAAAAAAAAAAACGGTCTTATATACCTTCTATATATGTCATTCTTTTAAATTCACAATTTTATCATTTTCCTCAATCTAATAAAGAATACATTCCTTGTTATCGATAACATCTACGGTCCTAGAAATGTCATTCAATAATGGCACGGGATCATAGATGAAGTTCGAACAAATGATATATTCTTGTTTTATAACGGGGTTGGTTAATGTCAATCAATGGTCTTTGATGACATTGATTGAGGGGGAGATTTTGTATTAGTTTTTCTTGATTATCTATGCCATTGGCTTCTGTGCTGGTTATGATGTTTGCTCATTTGTAAGTTGTGGTTGTGTCTTGCTTTTGTGACTAACTGGTTATGCTTTTGTAACTATCTGGTTATGGTGTTTCTCTCAGTTATAGGTTGTGGTCGTATCTTGCTCATGTGATTATCCTTGTGTACCCATGTATTGAGTGCCTTGCATTAAATGCTTATTTGATTAAATGTTTATTTGATTCATATTTTTCATTGTGGTTATCTATGCTAGAGACTTAGTCTAATATCTAGGTTAGCGACTTACCACTTTTGCACATAAACCACAGGGACCGAATGTGTCAAATAACCAAAATAGTTTTACACTAGCGACTTACCACACTTCATTTTAAAACCACAGGGACCGAATGTGTCAAATTGCCAAAGATCCTTCCTATACCCCTAGCGACTTACTATATTTTCTTAAATAAGTTTTTTTTTCTTTTCTCTCGTTTTTTTTCTTCTTCTTCTCGTCAAAGTAATTAGTTCATTCTAGCGACTTAACAGTGGTACGTCTCGAATCTCACCTTATTTGTTCTATCTTACGCGTTTGTGTCTAGTTTCTAACTTGTCTTTTTAACCAGATCCCTTCGAGCTCGTGAATTGTGACTGTTTGATTCCCACCTAGGTTCGATTTATCATGAAATCGTGTTTTGTTGTTATTATGATGTGGAAAGTGTACAAATTGTTTGGTATATCTTATCTTGATTGCTCGTTAATTTGTTTTCATGATCTGGTGGTGAATGATTAGTGGTTTGGGTCGTTTATTTTTTTTGATTATGAGTGTTCTTGATGGCGACTTAACGTTGTTCTTGGTAGCGACTTAGCTTGAATGTTCATCGTGGCGAGTTAGCACTCAACTTAGCGACTAAGTTGATGTGGCGAATTAGTTTATTATATTCTGGCGACTTGGGTAGCGACTTAGTTGTCAGCGACTTGTCTTTACAAGTTAGCGAATTAGTAACATTAGCGACTTAGTTAACAAATTTGTAGCGACTTGGTTTTGTTACTGTTCATGGTGACTTGTCTTTACAAGTTAGCGAATTAGTAACATTAGCGACTTAGTTAACAGATTTGTAGCGACTTGGTTTTGTTACTGTTCATGGCGACTTGTCCTTACAAGTTAGCGAATTAGCATATATAGCGACTTAAAGAGCTAAATTATTAGCGACTTGTCTGTGGTACTAGTGATGGCGACTTGTCTTTACAAGTTAGCGACATTGTTCACTTTCATGTTGCGAATTAGTCCTGTTTAACAGCTTGTCTATCTATAACTTTAGACATGTTTGGTGGATTTTTTAGGGTCTAGGGTTATTAAACTGTTTAAAGGTTAATTGCTAAAGTTGATCTCATTCTCACAATACTTAGGATCTCCTGATTCAACTTGTTGATTCAACATACTCTATGTAATCTGCTATGACATTTCTGTTTAGGCAAACGGTACTTGGTTTCTCTCACGACAACCAAATGTTACTTTTTGCCTCATGCATATTTGTTATATCACTACTACATTTGTATCTTGGCTTATGACATGATCCCTTTGCAATGCACTCTTTAACCTTTTAATCCCTTATCAACTCGTCGTGTGAAAATTTATCTAAAGGATTCTACTTCATTGAAATATCTCACTTATGCCACTCAATCATTCTCTATACGTGTTTTGGGGACTCCTTCTGAGTTACTATTTCTATGTGTCTATGTCATAAGGGTGCTCTCAATGTTGTCTCACTTATCATTTATTATCTAACTCGTTCCCAATCATTACTGTTGATTGTATGTTTACTCAGATCATCAATGGCAAGTTCAAACCCTGAAAAGAGCGTTACCCCTTCGGCATCATCCAAAGTTCTCTCAGACGAAGAAATCCTTCCCAGGAGTCAATGGGCTGATATTGGAAAAAGTAACTGTTATGTGGACCTACAAAAGCTACAACAAAATCCGATACTCAAAGTGTCTATTGACATCCTCAAGAACACAAACTTCTTCGGTGCTATTACCAAGCAATGCTCAATTCCCACCATTTACATTCAACAATTCTGGAACACCATTCAATGGGACAAAATCACAGCTCAATACTCTTGCAAACTGGATGACAGGGAGTTCACGATTGATTCTGCTATTCTGAGCAAGGCTCTTGGAATCACCCCATGTAACCCTAACCTTCGTTCTGAATCTCCACCTGGTGCTGACGATCTGATTGTCTTTCTAATTGGGTTGGGTTATCAGAACAGCATATTAAGAGCATCCGACATCATCACTGGACACATGTATCAACCCTGGAGAGCTATTACAACTATTCTCAACTTGTGCTTATCTGGCAAAACATCAGGGTTCGATAAAGTGAGAATTCCCATCTTGCAAATTCTATGGGGTATTGTCAATAGGGTTGATTTGAATGTCTCAGATCGTATTTGGGAAGAATTTTCTTTATCAATGCACACATTCATATCTGATAGAACAAATTTCCAGAACAAAGCTCAAGGCCGAAAGAAACAGAACAAGCTTGTGATTCCCAGCATCAGATTTTCTAAGCTTGTTATCCAGTACTTGCAACAAACTCACAACTTCAATCCTAGGATTGAATCAACTCTACATAAAGCAGAAGATGAATTTGTTTTAGGAAACCTGAAATATGTTCCTAGAGGTATGGATAATGAAATATTTGGATTGCCAATTCCTGATATTCTACTCACAGAAGATATCAAGAAGAAGGACTACTTCAAACAATACAAGAAAAGAGCTACCAGTTCCTCTGCTGATGTCACACCCTCTCGTCCACAACCCAATGCTCCCAAGTCCACTTCAGCCTCACAAGCATCCTATGCCTCTCTTCCTAAAAAGAGACTTGAAAGGTCACAACATTCAGACACCGCATCCAAGAAGCAGAAAGTAAAAAGGAAGAAAGTGGAAAAGGAAATTGGTGAAAATACTGAGGTATCAAGGAATATTACAAGGTTAACTGATGAAGATGATGCTGATCTACAACTTGGAATCCAGCAAAGCCTAGAAAGTCTGAATGTGAAAGCACCAGTAGGTGTGAGTTGTGTTAAGAGAACCTAATCAACTACCACGACAAACAACCCCAATAACACAAGACAAAGGAAAAGGGGTTGCTAGTGTTGAAACTGAACAAGCCGCTCACATGCTTTTAACGATCTCATCATCTCCATCAAGCACCACCAATCAATATGAGCTGAAGAGAAGAACATAATCATCTCATGCTAAAGAACAATCTGGAGTGGACAAAGTGCCTGAAACGTTTAAAGAAACTCTTACACTTAGTGAGACTCAATCTGGCCAGAATGTTGACGCTCTGTTGCAAAAAGGCTCGCAGGAGAATCTTGAGACAAGATCTGATGAGACCTTGCAGATGGATGAACCAAATCTGTCTACTAATTCTCTCTCCTCACTTAAGGATCTCGATACAGATTTCACTTTCGGAGATCAATACTTAAATGACAAACCCTTAGATACTGCACAATCCATGTTTACTGTCAGCATTCAGTAAGACACATCTACTATTCCTCCGATGTCATGCATCTTCACTATCAACTGCACTTCCACCTCCCATACCTACTCAATCAACTGTACGAACACCACCTACATCGTCACCAACCCCTGAACCTGTCATTACAGTTGCTGATATGGATGCTCCACCAGCTTCACCACCTCAGATCCTTACCTCAGATCAACTACTGGACAAAGCTGTAAAAAGGATAGAAGCCCTTGAAAGGCAACTTCCTAAATCTGTTGATTCCCTTGTGGATCGTGTCTATAGATTGGAGCACCTCAACTTCAATGAAGGGGTTGCTGCCGCCATTGAAGGGGAAGTTAAGGATGCTGTGGAATGGGCAATGGAGGCTCCACTTCTCAGACGATTCAAGGACCTACCTATCACCGATATGAGAGCAGCTCTGTTTGAAAAGATGAATGAAGCTGAAGAGGACAAGCATAAGGTTCACAAGAAACTCTATGAGGCACTTGAAGAATCCATTAAGTTCGACAATTATGAGCAGTATATGATTGACATCAGGGAAAAGGAAGCTAAAAGGAAAAGGAGAGCTATTGTGTTGGAAACATTGAGGAAAGACCGTAAAGATCCTCCTCCACCTCCACCACCAACGGGGGGCGCTGGAACTTCTGGAGCTGGTGAACCTTCTATGTCAACCAACACACCTCCACCACAACCACCATCATCACCGCCAAAACCTTCCAATCAATCAAGTCCTACAAAAGAACAGAGTACTAAGAAGAAATCTGCTGCTTGGACAACGGTTGATTCAAGGTTCACATCCACATCCACCTCTATTCCTGATGATCAAATGGTTCACGAAGAGTCGCATGTCATGGCTGATTCAGAACCAGATGAAGATGATGCATCAACAAAGCATATTCCTAAGCCATCAGAAGATTGGTTTGATACTTACATGGCTGGGAATCGCACTAGCACATCCAGAGTAGCACTTTCAAGAGACACAATTCAAAGCTGCATTGTTGAAGATAGACCTCCTTCTCCAGAACCCACATGGACCATCCCAGAGTCTGACTCTATGATTCCTGACAACAATTGGGCATCAATTATCACCAATAATTATGAAGTTCCAGCTGAAGACTCTCTTCTGCACTACACTGGTGATATGGGAAGTTTTATTAGATGGTTTTGTGAACGGAAGAGTATCTCATCCATAACTCCAAGAGATCTTGAAGGACAAGCTTATGAAATTGTCAAAGTCTTCCACTCAGATGCAAATCATCTTCAATATCAGATGGAAGAATGCCATAAGATGCTGAATGACCAAGTCAGTGAGCAAATCAGTCGCTTCAATGTCAACAAATCTCTCCCTCTTGGTGGTGAACCTAGTCAGATGACCATTCAGGCTGAATTCTTCTTCAATCATGACTTGGACTATCTGTGTGCTCGCTCTGCTGAAAGAAGACCAACTCTATCAATATCAAAGATGAAAGCTGCAACCTACTCTGATCAGGGGCTTGAACAGATGGTTCCTGATCAATTCTGGGCTGATGAAGATCGAAAGTATGATATTGCCGCTTCATATGGTATTCCTCACTGGTGGTTCAAAAAGAAGAAGTTCTACATCGAAAGACATGGTGCTGATAAAAGACGCAATGATGTTCGATCAAAGCTGCAAATCTTAAGTGTTGTTCGGGTAGAGATCTTCCCTATCTATGGATATGAGTATTTGAAGAAGATAGTCCTTAAAAGAGTAGACCTCAAAGAGTATACTATTGAGTAAAACGACTTCAAACATCTTCTGCCAAATGATTTCGAAGATCTCTATCTCTTGAATCTTCAAGGACACCTTGAGCATTTACCTGTCCGTGAGAAAAAGGCCCTCTCTGCAGCTGTCACTCTTTGGATCAGGGGCTTAGTCATTCGAAAACGAGTTGAGGACTTTCAGCTTGGCATAGAAAGCTACCAAACCAGGATCAACCTTACAAGTCCACAATGGAATGCAACTGGGCATGAATTTCATCGCGAATACAAAGTTCTTGACACCCCTAGAGCCGTCATCTTCACCGACAGATATGGGTCTCGTATGCTTATGCGACTATGTGAGCTCTACAAGTTTAGTGATGGTACTCTCAAATTGGTTGAAGAAGAACTTGACACCAGAGTGAAAGAAATCAAAATTGACATGAAGTCCTGGGAAAAGACTACCTTTTGGACTGATGATGACAAAAAGCGGTGTGAAGATTTCATTGCTGCAATCAGGCGAAGACTCAAGACTCGAAGGATCTTCCGCAGTCTTGAAAGTTTTGTTGGTGGTAGGCTTCGGGGTGGTCACTACAAACTTCTTCAGAGAACTGAATGAAGACATCTTCGGGAAGCAGCTTATGTTGTGTTTTAAATATGTGTAATATGTGGTGTACTAACTGTGAACAACTGTAATGCATGTAATAGTGCTAGGATATGTACTGTGGTTTCCCCTTGTAAAAAGGGAAACATCTGTGTTGTCCACTTCTGATCATATATAACCGGACACATTTTTCTCCAACAAATATTTTATCTCATACATATTTAAATCACTTGAGATCCAAAATCTCAAAGGATTTAAGATTTTTGATCGGGGGAGAAAATGTGATATAAATATGAAAGATGTTAAAAGATAAGATGACCAATTTTTTGTGCATACTTCTCTCTAATATGTGCTAAACAATTTTCGAATCTCGAAGCATATATTAAGGGGGAGAATTTTCTTTGCAAATTCAAGACATCAGGGTACACAACTTTCAATTTTTCTAAGGTACCTTGATTGTATGGCTTCTAATCTTTTGGTGATCATGTCTGCACTTCTTAAAGGGTTCCCTCCAGTATGTGCAAAACCCTCTTTCAAACTTAGAAGCACATATTGAGGGGGAGCAAAATCATGAAAATCTCATCCTTCCCCAAAATGCTCTATCTACTTGATTCGAATTGGGAAGTGATGTTGATATCTTTTAGAAAATGGTATTCAAAGAAGTTAATTCTTCCTCTTGCCTCCATGTGCAAAACGATTTCAAATATTTCATGCACATGTTGAGGGGGAGCACTTATTCTAAAAATATCAAAAACAATTCAGGTACAAAATGTTTTGATAATATATCACAAGTATCTGGATTGATTTTCAAATGGTTTTCAATTGGTTCCAATGGCAGATGAACAATACCAAATAGACCGACCAACTTTACTTTATGTACGGTGATATAAGGATGATAAGGTTAGGTATGTGTTCCCATGATCCGCCAGAACCGGAGGGATCTACCCAGGGACTATCCACTAGTTAGTGTAGAGTTCTTAGGTATGATGATAAAAGGAGAAAAATGAGATATGGGAAGAGTGCGGACTGAGACTGAGCTAGTACTGAAATAAACCCAACAAGGTTCTAGCTATGAAGTCTCGGTAAGCACTGAAGGGGTTGAAGAATTAAAAAGAATTGAATGAGAAAAGGGTGAAAACAAATAGCCCTCCATTTATTCAACCTTAGGGCAGAAACCGGGTTCAATTCATATGCTACTGATGGTAACATCGGTATTGAAGACAAGACGTCATGGACCCAGTGACGCACTGCACTTCAACTTTCCAAACCACTCAAGTTCCTCTTATAAGGGCTTGTTTCATTCTCACGGGGAACCTACATAATCTATCGACTTTCTCTTAGAGATTGTTGATATTGAAAAAGGAGACCCTCTCCCTAGTCTCCGGCACAGGATCCAAATATGCACAAAATTGAGTCTAGAGCCACGAGATCATCAATAAATCTCATTAGAACACTTTCAATGAAGACTCTCTGGTTCACACCATGTGGAAAGAGAGATTATATCTTGAGTCCTACGCATTATCCTTGTGGTATTGCCAGAACATCTGAGTGATGTGTAAACATATTCACAATGAAGATGGAAAACCTTCTGGAGCCAACATCAAACAAGCTCCTGGTAGGTGGCATGTGATATCTATTATATAGATCAACCATGTGACAACTGAACAGAAACAATGGGGCGATTCAATCTCTTGAATCAATGCTGGTTCAGGTTATGGATTGACGGATACCTTTGAAAAACCGGTCTTTGTGCTTAAAAACTCTTTTCTTTAGCAAATCGACCGTGTACGGATATTTCAAATCAAAAGGTGTTTTATGATTGATCATTGATGTTCATTAAAACCTTCGTTGTATTGCAAAAACAATTTCTATTGAGCAATACACGATTGTTTTTCAAATCTCTTTTCATCAATCAGTGGACTTAAATTCGCTGGTTCACTCACTCCGTGTTGTCTTCTTTGAGATGTTCCGGTTTGAGAACAGCTAGAACAGCTGCGAAACCCTGTCAAGGAGATTCTTAGGAATCCTAACTGATCACAGGCAGTACTTGTACTGATCAACAGGGAACCGTGGGCCGTGTACCTTAATTCAACGAAAATGATCAAAGACACTTTCGTGTGTTTTATTGCTAACTGTTTTATGCAGGTACATCCTACGTTTGCAGCTGATCAGAATGAAGCGGTCAATCCATAGCCGTATGCTCACACTACACATTCATCTCAAAAGAAATCATGATAAGTGCATCAATGACTCTGATATTTACACTCCATGCTTCTGCTACGCTGCTGCCAATATCATGAATCAACGAAAGATTCCGCTACTCTGATGAGAAGATTTCATGATCCAGAATGTGAGCATGTCGGTCCGAATGTCACAACATCACAAAATTCCAACACCACAATAGATATCTCAGAGATTTTTGTTAGCTGATGATCTCAAAAGCTGGCTCAAATTTACAATCACAGTGGATCAGACACTCTACCTCCACGAATTATTCATTCCTGTTGTTCAATATTGCACTCTCCATAGTTGCACTTGATTTGATTACTTTGTTGAAAAGAAGTCTACGAGCTCAAGAATGAAGACTTACTTGAAAGCTAGGATACACAATGTAATTTATGGGGTGACCTCCCTTAGGGGGAGATTGTTAGGAATCAGAAATTCCATAAGTAAAAGAGTCGGTCACCTCATGTATTATCTAGCAAAAGTTAGCTCGCAGACTTGTTTCTATTTATGTTAGTTATTAAATAAGTAGTAGCGTAGATTAGTATAGTGCAACACCGTGGAGGAAGGTCGGGTCTTTACCCATTGTATCCCTGATCCACAGGCCGTCAAGAGGTCGTTTTAGTCTGTAACCTATAAATACCCTCTACCTTGCAAGGTAGAGGGTTGGATGTTCTTTGGTAATCTAATATTCCACAAGTTTCTCTTACTAGAATATCCCACTTTCTCTCTCTCTAAAATCATCTATAAGCTCATTGTGTTAATGTTATGATATGTAAGTGAAATCCAATATCCTACACCCTTACTCTTGGAGATTTGATTCGGTAGACTTGCTCATAAATGAAAAAAATTTAAAACGTCAAAACTACATATACAATATCAAAATCACAAAGTTTGTCAGTTAGATTCTAAATAGCAATTAATTCTATAGAACGATCCAAACTTGCTATTAAAATTAAAAGGGCTGGTACAATGCTCGTTATAGAGTTTTATGTTCCTATAACGGTGTTATAGGGTCACCGCCAAAGACATAGTGCAACACATTTTTACTTTCCTTTCTTCTATTCTTTTTAGCGTAAAAGTGACATTTCTATTGTGTGTTATAGTAATATTCGAATGTTGTTTTTCGTGTCTTGTATTATAGGAATGTTAAAGGATAAAAGTAGATGTAACACACGAATAACCCGCGAATAACAAAACTGCACCTAGCCCTCTAACCACCATTAATGATATCATCGCTCTTTAATAACTCATGTAATCATTCATCCATCCTTTTACTTCTCACTATTAACGTTTCCAAAATGGTAGTCGCTCTAGATTAGTTGGATTGTAATGTTGAGTCGAAAACCCAGATAAATAAATAAAAACACAAATCGTAACAACCATTATTGATCATTTGAATTTCCATTATGAAATACTCCCTTTGACCTAGGTAAATCGTTAAGCGGTGAAAAATACGCCATCAGGATGAGAACTTTTTTATCTTTTAGTAGACTGGCACTTCGATATACTTTTGACGAACTTTTTTTTGGAGTTTTATTTTGGAGTTAAAATTTGCGTATGTAGAACTCACATATGATTTACTATTATCAATTCATATTGATTTCACAACTCACTTGTGATTTCACAAATCACATGTGATTTCATAAAATCACATGTGATTTCATAAAATCACATGTGATTTGAAACTAGGAAATCACATGTGATTTTCCCAGACGTAAATTTTAACACTTACAAAAAAAATGTCTAATAAAATGTTCCTCGAAATTATATGGAAGTGACTCTCTATAGATAGGTGATTTGATTCTCGTTGTGATGGCATGATTCTTTTCGCGTAAAGACGGTTTGCAAGATATTTATGTAACACCCCCCGAGATCATAATAACAGCGGAAGACTAATCGGGGTGTTACTTGGATGGGGATCACAATCAATAATCATAGAAAACGACTCGAAGGAGACGTTTTAAGAAAAATAGTTATCATTCATGGAAAACTCATTGTTGTTACAAAATATTTCAAATTGTTTTTAAATGTTTCCCCAAAATACTGAGCATGAGTTTGAAAGAAATGACAATTTTATGTTTTACACCACAAGAAAAGGTCTTGATATGCCCACTCCGCGCCTTGAACATGATCTTCATTGATTAACTGAGATAACATGCTTAAAAAGGTCAACAAAAATGTTGAGTGAAATTCATAGGTTTAAAGTAAAGTTGAACACAAGAATATGAACATGATAATTTTAAACTAACAATATATAATAAAGAAAATCACAGATTATTATGCGCTAAGCTCATGCAACCATGTTAGGTCACCATAAGTTAACACAAGGATAAATATGTAAGAAATAAAGGTAAAGATGATTGGTTGAACACTCACAAACACACACGTATGATTATAGAGAAAGGATAGGCATAGGATATATGTGAAATGAACAACCAACCTTCAAATGAAGGTTTACACAAGCATTTATAGGGGAAGGGAGCTAGGGCAACATGTCTAGTCCCTTCCTTCATTATTGGGCTTAGGCCAAGGCTCATGGGCTTTCTACATAAGCCTTGCCATTAATACAAACATAAAAGCCTAGTTTAAGAAACCTATTACATACTAATTACTAACACTTGAAATACAAGTTAGGAGTGATTCCAACAATCTCCCCCTAAGTGTTAGTAGTTCAGTGATGCCTCCAGCAATCTTGGATAAGTTGTTGGTGTAGATGTAATAGCAGTTGCCTTGACGTCTTCTGACATTCCTCTTTCTTGTGAGAAGAAATGTCTTGATTCCAACAATCTCCCCAGTGTGAGGATCTTGTTTCCTTTGAAGTTTTATGTTGGACCTTAAATCTATCAACCTTATCACAAACCCAACACGTTATGCGTAGAACACGTTAACCACAAACACAAACATATGCGTAAATAAAGAAGGAAAGATTAAGATGATGGTGACTTGAATATATGAAACCGTGTATGTGAAGAGAGAAAGATGAACACAATATGTTGTATTGCTCCAAAGAAAACACACACGCACACACACACTCAAGCACACCCCTCAAATGAGACTTTGAGGGGTTTATGTAGTACAAGTAACATGATGCCCTAAAAGGCTTTATATGGGCTTTCGTGGGCTTTGACATGGGTTGGATTGGATATAAGGCAAGCTTAACTAAACTAATACCCATTTAGCTTAGTCCAATCCACGAGCCCGTTGACTATTCTAGCACGATATCTAACACACATTACAAAGTTCCTAAACGTGAATGACCATCACTTCTAATAAAACTATTAAGGCTAACAATCTCCCCCTAAGGGGTGGTCATTCAAATGATGCTCCACTTGATTAGGTCTTTACTTTTCTCGAGCTTGAACTTTGTGTGTAGATATAGAATAGTCTTAATTCTTTGTTCCTTCATGCTTTGTGATCAGTTAATGTGGTTGTCTGCCATTGTCAACTTCGTTGGTTTGGTGACTCCACGTCTTTCTCCACCATGCTCACACTTCTATTTGTCTTTTGGTTACCAATGATGTAGTTCTCGAGTCTTTAAACTTTGTTGATTCTTTGACTTTAAAGAAGAATCATCTATAACTTTGTGTTGCCTTTGATTTTGATGAGAACTATCATGTGTTGTTGGTATGAGTATGTGGAGAATCTGCACGATCAATCCGCTCCGGAGCTTCCATAAGAAGAAAACATAAAAACAAGTTAGTAATAAGCGGATTCCGGCACTTACAAATTTGAATTTTGAGGGTGTTAACAGCATAGTGTGAAAACACGTCTCTAATTCTCACAGAGGCCGTTCCTGAACTGGAGTCCCACAAGTGAGATAACGCGATGTACCGAAATACACCTACAGTTCAGATGAGTCGCTGAGGTACACCGAAGCATCACCCCACGACTGTAGACCGTTTGAGACACACTAAGCGTAATCCACGGGGAGTTACCGAAGTGACATGCTGTCAGTGCTGCTTGATGTTGACCCTGGCAGGAGTTTCCAGTCAATCACTGAAGATCACATAAGTGAAACTTCTCATAAATGTTCTGGCAAATTGCTAAGATCTGTGTAGGACTCTAGAGAATATCACTTGTGCCCTTATTGATGAACAACAAGCGATGTCATGTCAAGTGTTCCTATGAGATCTTTTGATGAATCTCGTGGCTCTAGACTCAATAAGTGCATTTTTGGTTTTCCTGAGCGGAGACTAGGGAGAGGGTCTCCTTCTTCAATACCAACAATCTCTAAGAGAAAGTCGATAGATTATGTAGGGTTCCCAGTGAGAATGAAACAAATCCTTTTAAGAGGAATTGAGTGGCTAGAAGGTTTAGTGCAGTGCGTCACTGGGTCCATGACGTCTTTGTCTTCAATACCAATGTCATCTAATGACAACCAGTAGCATATGAATTGAACCCGGTTTCTGCCCTATGGTTGATTATGGAGGGCTATTTCTTTTCACCCTTTTTCATTACATTTCTTTTTAATTCTTCAACCCCTTCTTTCTCCTTTCTCACATTACTCCTTTTTTCAATCATTCCTAAGGACTTCTAATACTAACTATTTGTGATGTCCTTGGGTAGATCCCTCCGGCTCTGGCGGATCATAGGACGGATTTACCTATCCTTAGTCACCTTATAACTCCATGACTGTCCTATTGTTGCCATAAAACCATTTTTCTTGAAAATCTCTCAGAGTGTTTTATGATAGAAGACATGTTTGAAACACTCCAAGAGTTTTTATATTTTCAGAAACACTCCCCCTTCACATGTGCTTATAAGTTTTGACAGAAATTTGCACATAGAGGGTAGAGTTCGCACTTTTTGAATTGATCAGCTCATGATAGACAATTCCCCACGAGACACGGTTACGTTGCCTAATTAAAGAGTTCTATTGTCAGTTTTTAGGTGACAACTAGCTCTAGTAACTAACTTGAAGTTGTAAACACTCCTTGAAAAGGAGGTTAGACCCATGAAGGTGCATATCTATCACAAGTTTCTCGAGATGGTACATTTACTGACTTTGATTCCCGTCAATTCATTGGTTCCGTCTGAGTTGAGCTCATTATGAGATTCAAACACCGATCATTAAACATTTTTGATCACATTTTAATCACGTCTCCTCCCCCTCAAAAATAGCATATTCGTGATATTTTTGATATCAACGGATTAAACAACATTTTAAAGTCTTTTGGGGAGACAAACGGATTTGATTTAAGTATGAATTTGGAACATTTTAGTTTTATACTCCCCCTTTAATAAAGCATAATCAATTAAAGGTTTTAGAGGGAGTTATCTTGAGTACAAAATTTTGAAAGATTTTGAAAAATCTTTTTGAACAATCTTGAAAAGGTGCTCAAGATGATGATGATTTCTCACCAGTTTTAAATGTAGTGCACTGAAGCGTACACTTGATTTTTCTTTAAAAGCACGAGTTTTGATTTGAACAATAATCAAAAGTCATCATTTTAGTCCGGGTTTCGTACTGAAGTATACGAAAGCCATTTTTGAAGAAATTTTGAGAAACGACATGTTTTGAAAAACATTAAAGAACTCTCGCTTAAGCATCTGTACATACCCGTATCATTGTTGAATGACATTTCTAGAAACGTACAGAATATCGATTATACGAGAGACATGTCGTGAGAAGAATATTTTTTTATTTTTGATTTTATAATGTTTTTGTATTTTTGAAAATTTTATATTTTTATATTTTGCTTTTGTTGGTTTTTCAAATTTTGTATTTTGTTTTTCAAAAATATTTATAGCGAAGCTTGTTGGAAAATCATTTTCAAGAAGATTCGAGAAGACGTTCTAACTCCTCAGGGGTTAGGCTTCGCATTCCAATTCGTCGAACTAAATCGTCAAACCTTTCTTTTGGAAGGGCTTTAGTAAATAGATCGGCGAGTTGGTAATCTGTCTTCACGAAGAATAATTCAACAATACCATTTTCGACATGTTCTTTTATGAAGTGATAGCGGACTCTGATATGCTTAGTCTTTGAGTGATGAACAGGATTGCATGATATGGCTATGGCACTTTTCGAGTCACAATACATAGGTATTTTATCGAAAGTAAAGCCATAATCTGTGAGTTGTGTTCTCATCCATAGAACTTGAGCACAACACACAGATAGAGACACATACTCAGCTTCAGCGGTTGAAAGTGCAGTGCAATCTTGTTTCTTTGAAGACCAGCGTACTAACTTTTCACCCAAAAATTGTGCTCCTCCTGATGTACTTTTTGCTGTAACTTGGTCACCTGCGTGGACCGCATCTGAAAAGGCAATTAGATCAAATCCGGATTCCTTCGGATACCAAAGACCCTTGTGAATGGATGTCTCCAGGTACCGAAAGATCCTTTTAACCTCTTTGAGGTGCAGTTCGGTAGGCTTTTCCTGAAACCGTGCTAATAAGCAAACAACAAAATGAATATCGGGGTCGACTAGCAGTAAGGTACATGAGAGAACCAATCATGCTTCGATATTTCTTCGGATCAATAGGTTTTCCAAACAAATCGGCTCTAATTTTTGGTGATGTTACCATTGGTGTTCCAACAGAGTCACAATTATCCATACCATGATTTTTCAAAATTTAAGTTGTACATTTCGCTTGATTAATAAAAATTCCACGTGGGGACTGATGTATTTGTAAACCATGAAAAAACTTTAGTTCCCCCATCATGGACATTTCAAATTTGCTTTTCATGAGATTTATCAAAATGTTTTGAAAGATTCGGATTAGTGGACCCAAAAATGATGTCGTCCACGTAAATCTGAACAATCAAAATGTCGTTTTTGCATTTTTTTGTGTAAACAAGGTAGGATCAACCGTTCCTTTGGTGAAATTGTTTAGTATAAGGAAAGAAGACAGTTCGTCATACCACGCTCTCGGAGCTTGCTTTAAACCATAGACTGCCTTTTTGAGTTTGTAGACGTAGTCTTGATGTTCCAAGTCGATGAAGCCTTCTGGCTGACTCACGTACACTTCTTCTTTCAGAGTTCCATTCAAGAACGCGGTCTTAATGTCCATCTGATAAACCGTGATGTTTTTGTGAGCTGCATAGGCTAAGAATATCCTGACTGCTTCAAGTCTGGCTACCGGCGCGAATGACTCTTCAAAGTCTATCCCTTCCTCTTGTCTGTATCCTTTGGCCACAATACGAGCTTTGTTGCGAATAACAGTCATCTCTTCACCCCTTTTATTCTTCCATAACCATTTAAGATCAATGACGCGAACTGATGAGTGTCTAAATACTCATCATTTTTGTACTATCTAGACTGCAAAAACATCTGAAAACACTCAGAAATGCATCAAAATGATGAAAATATCACAAATAAGTGTTTTATGTGTTTTAAATGCAAAAATACCAAAATCTGGTGAAAAACATATCAAGTTTGCATAACTGGCAGTTTTAGTCCCCCAAGTTTCAAAAGTTGTCAAAAATAGTCCCTGGTAATTCAAAAACTTGTAAAAATATCATTCAAGGTCCCTGAAATATTCTAAGTTGTCAAAAATGATCCTTGAATGAATCTTTGGGCAAATGGCAGAAAAGGTCCCTCAAGTTTGGAAAAGTGTCAAAAATAGTCCTTGGTGAATTTAAAAATGAAAATTTATCAAAAATAAACCTTGTACTATTAATAAATGACAAAATTGGTCCTTATGGTAAACTTTTGGAAAATTACAAGTTAGGCCCTTAAAGTTTCAAAATTGGCAGATTTGGTCCTTGGACTTATAAAAATGGAACTTTATGCAAATTTAGTCCTTGTACTAACCATTATTTGCAGGATTGACCCTTGTGATAACCTTGGAAACTTGTCAAATTCAGTCCCTTGTATTTTCAGAAAGTTACATAAATGGTCCTTGTGCCTTATTAATACCAAACGGATCCTTTGTTAAATATTAACCCAAATCCAATAAACCAGCTGGCCCAATACCCCATAACCCAAGCCCATATTTTAAAAATAAAAACAGCGCGTGCACTGTTCATCTCCTTCTTCCCAACACCTGTTTCCACTCATTCCCCTCCATCTGCCATCACCACCTCATCTCAACCTTTCCAGATATATACCTACCCCATCACCATCACCTTTCCACCTTGCAAACACTCACCACCTCAATTAATGCAAAGAACCTGCTTCAAGACTTTTCCCGCCAAAAACACCAAGTGTACGATTTGGATGATTTAAGAAGATCCAATGGCTGTAAAATGATGGGAAAGATTTAGAGTGTCGACAAAGATAAAAAAGATCAATATAAATCAAAGAAAAAGCAGTGTGGAAAGGAGAGTAGAATAGTTTAATTTTTTTTATGTCGTAAGTAGTATAACTTAGTTCCCTGTGTATTTTAAAGCTTTCAAGCTTTTTGTTAAGTTATATTATTGTAATAAAAACCTATTTTTCAGTGTTAATTTCAGTTAAAGTCTACAAATTCAGTTTATGCTTATTTCCTAGTTCAAATTTTCAAAATTCTCAATTGTTGTTATTTGTTGTTATTATTGCTTCTTAAAGCTCTTATAAGCTCTTGAAAAAGCTTATAAGCTGTGAGAAACATTAAAATTCCAGTTTAGATTCACAATTCAGAAATTCACAAAAATTACCAATAAATTAGTTAAAAATAAAAATCCTATGGAGAAATGATCAAGACAATGGTGCAGTGCTGATTTTGGATTCCTTGTTGGTTTAAAGCTTCTTGAGAAGCCATAGGGTGTGTTATCAGTTATCAGTTCTCTGTTTATTGCTAGGATTCAATTTGTAAGCTATTTTCTTGATTTTTACATTTTCTAATATAAGTACTTAACACCTGTTAATTTTAGCTTAATCTTGTTTAAATATAGTAATTATCAGTTAATCAATTGGTTACTTAGTTTAAAAATCTATTTTAGTGCTAAAAAGTTCAAAACAGTCTATATAAGGGGTGTTTGATTTTACTGTTAAAACTGTGTTAGAGGGATTTTGATGAGTTGTTATTGTTTGATTCATATCACTTCAGTCCCTATTAACTCATTACAAGCATAGAATTCAGTCCTTATTTTACAGAAAGTCAAAATTAGTTTTACTATCACCTTGTTGTTAACTGTTAAGAATTTGGATTGCCAAATTCATCGCACAAGCTTAAAAGTTGTTAGTCTAGCTCTAGATAATCTTATTACAGCTTATTACAACTAATTCAGTCCATAGAATCAATTGGAAGTTCATCAAAGTCAAACTAGTTCATTTCTATAAAAAGTCAAAATTTCCTAAATGCAGTTTTTGAATAAAATTTAGAATTTTACTGTGTATTTATTGTTAAGATTTAGGTTAAATCCTTTTGGGATAGTAAAGTTTAGCTGCTAAACTAAATTAGAAAAATAATAGTTCACTTATAATTAGCTTATTCAGTGCTTATTCATCAGCTTCTTTCAAGCACCTTCTTTGAAAACATGTTCTGTGCAGCCTTGCACCACCACAACAGTGGCCTTCACCACCACTTTGGTGGGTCCCACAGGCCAAATCAGTGGACCCCACTGGTGGTTCTTGGTTTCATATCACTCACCAACCAGCTGACTATCAGTTTCAGTCAAGCTTTTGAGCTTAAGCTCTTTGGACCCCACCCCTAGTTCAGCCATAATTTTGTCCCATTTTTGAGTCAAAACTAATTTTGCTTTGCTTAATTTTTGGCTTAAACTGCTTTTCAGAAGTTTAGGATGGTTGGAATAGGTTAGTATTAAGTAAATATAGCATAACCTAGCTTCTGTGATTATTTGGTGTCCATTTGTAGACTTTAGCTTATTTTGAATTGCTTATTAATAAGCAGTTACACTGCAGTTGCATTTTCCTCCACATAAGCATATGTTTTTATATTTTTTATAAACTTAGAATAAAATTTTAGCATTTTCCTGAATTTTTCAGATTTTTTCATCACTGTTTAGTATTTTTCCTTATTTAAACTAGTTTTTAATCCTTTTTAAATAGCTTTTAATACAAATAAATCAGAAAAAGCTTAAAAAAATATGTTTTCAATTTTCATAGATTAAGATAAATATAAAAAGTCAAAAAAATATTTTTCCATAATTTTCTTGGTTTAAATAATATTTTCTAGCATTTTAATTAGTTTTAAATAGTTTTAAATTAATAATAAATACATAAAAAGTATAAAAAATATATTTTTAGTTTTAAAATAAGTTTTATCATATTTTAGATTTTTCTAAGTTATAATTTCATTTTTCTAGGTTAATTTTGTATTTTCTTGTATTTTAGTGCATTTTAAATACTTAATAAATAGTTTTTAATTAATAATAATTAAATAAATAGTTTTAAAAAAATAATTTTCTTTTTCTAATAATTTTCTTTTATTATTAGGATTGTAAAAATATCATTTTCATATTTGTAGGCATTTTATTTCTTACAACTCACGTTTTATTTTGTACGTTTACGTAATTTTATTTAAACGTACGTTTTAGGGTTTAAACGTTCATCGATTTTAAAAATAGTGATAGCGTTTATTTAATATATTTTAACTTTTTAATTTCCTTTAATTTGCATTTAAGTCGCTGTAAATTATTAATCTTTTCTTTAGGTATAAATATCTCAAAATCCTTTTTGATCACTATCCTTAGTGATTATTCGACATCTGAAGTTGTTTAACACCAATTCATCCTCTGTGGGACTTAACGACCCAGGAATTCCCTATATTCCTCTGATCTTAATTGCATTTGTTTCTGAACTGTTTTAAGTTTATTACGGTTGGCCATTCACAAGTGGCTAGCTTGTGTGATTAAACTTGACGGTTCGGAACCAATCAAATTTTGGCGCCGCTGCCGGGGAGGCTGTAAGCGTGTTTTAAACATTTTTCAGACCCGTACTTGCACATATACCACCTTTTTGTAAACAATTTTTTAAAAATCAAAAAGTTCATTAACACTTTTCCTAAAGTGTTAACAACACCAAAAATATTTTCATTCTTTGTTTTTACAAAATGTTTATCCAAAAAATCCAAAAATATTCATCTTTACCCTCTTACCCTTTTTGATTCTTTATCCCTTTACCCTCTATCCATTTGATTCTAACTTCTTCTATTCTTATGGAATCTCTCGACTACGACGAATTCTGGAACGAAGTTGAAAAACTTCCTACTTTATCACAAATGTCAAGAATTCGTGTTGTTCATGATGATCCATTAATTCTGCGTAGGGAAATGGAACGAGAAACCAGGGTGACAAAGGACCAGGTACTTTCCTTTGATAATGTAGGTGCTAAATACGTCAATCCTACGGTTATCCAAAGATCTAACCCCTCGATTGCTCCTAAGCCGTCTGAAATTGATCCTACACTTTCACGATTTACGGTTAAAAGCAAACATGCAGAATTTAGACCGGTGACTAGCAAGAATGACTTGCATAATCTTCACATTTCTCAAGAACCAGAACCGGAGACCATAACGGAAGTGGTGGAAATTGCTAGCTCTCAGAGCACACCACTTGTCCCACCTCCGGATTTTTCAAAATGTTCTTCGAGTCTAAATAGTCATTCAGATCGCCATGTTGGTTTTGTTGAGTCTTTGAATGAACCGATTCCTTCTCATAACTCTCAAATAGAATCGTTTATTCCTTGTGTCGGTTGTGGTGAGCCTCTTTTTGGTTCACCATGTCGCTGGTGTACGTGTGTACAGTGTGGTAATGATATTCGTAACGGGAGTTGTTTGTTTTGTGGTTCGAGGAATTCATTTGATTATGATCCTAATCCGAACTCATTTAACGACCCCTCAAATCTTTCCAATTACCCACCACAGCCCGACTTATCTTCATGTAATCAACATAACTCATGTGAATTTTGTGGAGGTCCTCACCAAGGATTTGAATGTCAATCCGGAAACACGTTTGTCTATGAACAGTTTTCCGGTGATGCTCAGAACTTTGGTTATGACCAATATCCATATGATTCACCAATCCAGGCTCAACAGTTTTACTGTTGTGAGAACTGTGGAGGTCCCCATTTCAGCTCTGATTGTCAGGGAATCCATTTCCTTGTAACAATTATGACTATCCATATCACGACCAACCTCCACAGTGCCAAATGACTCAAACTCTTCAGCAAACCCAACAAGACACTTATCTAGAGCTTCTGGAATCAGTGAAAAGAAATGAGGAGTTGAGTAAAACAGCATTTCATAATGTTCCCAGTTTTTCTTGTGTATATTGTGAGGGTCCTCATGATGATTATCAATGTCAACCTTCCGATTTTGACAAATCTCCACTCCCACAATGTCCCGTCATTCAAAATTCACATGAGAAATCCATGGAAGAATTGCTAGCTGAAGAGCAGGCTGCTAAAATAAATTCCCAAATTGCTTTTGAAAAATCTATTAAGGAATTAATTGCAAAAGAAAAAGCAGCCATATCTAGCTCTCAATTTCGTTTTATTCCTGATGACAGTGATGATGAGGATGCACTTGGTATCCTACAATTTTATAAAGATTCATCAAGTTCATCAGTGGATATTCCAGCAGTTGAGATTCATTCTCAAGCAACTGCCATCACACCCGAAACTCCCACTCACTCTCTAAACATGGGGGACGAGCATCTTGACACTGTTCCTGAAAAGGAATCGGACGAATTCATAAAGTCTAGTGTTGAGAACCTTGTCCCAATTCCAAGAGAATCATAGGGAATTCTTGATCATGTGTGTGATATCCCTCCTCCTCTTGTCTTCCAAAATGATCATATTGAGATGTTCTCTGATTCTGATGAGGACTATTCTTTATCTTGTGGAGACATAAGTTATGTGGGGGAATTACCTTCTGAGCTTGTCAGCTTAGGAGAAGAGAATGATGAAGAAATAATCCAAGACGAAGCTCTTCGTCTTACATTATTGAATGTTAATCTTCTCATTTCTAGAATCGAGGCTTTTAATGAAAAGCCTACTTCATATCCTATCCCCTTTGAGGATAGTGAACTTTTGTTCGATGATTCTATTCCGGAATTGCAAACGTTCAATTTTGATAATATGGGAGAGAAGATTAGTGGCAGTACCACTTTTCATTCTCATAATTCTCTCCCCGATTATGAATCATTCACTTTTGATGAGTTCCCCAGTGAACTCACTCAAATCAATCCCGAATATGAATCATTTGCCTTTGAGGAGTTCTCCTTTGAACTCACTCATATCATATCTCCACCAGAGTATGATAACTTCTACTTTGATCTAGACACATCCGGGATATGTCTAGACCAATTGAGCTTAAAAGATGAAATTCATGCTATCATGAATTCTCCTTCTGATGATGATGAGTTAGTCAAGATTTTTATCATGACTTTCTTTCTCTTCTTCACCTATCCCGTGGCTTCTCCTGTTCTTCACTCCTTCGGGAATGAAGACATTATTTTTGATCCCGGCATTTTCATTTATCATTTGTGAGCCGGTTCAATGTATATCTCATCGGTGTGGAACTTTCACGTACTTCAATGTTTATATAAACATCTTGAGTGAAAGTCCGATGGAGATTGTCTCTTCCACTTACTTTCCCCATGAACCAATGAATTCAGGGTCGAGTCAAGCTAGCGACTCGGTAATCAAAAACAGTAGTAACATGGGTTTTCACCCATGTATACCACCCTAGTGTGGGGGAGATACCCCACATGTTGTTTATAGATCTTAAAAATGAATGAAAATTGTAAATATTAAAAAAGAGAATAATTGTTGTGTTTCTACACTTGGCTAATAATGTTATCTTTTTACGTTCTAAGTTTCGGCATAACAGCCGGTACTTTGAATATTGAGGACAATATTCATTTCTAAGTGTGGGGGGGGGGGGGGGAAATTCTGGCGAATTTGATCATAAATGTACCCTTTTAGGCCCTTTTTCCCCAAAAATGGCCAAATTTTAATTTTTTTATTTAGTGGAAGTACTATGTACTAAACACAACAAATGGTAATCAGTCCACCATGTCTAACCCACATAAGGATTGGCTAATCCAGGAGCAAACGGCTCTTGGTAAAGATATCTCAAATCCGTTTATGGCTTGCAATTTGCCCAAAATTGTATGGTGTTCAGCTCACCATATCTTAATTAGTGAAGAGTTGGCTAGCCCGCAAGTTTATGGCTTGTGGTAAAGGCAGTTGGAAAACCATAATTGGTAATCGACTCACCAAAGATAATATTGATAATTTATCTAAGAGTTGGCTAGTCCAGAAGCAAACGGCTTCTGGTAAAGACAAATCAAACCCGTTGAAAGCTTATGATTTGCTCAAAATCATTTGGTTATCATTGTACCAAAGTTCTTACATGAATTGAAACAATTGGCTACTCCAGAAGTAATGGCTTTTGATAAAATCCATTAACTTTTCATAAATCATTGCTAGGGACTAGCAATATCTTAGTGTGGGGGATTGATGAGTGTCTAAATACTCATCATTTTTGTACTATCTAGACTGCAAAAACATCTGAAAACACTCAGAAATGCATCAAAATGATGAAAATATCACAAATAAGTGTTTTATGTGTTTTAAATGCAAAAATACCAAAATCTGGTGAAAAACATATCAAGTTTGCATAATTGGCAGTTTTAGTCCCCCAAGTTTCAAAAGTTGTCAAAAATAGTCCCTGGTAATTCAAAAACTTGTAAAAATATCATTCAAGGTCCCTGAAATATTCTAAGTTGTCAAAAAATGATCCTTGAATGAATCTTTGGGCAAATGGCAGAAAAGGTCCCTCAAGTTTGGAAAAGTGTCAAAAATAGTCCTTGGTGAATTTAAAAATGAAAATTTATCAAAAATAAACCTTGTACTATTAATAAATGACAAAATTGGTCCTTATGGTAAACTTTTGGAAAATTACAAGTTAGGCCCTTAAAGTTTCAAAATTGGCAGATTTGGTCCTTGGACTTATAAAAATGGAACTTTATGCAAATTTAGTCCTTGTACTAACCATTATTTGCAGGATTGACCCTTGTGATAACCTTGGAAACTTGTCAAATTCAGTCCCTTGTATTTTCAGAAAGTTACATAAATGGTCCTTGTGCCTTATTAATACCAAACGGATCCTTTGTTAAATATTAACCCAAATCCAACAAAACCCAGCCAATCCAAAGCCCAATTACCATAACCCAAGCCCATATTTTAAAAATAAAAACAGAGCGTGCACTGTTCATCTCCTTCTTCCCAACACCTGTTTCCACTCATTCCCCTCCATCTGCCATCACTACCTCATCTCAACCTTTCCAGATATATACCTACCCCATCACCATCACCTTTCCACCTTGCAAACACTCACCACCTCAATTAATGCAAAGAACCTGCTTCAAGACTTTTCCCGCCAAAAACACCAAGTGTACGATTTGGATGATTTAAGAAGATCCATCGGCTGTAAAATGATGGGAAAGATTCAGAGTGTCGACAAAGATAAAAAAGATCAATATAAATCAAAGGAAAAGCAGTGTGGAAAGGAGAGTAGAATAGTTTAATTTTTTTTATGTCGTAAGTAGTATAACTTAGTTCCCTGTGTATTTTAAAGCTTTCAAGCTTTTTGTTAAGTTATATTATTGTAATAAAAACCTATTTTCAGTGTTAATTTCAGTTAAAGTCTACAAATTCAGTTTATGCTTATTTCCTAGTTCAAATTTTCAAAATTCTCAATTGTTGTTATTTGTTGTTATTATTGCTTCTTAAAGCTCTTATAAGCTCTTGAAAAAGCTTATAAGCTGTGAGAAACATTAAAATTCCAGTTTAGATTCACAATTCAGAAATTCACAAAAATTACCAATAAATTAGTTAAAAATAAAAATCCTATGGAGAAATGATCAAGACAATGGTGCAGTGCTGATTTTGGATTCCTTGTTGGTTTAGAGCTTCTTGGGAAGCCATAGGGTGTGTTATCAGTTATCAGTTCTCTGTTTATTGCTTGGATTCAATTTGTAAGCTATTTTCTTGATTTTTACATTTTCTAATATAAGTACTTAACACCTGTTAATTTTAGCTTAATCTTGTTTAAATATAGTAATTATCAGTTAATCAATTGGTTACTTAGTTTAAAAATCTATTTTAGTGCTAAAAAGTTCAAAACAGTCTATATAAGGGGTGTTTGGTTTTACTGTTAAAACTGTGTTAGAGGGAGTTTGATGAGTTGTTATTGTTTGATTCATATCACTTCAGTCCCTATTAACTCATTACAAGCATAGAATTCAGTCCTTATTTTACAGAAAGTCAAAATTAGTTTTACTATCACCTTGTTGTTAACTGTTAAGAATTTGGATTGCCAAATTCATCACACAAGCTTAAAAGTTGTTAGTCTAGCTCTAGATAATCTTATTACAGCTTATTACAACTAATTCAGTCCATAGAATCAATTGGAAGTTCAATAAAGTCAACTTAGTTCATAATTTTAAAAGTCAAATTTTTCCTAATAGCAGTTTTTGAATAAAATTTAGAATTTCAGTGTGTGCTCAATATTAAGAATTAGCCTTCATGCTTTTAGGATAGTAATATTTAGTTGCTTAACTAAATTAGAAAAATATAAGTTTACTTTTAACTAGCTTATAGACTGCTTATTCTTAGCTTTGTTTTGAGCACCCTTTCTGAAAAGATGCTCTGTGCATCTGATCACCACCAACACAGTGGCCATCACCACCACTTTGGTGGGTCCCACAGGCCACATCAGTGGACCACAGTGGTGGTTCTTGGTTCCATAGCACTCACCACCCAGCTGACTATCAGTTTCAGTCAAGCTTTTGAGCTTAAGCTCTGTGGACCCCACTCCTAGATCAGTCCCAATATTGTCCCATTTTCTGAATTGAACTAGTTTTTGCTTTGCTTAATTTTTGGCTTAAACTGCTTTTCAGAAGTTTAGGATGGTTGGAATAGGTTAGTATTTAGTCAATATAGCATAACCTAGCTTCTGTGATTCTTTGGTGTCCATTTGTGGACTTTAGCTTATTTTGAATTGCTTATTTATAAGCAGTTTCACTGCAGCCTTATATTTTCACACATAAGCATATGTTTTTATATTTTTTATAGATTAAGAATAATATTTTAGTATTTTCCTGAATTTTTCATATTTTTATAGCACTGTTTGCTATTTTTTTTATTTTAAATAGTTTTTAAGTCTTTTTAAATAGCTTTTAATACAAATAAATCAGAAAAAGCTTAAAAAAATATGTTTTCAATTTCATAGATTAAGATAAATATAAAAAGCCAAAAAAATATTTTTCCAGAATTTTCTTAGTTTAAATAGTATTTTCTAGCATTTTAATTATTTTTAAATAGTATTAAATTAATAATAAATACATAAAAAGTCTAAAAAATATATTTTCAGTTTTAAAATAAGTTTTATCATATTTTAGATTTTTCTAAGTTATAATTTCATTTTTCTAGGTTAATTTTGTATTTTCTTATATTTTAGTGCATTTTAAATACTTAATAAATAGTTTTTAATTAATAATAATTAAATAAATAGTTATAAAAATATTTTTCTTTTTCTAATAATTTTCTTTTATTATTAGGATTGTAAAAATATCATTTTCATATTTGTAGGCCTTTTATTTCTTAAAACTCACGTTTTATTTTGTATGTTTACGTAATTTTATTTAAACGTACGTTTTAGGTTTTAAACGTTCATCAATTTTAAAATAGTGATAGCGTTTATTTAATATATTTTAACTTTTTAATTTTCTTAATTTGCATTTAAGCCCTTGTAATTTATTAATCTTTTCTTTAGGTATAATTTTCCATCAAAATCCTTATTTGATCACTATCCTTAGTGATTATTCGACATCTGAAGTTGTTTAACACCAATTCATCTTCCGTGGGACTTAACGACCCAGGAATCCACTATATTCCTCTGATCTTAATTGCATTTGGTGTGTGAACTGTTTTGAGTTTCTTACGGTTAGCCATTCACAAGTGGCTAGCTTGCGTGAGATAACTTGACGGTTTTGCACCAATCAAATTTTGGCGCCGCTGCCGGGGAGGCTGTAAGCGTGTTTTAAGCATTTCCAGATCCATTCTTGCACATATACCATCGTTTGTAAACAGTTTTTGTAAAGTTAATCAAAATCATAAAGTTCATTAACACTTTTCCTAAAGTGTTAACAACACCAAAAATATTTTGATTCTTTGTTTTTACAAAATATTTATCCAAAAAAATTCAAAAATATTCATCTTTACCCTCTTACCCTTTTTGATTCTTTATCCCTTTACCCTCTATCCATTTGATTCTAACTTCTTCTATTCTTATGGAATCTCTCGACTACGACGAATTCTGGAACGAAGTTGAAAAACTTCCTACTTTATCACAAATGTCAAGAATTCGTGTTGTTCGTAATGATCCATTAATTCTGCGTAGGGAAATGGAACGAGAAACCGGGGTTACAAAGGACCAGGTACTTTCCTCTGATAATGGAGGTGCTAAATACGTCCAACCTACGGTTATCCAAAGATCTAACCCCTCGATTGCTCCTAAACCGTCTAAAATTGATCCTACACTTTCACGATTTACGGTTAAAAGCAAACATGCAGAATTTAGACCGATGACTAGCAAGAATGACTTGCCTAATCTTCACGTTTCTCAAGAACCAGAACCAGAGACCATAACGGAAGTGGTGGAAATTGCTAGCTCTCAGAGCACACCACTTATCCCACCTCCGGATTTTTCAAAATGTTCTTCGAGTCTTAATAGTCATTCGGAGTACCATGTTGGTTTTGTTGATTCTTTGAATGAACCGATTCCTTCTCATAACTCTCAAATAGAATCGTTTATTCCTTGTGTCGGTTGTGGTGAGCCTCTTTTTGGTTCACCCTGTCGCTGGTGTACGTGTGTACAGTGTGGTAATGATATTCGTAACGGGAGTTGTTTGTTTTGTAGTTCGAGGAATTCATTTGATTATGATCCTAATCCGAACTCATTTAACGACCCCTCAAATCTTTCCAATAACCCACCACAGCCCGACTTGTCTTCATATAATCAACATAACTGCTGTGAATTTTGTGGAGGTCCTCACCAAGGATTTGAGTGTCAATCCGGAAACTCGATTGTCTATGAACAGTTTTCCTATGATGCTCAGAACTTTGGTTATGACCAATATCCATATGATTCACCAATCCAGGCTCAACAGTTTTACTGTTGTGAGAACTGTGGAGGTCCCCATTTCAGCTCTGATTGTCAACAGGAAATCCATTTCCTTGTGACAATTACGACTATCCATATCACGACCAACCTCCACAGTGCCAAATAACTCAAACTCCTCAGCAAACCCAACAAGACACTTATCTAGAGCTTCTGGAATCAGTGAAAAGAACTGAGGAGTTGAGTAAAACAGCATTTCATAATGTTCCCAGTTTTTCTTGTGTATATTGTGGGGGTCCTCATGATGATTATCAATGTCAACCTTCCGGTTTTGACAAATCTCCACTCCCACAGTGTCCTGTCATTCAAAATTCACATGAGAAATCCATGGAAGAATTGCTAGCTGAAGAGCAGGCTGCTAAAATAAATTCCCAAATTGCCTTTGAAAAATCTATTAGGGAATCAATTGCAAAAGAAAAAGCAGCCAGATCTAGCTCTCAATTTCGTTTTATTCCTGATGACAGTGATGATGAGGATACACTTGATAGCCTTACAATTTGATAAAGATTCATCAAAGTTCATCAGTGGATATTCCCAGCAGTTGAGATTCATTCTCAAGCAACTGCCTATCACACCCGAAGCTCCCACTCACTCTCTGAACATGGGGGACGAGCATCTTGACACTGTTCCTGAAAAGGAATCGGACGAATTCATAAAGTCTAGTGTTGAGAACCTTGTCCCAATTCCAAGAGAATCACAGGGAATTCTTGATCATGTGTGTGATATCCCTCCTCCTCTTGTCTTCCAAAATGATCATATTGAGATGTTCTCTGATTCTGATGAGGACTATTCTTTATCTTGTGGAGACATAAGTTATGTGGGGGAATTACCTTCTGAGCTTGTCAGCTTAGGAGAAGAGAATGATGAAGAAATAATCCAAGACGAAGCTCTTCGTCTTACATTATTGAATGTTAATCTTCTCATTTCTAGAATCGAGGCTTTTAATGAAAAGCCTACTTCATATCCTATCCCCTTTGAGGATAGTGAACTTTTGTTCGATGATTCTATTCCGGAATTGCAAACGTTCAATTTTGATAATATGGGAGAGAAGATTAGTGGCAGTACCACTTTTCATTCTCATAATTCTCTCCCCGATTATGAATCATTCACTTTTGATGAGTTCCCCAGTGAACTCACTCAAATCAATCCCGAATATGAATCATTCGCCTTTGAGGAGTTCTCCTTTGAACTCACTCATATCATATCTCCACCAGAGTATGATAACTTCTACTTTGATCTAGACACATCCGGGATATGTCTAGACCAATTGAGCTTAAAAGATGAAATTCATGCTATAATGAATTCTCCTTCTGATGATGATGAGTTAGTCAAGATTTTTATCATGACTTTCTTTCTCTTCTTCACCTATCCCGTGGCTTATCCTGTTCTTCACTCCTTCGGGAATGAAGACATTATTTTTGATCCCGGCATTTTCATTTATCATTTGTGAGCCGGTTCAATGTATATCTCATCGGTGTGGAACTTTCACGTACTTCAATGTTTATATAAACATCTTGAGTGAAAGTCCGATGGAGATTGTCTCTTCCACTTACTTTCCCCATGAACCAATGAATTCAGGGTCGAGTCAAGCTAGCGACTCGGTAATCAAAAACAGTAGTAACATGGGTTTTCACCCATGTATACCACCCTAGTGTGGGGGAGATACCCCACATGTTGTTTATAGATCTTAAAAATGAATGAAAATTGTAAATATTAAAAAAGAGAATAATTGTTGTGTTTCTACACTTGGCTAATAATGTTATCTTTTTACGTTCTAAGTTTCGGCATAACAGCCGGTACTTTGAATATTGAGGACAATATTCATTTCTAAGTGTGGGGGGGGGGGGGGGGAAATTCTGGCGAATTTGATCATAAATGTACCCTTTTAGTCCCTTTTTCCCCAAAAATGGCCAAATTTTAAAATTTTTTATTTAGTGGAAGTACTATGTACTAAACACAACAAATGGTAATCAGTCCACCATGTCTAACCCACATAAGGATTGGCTAATCCAGGAGCAAACGGCTCTTGGTAAAGATTTCTCAAATCCGTTGACGGCTTGCAATTTGCCCAAAATTGTATGGTACTCAGCTCACCATATCCTAAAAAGTAAAGAGTTGGCTAGCCCGCAAGTTTATGGCTTGTGGTAAAGGCAGTGGGAAATCCATAATTGGTAATCGGCTCGCCAAAGATATTTTATCTAAGAGTTGGCTAGTCCAGAAGCAAACGGCTTCTGGTAAAGACAAATCAAATCCGTTTATAGCTTATGATTTGCTCAAAATCATTTGGTTATCATTGTACCAAGGTTCTTACTTGAACTAAAACAATTGGCTACTCCAGAAGTAATGGCTTTTGGTAAAGAGATAAAATCCATTAACTTTTCATAAAACATTGCTAGGGACTAGCAATATCTTAGTGTGGGGGATTGATGAGTGTCTAAATACTCATCATTTTTGTACTATCTAGACTGCAAAAACATCTGAAAACACTCAGAAATACATCAAAATGATGAAAATATCACAAATAAGTGTTTTATGTGTTTTAAATGCAAAAATACCAAAATCTGGTGAAAAACATATCAAGTTTGCATAATTGGCAGTTTTAGTCCCCCAAGTTTCAAAAGTTGTCAAAAATAGTCCCTGGTAATTCAAAAAGTTGTAAAAATATCATTCAAGGTCCCTGAAATATTCTAAGTTGTCAAAAATGATCCTTGAATGAATCTTTGGGCAAATGGCAGAAAAGGTCCCTCAAGTTTGGAAAAGTGTCAAAAATAGTCCTTGGTGAATTTAAAAATGAAAATTTATCAAAAATAAACCTTGTACTATTAATAAATGACAAAATTGGTCCTTATGGTAAACTTTTGGAAAATTACAAGTTAGGCCCTTAAAGTTTCAAAATTGGCAGATTTGGTCCTTGGACTTATAAAAATGGAACTTTATGCAAATTTAGTCCTTGTACTAACCATTATTTGCAGGATTGACCCTTGTGATAACCTTGGAAACTTGTCAAATTCAGTCCCTTGTATTTTCAGAAAGTTACATAAATGGTCCTTGTGCCTTATTAATACCAAACGGATCCTTTGTTAAATATTAACCCAAATCCAATAAACCAGCTGGCCCAATACCCCATAACCCAAGCCCATATTTTAAAAATAAAAACAGCGCGTGCACTGTTCATCTCCTTCTTCCCAACACCTGTTTCCACTCATTCCCCTCCATCTGCCATCACCACCTCATCTCAACCTTTCCAGATATATACCTACCCCATCACCATCACCTTTCCACCTTGCAAACACTCACCACCTCAATTAATGCAAAGAACCTGCTTCAAGACTTTTCCCGCCAAAAACACCAAGTGTACGATTTGGATGATTTAAGAAGATCCAATGGCTGTAAAATGATGGGAAAGATTTAGAGTGTCGACAAAGATAAAAAAGATCAATATAAATCAAAGAAAAAGCAGTGTGGAAAGGAGAGTAGAATAGTTTATTTTTTTTATGTCGTAAGTAGTATAACTTAGTTCCCTGTGTATTTTAAAGCTTTCAAGCTTTTTGTTAAGTTATATTATTGTAATAAAAACCTATTTTTCAGTGTTAATTTCAGTTAAAGTCTACAAATTCAGTTTATGCTTATTTCCTAGTTCAAATTTTCAAAATTCTCAATTGTTGTTATTTGTTGTTATTATTGCTTCTTAAAGCTCTTATAAGCTCTTGAAAAAGCTTATAAGCTGTGAGAAACATTAAAATTCCAGTTTAGATTCACAATTCAGAAATTCACAAAAATTACCAATAAATTAGTTAAAAATAAAAATCCTATGGAGAAATGATCAAGATAATGGTGCAGTGCTGATTTTGGATTCCTTGTTGGTTTAAAGCTTCTTGGGAAGCCATAGGGTGTGTTATCAGTTATCAGTTCTCTGTTTATTGCTAGGATTCAATTTGTAAGCTATTTTCTTGATTTTTACATTTTCTAATATAAGTACTTAACACCTGTTAATTTTAGCTTAATCTTGTTTAAATATAGTAATTATCAGTTAATCAATTGGTTACTTAGTTTAAAAATCTATTTTAGTGCTAAAAAGTTCAAAACAGTCTATATAAGGGGTGTTTGGTTTTACTGTTAAAACTGTGTTAGAGGGATTTTGATGAGTTGTTATTGTTTGATTCATATCACTTCAGTACCTATTAACTCATTACAAGCATAGAATTCAGTCCTTATTTTACAGAAAGTCAAAATTAGTTTTACTATCACCTTGTTGTTAACTGTTAAGAATTTGGATTGCCAAATTCATCACACAAGCTTAAAAGTTGTTAGTCTAGCTCTAGATAATCTTATTACAGCTTATTACAACTAATTCAGTCCATAGAATCAATTGGAAGTTCATCAAAGTCAAACTAGTTCATTTCTATAAAAAGTCAAAATTTCCTAAATGCAGTTTTTGAATAAAATTTAGAATTTTACTGTGTATTTATTGTTAAGATTTAGGTTAAATCCTTTTGGGATAGTAAAGTTTAGCTGCTAAACTAAATTAGAAAAATAATAGTTCACTTATAATTAGCTTATTCAGTGCTTATTCATCAGCTTCTTTCAAGCACCTTCTTTGAAAACATGTTCTGTGCAGCCTTGCACCACCACAACAGTGGCCTTCACCACCACTTTGGTGGGTCCCACAGGCCAAATCAGTGGACCCCACTGGTGGTTCTTGGTTTCATATCACTCACCAACCAGCTGACTATCAGTTTCAGTCAAGCTTTTGAGCTTAAGCTCTTTGGACCCCACCCCTAGTTCAGCCATAATTTTGTCCCATTTTTGAGTCAAAACTAATTTTGCTTTGCTTAATTTTTGGCTTCAACTGCTTTTCAGAAGTTTAGGATGGTTGGAATAGGTTAGTATTAAGTAAATATAGCATAACCTAGCTTCTGTGATTATTTGGTTTCCATTTGTAGACTTTAGCTTATTTTGAATTGCTTATTAATAAGCAGTTACACTGCAGTTGCATTTTCCTCCACATAAGCATATGTTTTTATATTTTTTATAAACTTAGAATAATATTTTAGCATTTTCCTGAATTTTTCAGATTTTTCCATCACTGTTTAGTATTTTTCCTTATTTAAACTAGTTTTTAATCCTTTTTAAATAGCTTTTAATACAAATAAATCAGAAAAAGCTTAAAAAAATATGTTTTCAATTTTCATAGATTAAGATAAATATAAAAAGCCAAAAAAATATTTTTCCATAATTTTCTTGGTTTAAATAATATTTTCTAGCATTTTAATTAGTTTTAAATAGTTTTAAATTAATAATAAATACATAAAAAGTATAAAAAATATATTTTTAGTTTTAAAATAAGTTTTATCATATTTTAGATTTTTCTAAGTTATAATTTCATTTTTCTAGGTTAATTTTGTATTTTCTTGTATTTTAGTGCATTTTAAATACTTAATAAATAGTTTTTAATTAATAATAATTAAATAAATAGTTTTAAAAAAATAATTTTCTTTTTCTAATAATTTTCTTTTATTATTAGGATTGTAAAAATATCATTTTCATATTTGTAGGCATTTTATTTCTTACAACTCACGTTTTATTTTGTACGTTTACGTAATTTTATTTAAACGTACGTTTTAGGTTTTAAACGTTCATCGATTTTAAAAATAGTGATAGCGTTTATTTAATATATTTTAACTTTTTAATTTCCTTTAATTTGCATTTAAGTCGCTGTAATTTATTAATCTTTTCTTTAGGTATAAATATCTCAAAATCCTTTTTGATCACTATCCTTAGTGATTATTCGACATCTGAAGTTGTTTAACACCAATTCATCCTCCGTGGGACTTAACGACCCAGGAATTCCCTATATTCCTCTGATCTTAATTGCATTTGTTTCTGAACTGTTTTAAGTTTATTACGGTTAGCCATTCACAAGTGGCTAGCTTGTGTGATTAAACTTGACGGTTCGGAACCAATCACGAACGTCAATGGGTCTTGGAACCATATCCCAAGAGTCATGTAGATGGTATTGGAGAAGTTCCTCCTGCATTGCTTCTATCCATGCGGGATCTGCCATTGCCTCACGAATGTTCTTTGGCTCGATATTGCTAATTGAGCAAAGGTAAATGCATAAGTCGCAATCGGTGGCAAGTTGGCGTCTCGTCTGAATTGGCCTTGAAGGTTCACCAATAACTTGTTCAATTGGGTGGTCTTTTGTCCACTTCAGAGTAGAAGGATACCGTTGGTTAAATGTATGCGAGTTAGATGGTTCTCGTAAGCTTGAAGATGATTCAGCTGATTCCGTGGCAAACGGGTTTTCAAATAAGTCTTCATCTAACGTTGCATCGTTCTGGTGTTGGTTTTTCTTGAAATGATATGTTTTGAATTTGCTCATCAACTGCTGGTAGAACGGGTGCAAGAACTGGAGTAGATGTAGATGATGTTGATGGACTTGGTGCATTGGTTTCGACCGTTGTAGATGCATCTTCTGTTGGTGGTGGAGGATGATTTTGAGCGGGTGCAGCGAAATGATGGTTTGATGCATTTTTCGAAGTTCCACCATAGTATCCATCAAACATTAACTCGAAGAAATTCTCCCATTCTTGTTCTTTAGGATTGTCAAACGAAGTTGATTGAGCTCTTTGAGGTACGAGTCCTGAACTGATGTGTCCAGAAGTCTGCGGGTTTAGTGCGGGTTCTAGAGCGAGTCTCTCAGAAGCCATTTGTGAAAGTTCATCAAATTTCACATTCATCATCTCCATGATCCTCCTAGTTCTTCTGTTATACACCCTGAATGCCCTCGAGTTATCTGAATATCCAATGAAGATTCCAATATCACCTTTAGCTTTCAATTTACCTAGATCTTCTCTGTCGTTCGTCGGATAGCACAAAGCGCCAAACACGTGAAAGTAAGAGATATCAGGTTTTCTGTTGTTCACAAGCTCATACGGGGTTTTATTGAATCTAGGATGGATTAGGGATCGGTTCTGAGTGAAACAAGCAGTGGCAACAACATCAACCCATAGAAATAACGGTGCACTAGAATAGATTAGCATTGTGCGAGCAGCTTTCACAAGAGTTCTATTTCTTCTTTCAACTACCCCATTCTGCTGTGGAGTTCAAACAACTGATGTCTGATGTGTGATTCCAACATCTTCAAAATAAGTTCTTAACTCCTGATTGGTGAATTATGTGCCGTTGTCTGTTCTTACAACCCTTACTGGAGTTTGAAGAAGTACTTGAATTCATTTCAGAAAGGTGATGATGATGCCTGGTGCTTCGTCTTTTGACCTCAGAAACTTAACCCATGTATATCTTGAATAATCATCGACGATAACAAGAATATACTTTTTCCCATTAATGCTTTCAAATCTTATTGGGCCACATAAGTCCATGTGCAACATATGCAACTTTCCTTCCGAACTAGGTACGGATTTGGGTTTATATGATGATCTTTTGCTTTTTCCTTGTTCGCATGATGGACATAAGTGATCCTTGGTATATTTGAACTTTGGAAGTCCGTTGACGATGTTGTCTTTGGCAAGATTGTTGATGGTGTCAAAATTGAGATGGGATAACCTTCTATGCCACAACCAGGACTGTGTTCCAGATGCTCGTGTCATAAGACATAATGGTGATGAAGAGGCCATTTGATTGATGTCGATAGCATACAAGTTTGTATCACGATTCCCAGTTAAGAGATTAGTGCCATCCAAGTTTCTAACGAAGCAAGCATTTTTCCTAAAAGCAACCTCTAAATCTGCATCACAGAACTGCCCGACTGAAAACAAATTGTGTCCCAACCCTTCGACATAGTAAACCCGAGTGATCAAATAATTTCCAAAAGGTAGATCTCCATAACCCATGATAGCTGCTACATGATCATTTCCGAAACGTACGGTTCCCATGAATTTCCAAACGAAATTGATCAGCAGCTTCAGATTCCCGGTCATGTGCTTGGAGCAACCCGAGTCGACGATCCAAATACATATTTCGATAACCTGCCAATAACAGAAGAAGAAGATTTTGGAAACCGTTTTGATTTTGGTTCCTTTGGGTTAGAGGTAAAATCCTGATCACACTCATAGAAGTTGTCTATTGGTAAGACAGGTTTATCACTCATTCTACCATTCTGGAGTGTGAAAAGTTCTACCCGTGGGTTTCCAAATGTCATCCTTAAAGTAAACATTATGCTCCCTATCAGTAGTGTAAAGCCTAAGTCTCGCAACTAGTCTTCCTATTCGTTTAGCATAAGTTCTTTTGGGAACATTCTTCTTAACAGGCTTAACAATCTCATTCTTAGAAGCACAATCATCATGAACATTAGATAAAGATTTCTTGCAAGTTAAACAAAGAGATTCAACACATTCATTAGACTTAGCAAGTTTCATAGGTTCATTACATTCAGATGAAATGTCTTTCTTATTACAAAGCGGTAAATTCCTAGGGTGTTCTTCTACTTTCTTCACTTTATTCAAGCGACTACTCTTAGAGGCAAGCGAGACTCTATTGTTCCTTGTATTGCTCTTAGGCTTTAGTCTGCTGCTCCTAGAGGTGCTTCCTAGTCCTGTAGAAGGTAAGGCACACTCATTAGGATTCACATTTTTATCTAGAGAAGTGGTTTCAGCTTTCCTAGTCTCTTTGGAGTGCTTTTCTAAACTTATGTCGTTTGTTCCATATGGTTTAGATGTGGAGGCAGACGCATTAGTGGTACTCATCTTAAAAAGGCTAGGAGCTAAAACTTTTGGTTTCTCGATAACCGCTTTTCCTGTTTCACCATATTGTTTAGGCAAGGTAGGTGGAGTGACTGCTTTTGATAAATCATTTTTCTCATTGACTTTTGGAGGAGGCATAGAAACAGACATTTTTGGTTTTAAAACCGGTTTGGGAACATTTGCTTTCTCCTCAGTCAATGGTTTTGTAATCTTAGTATCCACTGCCTTTCCTTTTTGACATTCCAGCTGAGCCCTCAAAAGATCATTTTTCGCTTTCATGTCATTGTAGGCACGCTCATACGACAGTTTGTCATACTTGCATTCCTCAGTTTTTCGATCAAGTTGTTTAAAATATGAGACATTTTCTTTTTCAAGTTTCTCAAGTGCTTTTTCATATTTTGAAACAATTTTGGAGGTCTCAGACTGGAGTCTTTCATGATCTTCAACAGAATATGTTTATAAAATAATGGACATAATATCAGTAGTCAGAACATCTTCGAAGAGAGAGTCATTTAAATTTTCCAAAACTTTGATGTGTTCGGCACAGTCATTAGCTTGCTTTACCAAGGATTTATGGTCCTTGACAAAGTCAACTGTTTCTTTAAAAAATGCTTGTTCAAAATGAATTACCCTTGCACTGATGGCATTCAGCTGAGGGGCAATTTGAGTTTCAAAATACTTTTTATTTTCATTATCAAAACTATTAAACCAGATGTTTGTTGTAATATTGGTTTTAGTTTTAACAGTGTCTTGAAGATCCGTAATTCTAGTTTTCACATTTTCTAAGATACTTCTCGCATCACTTGTGTTAAAAGGATTGTTTGAAGACATTTGTTCAATGTTCGAAAGAGAATTTGAGACAACAACTGGTTTTGAAACAGATTTTGAAACAGGTGTTGACTCTTTGTTTGAAACACTTGATGTGATGGAAAACTTTGACTTTTCTTTTTGATTAACAAAAGTAATTCCGTTAATTTTGTTCCATTTGTTATAATCAATTGGTTTGATTTCCGGATTTTTTTGTTTCATTTTTGATCTACTCTCCTCAGATAGTTCTAACGTTTCAAAAGAGTCACGAACAATAATGGGTTCATGTAAAGCATTTCCATTGTTTAGCACATTCTGAGATTTTTGAGCTTTCTTGAGGAACGAAGAAGGGTCATTACCAAGTGCCATTCTATTATTAGTATGAAAACGAGGATTTACTTGATTAGAAAGCATCTTGATTGTTTGAGCAGAATGACCCGTTTTAAGAAGCAAATTTTTCAAAGTTTGGATTTTTTCATTTTTATCAAGAATTTCATCAAGAAGAGAATCTTCTCGTTTTGAAAAATTAGTAATCAACTGCTTCTTATCTTTTTCAAGATTAGAAAACATTTCTTTCTGTTTGGAAAGTTGGTTATTTAAATCAGAAATTTCCTTGTTTAAAGATTTAATTTTCAAGTTCAAATTCACATCAAGTGTGTTATACTTGATTTACAAAAGTTGTTCTTTAGAAACCAAATTTCGATAACCAATTTCTAATTCTGATTCTTTGTTTTTATGAAATTCAAAGGCTTTTGCGTTCTCCTTGTAACTCTCAAGCTCAGCGGTCAATTTAGCATTCACGGCCTTAACTTCGCGATTGACCGTTTTAACTTTCTCGATTTCAATGCCACAGTTATTGATTAATGATTCAAAATAAGCACGTGTTTCCTCATCAGTCTCAGTATTTTGTGCCACACAGTCTCCACTAGGATCCACATCTGGAGTTTCAGAGTTAGTATTGCTACAACTCGGATTGTCCAGGTATGTATCATAAGTAGGTGCTGATGTCACAAAATGCTGTTCGTCATGAGTAAACACATCAAATATGACATTGTTATAGCATGGATCAATGATTGGTACCTCAGATACTGCGTTGGCGTCATAGACAGGAGGTGCGTCAGAATCAGTGTTGTACTTAGTCTCCTGAAGATTTGCCATGAAGATGCAGTTTGCATTGAGTTCCTCGAGGTCTTCCAAATCATCCATAATAGCCATAAAGTCATGTTCCTCAGCACTCAATTGAAGTCCAGATTGTTCCTTTTGTACCAACATGATAGCTTTCTGAAGATACGCAAGATCCTTCTTTTTCGGCTTAGTTGGACAATTCCTTGCCATGTGACCCACTCCTTGACAGTTATAACACTTAACCTGATTACCATGATTCACATTTCCATAATTCCCAACGACTGGAGCTGCAATCCCATTCTGATTAACCACTGCTCTATTCCCAACATTCTGACCCATCTGATTACCCTGATTCGGAACCGCCTGATTACCCATGCGAAATCCAGTAGCATATCCCTGCTGATTCCCAATAACTCTAACCATTTGTCTTTGATTACCCATGTTCACACCCGGCTGTGCAATTTGCCTGTTGCGAGTGTTTGATGAAATCCTTTGGTTGTTGTTAGTTGGTGTGGAATAGCGACCTCTGAATGCTTTACCCAAGAATGCAAATGCTTGTGACAAAGCTTCTTCTGGTTCCATTTCAAGATCAGTGATTCCTTGTTCCTGGTAATGTTGTTGTTCAGGTGGATAGTTTTGTTGTTGAGGGATGTATTGCTGCAAGTTGTTGTTAGTGGAAGATGATGAAGCTTGTTGTTGTGTATTCACTGGAGTTTGAGTCTTTGCAATGAGTGCCAATGGATCATGATTCTTTGCTAATCTTTCTTGCCTGACTTCATTCACTTCATTTTGGTTTTGTTTCAAAAAATCATTGAGTTGATCAAAGTTCACTTGATGTAAGTCTTTTGTTTGGTTGACAATAGTGACATATCGTCCCCATTCTTCTGGTAGATTGTTCAGGAACTTGATGTTGCTCACGATAGTTCTAGGTGTCAACTTGTTTCTGATCAGCTCATTCATTAAAGTGCAGAACCTTCCATAGTAGGATTCAATGGATTCTCCTGGAGTAGATGTAAACTTCTCCCAAGCAGTTAGCAGCTTGTTCTCCGTATCTTGTTGACCAATTTTAGTTCCATGACAAAGCCGTCTAACACGTTCCCACATATCGAAAGCAGTTTCACAACTGTCTACAGCAGCAAAGATGTCTCTTGGTAAACCCAGTTGGACAATATGAATTGCCATGTCATCTGCTTCGACTTGTTTATGATCCTCTTCAGAGTATTCCGATTCTTTTTGAAGATGAAAAAATGGTGGGACGGGAGGTGTTGCATCAGCATTTCCAGGGTCTTGGACTTGTCGAGGTATGAAGGGTCCATCCTGAATGGATTTGATCATCAATTTTCCATTAGGTTTTGTCTTGATGTAACGAAGCATACGACTTGTCCATTGAAGATAACCACCTTTTTCCAACATAGGAGGACGGTTTTCGGCACCGGTTGCATGAATGTCTTGTTGAGTTGCCATTGATGAAGGTATGTTATGATAAAGTTGATGTAGGATCAATTCAATGATAAAGGAGTTGTGTTTAATAAGATATTGCCGTTTGAAGTTTTTCAGAAAGTCGTACTCGTGAACTTGGTTCTTAGGCGAAAAAAAATTTTCTCCCAAAATTTGAAATTCACTATAAAAAACAATTCTAAGGTCGTATGAAAAATTTGAGTTATGACAATTTTGACCGAAAAATTTGAATTTGGGACAAAAATTTTAAATTTTTGACAAAAATTTTCCAAGTTTTACCAAAATTTGAATTTCGCGTAAAAATTGAACGTTTAGTCTCCTCAAAAATTTATTTATTTATTTTTTTAATTTTATTATTATTTTTTTTTGAAGAGCTTAGGCGTAGACCGAAGAAGTTACGAGTAGGATGCTTAGGCGTAGAGATTGTGCTTAGGCGTAGGGAGAACTTACGCGTAATACCCAAGTTACGCGTAACACTAGAGTTATGCGTAGACTAAGAACTTAAACGTAGAATCCTTATGCGTAGGATTTACTTATGCGTAAGACAAGCTTAGGCGTAAGAAAATACTTATGCGTAAGAGATTATACGCGTAAGATTTAGCTTATTCGTAAATCGAGGGTTTTGCCCAAAAATCCTTTACACTATCACAGTGTAAAAGATATCCAAAAGTCGAAGTGTTCCACAAACTTATCCAAGTGAGGGAAGCACTGAGTAATCGTTGAAGCTCGAAGAATCTGCACCAAAAGCTTATGCGTAAAACCTTATGCGTAGGAAAAGGATTTTGACTTTTCTTACGCGTAAGAATAGGGTTTTGACCTACGCGTAAAAAATTTCCAGTGATTCAAACGATTTCTGATGCACAAATAGCTTCCAAAACACTCAAATAACACAAAAGTATTGACCTTAATCACCCAAAGTGCCTTTTCTGCTTATGCGTAGAAATGAACAACGAACCAAACACGAGTTTAAAATTGAAGAAAAACACGTAAAGCTTCGAACTTTTTGCAAAAAACTGAAACTTTAACACCAAATAAACCTTAAACCACAAGAATCTTGAATTTTTAAGTGTAAAAATCAAAGCTTTAAGCGTGGCAAAGATGTATAACGTGAGCTTTACGCGTACAGTACCAAAACTTCAAAATAAACACAAACACTCCTAAACCATTGTTAGGCGATTGATACCAATTGTTGGACCTTAAATCTATCAACCTTATCACAAACCCAACACGTTATGCATAGAACACGTTAACCACAAACACAAACATATGCGTAAATAAAGAAGGAAAGATTAAGATGATGGTGACTTAAATATATGAAACCGTGTATGTGAAAAGAGAAAGATGAACACAATATGTTGTATTGCTCCAAAGAAAACACATACACACACACACACTCAAGCACACCCCTCAAATGAGACTTTGAGGGGTTTATGTTGTACAAGTAACATGATGCCGTAAAAGGCTTTCTATGGGCTTTCGTGGGCTTGGACATGGGTTGGATTGGATATAAGGCAAACTTAACTAAACTAATACCCATTTAGCTTAGTCCAATCCACGAGCCCGTTGACTATTCTAGCACGATATCTAACACACGTTACAAAGTTCCTAAACGTGAATGACCATCACTTCTAATAAAACTATTAAGGCTAACATTTTCATCTTTGACGTCTTCGTAATCTTTTTTCTTTGTTCTGGTGTAGAAATGGTGATGTTATGATGTAGTTGTCTGCATCAGGTCTGGTTCGTTGCTCAGGTGTCTCCAAGTCTTTCTCCAACATGCTCACACGCTCTTTGACGTTGGATTTCAGTTTTGATGTAGTTCTCTTAGTCTTTAAACTTTGTAGATTCTTTGGTTAAGGAGAAGAATCATTCTGACTTTTGTGTTGCCTTTCGAGAGAACTTCAAATTGTGTTGTTGCTGGTATGAGCATGTGGAGAATCAGCACGATCATCTCCCAGGAGCATCCATAATAAGAAAACATAAGAATGGGTTAGTGATAAACACCAATCGGTCACTATGGTCATTTCTTAGAGAATTGACCACTACGATTGTTCTTCTGATGAATGTCTTGATTCCATTCACCTTGGTCGGGCGAATCAGCCGTCCAAATCCCATAAGGGACAGTTGGCATTACTTTGAACAAGTTCAAGTAATGACCCACATCTTCAGGACTCGATTCTTGAAAGGAATCTCCTTAGCGGGATTTCCAGTACTTACAAGTTTGAACTTCGAGCGTGTTAACAACATAGTGTGAAAACACATCTCTAATTCTCGCAAAGGCTGTTACTTAACTGGAGTCCCTCAAGTAGGATAACACGATGTACCGAAGTACACCAACAGTTCAGGTGAGTCGCTGAGGTACACCGAAGCATCACCTCACGATTGTAGACCATTTGAGACAACACTAAGCGTAACCCACAAGGAGTTACGGAAGCGACCTGCTGTCAGGGCTGTTTGTTGGGTTCAGTAAATACCCAAACCCCTTAATCTAGGATTTGAATAGAAAATAGCCCAAGTGTCTAGTCCATTAAACACTAACAGGTCACTGAGTGCATAGTCTCTCAGTGAGCCATCTTCAGGATACTCAGTACGAGGCAACAAGATAGTCTCTCCACTCCGTAAGGCGGAACTTAAAGGGTGTCAATAAGAAGATGGTGGATTCAGTGAGTGATGACAATAACTCACTGAATCCCTAAGACTCCTCTCCAACTACTTACACTGAAGACAAACTGAAGTAGAAGACTGAAGGATATGAAGACTGAAGAATGAGCGGGACAAGGCGGGATAAGTTTGAATCAGATAAAACGAAGTCCTTATCAACCAAAGTCAACTTTCCCTGAATGGCTAAAGATCAGGCTCAGTGTCATCACTGACCTTAGGAAAGAAGTCTTGTCTCTTACCTAGAATAGTCTTTGTAAACAGAGACAAAATACATCAGTATTTTGTCTTCTGTATGATGTCAATTTGTCACTTAGGAAAGAGTTAAAACTCATACATGTATAAATAGCATAAGAGATGGAGTGAAAAGGTTACGCTTGTGAATTGTAAAAACACACACACGCAAGCCATCTTTTCACTCCTCCAAATACAACTTAGTTCCTGAGATAGCTCAGTAAGCTCTAAGGGTTGTGCTCAGACTTAGCCTGAGCTTAGAGAGGAGTCACCAAACTTTGTCATTTCAATCCCAAGTACTATTCCGCAAGTACTTGGGTAACATATTCTTTGTTGATTTATTTCTAATAAGAATATGATGTTGAAAATTTATAGGTGTGTTTTACTTATGTTAAGTTCAGTCATTGTTCACTATTAACTTGTTTTTGATTCTTAAACTATTTTAAACGATAGTGAACGGGGAACAACAAGTGGTATCAGAGCAAGGCTAATTATAAAACTCATTTTTTTTAGGCCGCTCTAAAAGTTTTTAAATTAGGATCCTAAATGGCTGAAATTGATGTACCCCAACTAGTCGATAAAAAGGGTGGAGCTTATTCAGCTGTTGCCCCTAGACTTGAAGTTGGCAAATTCAACAAATGGAAAAAGCGAATGCTTTGCTATTTTCTATTTGTCCCAAAGACTGCTGAAGGGTTGCCGAAACCTGAAGCTCAGTGGACCAAGGATGGACTCAAAAGTATCATAATATCTTGTCTTCCTGACGATATTATGGAGTCTGTTATAAGCTGTAGTACAACTAAGCAAACCTGGGATGACCTAGTTCATAGTCATGAAGGACCATCTGATACCAAGGAAAACAAGATAATGGACCTGAAACTTGAGTTTAACACCTTCAGGGCTAGGGACTCAGAAAATCTCTCTCAAACTTACACCAGGTACAAAACTCTTTTAAATGAAGTGTCAAATGATGGTGTTAAGTTGTCCAAACATGAAATCAATGTTGGTTTTGTCAACAGTCTCCCTGAGAAATGGTTGAATTTCTCTCAGGGACTTAGGAATGCTAATCATATCCAAAATCTTGAGCTTCCTGAAATTTATGGGAAATTTGTCTATGAGGAAAACCTCATCAACAGACGATACCCTGACTTAAAGAAGTCTCAGGAAGTCAAGAAGTCCCTGACCACCACCTCATCACCAATATCAACTGCTTTCTATTCTAATAATGTTGTTCAAGATTTTCAAGAAAATTCTGATGATGAGCCTGATGAGAGATCAAGTGAGGAGTACCTAAATGACCTGAACACTGAATTTCAGGAAAGGGCACTCCTTGCTAACTCTCAAAGGTTTATAAAAAGAAACAAAGGTTTTTCAAGTGCCAAAGCAAATGAGGACACTGAATGCTTTAAGTGTCACAAAAGAGGTCATTTTGCAAAAGACTGTTTTTCAAAAACAATTTCTGAACCCTCTTATAAACCATCAGGGTCAAATCAGTCCTCAGGCTTTAGCAAATTTCAACCAAAAATCTATCAGTCTCATCAAAACTTTCAAAACAAATCTGATCAAAACAAAACTGTTGATTTTGAAGCTAAGTATAAGAAAGTCAAAGCTAAGCTTGCATTGCTCGAGGCCAGTCCCTCAGAAACAACAAAAAGTGTTCAATCTGTGCAGGGTAAAAACAAAGGCCTTGTTGCTGAGACCTTTGATCGGTGCAAAACCGTCAAGTTTTCTCACGCAAGCTGACCACTTGTGAATGGCCAACTGTAAGAAACTTAAAACAGCTCAGACACCAATGCAATGAAGATCAGGAGAGAATAGGGTTTCCCCGGGTCGTTATGTCCCAGCGAGCTATGCAATGAATCACCAAACGTATAGTGATCGAGAGATTTGAATGAGAAAAGAGATCTGATTTATTATAACTACAGAAAAAGTCTATAAATTACAACGGCTCAAATGCAAATTAAAGAAAATTAAAAAGATAAAAAAATATTAAATAAACGCTATCTCTATTTTTAAAATGATGTTTTTGTTTTTATGTTTTTATAAAATTGAATTAAAAACTACGTAACGTACAAATGAAAATGTGAAACTTACACAATATTAATCCTAAAAATATGAAAATGATATTTTTACAAACCTAATGATAAAAGAAAATTTTTAGAAAAAGAAAATTATTTTTATAACTATTTATCTAATTATTATTAATTAAAAACTATTTTTAACTATTTAATATTAGCCTAAAATACAAGAAAATATGAAATAAAGCTAGAAAAATAAAATTAAGACTTAGAAAAATCTAAAATATCAAAAGAGAATTTTCAAAACTATTTTTGTATTTTTCTGAATATTTTTGTATTTTCTAGGAATTAAAAACTATTTAAAACTACTTAAATTACTTAAAAATACAAATTTAACTAAGAAAAATCTAGAAAAATATTTTTTTTTTACTTTTTATATTTATCTTAACTTAAGAAAAATGAAAAATTATTTTTTTGAAACTTTTCTTAATTTTTTGTATTAAATGCTAATTAAAAATGCTTAAAAACTAATTTAAATCAAGATAAATAGCAAACTGACTTGGAAAAATTTGAAAAATTCAAGAAAAGTCTAAAATAATAGTAGGAATCTGGGAAAAATATAAAAAACAGGGGTTGTGTGCAAGAAAATGAGGCTGCAGTGTAAGTAGCTTATAAATAAGCACTTTTGAATAAGCAAATGCACACAACTGGGGACCAAACTGAAACAGAAGCTACAAAATGCTAAAACTACCCAATTGCAACTTATCACAACTGTCCTAAACTACTATTGAGCTGATTTGAACAGATTTGATGAATTGAGTATATGAGCAAAAACAGTTTTGAGGTGCTCAGTTGCAGCCACAGAATAAGCACTAAAATAAGCTAGAAATCAAAAACAAGAACTTGGAACCTACACTAGACCTGGCCAAGAGTTTGTAAACCAAAAATCAGACCAAGGTGAGCTAAGGTGAGCCCTGTGCAAGCCTTGCACAAAACCTGTGCACACTCAGTCAATACTGAGCTTGTGCACAAGGGAGATGAGACCCAAAAGACAAGCTCATTTGGAGCTTTTAAAAAATTTGCAAAATTCTACAAAAATGGTAATAAGCAAGGAGACCAGTTGAAGTTTATACACCCACAATTTCAATTGATTTGGTCCAGAAATGAAGCAAAGAAAAATCTTTTCAGTTGGGCTTAAAACAGGATTTGCAACTTTTGACTTTTGAAGCAAAAATGAAATCTTGACTTTTTTGAACTTTGAATCCAATGTAAGGACTGATCTTGGCTTATTATGATGAAATGAAGTTAAAGCAAGTGATACCTATCAATTCTAAACACAAATCAAGATTTTGATTTTCCAAAACTTCAACAGATATGCAAATAAGACAGTGGAACTGAGATTTTGACTTAGAGCTTTTGCAGGCTCAAATTTATGACTGCAATGAGTCAAATAAAGATAAACAAGCCTACGACTACAAGACTCTACCACTGAATGAACCTCTAGGACAGTTTAAGCAACAAAACCAAACACACCTTTAACTACTGAATTGCAATAAAAACTGATCCAACTACTTATCCAGCTATTATAATTGATCAAACTAAGTATAACTACTCTAATTACAGCTAATTCAACAGGATTGAACTGTTTATAACTACAAATACAATATATGCAATGAAACCTTGAGAATTACTTACAAAAAGTCCTTAGCCACAATGGCTTGAAACCTGTCAAACCAATGAACCTCTAACCTATATTATCCAACCCAATATCTCTGAACCAATCTAAATCCAGCAATGCTTCACCCATTATCCATTTCCAAGACAAATTGAGCTCAGTTGACTTTCATTGACCAAGTATCAAGATTGCTTAAAACTTAAATTTAAGCTTACAAAAAACTATTATCAGCTTACATAAGCTTATATGAACTTGAAAAGAAGCTATATGAAGCTTGAATTTATGAAATTGAAACTTAAATTTTCAACAGTAAGCACAAGAATATGACATGTAAACACAACTTGAATTGATACTTAGAAATAGTTTATATTGATTAAACAACTTAAAGTGAGTACAATGCAACAAAATATTACAGCTTTCCAACTTAACTAAAACTTTTTTTATAAAAAACGACATTAATAAAATTTAAAA
>BPTQ01000004.1:30616900-30792086 GCA_019973895.1 Chrysanthemum seticuspe | reverse complement strand
AGTATTCAACAGTTTTTAATCAGGAAACCACTTTTTACAGTTTTCAAAACTCTCTTAATGTTTTAACCAGGAAGTTCAAACTTTTAACCGTTTTTACCGGGAACCTTTAACCTTTTACAGTTCAAACCAGGAACATGAAAAACTCTAACAGTGAAAATCGGGAACCTTGTTGAAACGTCTTTACCGTCGGATCCAGGAACATAAAAGTCTTAATCGTTGTATCCAGGAACAGTAGATTTGGGAAATATGGGAAACCTGGACAGTTTTGGATAACCGGGGACGGAAAACGGAAACCTGGGAATTGTAAAACCGGGGGGAAAATATAATTAGGGTTCAGTTATAGACCAGTTTGGTTCGGGATGCGCGGTTTTTCAGGAAGAAGGGTTGACGAAGAGACGTTGTTGGGTCTGGAGGGATCTGGGTTGTTGCAGAGAAGCAGTTGGGAAGAAGGACTTTTTGGCGCGTAGGGCTTGGTTTGACCAGATATTGACTTGGGATTAATATAAAAGGGGGGCCAAAATGTTAAGGGTCCAAAGGCAAAAGGCAGGGGCCAATAGGTTTTGACAGGTCCAAAGGGTATAAAGGGTTTAGATGACAAGGACCTATGTTGCTAATTCTGAAAATACAAGGACCTAGGCTGCCATTTCTGCAAAGTTGTTCCAAGGGCTAAAAGTGACAATCTCAAAAAGTACAAGGACCAAACTTGACATTTTCCAATTTCCAAGGGCCATTTTTGCCAATTTTCAAACTTGAAGGACCAATTTTGTAATTCTCTCAAAACTTTTGACATTTTTCACCAAAGGACTAATTTTTGACAACTTATGATTTTAAAAGGACCTTTGGTGATTTTTCTTTTGAAATTATGTGCTCAGGGACTATTTCTGACAATTTTTGAAACTTGGGGGACTGAAACTGCCAATTATGCAAACTTAGCTCATTTTTCATCTGATTTTAAACATTTTGCATCTAAAACATATAAAATGCAATTTTGAGATATTTTCAGTATTTTGATGCATTTCTGAGCATTTTTAAACGTTTTGCAGTTCAGATTGACCAAAAAATGATGAGTATTTACACACTCATCAACCTTCGACTGGGATGATGAGCCAGTGTCATCAGATGATGAAATGGTACATGTCAGTGCACTGATGGCCCTCTCAGAAGAGGACAAGCTAGCTGTTGGAAAGAATAATGCCAGAAATGGAGAATGGGTCAATATCACAATGAAGAAGGTAAATATTCTACTTTCTATGGATGATGACTCTGATTGGCAGTCTTACATGAATTATCTTAATGTTGACCTTAAGTTCGTAGAGGAGTAAAGACTTAATCTTTTTTCAAAATACAACAAGCTAAGTTTTGAATTAAACAAGTGTAGGGATGAACTGCTTCTTTTAAAATAAGCTAAGCTTGAGGCTGTCACTTTGAAAATTCAAAACACTGAACTAGTTAAAAGAAATCAGGCTCTTCAAAACGAACTCAAAAAGGTTTAAGATATTCTTGATAGTTGGACTGCCAAGAATCCCAGGGTCTTTGATGCTGTGGGAGCCCCCAGTAGCAAGAAGAGAGTCTTAGGTGAAGATCATCTTCCTGACTCTCTCAACAAAGACCAGGGTCCTAAGCCATTTGTGTCTGGTGGTATGATTACCAACATATTGACTACTCCTAAACCAAGTGATTGGATTGAAAGGGTCAATCCTGAGAGTAAGCTTCCAAATTTCAATTCTAGAAGGATTCTAGAGCCTGAAAGCCAAGCTCTAAAGAGCATGCTTGGACTCCCTAATGTACCCAGTAGTACTGAACACATCTCTGAGTCGGAAGCAGAATCTCAAGCACCGCTTCCACCACTGAAACATCTTCAGGGTACTGCACCAAGCTCTGAGCTTACTCTATTACAATTCAATCCTCACTCACCAAAAGAAAGGTCTGGACTTGGTAGAACCATCCTGAAAAGACCAACAAAACCAACTCAACACGAGTCTACTCCTACTGAGACTTCAACATCCTCTGTTCCCACTGAAGCTGACCAAATTCAGCAACTAACTGAGCTTGTGAGGAAGCTGACTGAAAAGATGGAATCCATCGAAAAAGCTCCTGATTCAATCAAGGAAACTAAGTCAGCCTCATCTAGCTCATCAAAGTCAAAATCCACCAACAAACCCAAGCAAAAGTGTGAGCTGTGTCTTTACACCAGCTATACCACTGACAACTGCTATAGAATCCTTTTTTGCATGATCTGCAAAAAGGATGATCACAGGACTGCAGACCACCTACAGTATGTTAGTCAAGCAAACTATACCAAGGTTGGTCATCAGTATGCTTCATCCTCCAAAACAGCTCCCAAGAATAGAGCAAAACCTTTTCCTCTGTGCCCTCACTGTGGGTTTAATGATCATCATCAGGATGATTGTCTCATGAACACATGCTATGATATATGCGGTAATCCAGCTCATGAGACATCCCAACATGACAGTGCCATTCATGCAAGGAGAAGTACAAAACAACCCAAAATCACTAAGTCATCCTCAGTCTCTAAATGAAAAACCTGTGGTAGCATAATGCACTCAACCACTGACCATGAGTCAATTACCAAATTCAAAGAGACCTTGAGACCCAAGCCCGCTAGTAAGTGGGTCACTAAGAGAAACTAATTCAGTTTACTACTTGTGCAGAGACACGCCAGGGAGCCTATTTGGCATTTAGACAGTGGATGCTCAAGAAGCATGACTGGTGTAAAGGAGTATCTGCACAAGTATATAGAGGAACCAGGACCTAAAGTAGTGTTTGGTGATAACTCATCATGTCCTATTGAAGGTTACGGTTCAGTAAACTGCAATGGAATAGTTTTCTCTAGAATAGCTTATGTCAATGGTCTAAAATACAATCTCATCAGTGTCAGTCAACTATGTGATGCTAAGTACATTATGCAATTCAATGACAAACAAGGCACCATATTCAATGCCAACAAGGACGTGGTGTTGATAGCTCCAAGGAGAGATGATGTTTATGTGTTAGACATGTCAACACTCTCCCAAGATGGAACTTGTCTCTTTGCTAAAGCTACTGAAACTATCAATTGGCTGTGGCATAAGAGACTCTCACACTTAAACTTCAAAAACCTCAACAACTTGGCAAAACAAAACAAGGTCCTTGGCTTACCATCATTGGTTTTGCAAAAGACAAACCATGCTCTGCCTGTGAAAAAGGTAAACACCACAGAGCATCATTCAAAACCAAACAAAATTTCTCCATCAAAAGCTGCCTTCACCTCCTGCACATGGATCTCTTTGGACCTGTCCGTCCCAGATCAATCCAGCATGAGAAGTATACACTTGTCATTGTTGATGAGTTCTCAAGATACACTTGGGTATACTTTCTTTCCAAAAAGAGTCAGGCAGCTGATACAATAATGTCATTCATCAGGAAGATTGAAAACCAGAATGACATTACTGTTAAACAAATCAGAACTGACAATGGTACTGAGTTCAGAAATCAAGAGCTTGAGAGTTTCTGTGATGAAAAAGGAATTTCTCAAAATTTCTCGTCTCCATATACCCCTGAACAAAATGGGGTTGCTGAAAGGAAAAACAGAACTCTCATTGAGGCTGCTAGAACCATGTTAAATGGCTCAGCCCTCTCAAAGCATTTCTGGACTGAAGCTGTCAAAACTGCCTGTTACACTCAAAACAGGTCAATCATTGTCAAAAGACATAATAAAACCCCATATGAGATCCTCAAAGGTAGACTTCCTGACATCAGCTATTTTCATGTGTTTGGATGTCCTGTGTTCATTCATAACCACAAGGATCATCTAGGCAAGTTTGATGCAAAAGCTGATGATGGATACTTCTTAGGCTACTCACTGATCTCCAAAGCCTTAAGGGTTTTTAACACAAGGAGACAACAAGTTGTGGAAACCTTTCATGTCACCTTTGATGAAATTGCTGAAGGCATCAGGTTCACCAACACCTCAGTGGAGGAAATAGTAATTGATAACTCATCAAGATATCCTCCTGATGAGTACAACACTGAATTCAATTCCTCATATCAAGCTGATGCTGACATCTCATATTATGTCTTACCTCACAACCTACCACAACCAACTATCAGTGAATTCATTGATAATCAATCAGTCCCTACTAGGATAGGTAATGCTGAACCAAATGTTCAGGAACCTGTGATTCAAGAACCCCAACCTGAACAGGACATCTCAACAGATGCTCTAAATGATTCTGTTGCTCCTGAAACTGAACTCACTCCTGAGCTTCCAGTGACCTCTTCAAGCTCAGATCCAAGACCACAAAGTAAGTGGACTAGATCTCAGGACATTGAGCTTGTAAACATCATTGGTGAACCCACTGAGGGCATGCTCACTAGAAGCATGGCTGCTAAGTTAACTGCAGCTTCAGCCAATGAATGTCTATATGCTGATTACCTATCAGAAATAGAACCCAAAAGTGTCACTGAGGCTCTAAAGCACCCAAGCTGGGTACAGGCTATGCAAGAAGAACTGCAACAGTTTGATAAAAACAAGGTCATGACCTTGATCAAATGTCCTCAGGATGTCGCTGTCATAGGAATGAAGTCGGCTTTCAGAAACAAAACTGATGAAAACGGCATTGTCATTAAAAACAAAGCCAGACTTGTAGCCAAAGGTTACAGTCAACAAGAAGGCATTGACTATGATGAGACATTTTCTCCTGTTGCAAGAATGGAAGCAATCAGGATCTTCCTTGCATATGCAACATACATGAACTTCAGGGTCTACCAAATGGATGTCAAAAGTGCATTCTTAAATGGTGATCTAAAGGAAGATGTGTATATTCAGCAACCTCCTGGCTTTGAGAGTAGTGAATTCCCTGACTATGTCTGCAAGCTTGACAAAGCCCTTTATGGTCTTAAACAAGCTCTAAGGGCATGGTATGAAACTCTCTCAGCCTTCCTGATACAAAACAAGTTTGTCAGAGGAAAGATAGACAACACACTGTTTGTCTATAGAACACAACAGGATGTGATACTGGTCCAAGTTTATGTTGATGACATCATCTTTGGCTTAACAAACTACAAACTTTGCAAACAGTTTGAAAAACTGATGACAAAGAAGTTTGAAATGAGCATGATGGGTGAACTCACATACTTCCTTGGACTACAAATCAGGCAAACTGATAAAGGGATATCCATCAGTCAAGAGAAATACAGCAGAAATCTCCTGAAGAAATATAAGATATCTGACTGTGCCTCAGTGAAGACTCCAATGGTCCCTCCTAACAACCTTGGACCTGATCTCACTGGTAAATCAGTTAATCAAACGCATTTCAGAGGGATTGTTGGCTCACTGATGTATCTAACTGCTACTAGACCACACATACAATTCTCAGTCTGTTTAATAGCAAGATATCAGTCCAATCCCAAAGAATCTCACCTCACGGCAGCTAAAAGAATACTCATGTACCCGAAGGGAACCCCAAACCTTGGACTCTATTATCTAAAATGCTCAGGGTTTGATCTCAAGGGTTACTCTGATTCTGATTATGCTGGCTGCAACATGGACAGAAAAAGTACCTCAGGGCCCTGTCAATTTCTTGGAGGAAAACTGGTTTGTTGGAGTGCTAAAAAGCAACAATCAGTGGCTATGTCCTCAGCTGAAGCTGAATATGTAGCTGCAGCAGGATGTTGTGCCAATGTATTATGGATGAAAAGTCAACTCAGTGACTATGACATCCATTACAAAATGGTGCCCATCTTCTGTGATAACACCAGTGCTATTGCAATCTCCAACAACCCTGTCCTCCACCAAAGAACCAAACACATTGATATCAGATATCACTTCATCAGGGATCACATAATGAAAGGAGACATAGAACTTCATTTCATCCCTACTGAATATCAACTGGCTGATATCTTCACCAAACCCTTGGATGAACCTACCTTCAGGAGACTGAAAGCTGAATTGGAAATGCTTGACATTGAAAGTCAGGTATCTAAAAACCAATCTCAGTAAGTTCTCTGAAATGGTTCATCCTCCCTGAACACCCAAAATAAACCTCTCACTGAATGAGTAAGACTCATTCAGGGTCCCTGACATTTGACAAAGAGCATTGAATGAGTAACTAAATGATCCAGGTATCAGTTACTTAAATGTCCTAGGTTGGTAACTATGCTAATTTAATATAGGAATATATGTCTCTTTGTCTTACTGTCATCCCACTTGGCATTTAATGCCTCCTCTCACAAAAATATCAAATTGATATTTTATCTCTGCAAAAGTGCACTTTTACTGTGCACTGCAACTGTTCCCTTGAAAAACGGGATTTTACTGCGGGTAATGGAGTGGTAGCATTAAATGTGGAAATTCAAATGTTTTACAAAAACCGACTCTTAATATTCCCATTTGTGCACAAACCACCCTTCTCACCACTCTATAAATACCCTCTTCCAAAACAAACAAAAACACACAAATTATTTTCTGCAACAAAACTCTGTCAAAATCATTTCTAAAGCCCAGAAATATTTGTGTGTGCTCAAAAACTCTTCAAACCTCTTTTGGAAAACCCTTCTTGTAAACATTTACAAAAGTTTTTCATCACAAAACTTGAGAGATCTAAAAACCTTGATTGTTCTAGTCAAAAGAAATTATTTTCAAAAAAAAACCCTAAAATCTTTAATGGAAATGGCTAGAACACAATCTCTCCACTTTGCTTCTCAGTGGGTAGGGGATCTTACAAATGTTGAGTTTAAAACAAATAATGTCATTGGAAATTTTGAATATCCTCAAAATGTCCCAGCCTATAAGGACATTATGAAATTTCTTTATAACTGCCCACTGAAAACGGCCTTTGTTCAGTGTCCCTCTACTCTGTACCAAAACCTCCTCAGGGAGTTTTGGGCTACAGCCAAGGCCTTTGACCCAAAACCTTCTACTGATGAGAACAACCTTAGACCTCTCAGGGAATATCTCATCAGGTTCAGTCTCAACGGGGGGAAACAATTCACCCTGGATTATAAAACTTTTTGCACATCCACAGGGTTAGATTACAGCAAAGGTGTATATGTAGCCCATCCTGAACCCTCAACAGTAAAGGATGGGTTAAAAAAATTGTTTTAGATCCAACATTTTTGGACAAGACCCCAGTCACCAAGAGTTCATTTCCCGTAGCTTGGAGGATCCTATTCACATTTGTGATTCAGGTCCTCGGCGGGAACCACTCATCCACTGAACAAGTTAACTCTATTCAGTTGATGATGGCATACTGCTTGATGAATGGAGTCACTGTCGACATAGGGGAGATAATTTATAGTGATCTCGTAACCAAGCTACAGAGCAAAACTAGGACGAAATACATTTCGTATCCTAGGTTTGTCTCTTGTGCTTTGCAAGTGTTACTGGGTACAAATTATCCTCAGGAAGAAAAATTTTGTGCTTTACCTGGCATCTTGAGCCAATCAAATTTTCAAAAGGACCCATCCCTTGTCACAAACATTGAATTGACGGCCCATATGGTTGCTGTAAACAACCAAAGGGAATCAGTGTCTCCTAACCCTGCTCCTTTAAAGAAAAAGGGGAAGTCTCAGACTGGGACTAAGACCAAACCCAAGTCTCAGGGCCCTGAGGCTTCTGGAGCACTGGCCAAAAGGCAAAGAAGGCCTAAGACTGATTTGACACCCATTGGTGACCAGGAAACATCCACCCCCGTGACAACGAAAGACACTGATACATCATAGTCAGTGTGCTTGGTCACAACCACTACTCCCCAAGATCCAGAGGGAAACATACAACCCGCTGGTAGGGGAGCGCCTTCCACAACGCCCAAGGATGACATTAGCAAATCACAGCCTTTGTCTGAGGGCACACTGATCGATCCCAAAGACTCAGAGGGAACCAAACAACCCGCTGATAGGGATATAACTGTCACTGACTCTGCTAAAGGCACTGGGAAACACCCACCAGCGTCTCAGGGGTCACTGGGGGACAAAGACTTGGAGGGAAAGGAACAACCCGCCGATACGGAACCCACAACCAATCCTGACTCCAGCGAAAGCACTAGGAAACGCCCACCAGTGTTCGAGGGGTCAACGGGGGATAAAGACTCAGAGGGAAACATACCACCCGCTGATATGGAACCCATCACCAACCCCTTGTTAACCGTTGCTGATGTTACTGGAATACTCTTTTCGGAAGATGAGCTTTCTGAAACTGATGATGAAGTTTTATCAGCTGGGGAAGAAGTGGACGCTGAGGTTCATGAACAAGAGCCTCAGCCTGATCCACAGGAACATACTGAATCACCATTCCAGCATGAAAATGATGACTCCTCTTCCTCCACTGATGAATTTGCAAAATTTGATAATGTTCTCCCACTTACTGAAAGGCAGCTCATTCAGTGGATCACCAAAGCTTCAAGGAAATTATACTCTGGGGTCACTGAAACACTGTGGGAACAACATACTAAAGCTGGTGCAAGTTATGCTGATCTGAAGGCTGAGGTCCAAGCCTTTGATGAAAATGTTCATGAGCACAGGGATTTGATGTATGACAACATTCACAAACTGGATGAAAATTTGGCTTAATTCCTCAGACACCTTCAGGGTGTAGGCACAAAGGTGGATGAAATCAGGGAATCTGTCAAAGATGACTCAGCACTCAACTCTAAAGTGCTGGAGGCTACAGAGGCGTACTTGAAACAATCCTCCAGCCTCACTGAACTGATCGAAATGCTCAACTCAGCAAATGTTTAGGGTCTTCATTCATCAGTATAGTCCCTTCAAACTACATTGAGCTCTGTGAACACTCAGATGGCTACATTGGCTCAGGCATCTACTTCCTTGACCTGGAATCTTGGGCCACGCATGACTGCTTTGGAAGTATCTCAGGCTAATTTAGAAGCTAAGGTCACTGGCATTCAAACAGATACTTCAGACATCAAGGCTATGATCACTGAAATCTATCAGGCTTTCAAGGGTCAAGCAGCTCCGATCCCCTCAGCACCAACACCAACTCTTGCCCTCACTGACGCTCCGGCAACAGTTGAGGGGGAGAATATTGCTGAAGAAACTCCTCTTCACACTGAGGGGGAGCCAACACCACCAGTCTCAGCAATACCCATCTCATCACTTCCACCACAAACATCAACAACAACACTAACAGTCACAACACCAATCATGACAACACCACCACCCTTGGTTGCATCTTCTTTCTCATGCCAGGACAAAGGCAAAGGCATAATGACAACAACTGAGCCTGAGAAGATTCCCTACAAAATCGGTGACACTGAATACCTTCTCACACCTCAACAGCTAAGTAAATATCTTGCCAAAGAAGAAAGGAGATTGAAACAAGCTAAGACAAGAAGAGTAAGGAAGCACTAGTTCAAGTGATTGCCGAAGAAGCTGAAAATGTGGGAACTAATCCAAAGAAGCTTGAAAAGGGTCAGGCAGGACAGAAGTTCAAGGAAGCTCAGGCAGCAAAAATGGCTGAAATGAAAAAGCAGTTGGAAGAAAAGAACAAAAGAACTGCAGCCATCAGGAAAGCCAGGATTGACCATTATAATTGGACAATGACAAGCAGAAGACTGCCTGAGAAGATCACTGATGTCAAAATCACCCCCAGGTCTAAACCACTGGCAATGAACGTCTACAGGGGGGTTGATAAAAGACATTTCGAGGTTCATGATCCCTTAAAATTCACTTACTTTGGGATCACTGAACTCGATGAACTCGGTCCAATAATAGAAAAGAAGCAAAATGCGGTGGTTAAGGAGCTGATGAAGATGCTCAGTAAGAGGTATGAAAGACTAAGAGATACACCAGCACAACTGGGAATTCAGCCTACCTTAACTGCACCTCAAGGATCTCAGCAACAATCATCCACTGGCAAAAGGAAAAGGGTTGAGTTCCAGCCTGAGATAAAAGTTCCTGGATTCGAATGCAACAGGGAACTGCCAGAAGGTGTTAAGTTCGTGAACTGTTTAGTGATTGAAAAGCCTGAAAGAGGGCTATTTCACATTGATGTCTATGGAAACCCAGCATTTCAAAGATGAAGTGATATTGATCAGGCTGGTGTAGCTACAATGATAAGCTACATACCAGTGGCCTCTCAGATCCAATCCCTAGCAAACATCATCAGGTTCTGTCAAGACCTGAATGCTAAAATAAAAGACCATCCTGACAGGGAAACACTCATCACCAAGAAAGTCAAGCTTGAAGCACTGGGAATCCATCTGGATTGACATCATTTTGATTTATCTTTTGTACTAGTGATAGGAACCTTGTAATTTGATCAATAAACGATGTATGTTTTGTTAAAATATTCAGTGTTCCTTATTGTATTCATTAGTACATTCAGTGTAAGAAGAAGCCATTTGCTCACTTACACTGATCAAACACTTAGGCTATTTGTATATCCAAATAGGGGGAGACTGTTGGGTTCAGTAAATACCCAAACCCCATAATCTAGGATTTGAATAGAAAATAGCCCAAGTGTCTAGTCCATTAAACACTAACAGGTCACTGAGTGCATAGTCTCTCAGTGAGCCATCTTCAGGATACTCAGTACGAGGCAACAAGATAGTCTCTCCACTCCGTAAGGCGGAACTTAAAGGGTGAAGACTGAGTCAAGAAGAAGATGGTGGATTCAGTGAGTGATGAAAATAACTCATTGAATCCCTAAGACTCCTCTCCAACTACTTACACTGAAGACAAACTGAAGTAGAAGACTGAAGGATATGGAGACTGAAGAATGAGCGGGACAAGGCGGGATAAGTTTGAATCAGATAAGACGAAGTCCTTATCAACCAAAGTCAACTTTCCCTGAATGGCTAAAGATCAGGCTCAGTGTCATCACTGACCTTAGGAAAGAAGTCTTGTCTCTTACCTAGAATAGTCTTTGTAAACAGAGACAAAATACATCAGTATTTTGTCTTCTGTATGATGTCAGTTTGTTACTTAGGAAAGAGTTAAAACTCATACATGTATAAATAGCATAAGAGATGGAGTGAAAAGGTTACGCTTGTGAATTGTAAAAATACACACACACAAGCCATCTTTTCACTCCTCCAAATACAACTTAGTTCCTGAGATAGCTCAGTGAGCTCTAAGGGTTGTGCTCAGACTTAGCCTGAGCTTAGAGAGGAGTCACCAAACTTTGTTATTTCAATCCCAAGTACTATTCCGCAAGTACTTGGGTAATGTATTCTTTGTTAATTTATTTCTAATAAGAAGATGTTGAAAATTTATAAGTGTGTTTTACTTATGTTAATTTCAGTCATTGTTCACTATTAACTTGTTTTTGATTCTTAAACTGTTTTAAACGATAGTGAATGAGGAACAACACTGTTTTATGTTGACCCTGACAGGAGTTTCCATTCAATCACTGAGGATCACAAATGTGAACCCCTCATAAATGTTCTCGACAGATTGCTAAGATCTGTGAAGGACTCGATAGTGTATCACTTGCGTCCTTAATGTTGAACGACAAGTGATGAAATGTCAAGTGTTCCTAAGAGATATTTTGATGAATCTCGTGGCACTAGACTCAATAGTGCGTTTTGGTTTTCCTGAGCGGAGACTGGGGAGAGGGTCTCCTTCTTTAATACCAGCAATCTCTAAGATAATGCCGATAGTTTACGTAGGGTTCCATGTGAGAATGAAACAAGCTTCTGTTGAGTGTAACTTGAGTGGCTAAGAAAGTTTAGTGCATGCGTCACTGGGTCCATGACGACTTTAATCTTCAATACCGATGTCATCTAGTGATAACTAGTAGCATATAAATTGAACCCGGTGTCTGCCCTAAGTTGAATAATTTAGAGGACTATTTCTTTTCACCCTTTTCTTTACTTTTCTTTTTAATTCTTCAACTCCTTCTTTCTCCGATTCTCATTTTCTCCTTTTTTTTATAATCATACCTAAGGACTTCTAAATTCTAACTATTGGTAGTGTCCTTGGGTAGATCCCTCCAGCTCTGGCGGATCATAGGATGGTTATGCCTAACCTTAGTCACCTTATAACTCCATGACTATCCTACGTTGCCATAAAACCATTTTTTTGAAAATCTCTCAGAGTGTTTATGAGTGAAAACATTTTATAACACTTTGAGAGTTTTGTATTTTCAGAAATACTCACCCTCCACATATGCTTAAGTGTTTGACAGAAATCTTCACAGTGAGGGTAGAGTTCGCACTTATGAATTGATCGACTCAAGATAGACAATTACCCGCGAGACACGGTTACGTTGCATAGTTAAAGAGATACATTGTTAGCTTTTAGGTGACAACTAGCTCTAATAACTTCCTTGAAGATGTAGACAAACCTTGAAAAGGTTGTCAAACCCGTCAAAGTTCATGTCTATCAAGAGTTTCTCGAAAAGGTACAATCTACTCGGATAAATCTTGGAAGACAAATCTTTTCGATGTATGACAGTTCAGATCTCGTCAATTCATGGGTTAAGTCTTAGCACACGATGATTCAATCATATTTACAACATATTTATATCACACGATTTTTCTCCCCCTAAAAAATGCCATATAAATGTTATTTTTGATGAAATTTTGATATCGAATATGACCATTTCGAGTTTTGTGGGAAGATTTCCACAAAGAACAATTTGTGAACAAAGATTTTTTTAGCAAATACTCTGTAACACCCCAACCCGACAAGGGTAGAAGTGTCACATTCTGGTGTCATATCAGAACATACAATTAAAAGCGGAAGTCTTAAGAATAAAGTATCAAGTCATTTAAACAATGATTTACAAGGAAAATTACAAAACCCAAAATGTCTAAGATAAAAATGAAATCTCAAAACAAAAGCCCGCCAAAATAAGTCGAAATAATAAGGTAACTAGGGTTAGTCCACTCGGATAATCCACCTCTCAGCCCAATCAAAGCCCATCTTCAAACCTAAAACCTGCCGCAGGAAAAGAAATGCGGCTGAGCTTCAAAAGCCCAGTGAACAGATATAACAAAACGAAAGCTAAATAAAATCTGAAATGCGAAATGAAACAAAGGAAACGGATAACAAAGTCGCAGCGAAATGAGGACAATGAGTCAATGAGGATCCTGCAGAACACAAATATACAGATATCCAAAGCACATATAACAAGGAGAACGAAGCCAAGCAAAACATCAAGACAAGCATACAAGCACATACAAACCAGGCATACAAGTACTGAAACATAAGCAAGCATAGCAGACGTTATATCCACACAACATATACAGCATACAATCAATTCAGGAAATCAGAAGACATACAAGCCAAACAGATATCTACAGGAAAGCGGAAGCAATTAATTAATAAGTGAGCATGGCAATTCACACAGGTCAAAACCCTTAGTTGAAAACATAACCAGTATCATAACAGTGGAAGTACTAACAGCAGTCAACACATGGCAGTCACACGTAATAAGTAGGAATACAGTATAAAGATATAATTAAATGAATTAAAGACATAGCAGGGCAACTAAACAAATTAACAAGCCAGACGTCACAAGCTGAACCATTTACCAAATCAAACCATAGCATAAACCGAAATGAAAACATGGCAGGTCAACAACAAGCAGATAAGGAAACTATCAGATAATCATAGTCCACTAAATTATCTGAACAAGTACACAAAATAAACAGACAAAACTATCGATTACACATTGGCATGGTCACCAGACAATTCAGAGGGTCACATAACAGTGAGATCACATATCATCAGTTGAAAACAAGTAACTCAGATAACCACATATTAATCACATCATAGCAGGATAATCAGTAGTCACATAAAACATGAATAGCATAATCAAATTCAATAAGCATATAATAACCCAGTACGTGAATGGAACGATAGTATGAAGTAACGGAATGAGAGTGTGACAGATCAAAGAAATGGAATATATATATCTTGGTAGTAGAGTGAGTCATATAAGGGTATTGAGTAATGAACAAGTAATACAGATTATGGTGCATTGGGGAATACGAAAAGTACAATATAGGTTTATCAAAAGTGTAAGGGTTATCAGAAATCTACCCGAGCCCAGAAACATATCATATCATATCATATCATAAGTAACCATTGTATTCGGAGGGGTGACCTCGGAATACCATACATAATAGGAGGGGAGACCTCAGTAACAGTGGAGTGATCAACTCCCAGAAATGTGAAGACACGGATTGCACCCGACATCATTCACCATATATATCTATCAAACAGATCAAATCCCTCGAAACATATCATATCTAGGATGCATCCATACGCCCCCCAGTGGCCAAATCATATACATATAGTGAACTCATAATCATATCATATCATAATGGGGGACGGTGTGTATCATCACTCGTACACACTGGAGTCATGCCATTGGTGCATCAATTACACGGTCATGTTACCTTCATGACTAGGAACACATATTTAGCTCGGGTATCAAACTGACGGGTCAAAGCATAATTATATCATATCATAAGGGTTCATATCAGGTTCATATCAAAGGTTCAAAGTCAAAGGTTCATATCAGATTTCCATAACATAAGCTCATAATCAGAGGTTCATAATCAGATGGTTCATAATCATAAGGTTCATAATCAGAAGTTCAGAATCATAGCAAACGAATATCATAGCGAACAGAATCATATCAACGGATCATAGCATAAGGAAATCATAGCAAAGAAATATCATAAGTGAAGCAAAGTCAAAGATTGAGAAGTCAGGAGAAATCCCTACTGAAAAGGGATAGAATATCTGTACCTTATTCGAAAACAAGCAAAAATAGGAAAGCACGGTCACACGATGAATCAATCCCACCATCCGGAACCTATATGAATTTGATAACGCTTATTAAGATTAGATTACTCACTTTAGACGGCTTTCCATTTTTAGCAGGTTTCTAATTTTAGTAATTATCCATTTTTAGGTAACTTTCTATTTTAGGCAGGTTTCCATATTAAGCAGCTTTCGTTATAATGATATAATTTAGTGTCATATTAAGTTAAGTTATGAAAATGAGTATTATCGTAGTTTAAGGGTCAATTATGACAAGTTTTACTAGTTTAGGGTTTAAAGCGTAATTATTACAAAGTATAGTGTCAAAAGTGTAAATATACCAAGTTACTCATTTTAGTTATCTAGCCCCTTTTTAATCATCATATTAACATAGACAACCTTCGAGTTTCATAATTTACAAGACAACCCATTTACTTTATTAAACTGTATATATACATTTATGAATGATCCCTCGTTTAATTATTTCGCGACTAAGGTTCCACATTAGTATGCCATATTAAATCTTGTATTTAATGATTGCCATGAGGAGTTTAACGATTTGCAATTAGGCTAGGATAAAGGATGGATCAAATATATAAAAAAAAAAGAGACCTCGACATCATGTGTTAACAAGATTCCATCATCTCTTACATATATACGAATGATAGTATGATCTTTTATTAGCGAGACACAGTTTGTAAAACGTGATTTATATTAGGTTTGATATCATAATAGTCGTGTAACATGCATGTTTAAATATGGTTAACAAGATATACCTTAGGGCTGAATCAAGAAGAGTCGAAAGGAACAAGAACGATATACTTCGAATTAACCACACACGATCACCCAATCACCCACGACCGCTACGAAGCACAAGGCTACGAAACCACAAATGAAATCACGATCACAGCCCGTACAGCCTTCGACTCATATGTCTTTGTAGAGAAAATGATTTGTAACTTGTTTATTGTTTTTGGTTTATCAGGAGATTATTGAATAAATGATTATGGTATATGATCGAAGGAAAACATGTGAAATAAAATGGAATGTCGTGTTCGGTGGGTTTTGATACACACGTATTTTCACATACTGATATATGTGGATCCCCTCCTAGGCGTGTGGACCATTTAAGGAAATGCAACATTTTATTCTTGGTTAAGATTGAGGCAATAACATGTGATCATATCTTTTCAAAAAGAGAAAGACGTGTGTGTTTTGTTTAGGAGAGTAACTAAATCGTATAATGTGAGTGAGAGGAAAGAGGCCAAAAACGCGTTATAACCGAACTTGTAGGAGCGTGGGTCTAAATAAGGTCATTAATAAAAGTCCTTAATTTAGGATTAATGACTCGGTTATGATTGGTTTAATAGATGGCCGAAAATTATGGAAAGTCAAAGATTATTCGGATGTTACAAATTTGTATTGAACGTGTGACATAGTTCTCAATAAGGAAGTTGATTTGTATCACATTTATTTTAGGATTGGACTTAGGTTAGTTTGGTTTTATTTAATTTTAGTACATAATATATAGTCCATTTAATATATATTGTGTTATATTCATTTAGTAACTTAATTGCAAGTTTTATTTCCAATGTCTCATGCAAAATATTTTTTTAATTAAATGTTTAATGCATTTAACGGGCTTGGCGAGTTTTACGGGTTTTCATAATTATTTAATGTGAGGGGCAAAATAGTCTTTTAACGCGTTTACGATTTTTAGGGTTTTACATACTCCCCCTCAAAAAGTAATATTAACTTTTGAGGTTTTGAAAAACATAAGGGGAAGTACTTGTTCTTTTGAGCAAAACTTTGAAAAATGAAAGTTTTGATAAGTTTTACTCAAAAGTAAGAAGCTTTTGCTCCTTTTATAAGGATTGTGGCACTGATGCGTACCACATGATCCTTTCATTACAAGTACGGGTTGTACACTGTTATGTGTGCATAAGCCATTGTCAATTTACAAATCATATAATCCAATTGTCAATCAAGAAATAGTTTAAAGAGTACCAGAAAATCCTTCAATAAGACCAGGAGTTCTCTCTTGACGTTGATAACCCGTAAGCGGAAAACTCTCTCTTCCACCCACAAAGCTCTCTAGCCTCCGCATCTGATCCTGATGAAACAATCTTTCATCTATCCTCGTGATTATCTTCTTAGCATCCCTCCTTTCCTTAGAATTCCACCGCTTCTTTGACCCAATTCCTTGCTGTATGTCCTTCAACCGATACGTTAACCCATCACGAACCAACTTCAATGTGTGATCGCAAAACTTGTGAACCTCGTTGTACGCCATGAAGCAGTTTTGGTGAAGTTCACTGCGGTAAACAACTCCAAACTTCGGTTTCTTCAAAATGGTGTACTGAGATAGTTGGTTTATATCGGGAAAGTGTGGCAACGGTTTTGTGAGGTTGACTAGTTTCTGGTAAGATTCCACAGCAAGTTAAAGATCTTCAACACGTTCCTGGATTACTCTGCTTCTAATGAATATCAACAATGATGTGATGTACTGGAGCTGAATGTTGGTGGAGAATTGTCTCATCCGACCTTGTACCTTATCAAGGAACATGTCTTCGATGTCGTTGAGCGACAACCTCGGAAAATCAGCTTCAGTAAAGTCATATTCTTGCTCGTCCTGGCGTTTTACTTTGATCTCCTTCAGGAATGAGTAATCCCACTTTGTATCCAGACAGACATTCATTATAGCAACGATCCTTTGATCACTAAACACCTCTTTGTTTGACGTTTGAACTTGGCAGCTTCTCTAGTATAGTCTTCTCCTTTCTGGCCAATGGTGAATGCCATACTGAGCATCAAGATCATAATCCACGACGTTATCAACGAACATTCTGGCGGCTTCTTCTTCGATGGCAATATTGTTGGAGAAGACTGCTGCAGGGATGTTGAAGGTGAGTGATGTAGTGTACTTTTTGCTGATGTCGCTACCGTGTTGCAGAAATTCTAAGTCATTGTTGAAGAAGTATTGGTAAGGAATCTTGGGTTGTGCTGGTCGAGCAATGGTTGGTAGTGGTTTGGTACAGTCTGTGTAATATGGAGTCTTATCCTGTCTTGTGAAGTCAATGTTCGATTCTGGGTTGAGCCAATCAATGTTGTTAGACATAGCTCGTGCGATGTTGTCGAGATGGTATTCGACTTCAATGGCACTGTCGGAGCTGTCTTTTAGCAGTTGAAATGCATCATTCTTGTTCCGGTGTAGCTCCCCTTTCGTCATCTTCTTAACTTTGAACTTATCCTGGATAATCTTAACATGCTCCATAGTACGACCATCTATCGGCTCTTGGACTTCTGGTAATCGAGGTGTAGCATCAACTAGCTTGATGAACCATTCATATTCTTCTATTTCATCTTCATCTAACCAGGAGACGACAGAGCTGGATCTCTTCTTCTTTGGTTTGGATGATGGTCCTGGTTGCTGCTTAGTTGATATTGGAGATGAGGGCTATTGCTAGGGCTCGGGAATTTCTTCGTCATCACCACTGGTGTATTCAAAGTGATCACCAGTTTTCTCCAATGGTGGTGGTGACTCAGACTCCCGAGGTTTATCAGATGTAGAAGTCTTCTGAGATGCTTGGGTAGTGGAGGTGGTCTTTGGTGGTGGTGGAGGCATAGATGAGGACTCGCCAGTTTTCTTTTGACGTTTAGCCTTTGGATCCTTGTCCGCATCATCATCGTCTCTTGGTCGCTTTTCCTGACCAGCTATTTCCTTGCAAGTTGTCTTTAGTTGATATGCAAGCAATGCCTCAAAGAATTTTGATTCGTCAGATGTGAAAGTTGGGGTTCGAGGAGACATCTGTATTATCAGCTGTGAAATCAAATCAGCTTCAGTGAAATTAGGAGGCTGAACTGGTCAGGTTTACATAACCACCGGTGTAGTTGTGATTGTTTGCCTGACCATTGTCTTTAGATATGGGTAAAGTTGTTTTGCAAACATTTCTTTCGTTACTCCAGGGACAGTTTTGAGAAGGAACTGATGAGTATATTCTCTAATATGCTCGTCCATTTCTCCTTTTATGTCTCTGTTGAGGAATAACTTGATATGTTCTTTTTCCTCCATGAAATTGTTCATCTCATTACCAAGTAAGTTGACCCTGTCAGCAAGCTGATTCAACTTTTTGTCAATTGCGTTTCGTCTTCTTGCTTGCTTGACAGCCTTTTGGATCTTGATCTTGTCACGAGATGCCCATGTATCAGTGGGTTTCTTGATAGACCTGGATGATGATCTGGTGGTTGTTTCTTTAGATGGTGGTGGTGAGGAGTGAGATGATGATTCAGTTGTGGATGGGTCTTGAGGTGGCTCTGAAGATTGTTCTGGATTGTGTTCAGGGTTATCTTGAAGATAGTTATCAGCTTCTTCTTGAGCTCGTGCCTCTTCCTCAGCTGCTTTCTCCACATCTTCATTTGTGATCTTCTCAGTCTTTTCCTGTTCTTCTTCCTCAAAGTCGAACGGAACTTCATACTCTTGCTGCTGCTGCTCTATAGATTCCTTAGTGGTGGCACCAGTTTCCTTATCGGGTTGATTAACCGCATCAAGAACTGGTGTGATGAGAGCTCCACCACTGGAACCTCCAGGGCCTCTGGTTTGCTGAAGGTTGAATTCCTTAGCAACATTCTCTAACCTCAGCTGCTTAAGAGTTTTGTGGAATTGTTGTTCATCCTTTGGCTCTGTATCTTCATCAGAACTTTCTTCTTCTTGTTCAGCCACTGGTGTTGTAAAACCCGAAAATCTAAAACCTATATAAAGACTAAAATACCCTTGGAACCAAGAATAGTAAAATACGTTTATAATAAAGTACGAAATTAAAAACCTAATAAATAAAACTTAACGAATATAATTTCGTGAACGACTTTGGTAAGACGAAGGACTTAAAATGTTTCGCTAATACGTTGGGCCGTTCGATTATTAAATGGACTCGTTTATTTCCTTTTGTTTTGCGCCAAGCCGAGAGCCCAACAGGGTGTTTGTTTGTGTTCGTGTGAGCCAAGGGCCGAAGCCCACTTTGTGGTGAGCTTGTGTGTTCGGTTGGACCCAAGCCAACCCAAACCCAACCTTTCCTAAACCTAAACTAATTGCTACTACTATAAATACATCACATATTCATTAAATTGAAACCCTAGTTTTTGTTTTGCCTCTCTTCTCTCTTTGTTTCCATTTGGCCGAGAACCATAACACATTGGTGTTGAGATTTTTGCTTCGACAAGTTAAGGTATAACGTTTATTCATCTTCCTTTAACGTACCTTGCATGCATATGTCAAGATATACTTTGTTTAGTCGCGTTTTTGTTCTTTTTGTTTGTGGCCGGGAGGTGTAAACCAAGAAACAAGGAATTAATAAGGATCATGTAAAGTGATAAGTGTTATTGAATCGGGCCTTGGTTGTGTCGAGCTAAGCAAAGCCGAAGCATGCATGAGTTTGGACCGAGGCATGCATGACTTTCGAATAGGGTGTAAAACTTTATAACTTGAATATGTAACATGTTTAGATGAGCTAGAACTTGTGTAAACTTGCTAGCCGAAACCCTAGGTGAACCGAATACATATGTACATGAGATTTAGACGTGTAACAAATAAGTAAGGGTTACGTAAACATAAACCCTAGGTTAAATATGGGAAGCGTGTAAAGTATACTAAACCCTAATAACTTATGGTCACATGAAATCATAAACGTGCATGATAAAGTGTAAAAGTAAAGAAGGTTATTAATTACGTATTAGGTTAAGTAGCGAGTCATTAAGACGTAACATGTAAAGTAAATGCATATTAATGAGTTAGTAAAGAATAAGAAAAACCCTAGAACGTAAATGAGAGAGTCGATTTGGGTTTGAGTTAAATATAGTAATACGTTATTTCATGTGTGAGTTATAACTAATAAAACTATTTTCACATTTAAAGATGGACTTTAATAAATGATATAACGAACCCTAATCTACAACATTAATTATAAAATACTTAAGACTCATTAATAAAACCCTAAAGTATAAAGATCACTAATTATGAATACCAAATATTAAAGATCATTTTGACGATTATGGAATCATAAATAACATGGACGACCGTTAATGTCTATAGGTTCTGTGAAGAGGGAGTAATCCTTTGCTTTTCGTCTTTCTGCTTTTCGATCTTTTGCGTTGGAACAAGGTACAGATATTCTGACCTTTTCAGTAAAGGTTTCTTTATGTTTTCTTTCGTATTAGGGTTTCCTAAGCCTTTGCTATGAACCCATTCTGATTTGTTTGAGCTATTGCTTATCTGAACTCTGATTTCTGAATTATGAAACATCTGATTTTGAACTATCTGATATGAAAACTATGATTTTGGAAACATGAATGATTTTCTGATAAATATGATCTGTGTCAGTTATGACATTCTGATTTGACCTAAGATAGTTTGACACCCGAGCCAAATATTTAACTAGTCATGGGGGTTCCATGTCCGTATCAGTGATGCACCTCTGATATGACTCTAGGGCAGTAGAGTGATGTTCTGCCACGTCTCTGGATGGTGAAGCATATTTGTGAATATGTAGGAAGGGGCGTATGGATGCATCCTAGATCTGTTATCTGTTATATGTTATATGTTATCTGTTATCTGATGATTGATGCTGCGTGCATGCACGTCCTTCATAACTCTGGTAGGTCTCCCCTACAAATGTTGCCTTATGTGAATATGAATATGATCTGATATATGTTTCTGGGCTCGTGGTAGTTGACTATAAACTTCATTTGAAATTATGATTTATGTTTTGAAAATGATTAAGATTTTACTATTGCTCATTCACTTTATTTCGTATCCGTTATCGTTTAGTATTCGCTTTTGCTTTCATATCTGTTCACTGGGCTTTTGAAGCTCAACCGCACTTTTCTTTTCTTCCGCGGCAGGTATCTAAGCATTGGAAGCTGGGTTGCTTTGGGATGAGTGCTTGAGTGGACTTACCTTAGAGATTTTAGCTTTGATTTCTTATGATGCCATTTAAGACTTATTTTATTTCGGATATTATGTTTGAAGTTTATTATGCTTCCGCTGGGACCTATGTATTGAAGTCATTTGACTTGGATTATTTTTCCGCATTTATGTTAAGACTTTCTTTTGGTTATGTATGTTTTGCTTTGATATGACACCATTACTTGTGATTCCTTTACCCTTGGCGGGTCGGGGCGTTACAGGTGTCTTCCCTTTTTCTGATTTGGGACTTGGTGGTTTGTCATCTTGATAGGTCACTAGTTTTACAACACAAGCTTACAAGAAGGAGATAAAGGCGATTGAACAAGTAAACCAAACACACACATACGATAAGTAAAGACAGTTACGCATAGGAGTATGAGTGAAAGAGTAAATTGAACAACCAACCTTCAAATGAAGGTTTACAAGAGTATTTATAGGAGGGAAGCTAGGGCAACACTCCTAGTTCCCTTCCTTTCCTTTATGGGCTTGGGCCTAAGCTCATGGGCCTTCTACATAAGCTTAAGGCTAATAACAAACATAAAGGCCATAATAAGCTACCTATTACATAAGAATAACTAACACTTGAATTATAGTTTAGGAGTGATTCCAACAATCTCCCCCTCAAGTGTTGGTGATGAACGGTGAAGGCGTTGATGTAATAGTAGCTCTGACGAATTCTGACATTCTTCTTTCTTGTGAGAAGAATTGCCTTGATTCAAACAATCTCCCAGTGTAGAGAAATTTTCTTCTTTGAACGGTTATGCTTTGACGTCATCTTTAACTTTCTTCTTTGATCATTGTTCTTTGTGATGAAAGTGATAGTATGTTGTTGTCTGCATCAAGTCTGCCTCAGGTCTGCTTCACTGCTGCAGTGTCTCCACGTCATTCTTCAACATGCTCACACGCTCTTTGATGTTGGAATTCAGTACTGATGAAGTTCATTAAGTCTTTTAACTTTGTAGATTCTTTGATTTGACGAAGAATCATTCTGACTGTTGTGTTGCTTTTGGATATAACTTCCATTAGTGATGATGTTGGCGTGAGCATGAGAAGAATCAGCACGCACGATCATCCCGCTCCGGAGCTTCCATAAGAAGAAAACATTTCAAACGGTTAGTAATAAGCGGATTCCGGCACCTACAAGTTTGAACTTCGAGAGTGTTAACAGCATAGTGTGAAAACACATCTCTAATTCTTACAAAGGCCGTTCCTGAACTGGAGTCCCACAAGTGAGATAACGTGATGTACCGAAGTACATCTACAGTTCAGATGAGTCGCTGAGGTATACTGAAGCATCACCTCACAACTGTAGACCGTTTGAGATACAGTAAGCGTAATCCACGGGGAGTTACCGAAGTGACCTGCTGTCAGGGCTGTTTGATGTTGACCCTGGCAGGAGTTTCCATTCAATCACTGAGGATCACAGTTGTGAACCTCTCATAAATGTTCTCGACAGATTGCTAAGATCTGTGAAGGACTCGATATGAACCACTGATGATCTTATTTAGTGATCAACAAGTGATGAGATGTCAAATGTTCCTAAGAGATATTTTGATGAATCTCGTGGCTCTAGACTCAATAGTGCGACTTGGTTTTCTTGAGCGGAGACTAGGGAGAGGGTCTCCTTCTTCAATACTAGCGATCTCTAACAGAAAGCCAATAGTTTACGTAGGGTTCCCTGTGAGAATGAAACAAGCTTCTGTAGAGAGAAACTTAAGTGGCTAAGAAGGTTTAGTGCATGCGTCACTGGGTCCATGACGTCTTTTAATCTTCAATACCGGCGTCACTAAGTAACAACCACTAGCATATGAATTGAACCCGGTGTCTGTCCTAAGTTGAATAATTTGGAGGGATATTTCTTTTCACCCTTTTCTTTGCATTTCTTTTTAATTCTTCAACTCCTTCTTTCTCCGATTCTCATTTTCTCCTTTTTATAATCATACCTAAGGACTTCTAAATACTAACTATTTGTGATGTCCTTGGGTAGATCCCTCCGGCTCTGGCGGATCATAGGACGGTTATTCCTAACCTTAGTCACCTTATCACTCCATGACTAACCTATGTTGCCATAAAACCAATTTTCAAGAAAATCTCTCAAAGGGTTTGTAAATGAAAAACATGTTTGAACCACTGTGAGAGTTTTATCTTTTAGCAGAAATACTCCCCCTCCACATGTGCTTTAGAGTTTTGACGGAAATCTGCACTGTGTGGGAAGAGCGCGCACTTTTGAATTGATCAACTCAAGATAGACAATCCCCCGCGAGACACGGTTACGTTGCATAGTTAAAGAGTTACATTGTCAGCTTTTAGGAGACAACTAGCTCTAATAACTACCTTGAAGGTGTAGACAAATCTCGAAAGGTTGTCATACCCGTCAGAGTTCATGTCTACCAAGAGTTTCTCGAATGGTACATTCTACTTGGACAAGTCCTTTGCGAGACACGTTTACATTACTAGCGAACTAGCTTGAAATTATTACCCGTCCCGGACAAGTCTTTTCGAGTTACTAATAGTTTAGTACCATCAATTCGTTGGTTAAGTCTATTACACAAAGATTCATTTGCATTTACTCAACATATTTCTTATCACATAATTTTCTCCCCCTAAAAAATGACATATAAAATTTTATTTTTGAAAAGTTGAGAATAAATATGACCATTTCGAGTGTTGCGGGAAGATGATCACTATGAACACTTTGTGAACAAAGTTTTAATTCAAATACTCCCCCTCAACTAGTGATATAAACGGTTGAGGTTTTGAAAATCATACGGGGAAGTACTTGTCCTTTTGAGCAAAACCTTGAAAAATGAAAGGTTTGATAGGTTTTACTCAAAAGTAAGAAGCTTTCGCTCCTTTTATAAGGATTGTGGCACTGAAGCGTACCACAGGGTCCTTTCTTGACAAGAACGGGTTGTACACTGTTATGTGTGCACAAGCCATAGACATATATAATCACACATCCAAATTTATAATGAAAGAAACAATTCAAAGGGTACCAGGAAGTCCAGAGATGTCGCCAGGAGTGTGAATCGGGCGTTGAAAGCCGGTGATGTTAATCCTGGGTCGACCACCAACATAGCTTTCCAATCTTCTGAACTGATCCCTTCTATACAACCTTTCATCAATCATCTTGATGATTCTCCTCACATCCCTTCGATCCTGAGAATTCCATCGCTTAGGAGACCCAATCATTTGACGTATATCCTTCAACCTATAAGCCAATCCGTCCCTAACCATCTTCAAAGTGTGATCCCCAAATTTGTGAAGATCGCTACACGCCATTAAGCAATTTCGTCGAAGTTCACTGCGGTAAACGACGCCGAATGGTTTGCTAATGAGTGTATATTATGAGAGCTGGTTGATGTCGGGAAGATCAAGCTGAGGTGGGGTGAAGTTAACACGGGTTTGATATGATTCAACAGCCAGCTGGAGATCTTCTTCACGTTCCTTGATGACTATGCTTCTGATGAAGATGAGCAGTGACTTGATGAATTCACGTTGTACTTCAGTTGAAAATTGCCTCATGCGACCCTGTACTTTGGCAAGGTACATGTCTTCAATGTCTTTGAGAGACAAATTCTCAAAGTCAGCTTCAGAGAATGCATAGTCCCGTTCATCTTGCCTTTTGACCACAATCTTCTTGAGAAAAGTGTAGTCCCATTTGGTCGACAGATCAACGTATTTGATGGCAACGATATCCTTAGTACTGAACACTGCATGTTGAGACTTCTGAACCTGGCAGCTTCGGTAGTAGATTCTTCGGCGTTCCGGCCAATGATGAATCCCGTACATTGCATCTCGGTCGTATGCTTCCACGTTGTTGGAGAACAAGTGATTAGCTCTTTCCTCGATAGCTATGCAGTTTGAGTATTTGGCTGCTGGGAATGGAAGTGTCAAAGATGTAGCGTATTTCCTTGATCCATCGCCACCGTGTAGAAAAAATTCCAAGTCTTTTTTGAAGAAATATCTGAATGGAATCCTAGGTTCATCTGGTTGGCCGATCGTTGGTAGTGGTTTAGACCAGTCGGTGTAATATGGAGGGTTGTCCCGTTTGGTGAAGTCGATGTTTGCTTCTGGGTTGAGCCAATCCATGTTGTTAGACATAGCTCGAGCAATGTTTTCAAGGTGATATTCGACCTCGATGGCACTTTCTGAGCTATCTTTCCACAGTTGAAAAGCTTCATTCTTGATTCGCCTCAACTCGGATTTCGTCATCTTCTTCACATGGAACTTTTCTTGCATAATCTTAGCATGCTCCAAAGTATTACCGTCTACCAGATCTTGACCTTCTTCAGGGTAGGGAGTGGAATTGACAAGTGTAGAAAACCATTCAAACTCCTGTGTTGTATCTTCATCTAGCCATGATACAACGTCAGTCATTGGCGCCTTCTTCTTCTTTTGTTTTGGCCTAGATGAGGATTCTGGTTTCTTAACTTGTTTGGGAGAGGTGGGTTGTTGTAGGGGCTCACGGACTTCCTCATCGTCACCACCCGTATACTCAAAGTGATCACCGGTTTTTTGAGTCTCGGGCGGTAACTCAGATGAATCCTGAGGTTTATTAGTAGAAGATGGAGGAGAATATCTTTGTTGAGCAGGAGTCCGTTGTGGTGGAGGTTGCATCGAGTACTGAATAGAGGATGATACATCAGACTTCTTTGAGCGTTTGGGCTCTTTATCCTTATCCTGATCTTTGTCTTCATCATCTCTTGAACGTTTGGGCCTAACAGCTTCTTCTCGGAATGAGGACCTGAGTTGATATTCCAATAGAGCTTCAAACAGTTTAGCTTCATGTGAGGCAAACGTTGCAGAGCGTGTCGACATTTGCGCTACTAGCCGGTTCACCAATTCATCATCTGAGAAGATTGTAGATTCAACTGGATTGATGCTTAAATTCATCGGAGTTGATTTCATGGCTTGTTTGGCTAGATGCAACAGATTTGGATACAGTTGTCTGGTATACATCTGCTTTGTCAGATTCAGAATGACCTCCATAAGGAACTGTTAAGTGTATCCTCTTATCATTTCATCCATTTTTCCTTGAAGATCATCTTTCATGAGCTTCTAGACATACTCCCTTTCCTCTTGCATCTTGTCGAGATCATCATGAATATAGTGTATCTGATCAGCATAGAAATTCAACTTCCTTTGGAGGATGTCTTTCTTTCTGATTTGTTTGACAGCATTCCCAATTCGTTTATGAGCATGAGATATCCAAGATCGAGTAGGCTTCTTCACTGATTTGGATGATGATTTGGTTGATATTTTAGATGGTGGTGGTGAGGAATGAGATGATGAATCTGATGAGGAGGAGACATGAGGAGGCTCGGGGTCCTTAGGAGGTGCAAAAGTATCCTCCTTGGAACGAGTTGGACTGTTGAAAAGATAATCATCATAATTCTCTTTGTCATCTTGTCCAGATTTAGCCTTTTCTTCCGTCTGAGCCTTAGCTTCTTCATCAGTTTTCTCTTTCTCAGTCTTATCCTTTTCTGGTTTCTCAATGTTAAAATCAGTAGACTCCTCCACAAGCGTTTGTTGTTGCACAAGAGTGGTGGCACCAGATCCCTTATCGGGTCGATTAACTGCATCAGGATCTAGTGAAAAGTGGGCAGCACCACTTGATCCTCCGGGGCCACCCATTTGGTCTTTTGCAAATTCTTCAGCCTTTTGAAGGTGTCTAATGAATTTAAACTTCTTCCTGTAGGATTTATCCAGTTGCTCTTCATCACTTTCTGAGCTTTCTTCATATGGCACAAGTACAGGAGTCTTTCCTTTTCCTATGTTAGCTGGAGGACTGGGAGGTTTAGATACCGTTGTGGTTTCATCTTTAGCAGTTTCAGAGTACGTAATCTCTTCTTCTGATTCAGTACTTTCTGAGTCCTCGTCAATTAGCTTTCTCTGCGGTTCAGGTTTAGGTAAGGGAATGGGAACAACTTCCTTAGAAGGAACAGTCCTTTTACGAGGAGGATTCCTCTTGGGAAACTTCCTATGACTTTCAGTACTTGCAGCACTTCCTGCACTGCCTCTTCTGGTTCTCTTTATAGGTGTTCCAGAAGACTTGTCATCGAGATGACCAACTTTGACTTCTTTTACTGCAACTAGATACCTTTTGTATGTCTCGAGCTTTTTGATTTCTTTAGACAGAAGGTGATCAGGTAATACAGCACCTTGTTTCTTTGTAGACGATTCCTTGATTCTGACTGATCGGGTAGGCTCAGTCAACATATCGTGATTGTCTGGGTCATTGAGCCTTTGTGGAATATCGGGATGAAGTCCAAGTGCTCTCTGGATCAACAATTTTGTGTATCTGACATAGGGAATCTTTGAGCCAAGTTTCTTGTGAAATGACATCATGTCTTCCCATAACAGTGCTTCAATTTCGATGTCCTTTTTGTTGATTAATGACCAGAAAATTTGTAGTTCCATGAGCTTGGGATGCTCATGTCCACTATCACGACCAGAGACCGATTTGGTGATGATGATGTAGAGGGTTCTCCACGGTTGAGGAATGTTCTTAAGCTCTACATGAGAATGCTTAGAGATAACTCCTGAAGCTTCATCATAGCCAATATCAAGCAAGAATTGTAGAACTGTCTCCTCAGTAGGTGTGGCAAAGAAGTCAGTTGGCTCGATTTCAGGAATGAGAAGAACAGCCCGTAAGTCTGCATGAGTGATGGTGACTTGTTTGTGATTAAGTGTCACTGTCACTGCACTTTGACCTGTGATCCTCTGCATAGAATTCCAGAATTGCTGAATGTAGATTTTCGGTACAGTAGCAGAGTGTGAGAGCATGTTCTGGTAGGGATGATTCCTTAGAATATCCACAGCAATGAGACAAGAAGATTCCGAGCAGGTGAGGGTTTCAAAGTCAACCCTAAGGTTGTTCTTTCCAATCTTTCTAGGATAGCCATTGGGAAAGATGTCAGCAATTGTGAGAACTTCTGGTGCATCCACATTCATTTGAGCAGCCATGTCGTGATCTGAAATAACATTAGCCAAAAGAACCAACATATCGAAATACATAATGTTAGTCAACAGAAGGTTTTATTGTCTAATTATTGAATGTACAGTGTTAAAGATTGTTATGAGTCCAAAGTCACTTGTTTGTTCAATAGTCCAATGTCGTCGTGATAAGTTTTGTGAGTTAGTTAACTTTAAGTTTTAAAGTTTATGTTATCACATATTTAACACAACATATTAAACGATTAAGTTCATTAGTGACATTATTGGTTTCGTGATGATATGATTTGTTTATTAACAAGTTTGTGCACATAACAATTCATAATGAAGGTCTATCAAGGCTTAGGCGTAGATTTGGCAAAGTTACGCGTAAACAGAAGTGATATACGCGTAGACGAAAGCTTATGCGTAGGATCCTAACTTACGCGTAAGAAATGTTACGCGTAAGAAAAGGGGACCTTATGCGTAGGGCTTACGCGTAGGCGTATAAAGACCTTACGCGTAAGGCTTACTCGTAAGAGTAGACCTTATGCGTAGAGGTCACCGTTTACGCATATCCTTCACAGGATACGTGTAGTCCCATTGTAGAACCTTATGCGTAGTAGTTACGCGTAGGATTTTTCTTACGCATAACTGCCTACGCGTAAGGTGATCCTTATGCGTAGAGTAACAATCGACCTTGATTCTGAATTTTACGAGTAGCAAGCCTGAAATAAAACCATCATATCATCAATCTTAACATGTATAGTCATGTTGAAACAGATTATGGCATGAAACATATTACACAGTTTACGCGTAGAAAGTCATACGCGTAAGTCAAAACCCTAAGGTTCATGAATTACGCATATGATTTCTAACCATAGGATTTGCACCAAACGTTTTCTGGTAGGTCTTAGGTGTTGTGAGAGTCTATAAACCAAGTTTTAACATCCAATTCGTGGTGAATCAAAAATACCCAATTCTCAAGAACATTAAACCCTAATCTCTAATTCTCAAACAATTAGTGTTTCTGGGTAGATCTAAAGCCTAGATATCATCAATACATTATTATAACAACATCACACAACTATCATTATGAACAAAAACCTTCACATTTGAAAACACCCAAAACTACGCATAAACCCTAATTTCACAAATAATTCAATTCGTGATTCTGGGTGAGTTTTGATGATTAAAATGGCATCATTTATGTATTAGAAACGTTTTGACACTGTCCTTTTAACCAGAAACACACAATCTTGATCATGTGTTCATACGCATACGCGTAGAACACAAAAACAAGATTATACGACGTTTTGACCGTTGGATTCATGTAAAATCAAAACCAATGTTTAAAAACACGTTAAGATTATGAAACAACTTACAAAATGATGATCCAAAACACAGATTTCTTGAATGATTTGTATGCGTAGGATATTGTTAGGTTAAGAGTAATAAATGTGAAGTGGAAGTTAGGTGGAAGAGTTTTATTGAAAATGACTTTCATCTTTTGACAGTTTTGGTCCCTCCACCTTTTCCTTTTACATACAAAGCCTTTTAACTTCCATTTTGGTTACCAAATGAAGATTTTAAGAAAGAAACTTTGACGACACTCCCCCTCGACTTAATAAATGATGAAAGGTTATAAATTTTAGTCCGAGGAGTGTCAGTTTAACCAGAAAATTTTACCACCATTGATAAAAGGTACAACCGGGATAAGATAACATGCAAGTACACAAATGTTTTGAAACAGTTAATCGATAATATTCTCCCCCTCAACACTTGATCGGAAAAATACTGAATTTTGAAAGATTAAAGTGTTGATGGAAGAAATGTACTTGCCATGTTGAAAGAAAATTAGATAAGAAGAATATTTTTGTTGTTTTTATCAGGTTTTATATTTTTGTATTTTGTTTTTGAAAAATTATTTACAATAGAGATTTTTGGTGTTTGACAGGTTTTTTAAGACTGTTTTAGGAGGTCATCCAATTCCTCTTGAATCAAACAACTCATACCAATCCGGTGGACCAACTCATTAAACCTAGCGGGAGGCAAGGCTTTGGTGAGTAGATCTGCCAATTGGTATTCAGTACCCACGAAGTATAATTCAACAGTACCCTGTTCCACGTGGTCCTTGATGAAATGATAACGAAGATCGATGTGCTTTGATTTCGAGTGTTGGACTGAGTTGCACGAGATCGCAATGGCACTCCGATTGTCGCAGTACATCGGGATTTTGTCAAATACGTAACCATAGTCTTTGAGTTGTGTTCTCATCCATATGACTTGAGCACAACACGCGGACATGGCTACATATTATGCTTCGGTTGATGACAGCGATGTACAATCCTGTTTCTTCGATTGCCAAGACACCAGTTTATCACCAAGAAATTGTAGAGCTCCTGAAGTACTTTTCCTTGAGTCTTAGCATCCTGCGTGGTCAGCGTCGGAAAAAGAAATTAGTTCAAAACCAGAATCCTTCGGATACCAGATCCCCAAGTTAATGGTTCCCTTGATGTATCGGAGGATTCTTTTAGCCTCAGAGAGGTGGGTTTCAGTTGGTCGCGACTGATAACGGGAGCATAGATAAACGGCAAAGACAATATCAGGTCTGCTAGCTGTTAGATACATGAGAGACCCAATAATACTTCGGTATTTGGTAGGGTCAACTAATTTCCCATGTAAATCAGCGTCTAGCTTCTTGGTATGAGTCATTGGTATGGCATAAGTATCACAGGTTTTCATTCCAAATTTGTTTAACAATTCAAGGGCATATTTGGACTGACTCAAGAAAATACCACGGGGTGATTGATGAACTTGCAGTCCTAGAAAGAACGTAAGTTCACCCATCATGGACATTTCAAAATTTTTCTTCATTAGTTTTGCAAAAGCGATTGAAAACTTTTTATGTGTAGACCCAAAAATGATGTCATCCACGTAAATTTGAACAATTAAGATATGTTCCCCGTGATATTGTATAAAAAGAGTAGGGTTAAACGAACCTTTGGTGAAATTATTAGCAATGAGGAAAGATGATAGCTTATCGTACCATGCCCGAGGGGCTTGTTTGAGACCATAAAGAGCTTTGTTCAGTTTGTAGACATGGTTCGGGAACTCTGGATCAACGAATCCTTCGGGTTGGCTGACATAAACCGTTTCTTTCAGTTGTCCGTTGAGAAACGCAGTTTTGACATCCATCTGAAAGACCGTCATATTCATATGAGCCGCGAACGCGAGAAATATCCGAACAGCCTCAAGACGAGCAACCGGAGCAAAAGATTCTTCAAATTCTATTCCCTCTTCCTGACGATAACCCTTAGCAACTAGACGTGACTTGTTTCGGATTACGTTCCCTTCAGCATCTAATTTGTTTTTCCAAATCCATTTGAGACCAATGACGTAGACCCCTGTTTGTCTTTCAACCAGTTCCCATACTTCAAGACGTTTGCATTGGTTGAGTTCTTCTTGCATGGATTCAATCCAGTTGTCTTTTGTCATTGCGTCTTTAATGTTTTTAGGCTCAGATTGGCAGACAGTGAGTGCATAAATGCAATGTTCACCATCTGTGTGAAGACGTTGTCTCGTAACGACTGGTTGATTTGGGTTGCCAATAATATTAGCCAGAGGATGGTCTTTTGTCCATCGATGTGTAGAGGGTTGATGTTGGTATACATTGTGCAGATTCTGAGGATTCAAATGGTTTGTTGATGATTCCGCGACATCAGGTGCGTCAGTGTCATTAGCAAACGGGTTAAAGAACGCATTTGGATCAAAATCTGCAGGTGGGGGTACTTCATTCAGAATATCATCAGCTGGTTCATCATTGTTGGAAGCGGTGTGTTCAACTGTTGTGGTGGAGTCAACTGGTGGTGGTTCTTCAACAGTAGTTGTTGTAGCAGGTGTATTAGGTATAATAGTATTATCAGGTTGAGCAGCGGAAACAGCGGATACACCTGGAGCACGTTCTTCAATATCGTCACTGAACAGCGGAGCAAATAACCTTTCCATTTGTTGACGAGTGAGCTGGGGGCTTTGTTCAGCTGATGATGGGGGTTGAGGGAAGTTTAAACGGTTGTGACCGGGTTCTAAGCTGTTATACTCAGAAGCCATTTCCGTGAGTTCATCAAAATGAGCATGAATCATTTCCATCACCTGTTTTGTACGACGATTCCAGATCCGGTAACCTTTAGAATTCTCACAGTATCCAATAAATACTCCAATGTCGGCTTTGGCTTTGAGCTTTCCAAAATCATCACGATCATTATTCGGATAGCAAAGGGATCCAAATACATGAAAGTGTTTGAGATTCGGTTTATGGTTGTGGACAAGCTCGAAAGGTGTTTTGTTGTGGCGTTTTGTGATCATAGAACGGTTTTGAGTATAGCATGCAGTAGATACAGCTTCTGCCCACAAGTAATCTGGAAGTTTAGCATTGATTAACATTGTTCTTGCAGCTTCCACTAACGTTCGGTTTCGTCTTTCAACAACTCCTTTTTGTTCTGGTGTACGTGAAATAGATGTTTGATGCTGAATTCCCACTTTCTCATAAAATTCACGAAGGGTTTGGTTAACAAATTCAGTTCCTTTGTCTGTTCTTATTTGGCGGATGGTGTTCTAGAGCTGAACTTGAATTTTCGTGAGAAAGGTGATGATCATTTGTGGAGCTTGGTCTTTGCTTCGAAGAAAGTAGACCCAAGTCCATCGTGAGTAGTTATCAACAATTACTAAGATGTAGCGTTTGCCATTGATCGTTTGCATGCGCATTGGGCCACACAAATCCATGTGAATAACATGAAGCACATGCTGAGAGCTGTGTTCCACCTTTGAAGGAAAATGAGCACGAGTGCTTTTTCGTTGTTCACAAGCTGAGCAAAGGTGATCTTTTGTATACCGGAATCGTGGGAGGCCTTCAACTAGTTTGTGTCGAGCAAGGTTGGTGATGGTTTGAAAGTTTAGATGTGAGAGACGATGGTGCCATAGCCAGGATTTTGTTGATGTTGCCTTTGAAAGTAAGCAGATGGGAGATGAAGCAACCATGTCTTGCATAGAGATAGTGTAGAGACTAGAATTACGCGAGCCAGACATAAGGTCATTTCCTTGTAGATCACGAATGAAACAAGTTTTCTCCCGGAAAGCAACCTCCAAATCTCCATCACAAAACTGACCTACTGAAAACAGATTGTGACCAAGGCCTTCCACATAGTAAACCCTGCTGATTTTGATGTTCCCATTGACATAGTCTCCGTAGCCCATGATAGCTGCGAAGTGATCATTCCCGAACCTGACAGTGCCAATGAACTTTGCAATAAAGTTTGATAACAGTTTAAGGTTGCCTGTCATGTGTCAGGAACATCCGCTATCAACAATCCAGAGAATGATCTGCATCACCTGCATTACACACAGACGACACAGATGGAATAGAAGTAGATGTGGAACCCGAAATGTTAGAGGGTTCCGAAGCAGTGATAGTAGACATACACACATTAATAACTTTAGGCATCCATTTAAATCCTAATGTGTTATATATCCATTTCTGCCATCTATAACTACTGTTTGCTTTAGTCTTTGTGAATGCACTAGGTGGTACTACATTCTTAGGAGTTGAAACTGGAGCTACAGGGACAACCACGCATGACGTAGAATCTAAAGAAGGCGGTCTACCAAGCACAGACTTAGAATGATTAGTGGGCCTAGAGGTATTCCGATTCTTAGGATTTCGTAAACGAGAGATTATAGCTTTAGCAACACATTTGTCATGACAATCAGAATTCATACTTTTACGACAAATAACACAAGGTGCATCAGACTGAATATCAAAAGTACTTAATGGTTTAGCATTCGTTACATCACTATTTCTATTACATTTGCCAGACGCAATATCTATAGTGGAGGCAAATTGAGTCTTATTCATATTCCTAGGGTGTTCTTCTACGTTAGCATTCCTTATTGATCTTTTCTTAGGTCGCAACTTCCTATTCTTCGATTGAGTGCTCCTAGGCTGTGAAGTGCGGACGTTTGGAAAAGACGCAACTATTCCTGTTTCAGTAGAATGAAGCACGTTAGCAACTTGTGATTTGGCAGTAGAGATTCTAGGTTCACAATTACTAAGTGTTACTGGTGCTAATCTCTTAATGATGGTTGGCGGAAGTTGTTCATACTTTCCTAACATTTCTCTTAACTTAGAGATAGTGTGAATCAAATCTTGATTTTCAGAACGAATATTACCAGCAAAATTCATGACTTCTCTAGTGTGAGCAAGATAGTGATCAAGTTCGTTTGATGCTTCATGACGAGACTTATTGAGTAAATCAAATATGACACCATATTCCTGTTTAACTGTTACAAGTTCTTGTTCATATTTTGAGATTTGACTTTTCAAAGACACGTTTTGATCATCCAGTTGCTCAATTTTAGGATCAAAAGATTTTGTTTGCAACTGAGCGATTTTCTTTTGAAAACCAAGTTGTTGATTGTGAATATCTTTTTCACACCAATTAAGAAGACGTTTTGCATTGTAAAGTTCGTTAAGTAATCGTTCATTTTCAGCTTTTAAAGACTCGATTTGAAGCACATTATCAGTATTCTCAACGGTTACCACAGAGTCAACATTATCAGCAGAGATATAATCAGATGCATGTGGCAAAGAATGGAATGACACAACATTATGGATATCAGCACATATAACATCTTTCAAGAGTCGATCAACATCTTTTCTCAACATTTTCTTTTTACGTTTAGTATTAGAAATAGATGTTTCAGTTTTCTCGAAAACGACCTTCATCACTCCAAGTTCCTTATGAAAATCCTTTTCCCAAGCTAATGCACAACTTTTCAAATTTTTAACGTTAGGTAAAAGATTTTTCTGAAAAATGTCTCTTTGTTCTTACGCCAGAGGCGATTGAAAATGATCAATTTTGATTTCAGAACGATATTCTATCTCATGTTGTAAAATTTTGAGGTCAGCCATGAAAATGTCAAAATATCTAAGAATTTTCCGATTTTCAGGTTTTGAGTTTACTTCACTGATGGAAGGTAAAGGACCATAAATTTGTGCATAATCTGGTTGGAGATTAACATTAGAAGACTCAGGTGTTTTGATGATAATCCTTGGTGTGTTAGAAGAATCCGTTGGTGTGACGAAAGTGACCGGTTTTGAATAATTAAAAGGTTTGTTGTAAACAACAATTTTTAATTTTGATCGACTCTCGTCTTCTGCATCTAATTCCTCTTGACGATGACATTCAACAACACTCATAACAGTATCATTAATTTTATATTCTGCACTGGAAACTTCAGGATTTGGTTTGAATGTTTTTAGTGAAAGCTTTGGTTTGTAATCAGCTAGATTTGGTCCATATCCTTTTGGATTGGGTTTTAAAGTAAACTTTTCAATAGCTGTTACTGATCACCATGTTTGTAAACAACAGTTTTAAACTCTTTAATTTTGTTTTGCAAGCCGATAATTTCTTCAAGAAGGCCATCTACCCGATTCGTTGAATGCTTTTTGTATGCGGAGAACTGTTTTTGACAAGTTAACAACTCAGCCTTAGCTTTTTGATTTTTCAAGGTGAGAGCGTTAATTTGCTTTTTATGTTCATGTTTCAGTTGTTCTATTTCAGACAACAAAGCATTCTTCGAAGCGGCTAGATCACGCATCTGTCTCTCTAAATATTTTTCGTTTTGATGAGATTTAGCAAAAGCGGCTTCAAAACCTTTTTCACGGTTTTCTTGAGTTTTGAAAAAGTTGAGTTGCATTTGTGAGCATTCAAAATCCTTGGTTAACAGTGCATTTTTGTTTTTTAATTCCTTATTTAATGCATAACATTCTTCCATTTTGATTTGATGGTCTTGAATTAAACGAGCAAAATCTGGATGAGGCAACAGTTCGGCTTGTTCAACGTGAGTCACAACATGATCATTATTGAGATCCTCAAGTACAACCACGGAGTCAATTTGATTATCAAAGGAAACCATAAGGTCATCTTGATCGTCAAATGTAACTACATGGTTTATTTGAAAATCGTCAGAATAAGATGTAGATGTCTCATTTTGAACAGTCTGAGCCGTGCCGGATTCAGATATTGGCGGAGATATTAGTTTAGATATGATGATGGTTTGTTCGGATACCTGAGACAAGCCATCAGTGTCATATACTGGGCCTGTTTCACTCATGTGTAGCTCATGCATATTAGCCATCAACATAACAGCTGCATTGGCCTGCAAGTCCTCCATATCATCATCTGAGTCTGCATCTGCCATAAAGCTCTGTTCTTTGTTTATGAGAGATCCACCAGCTTCATCCTTAAGAGCCAAAAGAAGAGCCTCTTTGAAATAAGCACTGCCCCTAGTCCTTGGCTTTGGGCATGCATTAGCCAGGTGTCCCTTCTCATTGCAGTTGTAGCATCGAAGACCATTCAACCCATTATGAGCATTTCTCTGTTCCACCACTTGAGCTCTGTTGTTATTCCTACCCATAGTATTAAACCCTTGACCACCTCCCATTTGACGACCATAACCACGATTCTGAACTTCAACTCGTCCATTGTTCACAACAGCCTGATTTCGTGTATTGGATGAGGAACGAATACGATTGTTGGATTTGTTGGTATAACGGCTAAAAGCATTAGCAATCATAACAAATCCCTGTTGCAATGCTTCGAACGGATCGGATTCCTCACTAGTTTGACTATTAATTGCTTGATCATTGTTGTTGTTGTAAGGAACCAATTGATTTTGTTGAGGTTGCTGTGATTGAGGCAGTTGGTTGAGTTGCTTGTTGAGGAGGATAACTTTGTTGAGCATATAAGGCAAGTTGTTGATTTTCCGGATGTGTAGGTGGAGCAATTTGAGCACGGAGAATCCTTTCCCGATCAACTTCCTTTTCATGAGGCTTCAAGTAATCGTACAATAATCCATATGTAGAATGATGCATATTCTTCGCTTGACGGAGAAAAATGACATACTTCTCCCATTCAGGACCAAGACTACTCAGGAACTTAGTATTCACTGCAATTCTTGGCATGATGATGTTGTGTTTATCCAAATCATTGATGATGCCTGAAAATAGATGATGATAAGACTCTAGTGTCTCTCCAGGTTCAATCATGAAGTGTTCATAAGCCAGTAAATTTTGGACTCCAAATCCTCCTGATTGAGTACAGATCCTTCCATAAGAAGATGAATATGGTCCCACATTTCCTTTGCAGTCTTTTGAGCATCAACACTTTGAAGAATTGGGTTAGGTAATCCTAAAAGGATATATTGCATTGCAAGCTCATCAGCTTCATAGTGTAGAAGTTCTGTTTGATTTAAATCTGCAACAGTAGCAATGTTTATTTGTTCATCTCTTGGTGGAATGGCATTAGGATCTCCGGGTACAATGACAGTAGGCATCTCAAATGGACCTTCCAAGATAACCTTCTTTAAGAACTTTCCATGTGGCTTCTTCAGATCACAAAACCTAAAGAACCTTATCACCCATTGATCGTAGTTTCCTGGAGTGAGCATTGGAGGTCTATCAAGTGATCCAGCCTCATGAATTGATTGTTGGCTGCTTAAAGCTTCACACATCTTTGCAAACCAAGTTGGTTCCTTCATAGTGTTCCTTGATGGATGTTGATTGAAGTCATTTGTGTAGGGTTGAACTTGAAGACTTGGCGGTGTTTGAACCATTTGTGGTGGAGGAATTGCTCCAAGTTGTGGAGTATGTTGTTGATTAAATTGTTGTTGATAAATTGCTTGTTGTTGCTTCCATTGTTGATGTTGTGGACTTAGTTGTTGTTGTCGTTGAGGATAAGTGTAAGGGAAATAGTTAGAGTATGGTGGTTGTGACATGTTGAAAACTTATGTTGGTAAAAATGGATCTTTGTAGTCGAATGAACCTTTGTTGATGAAGTGTTCTTAGGCGTAGAAATCACAATAATCCAGGTAGTACTTATGCGTAAAAACACCAAAGTTACGCGTAACAATCGAGAGTTACGCGTAGAATTAGCTTACGCGTAAGTAGGAAAAGACTCTAAAGTTAGGCGTAGACATAAAGTTAGGCGTAGAAAGTTAGGCGTAGGATCATCTTATGCGTAAGACTAGGCTTAGGCGTAAGATGAATCTTAAGCGTAGGATTTCTACGCGTAAGCTTTATGCTTATGCATAAGATTAGGGTTTTATCCCAAGTGATCTTTTACACTTCACAGTGCAAAAGATATCCAAAGTCGACGTATTTTCAGGCTTATCCAAGCAAGAAAACACGGAGTAAACCACGAAAACGAAGATCAAGCCAAGGATAACCTTACGCGTAGTTTTAGGGTTTTGCTACGCGTAGGATTACTCGTAAATATGATTATGCTCAAAGTTGTTTCTAAACCAGTTTTTGTGTGATGAAATAGCTTCAATAACACCAAAAGACACAAAAGTGTGAAACTTGATGAACCAAAACTCTTAAAACAGTTATGCGTAGAACGAAACCCTCGTTCAAAAACAAGCTTAAAAACTATGATCCACGCGTAAAGGTTGAAACTTTTTGCCAAAAACAGATAGTTTAACACCTAAAAACGTTGAAAGGACAAGAATCTTGGATTAAAAAGTGTAAAAAATCGATTTTTAAGCGTGGCAAAGTATCACCCGTATTCTTTATGCGTAGGACCAAAACCCACTTCAAAAGCAATACGTTCACCCAACTATTTGGCGATTGATACCACTGATAGGTCACTAGTTTTACAACACAAGCTTACAAGGAGGAGATAAAGGCGATTGAACAAGTAAACCAAACACACACACACGATAAGTAAAGACAGTTACGCGTAGGAGTATGAGTGAAAGAGTAAATTGAACAACCAACCTTCAAATGAAGGTTTACAAGAGTATTTATAAGAGGGAAGCTAGGGCAACACTCCTAGTTTCCCTTCCTTTCCTTTATGGGCTTGGGCCTAAGCTCATGGGCCTTCTACATAAGCTTAAGGCTAATAACAAACATAAAGGCCATAATAAGCTACCTATTACATAAGAATAACTAACACTTGAATTATAGTTTAGGAGTGATTCCAACACATCTGACCTCGGTGAGGTTGTATCATCTGTAGCTATTTCGGAATAGTGAACCACCTCTTCAGACTTAGTAGCTTCAGAGTCGTCATCCTTTGGAATCGGTTCTGGTTTAGGATTAAGATGAGTGACCTGAGATGGGATTCTTTTCTTGAAGCTTGAATGCCTCTTTGGATACTTATGAGCGCTCCTAGTGCTTCCAGTACTACCAGTGCTTCCTAACCTTCTTGTCTTCTTGGTAGGAACAACTGAAGTCTTCTCATCCATAAAACCGACTTTACCTGCACTCACTGCTTCTTGATATCGTAGATACGACGAAAGACTCTTGATAGTATCAGTGAGAAGGCAACAGTAACACTACACCTTGCTTCTTTGTTGATGAGTCCTTAAATCTGACAACATTTAATGTAGGCTCATACAACACGGAATGATTCCTGGGGTCGTTTATTCTCATGGGGATGTCCCGACTCTGCCCGAGAATATTCTGAATCAACAACTTCGTATATCTGTGTCACACCCCCAAATTACCTGTTTTGCAGCGGAATGGAATTCCTGGGGATTGACTGTCATAGCATCACAATCACAGTTATATTGAACGACCTAAAGTGTCGTTTGGAAAAACACATCATTTGATTTAATAAAACAATCAGAGTTTACAAAGTATAGGTCCCAAAAGTTTACAAAGTTTGCGGAAATATAAATATAATACAAGTCCAAACGATGGTTTTGAAAGAAAGTGCCATAATGTACAATGATGTGAGTCGACGCCGCGACTCAAAAGGTGGTTCCTTAACCATGCCATGATGATAATGCCTTAGTTACCTGAAAATACATTGCTAAAACGGTCAACAATAATGTTGGTGAGAAATCATAGGTTTAGGTAAATGTTTTATACGACTACGCAAGTATAGATCTGGTATGACAATCATGTCACATAAAAATGTTACTGGTATGACAATCATGTCACATAAAAATGTTACAATTGCTTAAGCGCATGATACCGAAGCTCCGACTGATGTTCGCCCCAACAGAGTGTCTTGCCAAACAACTCTAATAATGTTTATGAATGAAATGCATCCGTATGACTAGTTGGGATTCACCAACCCGGATGGAGGTGTCACCCTCGATAGATCTATCCACTCACACACGCTTCTAGAAAATTAACGGCTCATGCATTTGAAATGGGGACATTTAACTGGCAACGTGTAACTTAAGCAATGTAAATGAATTTAACATACTTGGTATCGTAATAAAAATGTTGTGCAATGTATTCTCCCCCGTAGGTTTGAAATAAGTAAAACTTGAATAAATCGGGGCTATGAAAACTCACTTGATAAACTGGTATGATGACAAGAGTGAGTACACTGAAGTATATCGGGATGCTTTAATCGGGACCTATTACGAATGATATGATATGTAATGAGTTATGATGTTATGATATGCATGCATTTCGTATGTTATTTATACCATTTGCGAGTTTTGAAAATAATACTTATCGTCGAAAAATATTCTTTTGACGTCTTGACCATTCTTAAATCACTTTACAAGTATTTACGTCAAAATGTCATCCTACAATGGTTTCGTAATGATTTATAGTGAAATTTTAACTTTTCGTCGTAAAATCATGTCGTTGGAAATTTTCATGAAAGTGACAAAAATGGCTTCGAAAAACTAGTCGTAAAATGGTGTACGTCGAACGTTAGGAAACGAACTCGACGGTTTTGGAAAGTTTGTATCAAAATCTAGAAGTTTCAGTTCAGGAGTTTTCGACATAAAGGTCTCGAACATAAAGATAATAAAGGTTAAAGATGGTGATTTTGTCTAATTGTTGTGTAAAAAGTGAGTTTCGGCAAAGTTTAAGCAACCGTAATTAATTTATCACAACTCCGCTATTCAAACGGTTAGTCATTTTGGAAAATATGCTTGGTGATCTCGATTTTATTAGAAGACATTTCGTTCCAAAAAGTTCCACATCATAGTTAAAAATAGCCTTCAACATGGTCATTTTAGTTACCGTAATACTTATCTCGTAAAAATAATAGTTTTTCTAAAAATAATAGTTACGGCAATTTTATGAAAACGTGCATATCTTAGTCATTTCAAATCTGTTTTCTTCGTATAATACGTCCTTAGCTTCGTATCGAAGTATACTAATATATTTTTGATAAGTCGAAATAATTTGTAAAGCTTAGGACTCGTTTTTGACTCGTACAAAAGATAAATAGGTTGCTGAAATTTCAGAAAAATATATATTTCGTCGTCAAACTTTAAAAATTCATAACTTCTTCGTTATAACTCCGTTTTTATCCGTTCAAGCGGCCACGGATTCGTTTTAAAGTATATTTTCTAAATATCAAGGCCAAAAATTCGTGCCTACTGTCGGATTTTCCAGAAAAACAAAATAAGGACAGACCACTTTTAATACTTGTCGAAAATAGTTTTTCTCGTACTAAACCTATTCCAATCCCTTCAAATCAACTCCAAAGCTAATCTAATCCTACCATACACCTTCTTAGGGTGTCATGGGTTCCTAAACATCATCAAGACCAACATATACCAAGGGGATAATTATAGGACGACCTTTATATATATATAACTCAAAAAATCATGTAAAAATGGTATAAATCAACATAAGTCTTGCATGTTTGCTCCAAATATGAAGAAATACTTATGAAATGATAAGGAAAAATGAAAAATGTAAATGATATGCTTACAAGTTAATATGATGAGGTGCAAAGAACAAAGGTTTAACCTAAACACCCTAGGTTTTTATTTCAAAACCTTATTAAGAGTGTAATTCTAGATTGTTTACTTGATCTTGAGAAAAATTTGATGATCCCTTTGTTAACCCTTGTAGAACCAGTTTGGAGTGAAGAACAAAGAGAGAAGGAAAATTTTTATTGACTTGTGAATTATTGAATTGAAATGAATGAATGAAGACTTTTAAGTATGTATAGATCTATACATAAAGAATCTACCAACTAGGATACATCCCCCCCCCCCTTGGGCCGGTTTCTAAGGGGAAATGTTTCCCAATTATATATATATATATATATATATATTTTTTTTTTTTCATTTTACTTGTATGTACTTGATAAAAATGTGTAAGTAGATATTATGAAATAATAACTTGTAAGGTAAATGGTAGCTTTTAGGGAAAAGAAATTTTTAATAGATCAAAGTAAAGTATAATGAGATCATAAAAATTGTAAAAATACATTCCTTGTAAAATTTGAGTGATAAAATAATTATCGTGTAGTTATTAAGAAAAGTATCGTAATAATATAACTTTAATGATTTACATACAAAATAAATTTAAAACACTAGGTAAACTCAAAATATAGTTTTTATAAACCAATGTAAGTATAAAAATATGTCGGGATCATTTTTAAAAATAACGGATTAAATGTTCAAATTAATAACTCACGCGATAACATTTATTTAATATAACATTTATGCGTTAAAGGTGAAATGCAATGTCATGAATGAACTAACATGATGCAAATGATGTTAATGAAATGTAGACTAAACTTAGTCCATATGAAATGTTCGTGATGATATGATCATGAATTCGCCGCTAAACCATAAAGGTTACGCGAATTTGGAACACGCAAACCTAGTTTACGATAAATGTTGAAATGATGAAGCATAAATTGTTTCGAGAAATGACCTGAAATTGCGAGTTGTCACAATCTGATAAAGGGAACCTTTGACCCAGGTTTCTTGAGATGCGACATCATATCTTCCCATATCAGGCTTGCTTAGTCTCTATGTTGTTTGTTGACCATTCCCCAGAAAGTTTGCAGATGCATGAGTTTAGGAGGCTCATGACCGCTGTCTCTTCCATACACAGACTTAGCGATCATGATGTACAATGTTCTTTAAGGTTGAGGAATGTTCTTCAGATCGACAGTGGAGTGCTTGGTGATGACTCCGGTAGCTTCATCGTAGCCGATGTCGACCATGAATTGCATTATTGCCTCTTCATTCGGAGTTGGTACATAGTCAGCAGGCTGAGTAGCAGGCAAAAGAAGAATCGTACGAAGATTTGCTACCGTGACAGTGACTTCCTTGTCGTTGAGTGTCACTTTAACAGCATCTTGTCCATCAACCTTTTCCATTGTTTGCCAGAATTGATGTATGTAGATTTCAGGAACAGTTGCTGAGTTGGTAAGCACATTACTGTAGGGATGAACTTTAAGGATATCTACATCAACTCTGCATGATGATTCTGAGCAGGTGAAGTTCTCAAAATCGACCCTGAGATTGTTCTTTCCAATCGATTTGCTGTAACCAGTTGGGAAGATATCTTCCATTGTGAGTTCATTTGGTGTGTTAACATTCTCCATGATGACATCCATTTCGTGATCTGAAAGGTATTGAGACAAAAGAACCAACATATCGAAAGACATTATGTTAGTCAAGAGTTGATTTTATTGTCCAATTATTGAAGTTGTTATGTTAATGAATGTTACGAGTCCAAAGTCACATATAGTCCAATAGTCCAAAGTTGACGTGATAAGTTACGTGAGTATGTTAATTTTGAATTTTAAGGTCCAAAGTTTACTTAATCACACAACATTTTAATTTTTTGTAGCTTATTAGTGACATTTTTGTTTTGTGACATTATAAGTAACTTATTACAAGTTTGTACGCGTAACATTTCAACAATAAAGTTACAATTTGGCTTAGTTGTAAGCAAGTAAGCTTATGCGTAAACATGGTAGCCTTAAGCGTAGACTTAAGCTTATGCGTAGGAGATATCCTTAGGCGTAAGAAAAGGCTTACGCTTAGGATAGAACTCTTAGCATAAGGCTTACGCGTAGGCTTAGGTTAAGGACTTACGCGTAAGGTTTACTCATAAGAGTAGCCCTTAGGCGTAGGAGTCCAAGTTTACGCATATCCTTCACAGGATACGCGTAGTCCATTGTAGACCCTTATGCGTAAGAGTTACGCGTAAGATTTTTCTTTTGCGTAACATCTACGCATAAGGTGATCCTTAAGTGTAATGTCCAAGTAACCTTGATTCTGAATCTGGTACGCGTAGAAGCCTGAAATAGTTTAACCATAACACTCATATTAACATATATTCAATCACTTTCAAGATCACATGGCATCCCAAATTTATAACCAGTTACGCGTAAACAGTAACAGTCTTAGGCGTAAGTATGTTAAACCCTAAGAACACATTCTACGAGTAAGTGATTCAACCATGGAAATCCATCCAAGCTTTTTCAGAGCTATCTTAGATGCAAAAGTAGTAAGTTACCATAAGTTATAACATCTAACACACACAGAATCAAAAGTACCCAAGTTTTACGCATATATAAACCCTAAACCTTGATTCTACATTTTGGTTGTTTCTGGGCATGATTCCATGGTGAATTTGATCAATTAAGCATGTAATAAACATATCCTAAGCATCTAATTAACCTAAAACTCTCACAAATGAAAACCCCTAAATCCACGTATAAACCCTAATATTCGAATACAATTAAATCATGATTCTGAGTGAGTTTTGTTGATTGAAATATTATTAGCATTGATATTAAACCATTTTAATACTACCCATTTCACAAAAAACACAGATTTCAACACCATGTTCTTATGCGTACGCATAAGAACACTAAATCATTCATAACTCAAAATCTAACCGTTGGTTTTGTTTAAGATTAAAAACCTTTGTTAGGAATCACATTTAGAAATGTTTTTCACTTACAGATTTCAAGTTTGAAGCACAGATTTGAATGTTGAATCTTAAGCGTGGATGAGGTGGTTGAAAATATTAAATGTGTGTAATAAATGTTAAAATTAGTTAGGTGAAGGTTTTTAATAAAAGTAACTTTTTAACATTGACAAGTTTGACCCCTCCACCATAACAATTTTCAACCAAGACCCATAACTTCCACTTTGGTTTAGCAAAACGTGATTGTTTGGAAAGGAACTTGACGACACTACCCCTAGACTTTAAAAAATGATGAAATTTTACAAATTTGAGTTCGAGGAGAGTTTTAAATAAGAAACGTATCCACCATTACTGAAGAAACAACATCTATTGGTAACATGCAAGTACAAGGTTTTTTGAAACTGAAAATTCTTTACATTCTCCCCCTCAACGCTTATTAGGGAAAATAATGAAAGGTTTGATGGAACAAAGTGTTGACGGAAGATTTGTACTTGCAATGTTTGAAAGAAATTAGATTAGAAGAATATTTTTGTGTTTTATCAGATTTCATATTTTATATTTTTGTTTTTGAAAAATTTATTTACAAAAGAGGTTTTGGTGTTTGACTTGTTTTAAGATTGTGTTAAAAGTTCGTCCAATTCCTCTGGAGTCAAACACCTCATGCCAATTCGGTGGATCAAATCAGTAAACCTAGCAGGAGCCAAGGCTTTGGTGAGAAGATCCGCCAGTTGGTGTTCAGTACCTACAAAATATAATTCAACGATACCCTTTTCCACATGCTCTTTGATGAAATGATATCGAAGATCGATGTGCTTGGACTTCCAATGTTGAACGGTGTTGCATGAAATTGCAATAGCACTTCGATTGTCACAGTACACCGGGATTCTGTCAAATACGTAACCATAATCTTTGAGTTGTGTTCTCATCCAAATGACTTGAGCACAACATGCCAACATGGCTACATATTATGATTCTGTTGAGGACAGTGATGTACAATCTTGCTTTTTCGATTGTCATGACACCAGTTTATCACCAAGGAGTTACAAACCACCTGAAGTACTTTTCCAAGAATATAAGCATCCTGCATGATCAGCGTCTGAAAAAGCTATTCGTTCAAAACCAGAATCCTTCAGATACCAGATCCCCAAATTAATGGTTCCCTTGACGTTTAAAAGGATTCTTTTAGCCTCAGTGAGGTGACGTTCAGTTGGTCTTGACTGATAACGGGAGCAAAGATATACAGAAAATACAATGTCAGGTCTACTGGCTGTTAGATAAATGAGAGACCCAATAATACTTCGGTATTTGGTAGGGTCAACCAGTTTCCCACGCAAATTAGCATCTAGTTTGTTGGTATGTGCCATTGGTGTGGCATAGGCATCACAGCATTGCATTCCATGTTTGTTTAAAATTTCAAGAGCATATTTGGACTGACTTAGGAAAATACCACGGGGTGATTTATGAACTTGAAGTCATAAGAAGAACGTAATTTCACCCATCATTGACATTTCAAAATGTGTTTTCATTAGTTTTGAAAAAGCGTTTGAATACTTTTTATGGGTTGACCCAAAAATGGTGTCACCCACATAAATTTGAACGATTAAAATGTGTGCCCCGTGATATTATATAAACAGTGTTGGGTCGACCGATCCTTTGACAAAATTATGGGATAGAAGAAAGGATGATAACTCATCATACCGCGCCCGAGGGGCTTGTTTGAGACCGTAGAGAGCTTTATTCAATTTGTAGACGTGATTAGGGAACTCTGAATCAACAAATCCTTCTGGCTGACTAACATATACCATTTCCTTCAGTTTACCATTCAGAAAAGCGGTTTTGACATCCATCTGATAGACCGTGATGTTCATGTGAGCCGCGAATGCCAGAAAAATCCGTACAGCCTCAAGTCTAGCAACCGGTGCGAATGATTCTTCAAAGTCAATCCCCTCTTCCTGTCTATAACCCTTAGCCACCAGACGTGACTTATTTCTGATAACCGTACCCTCAGCATCTAACTTGTTTTTCCAAATCCATTTAAGACGAATGACGTAGACCTTTGTTGGTCGTTCAACCAATTCCCATACTTCAAGACGTTTAAACTGATTCAGTTCTTCTTGCATGGATTTAATCCAGTTGTCATAAGTCATTGCTTCTTTAATGTTTTTGGGTTCAGATTGACAAATGGTAAGTGCGTAAATGCAATGTTCACCGTCAGTCTGAAGGCGTTGTCTAGTTACGACTGGTTGATTCGGGTTTCCAATAATGTTCACAAGAGGATGGTCTTTAGTCCAGTGATGTGTGGAGGGATTATGTTGATATACATTATGCAGATTAGGTGGATTCAAATGTCTTGTAGATGATTTCGCAACATCTGAAGTTGAAGTTTCATTAGCGAAAGGGTTAAAGAACGCATTTGGATCATAATCTGCAGGTGCAGGTACATCATGATTCAGAAGATCATCAGCTGGATCAGCGTTATTGGATGCGGTTTTTTTGGCTGTTGTTTTAGAATCAATTGGAGGTGCTTCATCAACAGTTGTTTTTTTTTCAGGTGTATCAGGGATTGGATTATTATCAGGTTGAGCAGCGGAAACACTTGATACATCTGGAGCACGTTGATCAATATCATCACTAAACAGAGGAGCAAATAGCTATTCCATTTGATGACGAGTAAGTTGTAAGCTTGGTTCAGCTGATGATGGGGTTTGGGGGAAGTTTAGACGGTTATGTCTGGGTTCCAAGCTGTTTTGCTCAGAAGCCATTTCTGTAAGCTCATCAAAATTAACATGAATCGTTTCCATAATCTCCCTTGTACGAAGATTCCAGATTCGGTATCCCTTTGAGTTTTCACAGTAACCAACGAAGACTCCAATGTCGGCTTTAGCCTTGAGCTTTCCAAAGTCATCACGATCATTATTCGGGTAACAGAGAGCACCAAATACATGAAAGTGTTTGAGATTCGGTTTGCGGTTATGGATAAGCTCATAAGGTGTTTTGTTGTGGCGTTTGGTTATCGTAGAACGGTTCTAAGTGTAGCATGCAGTTGACACGGCTTCTGCCCACAAGTAATCTGGAAGTTTTGCATTTATCAACATCGTTCTTGCAGCTTCCACTAACGTACGGTTTCATCTTTCAACAACTCCATTTTGTTCTGGTGTCCGTGCAATTAATGTTTGATGCTCAATTCCTACTTTCTCATAGTATTCACGAAGAGTTTGATTTACAAATTCAGTTCCAATGTCTGTTCTGATTTGTCTGATTGTGTTCTGGAGCTGAACTTGAATTTTCGAGAGAAAGGTGATGATCATCTGTGAAGTTTGATCTTTACTTCGAAGAAAATAAACCCAAGTCCATCTTGAGTAGTCATCAACAATTACTAGAATGTAGCATTTGCCATTAATCGTCTGCACACGCATCGGGCCACACAAATCCATGTGAAGAAGATGAAGCACATGCTGAGAGCTGTGTTCCACCTTTGAGAAAAAATGAGTACGAGTGCTTTTCCCTTGTTCACAAGCTGAGCATAGATGATCTTTGGAATACCGAAACCTTGGAAGACCTTCAACTAGTTTTTATCGTGCAAGATTGGTTATGGTTTGAAAGTTCAAGTGAGAAAGTCGTCGGTGCCATAGCCAAGATTTTGTTGATGTTGCCTTAGAAAGTAGAAAAATAGGAGATGAAGCAATCATGTCTTGCATTGAGATAGTGTAAAGGCTTGATGTGCGGTTTCCAGACATAAAGATCGTTTCCTTGTAGATCACGAATGGAACAAGTTTTCTCCCTAAAAGCAACTTCCAAATCTCCATCACAAAATTGACCGACCGAAAAGAGATTGTGACCGAGACCTTCCACATAATAAACCCTGCTAATTTCGATGTTCCCATTGATGTAATCTCCGTAGCCCATGATAGCTGTGAAGTGATCATTCCCGAACCTGACAGTACCGATGAACTTTGAAATAAAGATTGATAACAGTTTGAGATTACCTATCATGTGCCGGGAACATCCGCTATCAATAATCCAGAGGATGATCTGTATCACCTGCATTACACACAGACAACACATGTGGAATAGAAGTAGAGGTGGAACCCGAAGAGTTAGAGGGTTCTGTTACAGTTACAGTTGAAACACACATGTTAATGATTTTAGGAATCTATTTAAATCTGGGTGTATTTTGTAACCATCTCTGCCAGGTCCAACTAGTTTTTGCTTTGGTCTTAGTGAATGCACTAGGTGAAATTTTCTTCCTAGGAGATGAAGTGGGTTCTATGGGTACATCAATGATCGTAGCAGAAACACTAGAGGGCGGTTTATCTAGCACAGACTTAGAAGCATTAGTGGGCCTAGAGGTAATCCGTTTTCTATTATTCCGCTTACGAGATAAGATAGATTTAGAAACACATTTATCATGACAACCAGAAAACATGTTTTTACGACAACCAACACAAGATGCTTCAAACATAACATTCAAAGTACTTAAGGATTCAACATTCGTTACATCACTTTTTCTATTACATTTGTCTAACGTAATGTCTAAAGTGGGTGCAACTTGAGTGTTATTCAAGGTCCTAAGGTGTTCTTCTACTTCAGAGGTCCTTATTGTTCTTCTCTTACGTTGCAACTTCCTATTCTTCCTGGTTTTGCTCTTAAGCTGTGAAGTGCTAGCGTTGGGAAAAGAGGCAACTATTCCTGTATCAGTGGAAAGAAGCACGTTAGTATCTTGTGGTTTGTCATTAGGCATTCTAGTGTCAATTTTAAACATTCTAGGTGCAAGAACATTCGTGTTACTAGATTTATCTTGTTCACACTTCCTTAACTTTGCTTTTAACTCAACAATAGTGTGCAGCAATTCTTGATTTTCAGAGCGAACGTTTCCACAAACGTTTAAAACTTCTTTAGTGTATGCAAGATGATTATCAAGTTCTTGTGATGCCTTAGCACGAGTCTTTTTTAGCAAATCAAATATGACACCATATTCAATTTTGACTTTGGCAATTTCTTGTTCATATTTTGAAATTTGACATTTTAAAGACACGTTGTCATCATCCAGTTGTTCAAGTTTTGGATCGAACGATTTTTCACCCAACTGGTTGATTTTGTTTTGCAAAGCAAGTTCACGATTTTGACAATCTTTTCGACACCATTGAAGACGACGTTTTGCATTCGAAAGTTCATTTAACAAACGCTCATTTTCAATTTTCAAAGACTTGATTTGCGGCACATTATTGATATTCTCCACATTATCAACAAAGTCAACATCAATATAGTCAAATGCATATGCAACCGTATGTAATAACACCACATTGATTGTATCAGCACAGATAACATCTTCCAAGAGTCGATCAACATGATTTCTTAACATTTTATTTTTATGTTTAGTATTTGAAATCGATGTTTCTGTTTTCTCGAAAACTGTTTTCATAAGTCCAATCTCCTTTTGAGGATCCCGTTCCCAATAGATTGCACACAGTTTTAAATTTCGGACATGGGGTAAAAGTATTTTCTGAAAAATATCTCTTTGATTTCGCGCATGTGGCGATTGAAAATGTTCAGCTTTTATTTCATAATTAACTTCAATTTCGCGTTCTAAAAGTTTGATGTCAGACATGAATGTATCAAAATATTTAAGAACTTGACATCGTTCGGGTAATGATTTTACTTCACTGAAGGAAGGTAAAGGACCATTAATTTGTGCAACATTGTTTCGGGGACCATCATTAGAAGAGGACTCAGGAAGTGGTGTGATAACCCAAGGTATGTTAGTATAATCTTGTTGTTTTACAAATGGTATAATTTTTGAGTAATCAAATGGTTTGTTATATTCAACATTTTCCATTTTTAATCGACTCTCAGCATCAGCATCTGTTTCCTCATCACGATTATATTCAACAACACTCATAATTAAGTCATCAATTCTATGTTCTGCACTGTAGACTTGAGGATTTGGTTTGAATGCTCTATGTGAAAAACTTGGTTTGTAATCAACAAGAATTGGTCCATATCCATCTGGATTTGGTTTAAAAGAACACTTTTGATATGTTGTGATTGACTCAGCATGTTTGTAAACAACATTTTGAAACTCTTTGATCTTGTTTTGTAAATCGACAATATCATCAAGATACTCATCTATTTGTCTCCTCGAATGCTTTTTGTATTCACAAAACTATTTTTGACAAGTTAACAACTCAGACTTGGCTTTTCGAGTTTCCGAAGTGAGAGCGTTAAGTTGTTTTTTATGATCAAATTTTAGTTATTCTATTTGAGAAAGCAAAGCATTCTTGGATGCAACTATATCACATATCTGTTTTTCCAAAGATTTTTCATTTTGGTATGATTTTGCAAAAGCGACTTCAAAACTTTGTTCACGTTTTTCTTTGGTTTCAAAAATATTGAGTTGGAACTTATAGCATTCATTATCCTTAGTCAACAATGCAATTTTATCTTGCAGTTTCTTATTTATCTCATTGCACTTTTCCAGTTGAGATTGGGTGGTCTGAAATAAGTTGGTCATGAGCTCAAGATCTGGATTAAACAAAAGTTCATCTTGTTCAACTTGAGTCTCAACATAATCATTATTTAGATCCTCAAATATGACCATGGAGTCAACTTGATTATCAATTTTAACCATGAGGTCATCTTGATCGTCAAATATAACTACGGGATCCATTTGATTATCGTCGGAATGATATGTAGAAGGCTCATGTTGAACACTTTGTGCCTCGTCGGATGCAGATGTTGACGGAGATATCAGATCATTAATGAATATATTTGGATCCAGTACATGAGACAAGCCATCATTGTCATACACTGGGCCTGTGACACTCATGTGGAGCTCTTGCATGTTTGCCATTAACATCATAGCTGCATTAGCTTGCAAGTCCTCCATGTCATCCTCAGAATCTGCATCAGCCATGAAGCTCTGTTCCTTGTTGGTAAGTGTTCCACCAGCTTCATCCTTGAGAGCTAAGAGTAAAGCCTCTTTATGATAAGCTCTGCCTCTTGTTCTCGGCTTTGGGCATGCATTAGCTAGATGACCCATCTCATTGCAGTTGTAGCATCGGAGACCATTAAACCCAGTCTGAACATTTCCCTGATCAACCACTTGAATCCGTTGTTGTGGAGCACCCATGTTATTCCTCCCATTAACATTAAACCCTTAACCACTACCCACTGGACGACCATTTCCACGATTCTGAACCTCAACTCTTCCATTGTTAACAACAGCGTGATTTCTTGTGTTTGAGGAGGTACGAATGCGATTGTTGGATTTGTTTGCGAATCTCCCGAAGGCTCTAGCAATCATGACAAATCCTTGATTCAATGCATCGAAGGCTTCTGCATCCTCATTTGATTCACTATAAAGTGCTTGATCACTGTTGTTGTATGGAACCAATTGAGTTTTTTGTGATTGTTGCTGTGATGGATCATATGGTGTAATCTGAGCAGTTGATTGTGGAGGGTTTGTGAATACAGTTGGCAAGGTCGGAAATTGAGGATAACATGCTTGAGTGTACAAAGCAAGAGTTTGATTATCCGAGAGTGATGGAGAAGCAGGGACTCCACGGATGATTCTATCTTTGTCTACTTCCTTTTAATGGTGCTTCAAATAGTCATACAACAATCCGTAAGTAGCTTGATGAATATTCTTCACTTGACGGATGAATGTAACGTACTTCTCCCAATCAGGACCGAGACAGCTCAGAAACTTTGTGTTGATTCCAATCCTTGGCATAATGATATTATGTTTGTCCAAGTCATTGATGATGTTTGAAAAACGATGATAGTATGACTCTAATGATTCCCCTGGTTTAATCATGAAGTTTTCATACGCTAAGTAGATTTTGGATTCCATGTCTTCTTGATTGAGTTCAGTGCCTTCCATTAGAAGATGAATGTGCTCCCACATTGCTTTAGCAGTCTTCCGAGCATCAACACTACAAAGTATCGGATTGGCTAAATCCGAAAGGATATATTGCATTGCAAGTTCATCAGCTTCTAAGTGAAGAAGTTGGTCAGTAGTAAGTTGATCAAGGCCGACAACGTTGGTAACATCATCTCTTGGTGGATTAGCATTCGGATCTCCGGGTATAGTGATAGTAGGCATCTGAAAAGGACCTTCAAGTATGACCTTCTTCAAAAACTTACCATGTGGTTTCTTGAGATCACAAAACCTAAAAAACCTTATCACCCATTGATCGTAGTTTCCGAGATTAAGCATTGGAGGTCTATCAAGGGATCCAGCTTCATGAATGGATTGTTGGCTACTTAAAGCTTCATACATCTTTGCAAACCAAGAAGGTTCCTTTTGCGTTGTGACATTCATAGCATGCTTTGCTGGATACTGATATTGGAAGTAGTTACAATGTTGAACTTGTTGACGAGGGTTTGGTTGAGGCATCTGTGGTGGAAGAGGGTTTGCTCCTTGAGGAAAGTACATTTGAGATGGCAGTTGAAATTGTTGTTGAAATTGTTGCAATTGTTGTTGAGATGGTGGAGGATATTGTTGATATTGTTGTTGTTGTTGTTGTTGTTGAGGATACTCACGAGGAAAGTAGTGAGAGTATGGTGGTTGAGACATCTTGAAACTTGTGTTGATGATGGATCTTTGTAGTCGAATGAAACTTTAGTTTGTTGAGGAAGTAATCTTAAGTGTAGAAAGCCAGCTTAGGCGTACAATGAACCCTTACGCGTAAATGCCTTTTACACGTAGACACAAGCTTAGGCGTAAGTGCTGCTTAGGCGTAAACTTTAGATAAAACTTAGGTTTATGCGTAAACCAAAGGCTTAATAGTAAGAACCTTATGCTTAAGATTTCCTTAGGCGTAAGAGGTGCTTATGCGTAGAAAATACTTAGGCAGAAAGTGTTTACTCGTAAGCTTTTATGCTTAGGCGTAAAACTAGGGTTTTACCCAAAAAATCCTTTACACTTATCCAAGTGTAAAAGATATCCAAAGTCGAAGTGTTTTCAGGCTTATCCAAGCAAGAAAACACTGAGTAAACCAACAGCTTTGAAGATCAAATGCACAAATTCTTAGGCGTAGAAACTGATAGGCGTAGACAGACTTAAGAGTAGACCTTACGCGTAGAACTAGGGTTTTACTAGGCGTAGAAAGTACCAAAATTTACCAAAACTGATTTTTATGCCCAAAGTGTTTTGTAACCTGATTTGAATGATGAAACAGCTTCAAAATCACCAAAACAACAAGAAAGTTTGAAACTTGATGATTAAAAACTATTTTCACCCTTACGCGTAAGAAATGATACACGAACAAAACCAAGCTTAAAAACTAATCTACACACGTAAAGTATAAAACTTGATGCAACAAACTTAAACTTTAACACTAAATAAACCTTAAACCACAAGAATCTTGAGTTTACAAGTGTAAAAACTAAAGCTTTAAGCGTATGAAAGTTTATGTTGCTAAAACCCACGTGTATAGAAACTAAACTTCAAAAACAAAAGTGTTTCCAAAGTGTTCAAAAACAAAAGTGTTTCAAAAACCAAGACTCAACTGCATATACCGAATTACTGGTGTACGTAATAGTTTGCCCCAAAGGAGGTAATAGCCAATTACCTAATGCAATTCAAATATGGTGTGCCTCGGTTATTTCCTATAACAAAGACGGGGTCGTTACTCCCCATAGTACTATTCACGATATATGCGTTCACTCGCGGTGACTAATGGTTCATGATACAGAGGACTTATGGCTATTTACTTAGGCAATTCCAATAATCAAGTAGCAAACATTTATGAAAAACCTTGTGTTCTAGTTTAGAGCATATATCTCCCTCGCGGGGTTTGCAAATAAAAGTAAAAGCGGGGCAATGAACTCACCTTAATGAAAATGAACAAGCACAATATGATCAAGCACGATGTAGCGGAGGCTCCAAACCGAAACCTAAGAATGAGATGACAAGTCTCAGAATATGATAAACCTTTGGTTTGCGGCCAAAATAACAGAGCAATGAATATACTTATTCAATAGATCATTGAATTATCCAATTCAATAGAGCGTTGTGCGTGCTTAATGTTTTAAGTTCAATTTACGTGCTACATCGACTTAGTTTGATATTTATCAAAAGTCCCCACTTACGCATAAGTGAAATGTTCCCCGTTGTGATTTTATGAACATAATGATGTTATTGAGCGTCTTAGTTTACTGGTATTCATAGTGCGTTGATATCGATCACGGTTTTATATAATTATATTTTTATCATTATGTATATATATAAGTTAAGTGAATTATCGAAGTAAAATACTCATTATACACTTTAAGTTGTCAAAATATTCATTTTTACGGAGTTGTGATAAGTTTATAAGTTTTCTAAACTTTTTCCGGAATTTACACTTTTTACCCTTAAATACTATATTCTCCAATTTTCAGAAATGACAGTTTTGGTCATTGTGGAAAAACTGTTTTTAGAAAATGCGTAAAAATCGGTTTTTACGCCTTTGGTCCTTTAACTTTTAAAGTTTACAATTTTGACACAAAACTTTATATTTCATATTTAAACTAGTTTGGTCGAATTACAACATTGGCCCTTGGACTTTCCATGCGTACACATGCACGTACAAAAGGACCCTTTAAGTTTCGGATATTTACCCTTTTCACCCTAGACTTTTCCCATGCAATGATTTACGTACAAAACAACCCTTTTAGCTTTCAAAACTTTACATTTTCCACCCGATTACCAAACAATTTGCAAAAGTAGTCCAAATACTTGTTTCGGCTTATAAGATTCATTTAACTTTTTCAAAAGATTAATTCTAGCTTATTTTTAGCTTATATGATGCTTATGACTTATTTCTTTTCAAATTGGGCCGGGTGAAAGACATTGGGCCACAGATTTATACGCGTTGGGCCTTAGGGCCCAATCGGGTGTGTGGCGGTTTTAAAAGAGAAACGAGGCGAGGGGGGTTTCAAGGGTTTCTAGGGTCGATTAATAGTTTGGTAATGTTATTTATGTGTCGTGTGATTTCATGAACTTGTTATACGTGATATAGGTGTAAAAAAAAAGGAATAGGAATCGTGTTTATAGGAAATTTATACTAATCGTGATACTATGTTGTGATCTAGTTTGAGTGGGATTTTAGTTTGTCATAATGAGTTTTTATACCCTACCTTGCCTTTCACTGTTATTGCAAGTTATATTTATATGTATATCCGATTCATAAATATTAACGTATGATATAGGATGAAAACGAAATGAAATAGGTTATTTGAAGACGTACCACACTCAATGTGAAAGGTGTCGAACAAGAGAAGGTAAAAGAGGTCGACCAAAACTCCAATGTTACCCTTATGATTTTATACCCAAGCGACGTACCAAGGCACTCAACGTGTTTCTCTTTCCTTTCCCTTCGGACCAATTACCACAGTAGCCGATTTGTGTTTTTAAGTGAGATGAGGGTGACTATATGTGAGTAAGTTTGAGAGAGTTTGTGATGTTTTGAGTTTTTTCCAAGATATGGAGGTTGGTTTTAAAGGGAAAATGAGTATGGTGTTAGCATTATTTTAAGCTTAGATCATCCAAGTTCCAAGGAAATTTAGCACATGTGAGTTTTGGTTTGGGGCGTGCGATTATGGCAGCGATATTATGGGGCATGATTTCTTGCCTAGTCGATTTCAAGTGGACACATAATCCATTGGATATTATGAAAAACTAGAAGGGGGGGGGTGAATAGTTTTACCGATTAAAACTTTATTTTAAAATATTTAGATCGACTTATGTCAATCTATTTGAATGTGTATTGGTATGTGCTAAAACACATACCTTTTCATTATGAAAATAGACCCAAAATAACCAAGAAAGAGCCGTTTATTGCTAATATCTGTTGTTTTCTTGAGTTTGTGCTTGTGCAGGTATGGATATGTCAATACACACAAAAAGGAACCAAATTAGACGTAAATCCGAGCACGAGAGATTAAGAGAGCTTTAGCTGAGCCGGAAGATCAAAATTGAGCATTTATGAAGATTTTATTCTCCGAGGATGATTTTTGGAAGTTTTAATCAAGTTTGAAGAATTGGCAAAAAGGGTCCCTCAAGTTTATGCTTTTGGCAAAAATGGTCCTTGAAGATTCAGAAGTTGCAAATTGACCCTTGGTTTATTTGAAGATTGACAAAATCAGTCCTTGGAAGATACTTTCAGAATTACATGTTTGGTCCCTCAAAATTCAGATTTGACAACCTTGGTCCTTGAAATTACCTTGGATTGCTTTTACTATCCTAAATCCACTTAGCCACATACACGGCCCAATCCTAAACACCTTATCCGGCCCAAACCAAACCCCGCCCGTTAATACCATTTACCCATATACCCGGTTTATTAACCCAAGTCAAACCCTTATAACCCGGTCAAACCCCTTTGAAAAATAATAAACAATCCAAACGCGCTCTACAGTACTCGTCTTCCCCAAATCCAAACACACCCGTTTTTACCCACATCCCAAGCACCCAAACTCGTACTTAGCATCTTGGAAAAGCTTCTAGACACCTCTGACTTGTCAGATAAGAATGCCAGCGTGGCCCTTTCAAGCTCCCTCATTGGACGCGACACCTCATGGGATGATTTGGAGCAATGTGATTGGAGGTTGTGACAAGGAATGATTGTGTGGCTGAGATTTGCTTCTAGGCTCTTCTATCAAGAATCCCAAGACTGAATTCAGCTATAAAAAGACCCCTTAGGCTTCACATTGTATCGTGCATTATTTTCCTTTAAAATTAGCTTATTGTTTCTTGTATTTTCAATCTTTCAGTAGTTATAAAATGTTTTCTTAAAGCTTTCATGTAATCTCAGTTCTCATTGTAATCCAATTTCAGTTTTTAATAAAAAATTCCAAGTTTCCTTTTTTATCTTGCATTTTCAGTTTTTGATGTTGAATAAAGGTGTTTTTAAGGTTGAAATAAGCTCACTCAGCTTCATATAAGCTGTTGTGAGCTTATTTGTTGTTTACTTGTTCTATTTCACTCATTTACATTCACAAAAACACTTGGTCAACGAAAGTCAACTGTGGTGCCAAATTGGTTCAGAAATGGTTATGGGTTGATTATGATGATGGATCTGGGTTGATTTGATGTTAAATGGTTTAGGATTAGTGGTTCTTTTGCTGATTTGCAAGCCATAGTGGCTAGGCTTCTTGTAAGTGTAACCTAAATCTCAATTCTAGCTTAATATTAAGTAGCAGTTATTATTTCCATTAGATCTGTTATAATATTGCTTGTTGCTGTCATATTAGCTGTGTTTCAGTGATTTGAATCTGTTTTAATGATAGAGTAGGCTTGAGTTTGTGTTTTAGCTGTAATATATTGCATTTTCTGTCTTAAAGGAGTGTTTGGATTAGAACTTAAATCTGTGCTAAAGGTTAAAATATTAGAGTAGATTAGTTGCTTTAGGCTTGTCTTAGTTTATTGCATTCACATCAGTCATCTTATTGCATCAAAACACACAAAAAGTCAAAATCACAATATAACTGTTCTTGTTCTCAAATCTGTGAAAATCAGTTGCTATAATCCATCATATGGGTGTATAACTTGATAAATGAACCTGCATTGTTTTCATTTCATCATATTATATCATTTTCAGTTCAACATTTGATCTCAAATCTCAAATAAGTCAACTAAGTAACTGTTTTCAAAAAGTCAAAACATGTGTAAACCAGTTTTTTGCAGATCTTGCAGACACTGCACAGTGTTTATTTCAATTAGTTAGGGTCTCAAATTTGGTCCATTTGCAGTTTGCTGGGTGGTCTTGAAGTCCACATATCTGGTTTTAACATTAGCTCATTAAATAAGCTAGTGCAGTAGCTTAAAGTAGGGGGGTCAGTTGCTGTTTTGCTAGAAGATCAGTTAGCATATAATCTGAGTAAACTGCTTATTAGAGATTAGGAGTAGCTAAATTTAGTTGATAATAGTTAATTTAAGTATAATCTAGCTTCTGTAGAAGTTTGGTGGCTTATTGTTCTGTTTAGCTTATTTCAAAGTGCTTATTTGGTGACTGTTTACACTGCAACCCTCATTTCTTACACACAAGCATCATATTTTATATTTTTATTAGATTTAGATTAATATTTTAGAATTTTCATGAGTTTTTCATAATTTTTGGTCACTGTTCACTATTTTTCTCTATTTAAAATAGTTTTTAGGTACTTTTAAATAGCTTTTATTGCAAATAATTAAGAAAAAGTTCAAAAAAAATAATTTTTCAATTTTCCCAGTTTAAGAAAAATATAAAAATCATAAAAAATATTTTTCCTTATTTTTCCCTTTTTATTTGGTATTTCTCACAATTTAAATTAGATTTAAATAGTTTTAAATTAGTAGAAAATAGAAAAATAATCAGAAAATTACAAAAATAGTTTTGAAAATTCTCTTAGGATATTTTAGATTTTATAAAAATAGTTTCATATTTTTCCCTTTAATTTTCATAATTTTTAGTATTTTAATTTAGTTTTAATAGTTAAAAATTAGTTTTTAATTTAAATAAAATCCAGAAAAATCCAAAAAAAATAGTTTTAATTCTAAAATAGTTTTCAAATTACATTTCTAAAGTAAAAGTAATTTTAGGCATTTTTAGGATATAATTTAGACGTAGTTGCATTTTTAATTACGTTTTATTAATTACGTTTTAGTTAATTCGCACTTAGGATTTCCCGTAAAATAGATTCCCTTAATTACTTTCCCTATTCCCGTAGTTTAATAAAATTAAATCAAACAAATCAAAACATCGAGCATTAAATTCCAAACCAAAAACGACGTTGGCAATTCACGCCTCGTTGGGAAACGATTCGGGTTGACTAATCCGTATCAACGATCACACACGGGATTTGGTTTGATATTCTTTTTCCTAAAGGAATTTTGAATCTATCTTCGTGATTATTTTTGATATCGATATTGAGGTTTTATCCATACACATAACCCCTAAGCCTTTCATATTCTTATCGAATCAGTGTCTGAACTGTTTTAAGTTTCTTACGGTTAGTCATTCACAAGTGGCTAGCTTGTGTGAGATAACTTGACGGTTTGGCATCTGAGAATCAAATTTTTGCCGCCGCTGCCGGGGAGGTTGTGTCACGACAATATCGTTTGAGGTTTGACGATTAGTGACTCGAGATCCTTCATTCGTGAAGTTACTATTTTTCTATAAAATAAAAAAGTAAAAAAATATTTTCCTTTTTCTTTTGTATATATATATATATATATATCAGATTAAAAATACAAAAAGATTTTCTGTTGTGTTTTTGCTAATAAATAGAAGACACCAATTATATAACATTCTCAACGGAGGTGTTATCATTAATAAGTTCCCGAACCAAAGATCAAAAACTTGCCTTTGTGTCGCTTGTGAATTTATTTATTTCTATCGGATAAACAAACTGTGTGGTGGGTATAAGGACGGCCTGACATTAAATTGCGGCTGAAAAGAAGCGGGTTTTTAATAAGCTTCGCGCTGACCTACAAAGCTTCTCCGCTCGCTTGTGCGTTTGTCTTGTAGAGGTGATTTATTCACTTGGGATTATTGGTTAAGTTCACTGTGTTTTCGAATACCGTTCTCTTTTAATTGCCTTGGTTTTTGAAAGTGCATGCGCACTCGTTCTAATAACTACAGACCGATACTTGAAACCGCTACAATTCCGAGAAGGCGAAATAGACGTGCTCCATTAGTCGAACCCGAGATTCGAACTAATCAGATCCCGCCCATCATCGAAATGGCGGAGGACAACCGATCCATGCTAGAGCAACTCCAGGCACCCACTGAGGGTTATGGAGAAGCCATCGTCGTCCCGGCAATCGTTGCCGATAACTTTGAGCTTAAACACGGCTTGATCAACTTGGTATCATCGAGCCAATTTTACGGATTTGAGAGGGACGATCCTCACTCTCATATCCGACGATTTAACAAGCTCACGTCTACGATCAAGTACCGTAACGTTCCGGAAGAGGCTATCAAGCTACTACTCTTCCCATTTTCACTCGAGGGGGCCGCCCGGATTTGGCTCGAAAAACTACCCCCTCGATCGATAACCACATGGGAGAATTTAGTTTCAAAATTCGTGAACGAATTCTTCCCACCGTCTAAAACAACAAGCCTAAAAAATGAAATAACAAAATTCACACAAAGATTTGATGAATCATTTAGTGAGGCATGGGACCGATTCAAAGATTTGCTTAGGCAATGTCCCCATCATGGTTTTTCTGAGTTACACCAACTTGATACGTTTTATAACGGTTTGAATGAGACTGATCAAGACTCTCTCAATGCCACCGCGGGTGGTAATTTGTTGACCCGATCAACGAGAGATGCCTTGTCGATTATTGAGAACAAATCTAAAGTTCGTACCTCACGTAGCAAATCGGTCGCTGCCCGAGTGAATGTTACAATATCGTCCTCGTCTCACGGAAATACGTCTAGCACCGATGCTAAGATTGATAAGCTTACGGATATGATACAGGCCTTGGTTAAGATTAAGACGGCTAAGGTTAATTCTTCTCCACCCGCTCAAGTCAAAGCGGTGGAAACGACTTGTACTACTTGTGGTGGCCCGCATGCCTACTACAATTGTACCGCCACCGATGGCAATCCTTTCGAAGCTAATGCCGTAACCGGAGGTAACCAATACCGTCCTCAAGTTCAAACAAACCCTCGTGTTAGTAATCAAATGGGACCTCCGGGATTTTCTCAATCAAATAATCAGAATCGTTTTAATCAGAATCAAGTTCGTGGACCAAATGTTCAAAACCAATTCAAAGCTCCACCAAATCAATACCCAAACCAAGGAGTTAACTACAATCAAGTATATCAAAATCCAAGCTATCAAGCTTCACCTTTACCTTCAAATGAATTCATGACTTACGTTCAACACAACAATTCTACCATCAACACTATGCAAAATCAGATTACGAGTTTGAGGAACGAGTTTCAATCTTCGTTAACTAGACAAAGCAATGAGTTTAGGAATGAGATTCGACTTCAGAACAACAAATTGGATGCTTCACAGAATAAACTCGAAAACATGTTGAATGCTGTTTTGTGTAAGGTCAGTCAGCCCTCAACTTCGGGATCTCTTCCGAGTGATACCATTCCCAACCCGAAGGGTGAGTTGAAAGCTATAACCACACGGAGTGGTAGGGCTTATGATGGACCCTCGTCTCCTACTCCGTTGGTGAGGGAGGAGGAACGAGACACCGAGGTTATTGAAGAAAATGTGCAACCCGCACCCGTACCACCTCCGGTCGTTCAGACTCCGATTCCGGAACCCGATGTTCCGAAGACTACTCTTAAACCTTCACTTCCTTATCCTTCAAGACTTCATGATCAAAAGCTTCGTGACAAAACCGAAAACCAAATGGAGAAATTTGTTGAAATCGTTCAATCCTTGAATTTTAACATCAGTTTCACCGATGCTTTACTCCTCATGCCGAAATTTGCTGCTATGATCAAGAATTTAGTGAGTAATAAGGAAAAGTTGGCAGAAATAGCAAAAACACCGTTGAATGAGAATTGCTCGGCGGTGCTCCTCAAGAAACTTCCCAAAAAGTTAGGAGACCCCGGCAAATTTCTTATCCCTTGTGAGTTTCCGAGAATAGTGAAATGCTCCGCCTTGGCCGATCTTGGTGCGAGTATTAACTTAATGCCTCTTTCGATTTATAACAAACTTTCTCTCCCGGAGCTCACTCCTACTAAGATGACTCTTGAACTCGCGGACCGTTCAACCTCTATCCCGAGAGGAATCGCTGAGGACGTCTATGTGAAAGTAGGACCACTTCATTTTCCCGCCGACTTCATTGTCGTTGACTTTGATGCTGACCCCCGAGTACCTCTTATTCTCGGGAGGCCCTTCCTAAGAACGGGTCGTGCGATGATTGATGTTTATGAAGGAGAAATCACTTTACGATCTAACAAGGAAACCGTCTCGTTTAATATTAACCATCCTTCGAGATACTCCTCCAACTATGATGATGCTTCTATTAATCGAATCGACGTTCTCGATATTGCTACAGAGGAGTATGCTCAAGAGCTTCTTGATTTTATGGGTGGCAATCCCACCATTCATTCTGAAAATATTGAACCATCTTCTGAACCTATTATTGCCGATTCTTCCCCCTCTCTCACTCCGTTCGAGGGAGGTGATTTCGTTTGGGAAGAGATCGATGAGTTTCTTGCTGATGATGAATCGATTCCACCGGGAATTGATGATGGTGTTTATGATTCGGAGGGAGATATCCGTTATCTTGAGCAATTGTTAAATGAAGATCCATTACCGTCACTCCCTCCGAAAGAGATCACGATCGAAGATCTCAAAGAAGTACAAACGTCTGATGAAAAGCTTCCCGAGCCCGAGCTCAAGGATTTACCTCCTCAACTTGAATACGCTTTTCTTGAAAAACCGAACAAATTTCCCGTCATCATTGCTAAAAACTTGAAAGATGAGGAGAAAACCGCACTTTTGGATGTCCTACGAAAACATAAAAATGCAATCGCTTGGCAAATTTCTGACATCAAAGGAATCAATCCTCGTTTCTGTACCCACAAAATTCTGATGGAGGATGATTGTAAACCCGTGATTCAACAACAACGTAGGGTTAACCCAAAAATTCATGATGTTATCAAAAAGGAAGTTCTTAAACTCCTCGACGCCGGAATCATTTATCCAATCTCCGATAGCTCATGGGTTAGCCCTATCCATTGTGTCCCTAAGAAAGGAGGAATGACCGTCGTTGCTAACGATGAAAACGAATTGATTTCCACACGCCTCGTCACCGGATGGAGGGTGTGTATTGATTATCGAAAGTTGAATGATGCTACTCGTAAGGACCATTTCCCGCTACCTTTTATGGATCAGATGCTCGAACGTTTAGCGGGAAATGAGTTCTATTGCTTTCTCGATGGTTTCTCCGGTTATTTTCAAATCCCGATCGATCCGAAGGATCAGGAGAAAACCACTTTCACATGCCCTTATGGAACTTTTGCTTACCGACGCATGCCTTTTGGGCTATGCAATGCTCCCGGTACGTTCCAAAGGTGCATGATGGCTATTTTTCATGACATGATCGAAAAGTCTATGGAAGTTTTTATGGACGATTTCTCGGTTTAAGGAGATTCTTTCACTTCTTGCCTCTCTCATCTAGACCACATGCTCAAAAGGTGTTAAGACACCAATTTGGTCTTGAATTGGGAGAAGTGCCATTTCATGGTTCAAGAGGGCATTGTCCTCGGCCATAAGATATCAAAATCTGGGATTGAGGTCGACCGAGCTAAAGTCGACGTTATAGCTAAACTCCCTCATCCCACTACCGTCAAAGGTATTCGGAGTTTTTTGGGTCATGCCGGTTTCTATCGCCGTTTCATCCAAGATTTCTCTAAGATAGCCAGCCCTCTGACCCATCTCCTTGAAAAGGATGCTCCGTTTATCTTCACCAACGAATGCGTTGAAGCGTTTAATATTCTTAAAAAGAAATTAACTGAGGCACCGATCTTAGTTGCCCCCGACTGGGATTTGCCCTTTGAGCTCATGTGTGATGCAAGTGATTACGCAATTGGGGCAGTCTTGGGGCAACGTAAGTCGAAACATTTTCAACCCATACACTATGCGAGTAAGACATTGTCTGAGGCCCAACACAATTACACGACTACTGAAAAGGAATTATTGGCCGTTGTTTATGCTTTTGAGAAATTTCGACCCTACCTTGTCTTGTCAAAGACCATAGTGTATACCGACCATTCTGCCCTAAAGTATCTTTTGGCAAAGCAAGATGCTAAGCCATGATTACTTCGGTGGGTTCTCCTCCTTCAAGAGTTTGATGTTACTATTCTTGACAAAAAAGGAGCGGAGAACCTGGCTGCCGATCACCTTTCTAGACTTGAGAATCCCCATCAAAGTGTGCTCGAGAAAAAGGAGATCACGGAAACATTTCCTCTTGAGACACTTGGGATGGTTGCTAAGAAAGACCCGAACACCCCATGGTTTGCCGATTTTGCAAATTACCATGCGGGCAATTTCATTGTGAAAGGGATGTCGTCCCAACAAAAGAAAAAGTTTTTCAAAGATGTAAAGCATTATTTCTGGGACGACCCCTACTTGTTTAAGATTTGTGCGGATCAAGTAATCCGGCGGTGTGTTCATGGCCAAGAGGCTCTTGATATTCTCAATGCTTGCCATAACGGACCCACTGGTGGCCATCATGGTGCAAGCTACACCGCTAAGAAGGTTTTTGATTCCGGATTTTATTGGCCTACCATATATCGAGATGCTCATGATTTAGTCAAATCTTGTGATTCTTGCCAACGTCAAGGGAAAATTTCACAAAAGGATGAAATGCCACAAAATGCTATTCAAGTTTGTGAGATTTTTGACGTGTGGGGCATCGATTTTATGGGGCCATTTCCATCATCTAGGGGTAATAAGTATATCCTCGTGGCCGTCGACTACTTGTCCAAATGGGTTGAAGCGAAGGCGCTCCCCACCAATGACGCCCGAGTGGTTGTTAAGTTCTTGAAGAATTTGTTTTCCCGATTCGGAGCACCTCGTGCTATCATCAGTGATCGCGGTACCCATTTCTGTAATGAACAATTTGCTAAAGTTATGGCTAAATATGGAGTTACCCATCGTCTTTCTACCGCGTATCACCCGCAAACGAGCGGACAAGTTGAGGTCTCGAATCGTGGTTTGAAAAGGATTTTAGAAAGAACCGTAGGAGAAAATCGAGCTTCATGGGCCGATAAGTTAGACGATGCATTATGGGCTTTCCGCACCGCTTACAAGACACTCATCGGGTGCACCCCATTTAAGTTGGTGTATGGAAAAGCTTGTCACTTGCCCATCGAGCTCGAGCATAAGGCATTCTGGGCCTTGAAACATGCTAACTTTGATCTTAAGACCGCGGGTGATCACCGAAAAGTTCAATTGAATGAATTAAACGAGCTTAGGGATCAGGCCTACGAGAATTCTTTGATTTTCAAAGAGAAGACTAAGAGGATTCATGATGTTAAAATCAAAAACCGCGTTTTCAACGTTGGTGATCAAGTTCTCCTTTTTAACTCTCGATTGAAGATATTCTCGGGCAAACTCAAATCCCGTTGGTCAGGACCATTCACCATCGCTCAAGTTTTCCCGTATGGAACGGTGGAGCTTTCTCAGCCCGATGGCCCAAATTTCAAGGTGAATGGTCATCGTGTGAAACATTACTTTGGAGGGGACATCCCATCTATGGTTGTCCCGGATCTCCAAACTTTCCCCAAGGACAATTGAATTCGGGGATCGAGTCAAGCTAGCGACTCGGTGATCAAAAACAGTAGCGCTTCGTGGGAGGCACCCCATGCTTATCCTTCTCTTTTCTCTCTATTTTCTAATAAGTGACGCGAAGGGGTCTGCCTCTTCGATTTCTCGTGTTTGGTTGTTTGTGATGTTGTGTTTAGGATGTTCCCGATATGAAGACTCTCGTGCTCGAAGTTTGTCTTTTCTCCACTCGAGTTTCATGATCGATGCTGATGGAAATCCGATATCCTAATCTTATCGACTAACGTTTATCTTCTAGCATACTTAATAAACGGCTTTTAGATTTTCGTGATACCCTTGCTTTAAACATTGAGGACAATGTTTCGTTCTAGTCTGGGGTAGGGTAATCTTCGATTTGATTTGACCGCACTTGCTTATTTTTGTTGTGTTTCTCTCGCAACCCCGTTTTTCCTTAGAAAATAAAAAATTGTGCAAAAAAAATGAGAAAATTTAAAATTTTTCTAAGCTTTTGTTAAGTCTTTTTGATTGAAAAGTTTTGCTAGTCTCTTAGACAAGAAGCTATAAAATGCGAATTCTAGCTCACAAGGCCAAGATTTTGCAAGTTTCCCTGAGTGACTTTAAATATGCATAACTTAATTTCATTAGACGAAGCATTTGCTAAGTTAATATATGTTTTGACACCTTGTTGACTTTCCGCTGGTGAGAATAGGAATAGAATTCTGACTTGACCGGGCGTGTTGAGCCCTAGCTTGTTCCTTTAACCATAGGTAATCTAAAAATTATCGGCTAAGCATCTGCGGATCTCATTATTTGGGATTTTAAATTTGCAGAGATCGAGAAATGATAGAGTTACTTATGAGTTTAGATGCTAAGCGTGGAGTAGTTGGTTCTCTTTAGAGCCCATCGAAGGTACTTATGGCTTTTTGTTCCCACAAAATTGTTTCACCCCATATTTGTCTAATAATAATTAGAGATGTCGAGTTTTTGGCGATAGTTAGTTATTTATCTTCTTAAAAGAATCTTTGTTTTAAAAATTGGGTACACATCAAGGATCCGTAATGAATGAGCAATAAGTGATATGTGAAAAGTAATAAGTAAAGTTGTGAGCTGCGGTGTCGAGATCGGACCCTTGGATCTTTAGCCGGGATTGAGTGAGGTCTTAGCCTAGCCAGCCGGGATCCTCATTTCATGAAGCCTATAGTCTTGGAATTACCCCGTGAAGCTCCGTAGTTCATAGCTCATATAAGTAAAAGTATAAGTTAAAAAAAAAAAAAAAAATAAAAAAATAAATAAATAATAATAATTATTATTGTTGAAAAATGTTGAAAAAATCAAAAGTATAAGTGAATAAAAATTCCTTGATGTGGACCTCATTTTTACGACAATGGTTCTTGAGAGAAGATGGACAACTAATTATCGACTTAGCTTTATATCTTTATCGGAATAAAAGTTATCGAAACGAGAAATTTGAAGAAATTCATTTCTCACAAAAAATAAAAAAAATCTAGAGGAAAATAGGAAAATGGGAACAAAAGGTAATTACACAAGTAACTTCCATGGGTAGTGTTAGCATCTACAGTCATATTTAACAATGATTTCGATTTTACGCTTAGTTTGGGACTTGTGAAAAATCAGGGACGATGTATTCTATCCGTATGGTCACTTCACGCTGTGTTGTGTTTCTTACTCCGTGATCCTAACGTGTCGTTTGAAAAATGTTGGAGTTATTGATCGACATGAAAGTTCAACAAACCGTCATTCATAATCGGAATGTGCTTAACTGTGATATCTATATATGAGAATTAAAAGGTAAACGGGGCATTTTTAGAATTAAGGCTTTCTTAATCTCTTTTGAGGAATCTTTGCTACTTCTTCATAGGTTTAGTAGAAAGAGATTGAAATCCTTTGTTTTAGAAGCGTGAGTTGATTGCATTGCGTGAGTACACGACAATGGTCTCGTCTGGGGTATTTTGGTATGTGCTAAAACACATACCTTTTCATTATCAAAATAGACCCAAAATAACCAAGAAAGAGCCGTTTATTGCTAATATCTGTTGTTTTCTTGAGTTTGTGCTTGTGCATGTATGGATATGTCAAAACACACAAAAAGGAACCAAATTAGACGTAAATCCGAGCACGAGAGATTAAGAGAGCTTTAGCTGAGCCGGAAGATCAAAATTGAGCATTTATGAAGATTTTATTCTTCGAGGATGAATTTTGGAAGTTTTAATCAAGTTTGAAGAATTGGCAAAAAGGGTCCCTCAAGTTTCTGCTTTTGGCAAAAATGGTCCTTGAAGATTCAGAAGTTGCAAATTGACCCTTGGTTTATTTAAAGATTGACAAAATCAGTCCTTGGAAGATACTTTCAGAATTACATGTTTGGTCCCTTAAAATTCAGATTTGACAACCTTGGTCCTTGAAATTACCTTGGATTGCTTTTACTATCCTAAATCCACTTAGCCACATACACGGCCCAATCCTAAACACCTTATCCGGCCCAAACCAAACCCCGCCCGTTAATACCATTTACCCATATACCCGGTTTATTAACCCAAGTCAAACCCTTATAACCCGGTCAAACCCCTTTGAAAAATAATAAACAATCCAAACGCGCTCTACAGTACTCGTCTTCCCCAAATCCAAACACACCCATTTTTACCCACATCCCAAGCACCCAACCTCGTACTTAGCATCTTGGAAAAGCTTCTAGACACCTCTGACTTGTCAGATAAGAATGCCAGCGTGGCCCTTTCAAGCTCCCTCATTGGACGCGACACCTCATGGGATGATTTGGAGCAATGTGATTGGAGGTTGTGACAAGGAATGATTGTGTGGCTGAGATTTGCTTCTAGGCTCTTCTATCAAGAATCCCAAGACTGAATTCAGCAATAAAAAGACCCCTTAGGCTTCACATTGTATCGTGCATTATTTTCCTTTAAAATTAGCTTATTGTTTCTTGTATTTTCAATCTTTCAGTAGTTATAAAATGTTTTCTTAAAGCTTTCATGTAATCTCAGTTCTCATTGTAATCCAATTTCAGTTTTTAATAAAAAAATTCCAAGTTTCCTTTTTTATCTTGCATTTTCAGTTTTTGATGTTGAATAAAGGTGTTTTTAAGGTTGAAATAAGCTCACTCAGCTTCATATAAGCTGTTGTGAGCTTATTTGTTGTTTACTTGTTCTATTTCACTCATTTACATTCACAAAAACACTTGGTCAACGAAAGTCAACTGTGGTGCCAAATTGGTTCAGAAATGGTTATGGGTTGATTATGATGATGGATCTGGGTTGATTTGATGTTAAATGGTTTAGGATTAGTGGTTCTTTTGCTGATTTGCAAGCCATAGTGGCTAGGCTTCTTGTAAGTGTAACCTAAATCTCAATTCTAGCTTAATATTAAGTAGCAGTTATTATTTCCATTAGATCTGTTATAATATTGCTTGTTGCTGTCATATTAGCTGTGTTTCAGTGATTTGAATCTGTTTTAATGATAGAGTAGGCTTGAGTTTGTGTTTTAGCTGTAATATATTGCATTTTCTGTCTTAAAGGAGTGTTTGGATTAGAACTTAAATCTGTGCTAAAGGTTAAAATATTAGAGTAGATTAGTTGCTTTAGGCTTGTCTTAGTTTATTGCATTCACATCAGTCATCTTATTGCATCAAAACACACAAAAAGTCAAAATCACAATATAACTGTTCTTGTTCTCAAATCTGTGAAAATCAGTTGCTATAATCCATCATATGGGTGTATAACTTGATAAATGAGCCTGCATTGTTTTCATTTCATCATATTATATCATTTTCAGTTCAACATTTGATCTCAAATCTCAAATAAGTCAACTAAGTAACTGTTTTCAAAAAGTCAAAACATGTGTAAACCAGTTTTTTTGCAGATCTTGCAGACACTGCACAGTGTTTATTTCAAGTAGTTAGGGTCTCAAATTTGGTCCATTTGCAGTTTGTTGGGTGGTCTTGAAGTACACATATCTGGTTTTAACATTAGCTCATTAAATAAGCTAGTGCAGTAGCTTAAAGTAGGGGGTCAGTTGCTGTTTTGCTAGAAGATCAGTTAGCATATAATATGAGTAAACTGCTTATCAGAGATTAGCAGTAGCTAAATTTAGTTGATAATAGTTAATTTCAGTATAATCTAGCTTCTGTAGAAGTTTGGTGGCTTATTGTTCTGTTTAGCTTATTTCAAAGTGCTTATTTGGTGACTGTTTACACTGCAGCCCTCATTTCTTACACACAAGCATCATATTTTATATTTTTATTAGATTTATATTAATATTTTAGAATTTTTCTGAGTTTTTCATAATTTTTGGTCACTGTTCACTATTTTTCTCTATTTAAAATAGTTTTTAGGTACTTTTAAATAGCTTTTATTGCAAATAATTAAGAAAAAGTTCAAAAAAAATAATTTTTCAATTTTCCCAGTTTAAGAAAAATATAAAAAGCATAAAAAATATTTTTCCTTATTTTTCCCTTTTTATTTGGTATTTTTCACAATTTAAATTAGATTTAAATAGTTTTAAATTAGTAGAAAATAGAAAAATAATCAGAAAATTACAAAAATAGTTTTGGAAATTCTCTTAGGATATTTTAGATTTTATAAAAATAGTTTCATATTTTTCCCTTTAATTTTCATAATTTTTAGTATTTTAATTTAGTTTTAATAGTTAAAAATTAGTTTTTAATTTAAATAAAATCCAGAAAAATCCAAAAAAAATAGTTTTAATTCTAAAATAGTTTTCAAATTATATTTCTAAAGTAAAAGTAATTTTAGGCATTTTTAGGATATAATTTAGACGTAGTTGCATTTTTAATTACGTTTTATTAATTACGTTTTAGTTAATTCGCACTTAGGATTTCCCGTAAAATAGATTCCCTTAATTACTTTCCCTATTCCCTTAGTTTAATAAAATCAAACCAAACAAATCAAAACATCGAGCATTAAATTCCAAACCAAAAACGACGTTGGCAATTCACGCCTCGTTGGGAAACGATTCGGGTTGACTAATCCGTATCAATGATCACACACGGGATTTGGTTTGATATTCTTTTTCCTAAAGGAATTTTGAATCTATCTTCGTGATTATTTTTGATATCGATATTGAGGTTTTATCCATACACATAACCCCTAAGCCTTTCATATTCTTATCGAATCAGTGTCTGAACTGTTTTAAGTTTCTTACAGTTAGTCATTCACAAGTGGCTAGCTTGTGTGAGATAACTTGACGGTTTGGCATCTGAGAATCATGTATGTTGGATGTTGATAGATGAGTATGTAAATAGATAATGCAAATGTAAAGAGTAAGAAACACAAAACCACGACACGAGTGTTTATAGTGGTTCGGCTACAAGGACACCTTCCTTTCCCTACTCCACTCCCCGAGTCACCTACTCGAGAGTTCGTAAGCACTACACGACACAAACTCCTTATGGTGGAGAAGCCTTCACAATGTCGCCTACTCTTTTTTCGGTACAAGGCTAGACACCGGGTTCTTCCACGATGTAGAACCAAACCTATCACAACGTCGCCTACACTTTATCCGGTACAAGGATAGATACCGAGATCCATTATAAAGGAGGAACTACTACCCAACACTACACGACACCTATCCCAAAGGAGATCCACTCCTTATTACAACATCATCAAGGATATCAATATCCTTGGACACAACCTATCTATATTTATACATCGATGTACCATATCGATTGTACATCCTTGGCATCTTTCACTAATGCCCTTGACATGATCTTTTGACGCTTTTCACTAACGCCTTCATCATGGACCATTGGCACCCTTCACTAATGTCTTGGACACGGACTTTTGGCACCTTTCACTAATGCCTTCGACTTGACCCTTTTGGCATCTTTCACTAATGCCTTCAACACAACACTTCTAGAGAGAAAGAAAGAAGTATCAACAAGAGAACTTCAGTAGTCTTGATGATGACGAAGCTAGACAACTCATGGACTTGAGCTTGCTCGACTTTAAGAGGTGGTGATCTCGCCTTTAAGAGGAACCTAGAGAATCACACAAAAACAAACACAAACTACATAGAAAGATCCTTTGGATCCGAGGTTAGAGAGTTTACAATACTAGGAGAAAGTATGCGTAGAAGTGGCAACATACAATAAAGAAATGCCTCACTATTTATAGAAAAAAAACATGCTACTGTTCCACGGATCCCACGGATCCCTTGCTTGAGGGATCCGTCTAGTGTATTCCTAGGGATCCGTAGGACGCTCCCCCTAAATGGGTTGTGGGTCATGGATCATGGGTTGTAGGCTTTGATCCATGGATATCCAAATAGATACAATGTATCTAGAAGATGCAATGCATCTAGTCAATGGGTCATGGATTAGCTCCATGGGTCATGGATAATACCCATTATGACTTATGCATGATGTCATGCAATGGGTCATGGGTTATGGATCATGATCCATGGGTATGGGTCATAGACTTTAGGTTTTACCCAACTACATTTAATGTATTTAGTCAATGGGTCAAATACTTATATTTCTACCCATTATATTACCCATTATAATACATACTAAGTATGTATATATCTACCCATTATGTAAATACTAGTTGTTATACATATGCATTACTATAACATGAAAACACTATTACTTGTTTAGTGTTTTATATGAAAACGTAAGTGTGTTAGTAAACTATTGGCTCAAACCATTTACGTATTTTATTTGTTTCTTTAAAATGATTTTATGTTTGTTATCGAAAAAACATTAAAAGATCGTAAAATATAAATAAACGTTTTCACGACTTATTTGTACTAACAATCTCCCCCTTTTGTTGATAACAAAACATAAGATTATTTTAAGGAAAAACTAAAAAATGTAAAAGTTTGAATTGGAGTTTTTACTCTCTTCTCCCCTTTTTTGTCGAAACAAAAAGAGCGTCGAAAAGAAACTAACACATTGTTTTAAGAAAAGCATGGGAAAAGAAAACAAATATGAATAATAGAGAGTAAGGGAAGAGAAGTATTGCAATTATGTTTGCAAATGGTTTCGTCCTTTTTTAGAGCGTCAAGTAAGTAGGAAATCTAAGCGAGTGCATTGCAATTATGTTTGCAAATGGTTTCGTCCTTTTTTACGAACATGCTCCCCTTTGACGAGTGCTCCTTTGCAAGGAGGACGTCATGTAGTTATTGTTATCCTATGTGAAAGTATTGCAAATGTTTTTGCAATTGCTTTACTTTGACAAGAAACTTCCCCTAGCTAAGGGTGTCAAAGTCTTCACGTGTATATTGAAAATCTACAAAAAAAAAAGGTTAGAAAACAAGTATGTAATGCATAATTTCCTGCTAATAAGACTCAAGTTAGTAATAAACAAGTCGTATATTGCACGGATCCCACGGTTCCTCCCTTGGAGGGATCCGTCTAGGCTAACATGAGGGATCCCTCTGCCTGTAAGCTCAAGACAGCAATGTTGATGTAAATTGTGGTGTTAACATCAACAAGAGTTATGCATTAACGAACCAAACATATTCTCAAGACAATATGAAATTTAACATGTAATTTCATTCAATAAAAATATGAGAAATGATCTAAATATCTCTAAAACTAAGAGAATGACTCAAACATGTAATATATTTTCTACTAATTCTAAGAAGTGACAAACCTAAAAAGCATTAATGTGCTTGAATCTAAGGATGAGTAGACTTGTTTATTTGGTCCAATCGTTCAAGGAGATGATTAAACATGAAATGCAACTCATTTCGTACTTCTTGAACAAGTCCTTGGGTGATTTGACAATTAGAGCAATTATTGTCATGACTAGAAACCGAAGGAGGTGGGATGTTTTGAGGTGGTTCCACAAAAGATGGTGGAGGTGTGTTGAGAAACATAGGATGTGGTTTCACTAAAAATGGGGGTGATGATGCATGAGTTGGTGGTGGTAATGGAAAGTCCTCTATATGGTTATATCTTTGGTGATTCCTTGTCTCCAAATATGGACCATTTGGTGATGAAGGTGGTTCCCTATTTAGTGAGAAGGTTGGTGAATGGGAATTCGTTGGTGGTGAGACTTCTAATGAGTAGAGATTTGGATGAGAAAGAGGTTCGGTAAAGGAATGTAGTCTAGGTTCTAGAAATGAAGGCTTGGGTGTTTTACTCGAGTTAGGTGTGTTTAGTTTAGTGTTTGATGAAGCTTTTTCCAACTCAAAAGGTCGAATGCTAATTCTAGTGGTTCTTTTAGCTATTGTTGATTGAGTTTGTTGAGGGGGAATTCTAGCATTTGGACTTCTTACAGGTGATGACTCGGTGGATGATATCTCATGGACCATGTGAGCATTCTTTTTGGATGAACCTTTGGTTGAAGAGTTCTTGCTAGATGCCTTAGTTATAGTGAAGGAGAGGGTGTAGTAGAAGTCTTAACTACTGATTTTTGGATTCTGGTATGAATAGTGGCTTAAGCTCCTAAGAGTGCTTGGTTTATAAAGGATGAAGTTGAGTTAATGAATTAAATTCTTGACCACTAAGAAATTTGGCATGCACCAAGGTCAACTATGGTGTTGTTCTACTCTAGGGAGTCATTAAATGGTAAGCAAAAGTGTTTCGATTACTAAAGAGGGTTTGAATTTGGAATAAGAACTGATCACAAGCTGTTTTATAGACACGGATTCCACGGTTCCCTCTCACTAGGGATCAGTCTAGTTATAAACCAGGGATCCGTCTGACAGACAGCAAAGTGGTGAAGTGATTATGCTCTTTTAAGGTCTAGTACCTATAAATCTTGAGGGTTTGACTTTCCTTAGATGTCTTAAATGGTATGTGACTTAAATGTCCAACCATAAGGAATGAGGATACTTAATGATGGTTTTTGGTAGGAAGATGGACTTTTTGAGAGTGCAACTAAGTGTTTAAGGATGATACTTGATGAGTGTCTAAATACTCATCATTTTTATACTGTTAGAATGCCAAAAACATCTGAAAACACTCAGAAACGCATCAAAATGATAAAAATATCACAAATCAGTGTTTTATGTGTTTTAAATGCAAAAATATCAAAATCAGATGAAAAACGTATCAAATTTGCAAAATTGGCAGTTTTAGTCCCCCAAGTTACAAAAGTTGTCAAAATCAGTCCCTGGTAATTCAAAAACTTGTAAAATATCATTTTAGGTCCATGAGATTCAAAAGTTGTCAAAATAAACCCTTCAAAGTTTAAAAATCACAAAATGACAACTTTGGTCCTTTAACTTTGCAAAAATGTCAAAAATAGTCCTTGGTTAAAAAGTGAAAATTATCAAGTTTTAACCTTGTTCTATTTATAAAAGACAAAAATGGTCCTTATGGTGAAATTTTGGAAAATTACAAGTTAGGTCCTTTAAGTTTCAAAAAAATGGCAATTATAGTCCTTGGATGTTTTAAAAATGGAAAATAGTCAAAAATTATCCTTGTACTAATCTTATTTGGCAGGTTTAGTCCTTATTACAACTTTGGAAATGTTACAAGATCAGTCCTCTAAGTTTGCCAAAATTGCATAATAGGTCCTTGTTTGTTAACACTAAACCATCCGGACCCTATTATTACTTTAAGCCCAATCCAACCCAAAAACAGTGACCCGGCCCAGTTTTTAAAATCAAATAATACCGCGCCACTGTAGACCCTCCTCCCTCACCCCTGTTTCACGAATACCAGTGGTTTTTAACCACTGGTTTTCACCAATTCCACCTCACTATCCCACTCAAGTACCTCCCCCCTCCACCTCCACACCAATACAAACCCAATTAATGCAGAAAACCCACTCCTTGAAAAAATGGCGCCAAAATCGCCAAGTGGCAATTCTGATTATCTGGATGAAACCAAAGGCTCAGATTAAGTGGGATATGATCAGATGTCGACAAGGAATCTAAAGGGTCAATATAAATGGGAAAAAGAGCAGAAGAGAAGAGCCAAGTAGAGTAGATTAGTTTAGTTAATGTCGTTTTAAGTTTTTTTACTTTCCAGTGTTAGTTTAAGCTTTCAAGCTTTTAAATAAGTAATCTCAGTATATTGTAACTCTTTTTCAATAAGCAATTTAAAGTTTTCAGTTGTATTTCAGTTTGTGCATTTTCAAATTCCAAGTTCAAATCTCAAAAGTTGTTAATGGTTGTTGTAGTGGACTCAAAAGCTCATATAAGCTTTATCTAAAGCTCTTATAAGCTATTTAAAACCTTCAAACTCAGTTTAGAGTTTAAAAAGAAAAATTCCCAAAAATTCCAAAAAAATAGATTAAAAATAAAAAATCAATGCAGATGAAGATAGAGACTGAAGCATGAGAATCTGTGGATTGTTCTTGGTTTAGATGCTTTATGGAAAGCTATTAGGAGTGATTTCAATCACTGGTTCATAGTCTTTGATTGGAAATTCTCTTGTAAGCCTTTAATTCAACTTCTGCATTTTACTGTATAAGTAAGTTTATTGTTTAAATCTTTGTATTTCTATGTTCCTCAGTTATAGATAAGTTTAATTAAACCATAAAACCAGTCATTTGTTCTTTTCAATTTGTAGTTTATAAAAATTTTATTTTAAACAGATATTATAGCTTAAGTGTTAATTCTTAGTTATATAATGTTATTATTATTATTTAATGCTTATTTAGTTATATTATATGATAATATAAGCTTATGGGTCAGTTTCATAGTTTTAATCTATGTCTAGCTTTGAAAAAGATCAAAAGCAGTTTCTTTAATGGATGTTTGGATTTGCTGATTCAAAACTGCTAAAGGCCAGTTTAGTTGATGTTCATTATTGTTCTAAGTCTTAATAAGTCATATTAGCTCAGACAAGTCATAAAACATAGTCCTTACTTTTATAAAAGTCAAAATCTCTTTTGAAATCATCTTAGCAGTCCACTGTTAAGATTCAAGAAGGCAAATTGCATCATAGCTGCTTATAACTCAGTACTATAGCTTAAAATAACCTTATTGTAGCTTATTACAACTAATTCAATCAGCTAGGATCATTCAAATCTCAGTTTAGTCAAAGTTTAATTTCTGTCTTCAAAAGTCAAAATTTGTAAAACCAGGTTTTTGCAAATCTTTCTTGATCTCTCATGTATTCATTTCTTCATTAAAATCTATGAGACTTTGGGATTTGCAAGTTCAGTAGGTCTAGTGTAGAGATATCAATTTGGTTTTCCTTTTAACAAGCTCTAATAAGCTTTTAATCAGCTTTTAAACAGGCAAGATATGCCCTGCACACACTCAGCATTCACTGAGTGTGTACAGGGACATCTTGCAGACCTCTCACAAGCTTCATTCAAGCTTGTGAGGAGCTGGTCTTTGGTCCAAGTATAGTAGGCCAGGTCTATTTTAAGTCCCAATAGCTGTTTTCCCTTTTAGCTTGTTTGTCTAGCTTGTGCAAGTGCTTAAAGGTGCTACCTGATTACTGTTTTTCATTAATAAGCCAATAAGCTCATAACAAACTTAAGCTTCTTTAATGATCTAAAGTACTGATAATTGGTTAATATAGACTTAATATAGTATTATTTAGCTTCTGTGTTCAGCTGGTACTCATTTATAGCTTATAGCTTATTTTGGATTGCTTATTATTAAGCAATTACACATCAGATCCCATATCCTCCACATAAGCATATGTTTTTCTATTTTTCCTAGGTTCTAAATAATATTTTAACATTTTCCTGAATTTTTCAGATTTTTCCTTCACTGTTTGCTATTTTTCTTTATTTTAACTAGTTTTTAATCCTTTTTAAATAGCTTTTAATACTAAAAAATCAGAAAAAGCTTAAAAAAAATATGTTTTCAATTTTCCTAGATTAAGATAAATATAAATAGTCTAAAAAGTATTTTTCCATAATTTTCTTAGTTTAAAAAGTATTTTTTTAGCATTTTTATTAGTTTTAAATAGTTTTAAATTAATAATAAATACATAATAAGTCTAAAAAATATATTTTTAGTTTTAAAATAACTTTTATCATATTTTAGATTTTTCTAAGTTATAATTTCATTTTTCTAGGTTAATCTTGTATTTTCTTGTATTTTAGTGCAATTTAAATACTTAATAAATAGTTTTTAATTAATAATAATTAAATAAATAGTTGTAAAAATAATTTTCTTTTTCTAATAATTTTCTTTTATTATTAGGATTGTAAAGATATCATTTTCATATTTTTAGGTCTTTTATTTCTTTAAAACTCACTTTTTATTTTTGTACGTAGACGTAATTTTATTTTTAAACGTAAGTTTTAAGTTTTAGGTTTTAAGCAAACATCACTGTAAAAACAGTGATAGCATTTATTTAATAGATTTTATCTTTTATATCTTTTTAATTTGCATTTAAGTCGCTTTAATTTGTAAATCTTTTATTTAGGTAATTTTCCACTCAAAACCTTACTGATCACTATCCTTAGTGATCATTCTACCATCTGAAGTTGTTTAAACACCATTGAGTCTCCGTGGGACTTAACGACCCGGGAATTCACTGTATTCTCTGATCTTCATTGCATCTGTGTCTGAGCTGTTTTGAGTCTGTAAAGACTTGACGGTTCTCCTCAGATCAAATTTTGGCGCCGCTGCCGGGGAGGCTGTAAGCGTGTTTTAAGCATTTCCAGACCCGTACTTGCACATATACCATCGTTTGTAAAAAGTTTTCTGTAAAGTTAATATAAATCAAAAAGTTCATTAACACTTTTCCTAAAGTGTTAACAACACCAAAAACATTTTTTATTCAAGTTTTCAACAAACACAAAACCCAAAAAGATTTTCTTTCTTATTTTTACATCATCTTTATCCAAAAATCCAAAAATATTCATCTTTACCCTCTTACCCTTTTTGATTCTTTATCCCTTTACCCTCTATCCATTTGATTCTAACTTCTTCTATTCTCATGGAATCTCTCGAGGACGAATTCTGGAACGAAGTTGAACAACTTCAGACTGTGTCACAAATGTCTAGAATTCGAGTTGTTCGTGATGATCCATCAATTCTGCGTAGGGATATAGAACGAGAAACCGGGGTGACAAAGGACCAGGTACTTCCTTTTGATAATGGGAGTGCTAAATACGTCCAACCTACGGTTATCCAAAGACCTAATCCCTCGATTGCTCCTAAACCGTCTAAAATTGATCCTACACTTTCACGATTTACGGTTAAAAGCAAACATGCAGAGTTTAGACCGGTGACTAATGACTTGCCTAATCTTCACATTTCTCAAGAACCAAAACCGGAGACCATAACGGAAGTGGTGGAAATTGCTAGCTCTCAGAGCACACCACTTGTCCCACCTCCGGATTTTTCAAAATGTTCTTTGAGTCCTATTAGTCATTCAGATCACCCTGTTGGTTTTGTTGATTCTTTGAATGAACTGATTCCTTCTCATAACTCTCAAATAGAATCGTTTATTCCTTGTGTCGGATGTGGTGAGCCTCTTTTTGGTTCACCATGTCGCTGGTGTACGTGTGTACAGTGTGGTAATGATATTCGTAATGGGAGTTGTTTGTTTTGTGGTTCGAGGAATTCATTTGATTATGATCCTAATACGAACTCATTTAACAACCCCTCAAATTTTTCTAACTACCCACCACAGCCCGACATATCTTCATATAATCAACAATACTGCTGTGAATTTTGTGGAGGTCCTCACCAAGGATCTGAGTGTCAATCCGAAAACACGTTTGTAGGTGATGCTCAGAACTTTGGATATGACCAAAATCCATATGATTCACCAATCCAAGCTCAACAGTTTTACTGTTGTGAGAACTGTGGAGGTCCCCATTTCAGCTCTGATTGTCAAACAAGGAATCTATTTCCTTGTGACAATTTTGACACATCATTTCAAGACCAACCTCCACAGTACCAAATGATTCAAGCAACTCCTCATGAAACTACAACAGACTTTTTACTGAAGGGTCTGGAGTTATTAAAAGAACTTAAGGAGGAGTCGGCTATGTCATTTCAAAACTCTCATGAGAAATCCATGGAAGTTTTGTTAGCTGAAGAGCAGGCTGCTAAAATAAATTCCCAAATTGCCTTTGAAAAATCTATTAGGGAATCAAATGCAAACAAAAAAGCAGCCAGATCTAGCTCTAGATTCAGTTTTATTCCTGATGATAGTGATGATGAAGATACACTTAAAGATTCATCAAGTTCATCAGTGGATATTCCAGCAGTTGAGATTCCTTCTAATGCAACTGCTATCACACCCGAGGTTCACACTCACTCTCTGAACATGGGGGATGAGCTTCTTGACACTGTTCCTGAAAAGGAATCGGACGGATTCGTAAAGTCTAGTGTTGAGGACCTTGTCCCAATCCCAAGAGAGTCACAGGGAATTCTCGAGCATTTGTGTGATATCCCTACCCCTCTTGTCTTCCAAAATGATCATATTGAGACGTTCTCTGATTCTGATGAGGACTATTCTTTATCTTGTGGAGACATAAGTTATGTGGGGGAATTGCCTTCTGAGCTTGTCAGCTTAGGAGAAGAGAATGAAGAAGAAATAATCCAAGACGAAGCTCTTCGTCTTACATTATTGAATGTTAATCTTCTCATTTCTAGAATCGAGGCTTTTAATGAAGAGCCTACTTCATATTCTATCCCCTTTGAGGATAGTGAACTTTTGTTTAATGATTCTATTCCCGAATTGCAAACGTTCCATTTTGATCATATGGGAGAGAAGATTAGTAGTAATACCACTTCTCATTCTCATAATTCTCTCCCCGATTATGAATCATTCACTTTTGAGGAGTTCCCTAGTGAACTCATTCAAATCAATCCTGAATATGAATCATTTACCTTTGAGGAGTTCTCCTGTGAACTCACTCATATCATATCTCTACCGGAGTATGATAACTTCTACTTTGATCTAGACACACCCGGGATATGTCTAGACCAATTGAGCTTAACTGATAAGATTCATGAAACCATGAATTCTCCTGTGAGTGATGATGAGTTAATCATGATCTTTATCATGACTTTCTTTCTCTTTTTCACTTATCCCGTAGCTTCTCCTATTCTTCACTCCTTTGGGAATGAAGACATTATCTTTGACCCCGGCATTTTCATTTATCAATTATGAGCCGGTTCTATGTATATCTCATCGGTGTGGAACTTTCACGTATATCAATGTTTATACAAACATCTTGAATGAAAGTCCGATGGAGATTATTTCTTCCACTTACTTCCCCATGAACAAATTAATTCGGGGTCGAGTCAAGCTAGCGACTCGGAAATCAAAAACAGTAGCTTAACATGGGTTTTCACCCGTGTGTACCACCTTAGTGTGGGGGAGATGCCCCACATGTTGTATAAAGATCTTGAAAAAGAATGAAAATTGTAAATATTAAAAAAGAGAATAATTGTTGTGTTTCTACACTTAGCTAGTAATGTTATCTTTTTACGTTCTAAGTTTCGGCATTACAGCCGGTACTTTGAATATTGAGGACAATATTCATTTCTAAGTGTGGGGGGGAAATTCTGGCGAATTTGATCGTAAATGTACCCTTTTAGTCCCTTTTTCCCCCAAAATGGCCAAATTTTAAAATTTTTTATTTAGTGGAAGTACTATGTACTAAACACAACAAATGGTAATCAGTCCACCATGTCTAACCCACATAAGGATTGGCTAATCCAGGAGCAAACGGCTCTTGGTAAAGATATATCAAATCCGTTTATGGCTTGCAATTTGCCTAAAATTGTATGGTGTTCAACTCACCATATCTTTAAACTAGTGAAAAGTTGGCTAGCCCGCAAGATTATGGCTTGTGGTAAAGGCAGTTGAAAATCCATAATTGGTAATCGACTCACCAAAGATATTTATCTAAGAGTTGGCTAGTCCAGAGCAAACGGCTTCTGGTAAAGACAAATCAAATCCGTTGACAGCTTATGATTTGCTCAAAATCATTTGGTTATCATTGTACCAAGGTTCTTACTTGAACTGAAACAATTGGCTACTCCAGAAGTAATGGCTTTTGGTAAAGAGATGAAATCCATTAATTTTTCTTAAAACATTGCTAGGGACTAGCAATATCTTAGTGTGGGGGATTGATGAGTGTCTAAATACTCATCATTTTTATACTGTTAGAATGCCAAAAACATCTGAAAACACTCAGAAACGCATCAAAATGATAAAAATATCACAAATCAGTGTTTTATGTGTTTTAAATGCAAAAATATCAAAATCAGATGAAAAACGTATCAAATTTGCAAAATTGGCAGTTTTAGTCCCCCAAGTTACAAAAGTTGTCAAAATCAGTCCCTGGTAATTCAAAAACTTGTAAAATATCATTTTAGGTCCATGAGATTCAAAAGTTGTCAAAATAAACCCTTCAAAGTTTAAAAATCACAAAATGACAACTTTGGTCCTTTAACTTTGCAAAAATGTCAAAAATAGTCCTTGGTTAAAAAGTGAAAATTATCAAGTTTTAACCTTGTTCTATTTATAAAAGACAAAAATGGTCCTTATGGTGAAATTTTGGAAAATTACAAGTTAGGTCCTTTAAGTTTCAAAAAAATGGCAATTATAGTCCTTGGATGTTTTAAAAATGGAAAATAGTCAAAAATTATCCTTGTACTAATCTTATTTGGCAGGTTTAGTCCTTATTACAACTTTGGAAATGTTACAAGATCAGTCCTCTAAGTTTGCCAAAATTGCATAATAGGTCCTTGTTTGTTAACACTAAACCATCCGGACCCTATTATTACTTTAAGCCCAATCCAACCCAAAAACAGTGACCCGGCCCAGTTTTTAAAATCAAATAATACCGCGCCACTGTAGACCCTCCTCCCTCACCCCTGTTTCACGAATACCAGTGGTTTTTAACCACTGGTTTTCACCAATTCCACCTCACTATCCCACTCAAGTACCTCCCCCCTCCACCTCCACACCAATACAAACCCAATTAATGCAGAAAACCCACTCCTTGAAAAAATGGCGCCAAAATCGCCAAGTGGCAATTCTGATTATCTGGATGAAACCAAAGGCTCAGATTAAGTGGGATATGATCAGATGTCGACAAGGAATCTAAAGGGTCAATATAAATGGGAAAAAGAGCAGAAGAGAAGAGCCAAGTAGAGTAGATTAGTTTAGTTAATGTCGTTTTAAGTTTTTTTACTTTCCAGTGTTAGTTTAAGCTTTCAAGCTTTTAAATAAGTAATCTCAGTATATTGTAACTCTTTTTCAATAAGCAATTTAAAGTTTTCAGTTGTATTTCAGTTTGTGCATTTTCAAATTCCAAGTTCAAATCTCAAAAGTTGTTAATGGTTGTTGTAGTGGACTCAAAAGCTCATATAAGCTTTATCTAAAGCTCTTATAAGCTATTTAAAACCTTCAAACTCAGTTTAGAGTTTAAAAAGAAAAATTCCCAAAAATTCCAAAAAAATAGATTAAAAATAAAAAATCAATGCAGATGAAGATAGAGACTGAAGCATGAGAATCTGTGGATTGTTCTTGGTTTAGATGCTTTATGGAAAGCTATTAGGAGTGATTTCAATCACTGGTTCATAGTCTTTGATTGGAAATTCTCTTGTAAGCCTTTAATTCAACTTCTGCATTTTACTGTATAAGTAAGTTTATTGTTTAAATCTTTGTATTTCTATGTTCCTCAGTTATAGATAAGTTTAATTAAACCATAAAACCAGTCATTTGTTCTTTTCAATTTGTAGTTTATAAAAATTTTATTTTAAACAGATATTATAGCTTAAGTGTTAATTCTTAGTTATATAATGTTATTATTATTATTTAATGCTTATTTAGTTATATTATATGATAATATAAGCTTATGGGTCAGTTTCATAGTTTTAATCTATGTCTAGCTTTGAAAAAGATCAAAAGCAGTTTCTTTAATGGATGTTTGGATTTGCTGATTCAAAACTGCTAAAGGCCAGTTTAGTTGATGTTCATTATTGTTCTAAGTCTTAATAAGTCATATTAGCTCAGACAAGTCATAAAACATAGTCCTTACTTTTATAAAAGTCAAAATCTCTTTTGAAATCATCTTAGCAGTCCACTGTTAAGATTCAAGAAGGCAAATTGCATCATAGCTGCTTATAACTCAGTACTATAGCTTAAAATAACCTTATTGTAGCTTATTACAACTAATTCAATCAGCTAGGATCATTCAAATCTCAGTTTAGTCAAAGTTTAATTTCTGTCTTCAAAAGTCAAAATTTGTAAAACCAGGTTTTTGCAAATCTTTCTTGATCTCTCATGTATTCATTTCTTCATTAAAATCTATGAGACTTTGGGATTTGCAAGTTCAGTAGGTCTAGTGTAGAGATATCAATTTGGTTTTCCTTTTAACAAGCTCTAATAAGCTTTTAATCAGCTTTTAAACAGGCAAGATATGCCCTGCACACACTCAGCATTCACTGAGTGTGTACAGGGACATCTTGCAGACCTCTCACAAGCTTCATTCAAGCTTGTGAGGAGCTGGTCTTTGGTCCAAGTATAGTAGGCCAGGTCTATTTTAAGTCCCAATAGCTGTTTTCCCTTTTAGCTTGTTTGTCTAGCTTGTGCAAGTGCTTAAAGGTGCTACCTGATTACTGTTTTTCATTAATAAGCCAATAAGCTCATAACAAACTTAAGCTTCTTTAGTGATCTAAAGTACTGATAATTGGTTAATATAGACTTAATATAGTATTATTTAGCTTCTGTGTTCAGCTGGTACTCATTTATAGCTTATAGCTTATTTTGGATTGCTTATTATTAAGCAATTACACATCAGATCCCATATCCTCCACATAATCATATGTTTTTCTATTTTTCCTAGGTTCTAAATAATATTTTAACATTTTCCTGAATTTTTCAGATTTTTCCTTCACTGTTTGCTATTTTTCTTTATTTTAACTAGTTTTTAATCCTTTTTAAATAGCTTTTAATACTAAAAAATCAGAAAAAGCTTAAAAAAAATATGTTTTCAATTTTCCTAGATTAAGATAAATATAAATAGTCTAAAAAGTATTTTTCCATAATTTTCTTAGTTTAAAAAGTATTTTTTTTAGCATTTTTATTAGTTTTAAATAGTTTTAAATTAATAATAAATACATAATAAGTCTAAAAAATATATTTTTAGTTTTAAAATAACTTTTATCATATTTTAGATTTTTCTAAGTTATAATTTCATTTTTCTAGGTTAATCTTGTATTTTCTTGTATTTTAGTGCAATTTAAATACTTAATAAATAGTTTTTAATTAATAATAATTAAATAAATAGTTGTAAAAATAATTTTCTTTTTCTAATAATTTTCTTTTATTATTAGGATTGTAAAGATATCATTTTCATATTTTTAGGTCTTTTATTTCTTTAAAACTCACTTTTTATTTTTGTACGTAGACGTAATTTTATTTTTAAACGTAAGTTTTAAGTTTTAGGTTTTAAGCAAACATCACTGTAAAAACAGTGATAGCATTTATTTAATAGATTTTATCTTTTATATCTTTTTAATTTGCATTTAAGTCGCTTTAATTTGTAAATCTTTTATTTAGGTAATTTTCCACTCAAAACCTTACTGATCACTATCCTTAGTGATCATTCTACCATCTGAAGTTGTTTAAACACCATTGAGTCTCCGTGGGACTTAACGACCCGGGAATTCACTGTATTCTCTGATCTTCATTGCATCTGTGTCTGAGCTGTTTTGAGTCTGTAAAGACTTGACGGTTCTCCTCAGATCAATACTTATTGATTTGAGAATGACAATTGAGGATAATTGATCCTAGAGATCAGATGGTGGCTTAAGAGAAATTTGAAAAATTCCTAAAAAATAAAAAGAACTGAAAAACTAGTTTTAAGCCTATTTTGAGGTAGTGATGACTAGAATCAATTTGCTAAAATTGAGAGAAATATCAAGCTAAGTGTTTTGAGATGTGAGGAACAATGTGTGAGCATTGGTGCGGAAATATGGTGAGTTTAGGTGAATTGATAAATCAAAAGCACTTTGAATTTGATCCTAAGTTAGCTATGAGTGTGTGTGAGACCTACTGAGCTTGAGGAAGACTTAAGTGGTCCAAAGGCATTATGTTTAGCTAGTATGAAGTGGTCTAGTGGAATGGTTTGATGTATGGAGGTCTGCAACTGCATTTCTGTCTGCCCGGATCCCACATATCCCTAAATGGAAGGATCCGTCTAGTATAAAGTGAGGGATCCGGCTCTTGCAGATCAGTAGCATTATAGAAGGTGTGCAGTTTTTGCACTATATTATGCATACTCATTGCTACGAGTTTCTACTGTTGGTATCACTCCTAAACTATGTTTCAAGTGTTAGTAATGAATATGTAATAGGTTGCTTAATTAGGCTTTTATGTTTGTATTAATGGCAAGGCTTATTTAGAAAGCCCATAAGCCTTGGCCCATGTCCACTAAGGAAGGAAGGGAACTTGTAGTGTTGCCCTAGTCCCTTCCCCTATAAATACCTTTGTAAACCTTCATTTGAAGGTTGGTTGTTCACTTAATACATTCTCCTACGCATAACTTTTCTCTTATCATACGTGTGTGTGTATTGTGTGTTCATCCGATCACTTCTCTATCTATTTCTTACATATTGATGCTTGTGTTACAATATGGTGACCTAACAATGGTATCAATCGCCATCTAGTTGGGTGAAACACTTTTGTTTTTGAAGTTACAAACTATACGCGTGGGTTTTGTGGTTTAACTTTTCATACGCTTAAAGCTTTGATTTTTACACTTAAAAACTCAAGATTCTTGTGGTTTAAGGTTTATTGAGTGTTAAAGTTTAAGTTTCTTGCATCAAGTTTCAAACTTTACGTGTGTAGAGTCGGTTTTAAGCTTGGTTTTATACGTGTACCATTTTCTACGCGTAAGGGTGAACTTTGTTTTGGATCATCAAGTTTCAAACTTTCTTGTTATTTTGGTGATCTTGAAGCTATTTCATCATTAAAATCAGGTTTCAACACACTTTTGGGCATAAAAATCTTTTTTGGTGATAGTTTGTACTTTCTACTCGTAGTAAAACCCTAGTTTTACTCGTAACCTCAAAGTCTACGCCTATGCAGCAGTTACGCGTAAGCATTTCATCACTTGATCTTTAGAGCTGTTGGTTTACTCAGTGTTTTCTTACTTGGATAAGCCTGAAAACACTTCGACTTTGGATATCTTTTACACTGGTATAAGTGTAAAGGTTTTTACGCCTAAGCCTAACACTTACGCGTAGAAACTTCTTTGCCTAATCATTTGCTACGCTTAAGCTTGTCTTACGCCTAAGGAAATATTACGCATAAGGTTTCTACTACTAAGTCTTTGGTTTACGCCTAAGCTAAGTTTTTTCTCAAGTCTACGCGTAAGCTATCCCTACGCGCAAGCTCTTGTCTACGCGTAAGTTGGGTATTACGCGTAAGGTACTTTCTACGCATAAGCTGTTTTCTACGCTTAAGGTTACTTCATCAACAAAGTTTCATTCGACTACAAAGATCCATCAACAACACAAGAGATTATTTAAAAAAAATTGACTAAAATTTAATTTTTTAGGAGAGACTAAACATTCAATTTTTACGCGAGATTCAAATTTTGGTTTAACTGCGAAAATTTTGGTCAAAAATTCAAATTTTTGGGCCCAAATTCGAATTTTTCGGGTCAAATTTGCCGTCAAAATTGTCAAAACTCAAAATTTTCTTACAACCTAAAAATTGGATTTTATAGTGAATTTCAAATTTTGGGAGAGAAAATTTTTCAAAATTATTTTTGGAGGGAAATTTTGAAAATCACTATATCGGCCTTTCAAGTATGCTGACTTCACAAATCTCCTCACCTTCCATCTACTGCTTAAAACCTTCATCACCAAACCTTGTTACTGATGATTCTGAAGATGCAGATGAATTTGTGGAATTGAACAAAACAGGGATGTTACTTACTAAGATGATGAACTCAATATTTAACAAATCCAAACGTCAGACTTCATCCAATTCCCGAAATCCATCAGTCTTGCAAGATGAAAGAGTTGATGTACAAGGAAGGAATGCTCAAATGGTTGTTAAGAATGTTGTGACCACTTCAAATTTCGATAATGCGGACAATAAGGTTATAGCATTGGGAAAGCAGGATGACAGCAGCAGATCAGGGGAAGATATCAAACCCACCTATGACACAGAGCCCAACTTTGACAAAGAACAAATGGTTGAGGAAGATATCCTACCCATCTATGACATAGGGCCGAACTTTGACAAAGAACAAATGGTTGAGGTACTATCTACTGTTGATCATATTCTACCTGTAATTGAGAAACAACAATCTGAGTAACCTGAATTCAGAAATGAAGGAGAGGTTGACCAGTTTGTTGTACAATGTCCAGACAACTATCTCATATCTGAGCAATTACTTGTAAACAATACAACTAAAACATCAAACCAAACTCTTGAATCTAAAAACATTCTTCTCAAAAAGACCATTGCTCAATTTCATAAAGATTTTTCAAAACTAGAGGCTCATTGCATCTCTCTTGAACTTAAAATGCAAAAAAAATCTTTAAACTTAGATCCAAATAGTAAATCTTTGAATGAACAAATAATCATGTGGATACATTAGTAAAAGAAAATGAGCATTTAAAGGCTCAAATTCAAGCAAAGGGATTTGCACATGTTGCTTTACAAAACAAACTGAGAAGATTAACTGGCAAAAGTGTGGATACTAAGTTTTCAAAACCAACAATCTTGGGGAAATCGTCACTACAACCTATCAGAAACCAATAAGTAGTTAGACAACCAACTGCTTTTAAATCTGAACGATCAAAATCTTCAAAACCACGGTTTGCCTCCCAAGTTGTTGAGAATAATCATTTGTCAAAACCAGTCACTCCACATTCCTGGCCTAAGAAAAATGCTTCTGTTTCTGTTATACCTGTTTCTGTTAAACCTCAACAAGTTGTTGCACCTGGCCAGTCTAGGATTACTTCGAAAACAATGTCTAAACTGAGCATCAAAATTCAAAATTCATATGATACAAATGACTTACACAAGAACTATGATCTAGAAAAGGCTAGGAAAAGGGTACTACTCCAAAAGGATGGAATCTTAGGTTCACGACCTCGTGTGATGCCTTCTTGCGTATTGAAGAACACTGCTTGTAGTAGCAAACCAAAACCTAAGTGTACTCAACAAACAGTTAGAAATAAACCCGTTGATCTAAAAGAAAAATTTCAGAAACCTAATAGGTGGATCAATATAGGACGTAGACTCTTTCCAAAAGAAGTTTCAACATCTCCTAGATCTTACCTTAGATGGATACCAACGGGTATAGTTTTCAAAACTTTTGGTCTTAGGTGGATTCCTACATGCAAGATACTAAGTAGTTGCACCAAAACAAGTGTTGTAGGAAAAGAATTCATCAAAATAGCATGTCCAGGTGTCAAGAAGATTATTGACACTACATCTTTGTGCTTCTAACATCTGGAACCCAGTTACACTTGGGGATCCATGTTTTCTTTTTCCGTTTTGCCCCTTTCTATTCTCTATGCAGGTACAACAGCAATGGCTTCTAAGTAACACAGCTTAGGACCCGTTTCTCACCGTCTAAAATTTAATGATCCATCAGCTACTCCACCATTGTACTTATTTGTCAAGAAATGGAAACATTGCTTACTCCTCTGGTTAAATATTTTGTCAAAATTCGTGCTTCAGATGTATCGAATGTTTTCACTACACAACCTGATTATACTCTAATTTTAGATACACATGAAACTACAACAACAACCGTTGATGTAGCTGCACCTCCAATCGAATCTTTGACAACAGAAGACCAAAATGCTTCCTACAACAATGACACAGCTGATGATCCACATAATGAATAGAGAAATTCTTTATCAGCAGTTGATTCTCTCGAGATATTTATGGTACTTCACACTTGTTCAATTTATTGGACATACATGGTTTCGCTGTCTCCTTATACATGGTTTCGTTGTCTCCAATTCATCATCAACGTATGTGGTGTATGATTCTGATTCATTGAAAACATCGGGGGGAAGAGAGTGTAGGTGTTCATTGCTTCTTTGATGTCGTTTGCGAAAACCCTATCTCTTCTTGAATTTCTTCAATTAGGGGGAAGAAATGAGATGATATGTGGTTCAAACGTCTCACTTTGGTGTTATCATCTCACTTTCACAGGGTTATCGTGTGTGAAGTTACCTAAATATGATGATATGATGCCTCACACACGGTCATTTTATCGAGCATTTGCATATTCACAGTTGATTATTATTCTGATAGACCTCAACAATTAGGGGGAAGTAGTATTACTTCATATTTCATGGTTTGTTTGGTGTGATGCGTCTACATACGTGAGAAGAATTTGCTGATTTCTTGCATGTTACCCCCGAACAGACTTTCCGCAATAAGTCAGATTCACGTTGTATGGTTTACTGCTCATCTACAAATTCCGCTGCATACTGAAATTTTCAAAAGTTAGAAGAAATGTTCACTGCATCAAATTTTTGAATCTGCTGAAGTCGGTTGTTAGTTTAGAGGGAAGCTGATTCAGAAACTTCGTCAATTGGGGGGAAGTTAATCAATTTCATACTTATTACATCATTTCTCTGTTTATATTCATGATGGCTTCTGAGCAAAACAGCATGGAACCCGGACACAACCGTCTAAACTTCCCTCAAACCCCATCATCAGCTGAACCAAGCCTACAGCTTACTCGTCGTCAAATGGAACAGCTATTTGCTCCTCTGTTTAGTGATGATATTGATCAACGTGCTCTAGATGTATCAACTGTTTCCGCTAGTCAATCTGATAATAATCCAATACCTGATACACCTGCAACAACAACAACTGTTGAAGAAGCACCTCCAATTGATTCTACAACAACAGCCGAACAAACCACATCCAATGACGCTGACCCAACTGATGATCTTCTAAATCATAATGTACCTACACCCGCAGATTATGATCCAAATGCATTCTTCAATCCTTTTGCTAATGAAACTGCCACATCTGATGTTGCAGAATCATCAACAAGCCATTTAAATCCTCCAAATCTGCATAATGTATATCAACATCAACCCTCCACACATCGTTGGACGAAAGACCATCCCTTGTGAACATTATTGGAAACCCGAATCAACCAGTCGTAACCAGACAACGCCTTCAGACTGACGGAGAACATTGCATTTATGCATTAACAGTGTGTCAATCTGAACCCAAAAACATTAAAGATGCAATGACTTATGACAACTGGATTGAATCCATGCAAGAAGAACTAAATCAGTTTAAACGTCTTGAAGTATGGGAATTGGTTGAAAAACCAACAGGGGTGTATGTTATCGGTCTGAAATGGATTTGGAAAAACAAGTTGGATGCTGAATGTACAGTTATCAGAAATAAGTCACGTCTGGTGGCTAAGGGTTATAGACAAGAAAAGGGGAGAGACTTCGAGGAATCCTTCGGACCAGTTGCTAGACATGAGGCTGTACGGATTTTTCTGGCATTCGCGGCTCACATGAACATCACGGACTATCAGATGGATGTCAAAACCGCTTTTCTGAATGGTAAACTGAAGGAAACAGTCTATGTAAGTCAGCCAGAAGGATTTGTTGATCTAGAGTTCCCTAATCACGTCTACAAGCTGAACAAGGCTCCCTACGGTCTCAAACAAGCCCCTCGGGCGTGGTACGATGAGTTGTCATCCTTTCTTCTATCTCATAATTTTGTTAAAGGATCGGTCGACCCAACACTGTTTATACAATATCACAAGGAACACATTTTAATCGTTCAAATTTATGTGGATGACATCATTTTTGGGTCAACACATAAAAAGTACTCAAATGCTTTTTCAAAAATTATGAAAACAAATTTTGAAATGTCCATGATGGGTGAACTTACGTTCTTCTTAGGAATACAAGTTCATCAATCACCCCACGGTATTTTCCTAAGTCAGTCCAAATATGCTCTTGAAATTTTAAACAAACATGGAATGCAAAGCTGTGATACCTATGCCACACCAATGGCACACACCAAAAACAAATCTGGACGCTGATTTGCATGGGAAATTGGTTGACCCTACCAAATACCGAAGTATTATTGGGTCTCTCATGTATCTAACAGCCAGTAGACCTAATATTGTATATGCTGTATATCTTTACTCCTGTTATCAGTCTAGACCAACTGAAACTCACCTCTCTGAGGCTAAAAGAATCCTCTGATACATCAAAGGAACCATTAATTTGGGGATCTGGTATTCGAAGGATTCTGGTTTTGAACTAATAGCTTTTTCAGACGCAGATCACGTAGGTTGCTTAGATTCTCGGAAAAGTACTTCAGGTGATTTGCAATTCCTTGGTGATAAATTGGTGCCATGGCAATCGAAGAAACAGGATTGTACATCGCTGTCCTCAACCGAAGCAGAATATGTAGCCATGTCGGCGTGTTGTGCTCAAGTCATTTGGATGAGAACACAACTCAAAGACTATGGTTACATATTTGACAGAATTTCGGTGTACTGCGACAATCGAAGTGCTATTGCGATCTCGTGCAACACCGTTCAACATTCGAAGTCCAAGCACATCGACCTTCGATATCATTTCATAAAGGAGCATGTGGAAAAGGGTATCGTTGAATTATATTTTGTGGGTACTGAACACCAACTGGCGGATGTTCTCACCAAAGCCTTAGCTCCTACTAGGTTTACTGATTTGATTCACCGGATTGGCATGAGGTGTTTGACTCCAGAGGAACTGGATGAACTTTTAAAACATTCTTGAAAATTGTCAAACACCAAAACCTCTTTTGTAAATATTTTTCAAAAACAAAATACAAAAATATAAAATCAGATAAAATCCAAAAATATTCTTCTTTTCTAAACCAAACATCGCAAGTACAAATCTTCCGTCAACACTGTGTTCCATCAAATCTTTCACCATTTTTCCCGAACAAGTGTTGAGGGGGAGAAAGTAAATATTTTTCTGTTTCATAAAACCATGTACTTGCATATTACCATTAATTCATTGTTTCTTATTAAGTGGTGGATACTTTATCATGTAAAATACCCTCTTCGGACTCAAATATTTACAAAATTCATTATTTCAAAAGTCAAGGGGGAGTATCGTCACGTTTCTTCCAAAATATGTTTTGTGTAACCAAAATGGGAGTTAAAGGATCTTGGTTGGAACCTCATTGAGGTTAAGGGGCCAAATGTGTCAAGTTTGAAAAAATAATTTTAACAAAAACATTCACCTAACACATTCAATGCACCACCTCATGTGCATTTACTCCTTAAATCCACCAAGATCAATCAACCCAAATCAAATTTTCAAATCCGTTCAAGTTTTTCATAATCAGTAAGTTCTAAACTGTTTTGATCAAGATTCTAAACAAGGGTTTCAATAATTCTTTCAAATCCAATGGTTAAATTTTTTTAAAATTGATTTTGAATGCTTGTTCATACATATGTATTGGGGTTTTTCGTATAAATGTGTTTGGGTTGAATTGGCTTGTGTTAAAACATTCCTAAATGTGTTATAAAGCTTTTTCAACCATCCTAAACCACCCATAATCACTAATTTGCTTGACTCTTGATTTAGGGTTCTTGCGCTCAAATTGGGACTTTCATTTTCTGTGATGTTTGAAGTTATTAATTGAGATAGTGTTAGAATAAGTTCATAAACATATTGTGAACTTTAATTAACCAGAAACTCATAATATGTCAAAATTAAAGTTTTCGGGTTTTAGAGTTCATCTCCCATGAATCTTCTGATTCTGTGGTGGAAATATGTTAAATCTTGCTCCATTGCACTCATATGACATTTAGGACACTCCAGAAACATTCTTGTTTGATTTGTGTGGCTATATCTCTTACGCGTAGATTAAGGGTTTAGGGTTTAAGATTTTACGCCTAAGTCTTTCTGTGTGTATCTGATGTGTTCTTGTGCTTGCTTTGTGATCTAAAAGATGTTTGGAATAAACTGTTATCAAGTTTTCATGTTTATATTTAACAGGTTAATTATTCGTAATGTCAGAATCTTCAGGTGTTCAAACCGTTACGCTTAAGGAATACTTTATGCGTAAAGGTTACGCCTAAGAGAAATCTTACGCGTAACTCTTACGCATAAGAGGTCTACAGTGGATTACGCGTATCTTGGAAAGATATTCGTAAACAAGGCTTGTTACGCATAAGCTTTTCTCTTATGAGTAAACTGTATGCGTAACATCAAGTTTATTCCTACGCATAAGCCTAAAGCCTTTGAACTTGTCTTACGCGTAAGGAACTCCTACGCATAAGCTTGGTCTTACGTTTTAGCTTACTCCTACGCATAAGCTCCTTTCTTACGCATAAGGATCCTTGTTGCTCATAACCCACTGTTCACTACGTTTTGGCCTGTTACGCATATGTCACTTGTTAAATGTTACGCATAAGTCACAAATACCAGATGTTTCATATAAGCCTACAAAAGTTAATATGTTGTGTGTTAAGTGAAAATTTGGACTTTGAAATTTCAAAATTAACATGTTCACGTAACTTATCACATCAACTTCATACAATTGGATAAATGTGACTTTGGATTTGTAACTAACATAAACATGTTACAATCAAACAAATAATTAGATAATAAATCAGACTAATACAAACACATTGTGTTTCCATATGTCTGTCTCTTTGTCTAATGACTTTCAGATCACAAAATGGCTGCAAATCAAGCAAACATTAATGCCCCAGCTGAGCTCTCGATGGCAAACACATTCCCAGCTGGATACGACAAAACAATTGGCAAGAACAATCTCCGTGTCATCTTCAACAACTTCATATGCTCATAATCATCTTGCAGAATTGATGTAGACATCCTTCTGCAACATCCATTTAAATTCATGCTCACAAAGTCGTCATGATGATGAGTAAGATTCAATGGATGAGGAAATACAATTTCGTAAGACATTAAAGCAGAAAATGATGGAATACCATGCTTCAACCTTTTCGGTTAATCAACTCGGTGGGGCAGGAGGGTCAAGCAGTATTCCTCCACTTATGGAAGATCCATTGCAAACAACTCTTACCCCATCTGATAATCAACCCGGTAAGGATCAGGGTGTCACTGTCACTACAACTATTGAAATGAAGCAACCACAACAATAACTATAACAACCTGATTCGCGCAAAACCGTCAAGTTTTATCACGCAAGTTAACCACTTGTGAATGGCTAACTGTAACAAACTTAAAACAGCCTAAGCACAAATGCAATGAAGTCCAGGAGAGTATAGTGTTTCCCTAGGTCGTTAAGTCCCAACGAGCCGTGCGAGAATAGTCAAACGTTTAGTGATCGAGAAGATTTGAACAGATACAGAGATTTGATTGATTATAACTACAGAAAAAGCCAACAAATTACAGGGGCTTAAATGCAAATTAAAGGAAATTAAAAAGATAAAATCTATTAAATAAATGCTATCACTATTTGCAAAATGATGTTTTTGTTCTTTTTGTTTTAATAAAACTGAATTAAAAACTACGTAACGTACAAATTAAAAAGTGAAACTTACACAATATTAACCCTAAAAATATGAAAATGATATTTTTACAAACCTAATGATAAAAGAAAATTTATAGAAAAAGAAAATTAATTTTATAACTAATTATTTAATTACTATTAATTAAAAACTATTTTTAACTATTAAATAATAACCTAAAATACAAGAAAATAGGAAATAAAGCTAGAAAAATAAAATTGAGACTTAGAAAAATCTAAAATATCAAAAGAGAATTTTCAAAATTATTTTTATATTTTTCTGATTATTTTTGGATTTTCTATGAATTAAAAACTATTAAAAACTAATTAAATTGCTTAAAAATACAAATTTAACTAAGAAAAATATGGAAAATTAATTTTTTTGCTTTTTGTATTTATCTTACCTTAAGAAAATTGAAAAATTATTTTTTTGAGACTTTTCTGAATTATTTGTATTAAAAGCTAATTAAAAAGTGCTAAAAACTAATTTAAATGCAGAAAAATAGTAAACAAGCCTAGAAAAATCTGAAAAATTCAAGAAAACTCTAAATTAATGTTAGGAATCTAGGAAAAATAGAAAAACAGGGTGTTGTGTACAAGAAATTGAAACTGCTATCCAAGTGCTTATGAATAAGCACTTTAAAATAAGCAATAAGCTACCAACCAACACCAAACTGATACAGAAGCTAAAATAGGCTACAAGTACCAAAATGCAACTAATCACAACTGCTTTTGACCTCTGGAATGCAAGTAGCAATGACTTGGCTTGATTGAGTATAGGAGCAAAAACAGTTTGAGTGGTCACTTTTGAGCTTAAGTACAAGCAACACAATAAGCTAAAATGGAAAAACAGAAGTTGGAACCTCAACTAGACCTGGCTAACTGATTCTAAACCAAATTACAGACCCAGAGAAGCTAAGGTGAGCCCTGTGCAAGGCTAGCAAATCACCTGTGCATACTCAGTCAATGCTGAGCTTGTGCACAGGGGATTTGAGACCTAATCCACAAGCTCATTTGAAGCTTTGGAAAAATTTGCAAAATTCTAAAAAATTGGTAAAAAGCAAGGAGACCAGTTGAACTTTTAACACCCAAAGTTTCACTTGATATGACCCAGGAATGAATCAATGAAAATTCCTCCCAGATGAGCTCAAATCAAGTTTTTCAAGTTTTTTGACTTTTGACAGATTTTGGAACTTTGACTTTTATGAACTTTGGGCTTGATTTCCCAACTGAAAATGATGTAATAAGATTAAATGAAGCTACTGCAAGGTATGTTTATGACTTTTAAACACAAAACAAGTGATTTGCTTTTCAAAAATCCAACAGATAAGCATATGAAGCCAGTTGAGTTGGATTTTGAGTTTAGGTGGTTGCAGGCTCAGATTATTGACAGATATGAGTGTAAAGAGACTTAATAAGCATGAACCAACAGAAGACTATCACTGAACCAGCCTTAAAGACAGTGTAACAAGTTTATCCAAACACCACTTTAAACACAAATTTGCAAAGTAAAATTGAACTAGAGACTAACCCAGCTTATTTTAATAATCAAACTAAGTCTAAATAAGATAAACACTACTTAATGAACATATTAGAACTAGCTATGACCACAAAAACAGATTATGCTAAAAGGTGCTTAAACTTACATATAGTCCTTTAGCCACAATGGCTTGCCACCACTGAACTCAGAACCTCTAACCTATCCAAATCAACCCAAATGACTAAAAATCAACCCAACTCCATGTCTGCATCACCCATTGCCATTTCTGCTTCATTTTTACCCATGTTGACTTTTGTTGACCAATATTCAAAAGAGCTTGATACTTAAATACAAGCTTATAAAAAGCTATAATTAGCTTATGTAAGCTTGTTTTAGCTTATAGATAAGCTAATAAAACCTTGTACATCAGAACTTGAAATTGCAATTTGAAACAGTGAACATAAATTATGAATTGTGAACACAAACTGAAATTAATGCTTGAAATTAGTTTGAATACACTTAAATGACTTAATTTGATATATTGAAACAGAACATTACAACTTAAAGCTTAATTAAAAGGAGAAACATGAAATACGACATAAGTGTAAAAATGAAAATTAACTACTGCCTCTCTTCTTCTTCCTCTTCCCTTTTTATACACCAAAGCTCTTTTTCTCTCTCTTCTGAGTGAATCCCATCAGAAATCAGAGCCATTGGATGGCTAGAATTCATCTTGGCCTTTGATTCATTTTTGGCGGGAAATGCCCATTTGACCTGTTGACTCTGTTTTTAGCTACTATGGGGGGGGGTGGAGTAGTTGTGATGATGAGGGGGTTGGTTTTGAGGTGATAAGGTCTGAGGGAGATGGGATGGTGAGTTGCAGGCACAAGTTGGAGGGGATAAGCCAGTGGCGGGCAAGTTGGTTTGACTGGATTTGACTGGAGGTTCAAAAAGAGTAAAGACATGGGTCAAAAATGCAAATGGCAGGGTCAAAAGGTGTAAAGGGGTCATTGGATGGCTTATTAATGCAAGGACTTGTTTTGTAATTATCCAATTCATGAGGGACCACACCTGCCAATTTTCCAAAGTTGACACAAGGACTAAAAGTGACAATCTCAAAAAGTATAAGGACCAATCTTGCCATTTCCCAATTTTCCAGGGGCCAATTTTGCCACTTTTGAAAGTTCAGGGACCTAAGTTGTAAATTTGTAATTTTCAATTTCAAGGACCAATTTTGACAACTTAAGAATCCCTAAGGACTTAAAATGATATTTTTCTTTATTTAGATTTACCAGGGAATGTTTTTGACAACTTTTGAAACTTGGGGGACTAAAACTGCCAATTATGCAAACTTGATATGTTTTTCACCAGATTTTGACATTTTTGCATTTAAAACACATAAACACTTATTTGTGATATTTTTATCATTTTGATGCATTTCTGAGTGTTTTCAGATGTTTTTGCAGTTTAATTGGTACAAAAATGATGAGTATTTAGACACTCATCAATCCCCCACACTAAGATATTGCTAGTCCCTAGCAATGTTTTAAGAAAAATTAATGGATTTGAATCTCTTTACCAAAAGCCATTACTTCTGGAGTAGCCAAATGTTTTAGTTCAAGTAAGAACCATGGTACACCGATAACCAAATGATTTTGAGCAAATCATCAGCTTTCAACGGATTTGATTTGTCTTTACCAGAAGCCGTTTGCTTCTGGACTAGCCAACTCTTAGATAAATTATCAATATTATCTTTGGTGAGCTGATTACCAATTATGGTTTTTCCACTGCCTTTACCACAAGCCATAAACTTGCGGGCTAGCCAACTCTTCACTTTTAAGGATATGGTGAGCTGAATACCATACAATTTTGGGCAAATTGCAAGCCGTCAACGGATTTGAGATATCTTTACCAAGAGCCGTTTGCTCCTGGATTAGCCAATCCTTTTGTTTATTAGACAAGGCGGACTGATAACCAAATGATGAGTAAGTGAAGAACACTTACTCCAAAAAAAATTTTGGCCAAAAATGGGGGAATTAGGCGGTATAATTACATGATAAAATTCGTGAGAATTCCCCCCCACACTAGAATTGAATATTGCCCTCAATATTCAAAGTACCGGCGGTTATGCCGAAACATAGAACGTAAAAGGGAAATACTACGGCCATTATTTAGCAAGGATTTTTTTTTTTTTTTTTTTTTTTTTTGATACTCTTATATATACACAACATGTGGGGCAACCCCCCCCCCCCCCCACACTAGGGTGGTAGAAAGTAGAAAGAAGAAGCTAAACTGTCAAGTTTTGTCACACAAGCTAGCCACTTGTGAATGGCTAACCGTAACAAACTTCAGACAGCTCAGAAATATAGGTGACAACCCATATGGCATGCTACTGTTTTTGATTACCGAGTCGCTAGCTTGACTCGACCCCGAATTCATTTGTTCATGGGGAAAGTAACGTGGAAAACCAATCTCAATCGGGCTTTCGTTCACAGTGTTAACAAACATATGAACATCAGAAAGTTCCACACCGACGAGACACAACCGCGGTATTGTTAAAAAAACTATAAAGAATGATACCGGGGTCAAAGATGGTGTCCTCATTCCCGAAAGAGAAAAGGGAAAGAGCAACCACACCATCTGTGAAGAATGGAATAAAGACGTACATGAGAATGTAAGTCCATTCCTCATCAGAAAGAAGCAAATCACCATGTTTGACATTTTTAAGCTTAAACTTGAAGCTTATATGGTGATTGTCAATAAGATGCCTGGGAGGGAGGGTGGGAAACGGTTCTTCAATCAACAGATTTTCTAGAAAAAGGATGTCCCCCTCCGAATCAAAGTAAGTATTATCAATTCCTGTTGGAATTGACTCATCACTAAGAAAGGCCTCGACTTCATTCCAAAAGTTGTCATCTTCCTCATCAGGAGTGAGAGAAGGGATGGAAGAGTCGGGAATAAGACTAGAAGATGATGGATCATTTTTGAGCAATTCATCAATGGGAAGAATGTCTCCCATTGGATCACAAACATCATCATCCAATTCAGATGAAACAGAAGAGAGTTTGGTTTCATCCACAGAGTTAACAAACTCGATGCGACAAACTGATTCCGGAGGTGGGACAAGTGGTGTGCTCTTAGAGCTAGCAGTTTCCACCACTTTCGATGAAGTCTCCGAATCTAGATCATCATCATCATCAAGAATACTCTTGACTTCCCTGGTACAACTTTCAAACCATTTGTTTGAACCAGGGTTGATTTTCAAAGCTTTGAGCTCAGCACGTTTTTGAAAACTCCTCTTAACCGTGAAATTTGAGAGTGTTGCATTGAATCTTTCAGATCTTTGATCAATTGTGGCAACACTCTGTTTGTACAGAGGTTTGGAGTTCTGGTTGATATTCAACGTGAGCTCTTCATTGTCAACCCGTATGGTCAACTCTTCAGCAAACACATCAATCAGAGCACGACTCGTTCTCAAGAAAGCTCTCCCTAAGATGAGGGGAACTCTAGGATCTGCATCGAAGTCTACTACAACAAAGTCAGTAGGAAAGTGAAACTTTCCCACTTTCATCACGACATCCTCGGCTATCCCAAGTGGACGAGTTATGGTACGGTCCTCTAGCTCGAGTGTCATACAAGTGGATGAAAGTTTAGGAAGAGACAGTTTCTTCCATACTGAGAGTGGCATGAGGTTAATGCTAGCGCCAAGATCGGCCAAGGCGGAGCATTGAACCATCCCCAAGAAATCACACGGGATTAGAACTCTGCCCGGGTCTTCAAGCTTTTTGGGAAGCTTCTTGAGAAGGACCGCTGAGCATTGCTCATTTAGAGGGGTTTTAGCCATCTCTGATAGCTTATCTTTGTTGGTCAGTAAGCCTTTAAGCATGGATGCAAATTTAGGCATTAGAACGAGAGCATCAACGAAGCTTATATCAAAGTGTAGCTCATTGAAGATTTGGAAAAAATTTTCCATTTGCTCTTTGTTTTTGTCTTTGAGCTTCTCATCATTCATTCTTGATGGGTAAGGAAGCTGACTAGACTTTTGAGCCGGGATGGAAGTGTTTTCTGGCTCAGAATGTGTCTTCGGAACTTCGGGTTCCGGACTTAAAGCTTGGACTACCGAAGGTTGGACGTGTGCGGTACTTCGTGGGCTTGAGAATTGCACCTTGTCCGTTGTATCCTTGGTAACTTGACTCACTGCTCCTGGTGGAGGAGGCATTGGAGTCGAAGGTCCATTGTGCGTCTTACCACTACGAGTGGTGACGGCTTTCAACTCGGCATTGGGATTAGTAATAGTATTGCTTGGGAGTCCTCCAGAAGATGATGAAGCTTGGTTCATGTTCATGTTCATGAAACTGCTCATCATATTCTTTAACTCATTTGTCTGCCGAGACATTGTGGTATCAATTTCCTTCTTTAGCTCAACCCTCATGTTATTGATCTGAGTTTGCATTGAACGTATGCTTGACTCAGTAATTTTTATGAAGTCATTTGGTGGGGGAGCATGAGAAGTTTGTTGATAACTTTGCTGATTTGGAGCTTGATATGGTGGGTTGTAATTGTTCCTGTTTTGATTATTGAAATTTTGTCCTTGATTCGGAACAAAGCGATTTTGATTGCCATGGTTTTGCACAGGAGGAAAACCAGGTGGTGTCATACCGCTAGGTGCACGGTAATGAGGATCAGCCTGTGGTCGGTATTGATTGTGGTTTACCGAAGCTACGGGAGCTTGGTAAAAGGAAGCATCGGTTGCTTGACAATCATAATACGCATGTGGACCACTACAAGTTTCACACACCTTGTTTACGGCTTTGATTGGTTCCGGTTTATGAATCTCGCTTTTGATTTCCTTAACATCCTTAATCATACAACGGATGGCATCCGTTAGAGCAGCTATCGGAGCTGCTAACTCAGAAGAGTTACTGGATGAAGAAGCAGGAGGGTTAGGAGTATTGACTTTGTTGCGAGAAATAGGAACTTTTGATTTTTGCTCGCAAATCTCAATCACATCTTTAGGCTTACGATTCAAGATATTGCCACCGGCGGCTGCATTCAAAGAATCTTGATCGTTACCGTTCAACCCATTATAAAAGATATTGACTTGTTGAAGCTCCGTGAATTCATGATGGGGGCATTTCCTAAGGAGATCTTTGAATCTCTCCCATGCCTCTCCAAAGTTTTCATCGAAATTTTGACGAAATCCAGAAATTTCATTTTTAAGATTAGTCGTCTTTGATGGAGGAAAGAAATGATTGACAAACTTGAAGTTCCTCCCAAGTTTCGATGGATCGAGGGGGTTCTTTTTCCAGCCAAATCCGGGCTGTCCCCTCAAGTGAGAATGGAAATAGCATCAACTTGATGACTTTTTGTGGCACATCCTTGAAATTGATAGTTGAAGTCAACTTGTTAAACCAACGGATGTGTGCATACGGGTCTTCTCGGTCAAACCCGTGGAATTGATTTGTAGACACAAGTTGGATCAAATGTGTCTTCAATTCAAAGTGATCAGAGTTGATTACTGGAAGAATGATGGCATCTCCATAACCCTCGGTGGGTGCTTGGAGCATTTCCGCCATAGTTCGTTCGTCTGCCATATTGTTGTTTGAAATAGTACGAATCTCGGGTTCGACTATTTGGGCAGCACGTCTACGAGAACGTCGTCTAGGAATTTCTGCTAGATCACGAAAAGGACTCAATGATCTAGAAGAACGAGTGCGCATGCACTAGAGTTAACTCTAAGAGATCTCAGAGTTAAGGAAGGGAATTATGAAATTGGTGAAATTGGGGTGAGAAGAATCTTTTTGGGTTTTCTGGTTCTGACAAGTAGATATAACAACAAATCCAATTAAAACAAGATCGAGGCAAAACAACAGTGAACTTAAACCAATAATCACAAGATGAGTGGCTTCTTTGAAAAAGGTACACCAATCACAAGGACACAAAGGCAAGTTTTAAATCTTTGGTTCGGGAACTTATTATGGTCGCACCCCCAGTTAGGTAGTGCACTGCCTTGGTTTGCGGTGGTAAGATTTTATGTTGTTATTATTAAACTCAGAAAACGACAAATCTTTTTGTATTTTTATATTTGATACATATATAGAAACAAAAGAAAAATATTTTTGTGTTTTATACGTTTTTAGCTGTTTTTGGGTTTTTGGATTTTTATAAGAAGATATATATATAGATATAGATAGATGGTATGAACAAAGAGTGATTATTCAAATCACTAATCTGCTAAACGTAGGATAATTAGCACAGCTCCCCGGCAGCGGCGCCAAAATTTGATTCGCGCAAAACCGTCAAGTTTTATCACGCAAGTTAACCACTTGTGAATGGCTAACTGTAACAAACTTAAAACAGCCTAAGCACAAATGCAATGAAGTCCAGGAGAGTATAGTGTTTCCCTAGGTCGTTAAGTCCCAACGAGCCGTGCGAGAATAGTCAAACGTTTAGTGATCGAGAAGATTTGAACAGATACAGAGATTTGATTGATTATAACTACAGAAAAAGCCAACAAATTACAGGGGCTTAAATGCAAATTAAAGGAAATTAAAAAGATAAAATCTATTAAATAAATGCTATCACTATTTGCAAAATGATGTTTTTGTTCTTTTTGTTTTAATAAAACTGAATTAAAAACTACGTAACGTACAAATTAAAAAGTGAAACTTACACAATATTAACCCTAAAAATATGAAAATGATATTTTTACAAACCTAATGATAAAAGAAAATTTATAGAAAAAGAAAATTAATTTTATAACTAATTATTTAATTACTATTAATTAAAAACTATTTTTAACTATTAAATAATAACCTAAAATACAAGAAAATAGGAAATAAAGCTAGAAAAATAAAATTGAGACTTAGAAAAATCTAAAATATCAAAAGAGAATTTTCAAAATTATTTTTATATTTTTCTGATTATTTTTGGATTTTCTATGAATTAAAAACTATTAAAAACTAATTAAATTGCTTAAAAATACAAATTTAACTAAGAAAAATATGGAAAATTAATTTTTTTGCTTTTTGTATTTATCTTACCTTAAGAAAATTGAAAAATTATTTTTTTGAGACTTTTCTGAATTATTTGTATTAAAAGCTAATTAAAAAGTGCTAAAAACTAATTTAAATGCAGAAAAATAGTAAACAAGCCTAGAAAAATCTGAAAAATTCAAGAAAACTCTAAATTAATGTTAGGAATCTAGGAAAAATAGAAAAACAGGGTGTTGTGTACAAGAAATTGAAACTGCTATCCAAGTGCTTATGAATAAGCACTTTAAAATAAGCAATAAGCTACCAACCAACACCAAACTGATACAGAAGCTAAAATAGGCTACAAGTACCAAAATGCAACTAATCACAACTGCTTTTGACCTCTGGAATGCAAGTAGCAATGACTTGGCTTGATTGAGTATAGGAGCAAAAACAGTTTGAGTGGTCACTTTTGAGCTTAAGTACAAGCAACACAATAAGCTAAAATGGAAAAACAGAAGTTGGAACCTCAACTAGACCTGGCTAACTGATTCTAAACCAAATTACAGACCCAGAGAAGCTAAGGTGAGCCCTGTGCAAGGCTAGCAAATCACCTGTGCATACTCAGTCAATGCTGAGCTTGTGCACAGGGGATTTGAGACCTAATCCACAAGCTCATTTGAAGCTTTGGAAAAATTTGCAAAATTCTAAAAAATTGGTAAAAAGCAAGGAGACCAGTTGAACTTTTAACACCCAAAGTTTCACTTGATATGACCCAGGAATGAATCAATGAAAATTCCTCCCAGATGAGCTCAAATCAAGTTTTTCAAGTTTTTTGACTTTTGACAGATTTTGGAACTTTGACTTTTATGAACTTTGGGCTTGATTTCCCAACTGAAAATGATGTAATAAGATTAAATGAAGCTACTGCAAGGTATGTTTATGACTTTTAAACACAAAACAAGTGATTTGCTTTTCAAAAATCCAACAGATAAGCATATGAAGCCAGTTGAGTTGGATTTTGAGTTTAGGTGGTTGCAGGCTCAGATTATTGACAGATATGAGTGTAAAGAGACTTAATAAGCATGAACCAACAGAAGACTATCACTGAACCAGCCTTAAAGACAGTGTAACAAGTTTATCCAAACACCACTTTAAACACAAATTTGCAAAGTAAAATTGAACTAGAGACTAACCCAGCTTATTTTAATAATCAAACTAAGTCTAAATAAGATAAACACTACTTAATGAACATATTAGAACTAGCTATGACCACAAAAACAGATTATGCTAAAAGGTGCTTAAACTTACATATAGTCCTTTAGCCACAATGGCTTGCCACCACTGAACTCAGAACCTCTAACCTATCCAAATCAACCCAAATGACTAAAAATCAACCCAACTCCATGTCTGCATCACCCATTGCCATTTCTGCTTCATTTTTACCCATGTTGACTTTTATTGACCAATATTCAAAAGAGCTTGATACTTAAATACAAGCTTATAAAAAGCTATAATTAGCTTATGTAAGCTTGTTTTAGCTTATAGATAAGCTAATAAAACCTTGTACATCAGAACTTGAAATTGCAATTTGAAACAGTGAACATAAATTATGAATTGTGAACACAAACTGAAATTAATGCTTGAAATTAGTTTGAATACACTTAAATGACTTAATTTGATATATTGAAACAGAACATTACAACTTAAAGCTTAATTAAAAGGAGAAACATGAAATACGACATAAGTGTAAAAATGAAAATTAACTACTGCCTCTCTTCTTCTTCCTCTTCCTTTTTTATACACCAAAGCTCTTTTTCTCTCTCTTCTGATTGAATCCCATCAGAAACCAGAGCCATTGGATGGCTAGAATTCATCTTGGCCTTTGATTCATTTTTGGCGGGAAATGCCCATTTGACCTGTTGACTCTGTTTTTAGCTACTAGGGGGGGGGGTGGAGTAGTTGTGATGATGAGGGGGTTGGTTTTGAGGTGATAAGGTCTGAGGGAGATGGGATGTTGAGTTGCAGGCACAAGTTGGAGGGGATAAGCCAGTGGCGGGCAAGTTGGTTTGACTGGATTTGACTGGAGGTTCAAAAAGAGTAAAGACAGGGGTCAAAAATGCAAATGGCAGGGTCAAAAGGTGTAAAGGGGTCATTGGATGGCTTATTAATGCAAGGACTTATTTTGTAATTATCCAATTCATGAGGGACCACACCTGCCAATTTTCCAAAGTTGACACAAGGACTAAAAGTGACAATCTCAAAAAGTATAAGGACCAATCTTGCCATTTCCCAATTTTCCAGGGGCCAATTTTGCCACTTTTGAAAGTTCAGGGACCTAAGTTGTAAATTTGTAATTTTCAATTTCAAGGACCAATTTTGACAACTTAAGAATCCCTAAGGACTTAAAATGATATTTTTCTTTATTTAGATTTACCAGGGACTGTTTTTGACAACTTTTGAAACTTGGGGGACTAAAACTGCCAATTATGCAAACTTGATATGTTTTTCACCAGATTTTGACATTTTTGCATTTAAAACACATAAAACACTTATTTGTGATTTTTTTATCATTTTGATGCATTTCTGAGTGTTTTCAGATGTTTTTGCAGTTTAATTGGTACAAAAATGATGAGTATTTAGACACTCATCACAACCACAATAAGAATAGCATGATGAAGATGAGGAAACTTATGACAAAGGAGATTACGATCATGATAAGGATGAATGAGTCACTGATGATGATAATTTGGTGGCTGAAGAGGAAATGATGTGAAAAGAGGTAGAAGAAGCTGCTAGAGCTAAAGAGGATAAGTTAAGGAAGGAATCTGACAACTACATATTTGACAATTCATCACACATACCTCAACAGTCTTATGAACCACCTCTTGACACTTTCACCAAACCCAAATCATCATCTCAATCATCACCTCCATCAACAAAAGAAACAACTAAGTCAACAACAAAATCTGTTAAGAAGGTAACTCCATACAATGATTCGACAAATGTTTAAGCAGGTTATCACCACTACACAACAAGCTACACAACCACCACCATCTGATCAAACAAGGGATTCAGAAGCCACACCACCAATGGAGAAAACCATTGATCACTTTACATACACTGGTGGTGAGGATCTTGACATACCTGAGCCCCAATCTGAACATCAACCGAGATTAAGATCAAGTACATTACTGCACTCCTTGTATTCATACGCATCAAATCAAAGAGCGTGTTGAATATCTCTAACTCGGGGTCGAATCTTACCAAAAACAACTCAATCTCACCGCCCCAGTCCTACACTTCAACGGAATCAATCAAGAACCTTAGTACAAAATCATTTATAAACCAAAGTTGGGTTTGTCTACCGAAGTGAAAATCATCATGCGTGCTTCATGGCTTTCAATGAAATTCACAAGTTCTATGACGCCACCCTGAAGATGGTTCGAGATGGATTGGCTTATCGATTGAAGGACATTGAGTTAGGTACAATTCAGATGAAGAGTTGGAATTCAAAGGATCGCAAGGATGTTCTTCGGTTTATCTCTAGGGTTGATGAAAGGTTGATTCATCGGAATCAGATGTGACGGATGGAGAGCTACGAGGGAGGAAAACCAAGCTTTATGATTCAGACATACCAACGTCCTCAGTAAGTAGCTGGTCGTGTGTAATCATTGGGTACTCTCTTAACATTCTTGATTGTGATTTTGTTTGTTTGATATATTCATAATGGCTTGTGCACACATAACAGTGTACAACCCGTACTTGTAATGAAAGGACCCTGTGGTACGCTTCAGTGCTACAATCTTATAAAAGAAGCAAAAGCTTCTTACTTTTGAGTAAAACTTATCAAAACTTTCATTTTTCAAAGTTTTGCTCAAAAGAACAAGTACTTCCCCTTATGTTTTTTTTTTTAAAAACCTCAAAAGTTTATATTTCTTGTTGAGGGGGAGTATTTGCTAAAAACCTTTGTTCACAAATTGTTCTTTGTGGAAACTTCCCACAAAACTCAACATGGTCATATTCGATATCAAAATTTCATCAAAAATAACATTCATATGCCATTTTTGAGGGGGAGAAAAATTGTGTGATACACATATGTTGTAAAAGTGATTGAATCTTCGTGTGACCAAGACTTAACCCATGAATTGACGAGATCTGAATTGTCATACATCGAAAAGATTTGTCTTCCAAGACTTATCCAATTAGATTGTACCTATTCGAGAAGCTCTTGATAGACATGAACTTTGACGGGTTTGACAACCTTTCGAGGTTTGTCCACACCTTCAAGGTAGTTATTAGAGCTAGTTGTCACCTAAAAGCTGACAATGTAACTCTTTAACTATGCAACATAACCGTGTCTCGGGGGGAATTGTCTATCTTGAGTCGATCAATTCAAAAGTGTGCGCTCTTCTCTCACCGTGCATATTTCTGTCAAAACACTTAAGCACGTGTTGAGGGGGAGTATTTCTACAAATGATAAAACTCTCTCAGTGGTACAAAATGTTTTTTTTAATCATAAACACTTTGAGAGATTTTCAAGAAAATGGTTTTATGGCAACATAGGTTAGTCATGGAGTTATAAGGTGACTAAGGTTAGGAATAACCGTCCTATGATCCGCCAGAGCCGGAGGGCTCTACCTAAGGACACCACCAATAGTTAGAATTTAGAAGTCCTTAGGTATGATTATAAAAAGGAGAAAATGAGAATCGGAGAAAGAAGGAGTTGAAGAATTAAAAATAAAAGTAAAGAAAAGGGTGAAAAGAAATAGCCCTCCAAATTATTCAACTTAGGACAGACATCGGGTTCAATTTATATGCTACTGGTTGTCACTAGATGACACCGGTATTGAAGATTAAAGTCGTCATGGACCCAGTGACGCATGCACTAAACCTTCTTAACCACTCAAGTTTCTCTCAACAGAAGCTTGTTTCATTCTCACAGGGAACCCTACGTAAACTATCGGCTTTCTATTAGAGATTGCTGGTATTGAAGAAGGAGAACCTCTCCCTAGTCTCTGCTCAGGAAAACCAAAGTGCACTATTGAATCTAGAGCCACGAGATTCATCAAAAAAATCTCTTAGGAACACTTGACATTTCATCACTTGTCGTTCAACTTTAAGGACGCAAGTAATACTATTCTAGAGTCCTACACAGATCTTAGCAATCTGTCGAGAACATTTATGAGGGGTTCACAATTATGATCCTCAATGATTGAATGAAAACTCCTGCCAGGGTCAACATCTAACAGCCTTGACAGCAGGTCGCTTCGGTAACTCCTTGTGGGATACGCTTAATGTTGTCTTAAACGGTCTACAGTCGTGGGGTGATGCTTCGGTGTACCTCAGCGACTCACCTGAACTGTAGTTGTACTTCGGTACATTGTGTTATCGTACTTGAGAGACTCCAGTTCAGAAACAGCGTTTGCAAGAATTAGAGATGTGTTTTCACACTATGTTGTTAACACGCTCGAAGTTCGAACTTGTAAGTGCTGGAAATCCCGCTAAGGAGATTCCTTTCAAGAATCAAGTCCTGAAGATGTGGGTCATTACTTGAACTTGTTCAAAGTAATGCCAACTGTCCCTTATGTGATTCGGACGGCTGATTCGCCTGACCAAGGTGAATGGAATCAAGACGTTCATCAGAAGAACAATCGTAGTGGTCAATTCTCTAAGAAACGACCACAATGATCGATTGGTGTTTATCACTAACCAATTCTTATGTTTTCTTCTTATGGATGCTCCTGGGAGATGATCGTGCAGATTCTCCACATGCTCATACCAACAACAACAAAAATTGAAGTTCTCTCAAAAGGCAACACAAAATTCAGAATGATTCTTAGTCAAAACCAAAGAATCTACCAAGTTTAAAGACTAAAGAGAACTACATCAATCTTGAAATCCAACGTCAAAGAGCGTGTGAGCATGTTGGAGAAGGACGTGGAGACACCTGAGCAACGAAGCGGACATGATGCATATTACAACAACATAACATCACCATATCCACACCAGAACAAAGAACAAAGATAAATGAAGACGTCAAAGCTGAAAACTTCAAAGAAAAACAAGATCCTCACACTAGGGAGATTGTTGGAATCAAGACACTTCTTCTCACAAGAAAGAAGAATGTCAGAAGACGTCAAAGCAACTATAACATCCGCACCAACAACTTTTCAAGATTACTGAAGTCATTATTTACCAACACTTAAGGGGAGATTGTTGGAATGACTCCTAAACTATGTTTCAAGTGTTAGTAATCAATATGTAATAGGTTTCTTAATTAGGCTTTTATGTTTGTATTAATGGCAAGGCTTATGTAGAAAGCCCATAAGCCTCGGCCCATGTCTAATAAGGAAGGAAGAGAACTTGTAGTGTTGCCCTAGTCCCTTCCCCTATATATACCTTTGTAAACCTTCATTTGAAGGTTGGTTGACTTGATACATATTCCTACGCATAACTTTTCTCTTATCATACGTGTGTGTGTATTGTGTGTTCATCCGATCACTTCTCTATCTATTTTTTACATATTGATGCTTGTGTTACAATATGGTGACCTAACATCTACTGTACGTGAACAACAAAATAAGTAAATATCTCATAATTCATAACACAAATACAAGTAATAACGATAATATCCAAACAAACAAGGTAAATCTTGCACAAACATAAGCATCCATTGTAACTTGATAAAAGAAATGTCTAAGACAATCATAATCCTAATGTCTTTTTCGTCAATCACTTCTCTTCCTCTTTCCTGGCGTCATGAGGTAGTTAGTTAGGCATTGGATCATACCCTTCAGTTGTTTGAATTCTTCGGACTCGTTTGGAAGAGTTGAAAGTTGTTCAAAGTAGGTTATGGGGTCCATGTGGATGTTGGCAACGTGGTTGACTTTTTCTTCTTCTTCATCCAAGGAGTCCGAGAGAGCACGAGGCCTTTTTCCATTGATCATGAACCGTTTAGAGGGTTGTTTGGTGAGTGGTACCATGACATGATCGGCAAGGAAATGATCATCGTTGATAGGAGACAATTGCATTGCACTAACATACTCCCGGAGTCGCGTTAGGAGCATACCATAGGGAAGTACCATGTTGTTGAGTTTGAATACACCTACCATTCTTTTCACCATGTAATAGGCAAGGTTAAATGGTCTTTGGTGAATGAGGCAATAGATCATTTGAACAAGACATGCATTGGGATGGTCTTTGTTCCCGACCAAAAAAATGACATTTTCTCTAAGAATTTCTTCCCACTTTCTACGGATGGGATTCATTTCGGAGAGTTCCATTTGAAAGGGATCACGGTGGATGAGCTCTTTGTTGCGGTTGAGGCGAGATTGGTCGGCTCTAATTTTGAAGATGGTATCTCGAACAAGAGTGGGGTCATCGAGAGGAGTGCGATAGATTGGTTTTGGGTCTAGAACAAAAGATTGAGTGGATATTGCCCAATCTTGGGAGTACATACAAATACCTTCACATGGAATGCGAAGTATCTGTGCAAATGTGTTGAGGGGTAAGGTGATGGTTTGATTGTTGACAATGAAAGTGATTGAGATGCTTTCATCATTGTTACGAATGATCCTAACACTTTTGTAAAATTCAAAGATAAAAACCGGACAAATTTGTTCATCAATATCTAGGAGACAGTCAAAGTTAATTGTCGAGAAGACTTGGCGAATATCGGTGTTTTCAAAGAAACATTCCTTAATCACACGACCTTCGTGAATAAATCATTTTTCAAGCTTTTTGAAAATTTTACGATCGGTTTTTGAGAGCTCATCTATTCGATAGTATCTAGAGAAGTAGTGGACGATGTCATGGTGGTCTTGTTGGGTAGCTTTGGGCATGGTTGATCCTAGAAAAACAAATATTCCAATTAGGTAAAATTTGTCAAGATGGGTTTATGGTTTTGATTTGTTTTACTAGTCCTATTTGACGAGGTTCCCTTTTTATGAATAAATCATAATTCTTTGGGAAGTTTTAAAGATTATGATAAAAATCCTATTTTATCATAATATGAGGAGTCTCACATGGATACTTATTGATATAGATGAAATGTCAGTAACCTTATGTGAGGAGTGATGATCTAGGCTCTCGAATAGCCGAGATATCATTATCACTAGTTTATAGTTTTGTCTATTGAGATCAACGAAGAATACTATTCTTGATGATGAGTTCAATATAGATAACCACTTTAGTGATTTTTAAGAGAATGTAATGAGACTACTAAACTTAATCATGTTTATACAAAATGACATTATTAATTCGTCTAGTAAATATACGAAAATAATTTATTTGTAAGTAATTTATTAAAGATCATACCTTTGCTATATATTCTTTTTGAGAAAAGAAGTATTAGAGAGAAATTATTCATGATCTACTTAGGATGCCCAAATCCTAGTATGAAGAATTCTCGACAAGGAAAATATTAGAAAGATCTATCATTATCCAACATTATAAAATATAATGATTTTAAAACGTGACCTTTTGTTTTTAAGAAATTTCATTCCTTGTAGTTTTCAATCATACACGGATCGTATCAAGTTTTAAAAGTACAATATACTCTTAAGAAACTTGGTAACGAAGCTCTGGTACCAATTGTGAAAAATAAGAGGGGGGGGGGGTTGAATAGTTTTACCGAATAAAACTTTGTTTTAAAATATTTAGATTGACTTATGTCAATCTATTTGAATGTGTATGTTGGATGTTGATAGATGAGTACGTAAATAGATAATGCAAATGTAAAGAGTAAGAAACACAAAACCACGACACGAGTGTTTATAGTGGTTCGGCTACAAGGACACCTTCCTTGCCCTACTCCATTCCTCGAGTCACCTACTCGAGAGTTCGTCAGCACTACACGACACAAACTCCTTATGGCGGAGAAGCCTTCACAACGTCGCCTACTCTTTTTCCGGTACAAGGCTAGAAACCGGGTTCTTCCACGAGGTAGAACCAACCCTATCACAACATCGCCTACACTTTATCCGGTACAAGGCTAGATACCGAGTTCCATTATAAAGGAGGAACTACTACCTGATGCAGGTTTTACTGACCAGGTTTTAATATTTTTATTGTCTCGTTATACCTAAGGTCTACCCTAATGCACTAACGGGCAGTGTACTCAGTCGTGTGTAGTGTAGTAATCGGTAAAACCGAGGTCATCCCAAGAGCTATGTGTGTTGGATTAATACGAAGTCTAGGTGTCACAGATTTTAATATGATTAATTAATTAACTACTAAAGCAAATAAAAGGCAAAGGTTCAATAAATAGAGGAGAGTGGTGCTAACCTAGTTAATCATCCTAGCTAGTAATGTCTACGTTTAATTACTTCCAATTACTTCAGGTGGGGTCAAAGTCAATAGGACAACATTTGTTCAATTCGCCCTAATCTATCAGCAAAGATGCCACCACTGGAGAAGTCAGGTGTCCCCTCATAAGTCCAGTTGTTCCTGGTCCCCTAAGCCGAGTCATTAAGTACCGCTACATGCTAGACTTATAATAGTGAGTGCCCGGGCGTTAGCAACTTAAACACTCACCCCCTAATTCTTAAGTTCATCTAAATGGTAGGTGATCAGTTGGTCAAATCGCACAAGTAGAAAGGGTCGTCAGTTGGTCATATCTTACCCTTCCCATCTCAGTCTACTCACTTAGGGTCAGTTGGTCATATCTCCTAAGCAACTAGCCTCTACCGCCATCCAAAACTACCGAAACAAGGGTAGCTACCAATAAACTATGCATGCATACACTTAGAAATAATTATGCGGACGTAATATAAACGCAAAAAAAAACAATTAAGGAATCATAACTAGGCCAGCACCAAGAGGTGCTTAGCCGCTCATATTAACCATACAAATCAATTTAATATTCAATGTTACGAAATACATGAATCAAAAGTAAAGAAAAGATAAAAAGCTAATGCTTATCGTAGGGGATTGATTTCTCCCTTGGAGACAGCTCCGTATGCTCTTCTAGACCTGCCTTTGGCTTCTTCCCAAATTCTTTGGTTGTGGTGTGTGAAATGGGATGATTTTAAATGCTGGAAATCGTGGGGTATTTATAGGCCAGATATGGGTTACGGCGTAACCAATAGAATAGTTACGCCGTAATCCTCTATTTCTTCGTAATTTGCACTAGATCTGCTGGTTAAGCCGTAACCTTAGAAGTAGTTACATCGTATCTTCAATAATTCTTGATTACGCCGGAGTTTATGCAAGTGTTACGGCGTAGTTATCAGCGGCGTGGAACCTCATTTGACCTAATATAGTTACGTCGTAGTCTTTTGGGAGAGTTACGCCGTAATCCTCTGATGAGTTGGCTTTCTGAGTTACGCTTTAGTTACGGTGTAATTTGAGAGATGAGTTACGCCGTAACTTCTTCAAAGTGAGCATACTCAGATAAATCTTTGATAATTCTCCAATTCCGAGTCTCTTTAGCTCCAATGCTCGTAATTTACCTAAAAGTGGAAAACAATGAAAAACAAGCGTAAATCCATATAAATGATATAAATTACAAGCATTATCGGGGGAAATTGACACTTAATATTCAGGACTATTTGATGTTATCAAATATCCCCCCACTTGAACTCTACTTGCCCTCAAGAAGACCTTATTAGAAAGATTCCTAAAAAGATATCTCCCATAACCTGGAAAATATAAGTTTACAAATCCCTTAAGCTAGAATAAAACAAAGCCGAACACCTCACAAAATGGGAACGAAACACTCAAAACTCTCAACTATTCTAAGTGTCAATTTCGGGGTGATCACTCAATCGCACAGTCATAGCATGTATTCTATCATAAGCTTGGTGGTTACACAAATCTCCACCACTAGAGTAAAGGGCTAAACAATTTTCGAAGGCAATATGGGTAGACACGACAAAGGTTAAGGGGTGACTCCTCATTACTAACATGTCACGGAGAAGTGGACAAAATCAATGATACATGACCAAATCCATGGCCAAGACACCAAAGATTGCTCGCTGCATCACCTAGACACGGTTCACGACTAAAGGGTAGGATAAGACATGGGATATATAAATGGTGTAAAATAAAAATTAAGCAGGTAGTCTAAATCTATAACCAAGTCATCACCACTTACCGTCCGCCCAAAGTTTAAGCTTTGAAGTTAAGAAACCGGATCATGAAATACTAGGTAGATGTGTCATTAGAGGACGTCATGATGGGCACACAACCTTTTCTCCAACTGTTGGCATAATTACCAACTCCAATCTTCGAATGTGACCGAGGTGGCCTCCTCGATACTAAATCTATATAAAGCTCATAACATAGTGCTTATAACATCGCACTTTACAATAAACTAAATAACATAACTATTTTTTTTTCAAATCATTTTTTTTTCTTTCAACATAACACTAACAACTAAACATAATATCCCCCCACTTGAGATGAACAATGGGGATTCGGGGGGTCTTCAATGATCTTTAAGAATATGTCATCGACGAAAGCGTGATTTCCGAACCTTTCCACTCGAACCTTGAACTTAGGCAAATGATAACTTCCTAATTACAAATAAAGACTACAGGGTAGGCTAAGGTGTAAAGGTGTATCGAAACAATATATTGGGTTAACAAAATGAAAGGAATGGCTCAGATGGGTGTATCTAAGGGTATCTTGCACTAAAGGTGAGTGCAACAAAAGGGTTTCACATGGGGGTCGAGAAGTCGAGGTGACTAATCGATAGACACACAATGGTAGGCTATTTGGGTGATAATCCAATAATATTGCCATCTTAAACTGAAAAGTCCAAATACATCGAGCTAACTCAACATACCTTGTCTATGGTCTCGAAATGATGCAAAGGCCAAGTTCTAAAGTTTACAAGCTACCGACATACTCACAATTTGGTGGATTTGGGGTAAAATATAGGAAACGAATAAGGCTAATCTCACCATATAATATCAAGGGTTGTATGTGCTCGGCTAAGGTCTAATCTAGTTAGGTTAAGAAAAACATGTCAAATTTTAAAAATGGCATAATTTTTCAAAATAAACTAGAAAAATGAGAGCAAAATAAAGTTCAAGAGACAATTCTACTCCCGTCCCCCACTTGAATTGTACAAAGTCCCTGTTGTACTAAGCGCTAAATAAAGGTGAAGAGAAAAGTAGAATTAAAGCGAGAACTTCCCTAAAATTTGCTCCAAAAAGAAAGAAGGCCTACGAACAAGAGACGTGCCTTCATATAAGCATCCATGAATAAACTTCAATCCCTGAAATCACACTACCGACAAGCATAATTCTAAAAAAAAGAAAAAAATGAAAAATGAAAAACAAATCTAACTCACTTTTGTAGGAATCACGGTTGCATTTAGCATATTTAACAAGCCTTTTAAACCACTTGGTGTCCCAAGTGGACGAGTGAAGTCTCGTGAGGGTTTACAAGGAACACACCTACAAAGTTTATTTAAAATACTAATACAAGGTTATTGTGTTTAAAATGAAAGAAGTAAAGCAGAGGATAGTTACGTCGTAACTCTTAAAAGGAGTTACGCCGTAACTAGGCAAAACCTGGCATACGCTGTAAGAGTGTAGCTACGTCATAACCACTGAGATGGTATTACGCCGTAATTGGTAATGCATCCAGAATTCTGCTGCAAGGGGTTGGTTACGGCGTAACCACTGAGACGAGTTACGCCGTAACTCTAGTCAGATCAGCATGCTGCAGCAGCAATTACTCCAAGTTTCCTGCAAAATGGTTAAAAACACAAAACCCTACAGAAATGGAAATAAAACTAAAGAAATGGATAATTCGGGTTGTCTCCCGAAAGAGTACTTTTCTTTATTTACGAGTCTTTAAGTTAGACTCAGAGCCTTAGGGCTTTATGGAGGCCTTTGGACTTGGCCAACTTCCTCCATGTCTTTCATCAAGTTATGCCTGACCCAAGCAACATTAGTGGCAGTGCAGAGGTATTCTTTAGTCTCGATCTTCCGAATTTTGCAAAAAGTTTCCTCCGGCCCCAAGTGGTATCTAGTGAACTCATATTTTTTGGCAATAATCGGTGGCGGCCTCTTAAACAGGATGCCAAGAAGTTTGCATCTTCTTTTCTCGTGTACTTCATCTTCGAGGTCAATGAATCAATCCTCAACTTGTAGCTCGAGGTAATCAAAATCATCATCGTCGGAACTGGTATCTTTAAGTTGGTTATCGTTGACTGATTTTTCCACGAGCATTTGTTTGCATTCCTTTTTTTCCTTTTTCGATTAGTCCTTGGTGTCATCATATGATTCTTCATTTGGAACATCGTTGTTAGGTTGATCATTACTCATACACCCATTCCAGATTTTCTCCTTAGTTAGCGCGTCAATTTTTTCGTATTTGATTTTGACCCAATCGTCGAATCCTAGATCATCTGGCCATGGCAATTCTGTTCTTTCAGAGTCATTATTCGAGGTCCATAGGAACTCGTCTTCCCCAGCTCTCTCAATACTGCTTCCCCCGTTACATTCATAATCAAAAGGTGTTAGGACCGTTTAACATATAGATTTATGTGCTTTGGAGGTCGGGGTTGGTGGAAGAAGATGAAGATCTTCATCTTCTAGAGAGAGAAACAAGAGAGAGGGAGGAGAAAATAAGACTTTTATTGATAAACACACACAATACAAATAACCTAATGCTTCACCTCACCCCTCATGGAGAGTCATGAGGGGTATATTGATGAGTCTCTAAATACTCATCATTTTTATAACATTTAAACTGCAAAATCATCTGAAAACACTCAGAAACACATCAAAATGATCAAAATATCACAAACAAGTGTTTTATGTGTTTTAAATACAAAAATATCAAAATCAGATGAAAAACATATCAAATTTGCAAAAATTGCAGTTTTAGCCCCCCAAGTTTCTAAAATTGTCAAAAATAGTCCCTGAGTCAAAATTTCAAAAGAAAAGTCACCAAAGGTCCTTTTAAAATCATAAGTTGTCAAATTTAGTCCTTTGGTGAAAAATATAAAAAGTTTTGAGAAAATTACAAATTGGTCCTTTAAGTTTCAAAATTGGCGGAATTAGTCCCTGGAAAATTGCAAAGTGGCAATTTTGGTCCTTATACTTTTTGAGAATGTCACTATTAGTCCCTTGGATCAACTTTGATGAAATGGCAGCCATGGTCCTTTGATTTCCAGAAATTACAACAAAGGTCCCTACATTTAAAACCTTTAATACATCATTTTGGACCTCTCACCACTCAAGTGACCCTGCCACTTAATCCTTTGGACCCTTTCCCTGTTTTGACCCCCCTTCTATTATTACCCTTTGGTCAATCCTGGTCAAATCCCACAAAACCCGCCAAAATGTCTCCTTCTCCACCTGCTTCATCCCTGCACACCCACACCTCCAGCCACCCTATCCATCTCCTTTGTCCCCCTCCACCAACACCTCAATCCAAATATCATTAAATGCATACCTCCCCCCTCCTCAATATCAACCCCACTGCCAAATAAGTATTTCCCGCCAAAAGCCACTCAATGGCCAAGATCACCTCAAAATCATCCAATGGCCCAAAAATGATGTGGGATTTGCTCAGACATGTGAGAGAAACAGATTGGAGCTATAAAAAGGGAAGAATGAAGCTTGAAGAAGGGTAGCCAGTTTTTGTATTTTCTAAAAATGTCGTTTCTTTAATTAAATGTTTTAATTTAAGTTTAAATGTTGTAATCTAGTTTCTGTGTATCACATTTGAGTGAATAAACCTTTGTAGTGTGCTGTTAATTACTTATCAAAGTTTTCATATAAGTTCCAATTTTCCAAGTCACTGTTGAGATTTCCATTTCTATTTTCTGTTGAACAAGCTTCCATTTGCTTCCTTGTAAGCTTAAACAAGCTTGCTTAAGCTTTATATAGCCTTGGATAAGCTTGTGATTTATTTTCAAGTAATTTTGTGGAAAAGTCAACAAAAGTCAACTGGGCCTCAATTGGAATGGAAGCAGGTTATGGTTGATGCAGAGGGTTCTTTGGGTTGGATTTACTTAGATTAGAGTAGTGTTAGTTTGGTTCTTAGCCTGCAAATCAGCTGAACTTATGTGAGTAGTTCTCTCATCTCCAAAATTTCAAGTTATTTTGCATTTTCTGTTTGTACTCATATCTGTGGTTAAAAGTTGTTCAAATGTGTTTGTCCAGTTGTATTTAGGCCATTCATGTTTAGTTTGATCAGTGGTACTTGCCTGTTCATTAGTTAGTTCATTAAAAGTTCATAACAGTTAAGATACAAGGGTGTTTGGATTAGCTTATTACTCTGCATTAGAGGTGGTTTCAATGGTTAGTTCTTGTTGTTTCATGTTTGCTTAGTTCCTTTATAGTCATATCTGTCTTTAACTTGTACCTGCTAAGCCAAAAAGTCAAAATTTCCTTTCATATGAATTTGCAGCTTAACTGTTGAGATTTAGCTTTATCAAAAGCTTGTTTGGTGTTCAAAACTCATAGAACTTGCTTATTCCAGCTTCATTTCATCTCACTACATCATAATCAGTCTACAAATCTAGATTAAAACTCAAGTTAGTCAACTTTTCAGTCTTGATCAAAAAGTCAAAAGTAGTCTAAAATCAGTTTTTGGCAGAACTTGCAGCCTATGCTCAGTGTTCATTTTAGCTTATTAAGGTCTCAAATTTGGTCATATTACAGTAGGCTAGGTGGTCTTCAAGACCCTTTATCTGTTTTTCCTTTAAGCTTGACTGATAAGCTCATAGATAAGCTCAAAGTGGGGCTCATCTGCCCTGCTCCAAATCTCAGCATAAGCTGAGTTTTAGGCAGCTTTTGTATAGCTTGCACTGGGCTCTCAAGAGCTTGGCTAGGGTTGGTTTTTGGTTTAAACACTCTTGGCCAGGTCTAGATTAGGTTTCAATCCTTAGTTCTTAGTTTCTAGCTTATTTAGTTGCTTATTCTTGGGCTTTAACTTGGCACCATTTTCACTGTTGTAGCTTATTTCTCTTATCCTCAAATCATTGCAACTTGATAATCAGTGGTTAGGTCTAGTTGTTTCTTGTTACACTTTGGTCCTTTTAGCTTATTATTGTCCCTGTTTTCAGTTGGTGCTTGTTGGTCCTTATTTTGGCTTATCTTAGTGCTTATTTCATAAGCTATTTCACTTCAGCTTCTGTTTCTCACACACAAGCCCCTGTTTTTCTAATTTTCCTTGCTTCCTCATATTATTTAGGACTTTTCCTGAAATTTTCATATTTTTCCAAGTTCATTTGCTATTTTTATTAATTTAAACTAGTTTTTAAGTATTTTTAAATAGCTTTTAATACAAAAAATTAGAAAAAGGTTCAAAAAAATATGTTTTCTATTTTCTTAGGTTAAGATAAATGTAAAAAGCTTAAAAAGTATTTTTCCATATTTTTCTCCTTTTATTTGGTATTTTTAATAATTTAAATTAGTTTTAAATAGTTTTAAATTAATAATAAATACATAAAAAGTCAAAAAAATATATTTTTAGTTTTAAAATTAGTTTTATCATATTTTAGATTTTTCTAAGTCTTAACTTTATTTTTCTAGTCTTATTTCATATTTTCTTTTATTTCAGAGTATTATTAAATAGTTTAAAATAGTTTTTAATTAATAATAATTAATTAAATAGTTATAAAAATAATTTTCTTTTTCTATAAATTTTCTCATATCATTAGGTTTGTAAAAATGTATTTTTCATGTTTTTAGGATCTATATTGTATAAGTTTCACTTTTTATTTTGTACGTTTACGTTATTTTTATTTAAACGTAAGTTTTTCGTTTTAAGTTTTAAACGTTCATCATTGTAAAAATAGTGATAGCATTTATTTAATAGATTTTATCTTTTTAATTTTCTTAATTTGCATTTAAGTCGCTTTTATGTATTACCTTTTTCAGTAGTGTAATATTCATATCCAAATCCTTTCTGATCGCTATCATTAGTGATCATTCTACCGTCTGAATCAGTGTTTGCACACCATTGAGTCTCCTTGGGACTTAACGACCCGGGAATTCCCTATATTCTCTGATCTTCATTTGCATTTGTGTCTGAGCTGTTTTAAGTCTGTTTAGACTTGACGGTTTTGCGCGGATCAAATTTTGGCGCCGCTGCCGGGGAGGCTTTAGCGTGTGTTTAGCCATTTTCAGACCCATTCTTGCACATATCCCACCATTTGTAAAAAGTTTTTATCATCCTTTGTTTTTATCATCATGTTTTTCAAAAATGCCAAAAATATTCCTCTTTACCCTCTTACCCTGTTTGATTCTTTATTCCTTTACCCTCTATCCATTTGATTCTCTTCTTCTATTCTCATGGAATCTCTCGAGGACGAATTCTGGGACGAAGTTGAAAAACTTCAGACTTTATCTCAAATGTCGAGAATTCGTGTTGTTCGCGATGATCCATTGATTCTGCGTAGGGATATGGAACGAGAAACCGGGGTGACAAAGGACCAGGTACTTCCTTTTGATAATGGAGGTACCAAATACGTCCAACCTACGGTTATCCAAAGACCTAACCCCTCGATTGCTCCTAAACCGTCTAGAATTGATTCTAAACTTTCACGATTTACGGTTAAAAGCAAACATGCAGAATTTCTACCGGTGACCAGCAAGAGTGACTTGCCTAATCTTCACGTTTCTCAAGAACCAAAACCGGAGTCCATAACGGAAGTGGTGGAAATTGCTAGCTCTCAGAGCACACCACTTGTCCCACCTCCTGATTTTTCAAAATGTTCTTCGAGTCTTGATAGTCATTCTGATCACCATGTTGGTTTTGTTGATCCTTTGAATAAACTGATTCCTCTTCATAACTATCAAATGCAATCGTTTATTCCTTGTGTCGGGTGTGGTGAGCCTCTCTTTGGTTCACCGTGTCGTTGGTGTACTTGTGTACAATGTGGTAATGATATCCATAACGGGAGTTGTTTGTTTTGTGGTTCGAGGAACTCATTTGATTATGATCCTATTCCGAACTCATTTAACGACTCTTCAAATTTTTCCAATTACACACCACGGCCCGACTATTCTTCATACAATCAGCATACCTGCTGTGAATTTTGTGGAGGTCCTCACCAAGGATTTGAGTGTCAATCCGGAAACACGTTTGTCTATGAACAGTTTTCCAGTGATGCTCAGAACTTTGGTTATAACCAAAATCCATATGATTCACCAGCCCAGACTCAACAGTTTTACTGTTGTGAGTACTGTGGAGGTTCCCATTTCAGCTCTGATTGTCAAATAGGGAACCCAGTTCCTTGTAACAATCATGACTCTCACATATTTGAAAATTTCCAACCTCCACAGCATTATACGGTTCAAACTCCACCTGAGCCGTTATCTCAAGAAATCTCCCACGATTTTGAAACCGCAATGAAAACACTTGAGGATATGATTATTAACTTTAAGAATCAAGTGAGTGGTGAAAAGTCCATGGGAGAATTGTTAGCCGAAGAGCAAAAGGCCCGCCAATCTAAGGAGGAATTATTAGTCCTAGAGCATGCAGCTCTAAGACGTTCCCAATTTCTTAAGGCCGCTCTTTATGATGATGATGAGGAGAGTTTTTATCCTTTTATAGATAATAGTTCTCAACTCCCTCAGTCAATTGATACCCCAGCAGTTGAGATTTCATCTCAAACAACTGCTATCACACCCGAAGCTCCCACTCACTCTCTGAACATGGGGGACGAGCATCTTGACACTGTTCCTGAAAAGGAATCGGACGAATTCATAAAGTCTAGTGTTGAGGACCTTGTCCCAATCCCGAGAGAGTCACAGGGAACTTCTGATCATGTGTGTGATTCTCTTTCCCCTCTTGAGTGTTCAAAAGATCATTTCGAAACTTTCTCTGATCTTAGTGACGATTGTGCTTCCTATGGAAACATCGAGTACGTTGAGGCATCACTTCCTCAATCTGATGCCGATCACCTTCTTGAGGAGTTCTCCGGTGAACTCACTCACTTCAATCCACTCTTTGATTTCGAAGCCGATCTGGGAGAGACTGAAAGTCTCATTGATAATGATCGTTCACTCACTTCTTATCCCAACAATCCAATAGAGAATGTTGATCACTTTGTTCCCGAAACATTCAAAGCCACTTTCACTAATCCTCTATTTGAATTCGACTCTGAATTCACTTCAATTTCTGAGAACCCACTCTTTGATGCTCAGATTGAGGATAGTGATGAGCCCACAATGGAACAAGAGTTCACAATTTCACCTCAAGTGAATGACTCTCTTCATAAAGAGTTCTCCGGTGAACTCTCTCACGACATATCTCCTCCGGAACATGATCATTTCTACTTTGATCTTGAGGATGATATTAGCTTGGAGGAAGGTGTACTCTATCGTATGAGTTTGCTTATTGATGATACTACCTTCACCCTTCCTCCCGATACGTCTGCATTTGAGGATGAGGAATGGATCTTGATTGTTATCAAGACCTTTCTTCCTTTCCTCAAATATCTTGTGATTTCCCTTCATCTTCACTCCTTCGGGAGTGAGGACACTATCTTTGACCCCGGCATTTTCATTTATCATCTGTGAGCCGGGTCGGTCTTTCTCTGTATATCTCATCGGTGTGGAACTTTCACATGCTTCGAATGTTTATCCAAACATCTTGAATGAAAGTCCGATGGAGATTGTTTCTTCCACTTTGCTTCCCCATGAACCAATGAATTCGGGGTCGAGTCAAGCTAGCGACTCGGAAATCAAAAACAGTAGCACACACTATATGGGTTTTCACCCATATTTCTGTCTTCTTACCCCTTTCTACCACCTAAGTGTGGGGGTGTTGCCCCACATGTTATATATATATCTCTCTAAAAAAAAAAAAAAAAAAAAAAAAAAAAAAAAAAAAAAATCTTTCTAAATAATGGCCGTAGTATTTCCCTTTTACGTTCTTTGTTTCGGCATAACCGCCGGTACTTTGAATATTGAGGGCAATATTCATTTCTAAGTGTGGGGGGGAATTCTCACGAATTTCATATATTATCTACCCAATTCCCCCGTTTTTGGCCAAAAATTTTTTTTTTGGAGTAAGTGTTTTACACTTACTCAATTGGTTATCAGTCCGCCTTGTCTGTAAGACAAAAGGATTGGCTAATCCAGGAGCAAACGGCTCTTGGTAAAGATATATCAAATCCGTTTATATGGCTTGCAATTTGCCCAAAATTGTATGGTTCTCAACTCACCATATCCTAAAAAGTGAAGAGTTGGCTAGCCCGCAAGATTATGGCTTGTGGTAAAGGCAGTGGAAAAACCATAATTGGTATTCAGCTCACCAAAGATAATATTGATAATTTATCTAAGAGTTGGCTAGTCCAGAAGGGTACGGCTTCTGGTAAAGACAAAATCAAATCCGTTGAAAGCTGGTGGTTTGCTCAAAATCACATGGTTATCAGTGTACCATGGTTCTTACTTGAACTGAAACATTTGGCTACTCCAGAAGTAATGGCTTTTGGTAAAGAGATTAAAATCCATTATGTTTTCTCAAATCATTGCTAGGGACTAGCAATATCTCAGTGTGGGGGATTGATGAGTCTCTAAATACTCATCATTTTTATAACATTTAAACTGCAAAATCATCTGAAAACACTCAGAAACACATCAAAATGATCAAAATATCACAAACAAGTGTTTTATGTGTTTTAAATACAAAAATATCAAAATCAGATGAAAAACATATCAAATTTGCAAAAATTGCAGTTTTAGCCCCCCAAGTTTCTAAAATTGTCAAAAATAGTCCCTGAGTCAAAATTTCAAAAGAAAAGTCACCAAAGGTCCTTTTAAAATCATAAGTTGTCAAATTTAGTCCTTTGGTGAAAAATATAAAAAGTTTTGAGAAAATTACAAATTGGTCCTTTAAGTTTCAAAATTGGCGGAATTAGTCCCTGGAAAATTGCAAAGTGGCAATTTTGGTCCTTATACTTTTTGAGAATGTCACTATTAGTCCCTTGGATCAACTTTGATGAAATGGCAGCCATGGTCCTTTGATTTCCAGAAATTACAACAAAGGTCCCTACATTTAAAACCTTTAATACATCATTTTGGACCTCTCACCACTCAAGTGACCCTGCCACTTAATCCTTTGGACCCTTTCCCTGTTTTGACCCCCCTTCTATTATTACCCTTTGGTCAATCCTGGTCAAATCCCACAAAACCCGCCAAAATGTCTCCTTCTCCACCTGCTTCATCCCTGCACACCCACACCTCCAGCCACCCTATCCATCTCCTTTGTCCCCCTCCACCAACACCTCAATCCAAATATCATTAAATGCATACCTCCCCCCTCCTCAATATCAACCCCACTGCCAAATAAGTATTTCCCGCCAAAAGCCACTCAATGGCCAAGATCACCTCAAAATCATCCAATGGCCCAAAAATGATGTGGGATTTGCTCAGACATGTGAGAGAAACAGATTGGAGCTATAAAAAGGGAAGAATGAAGCTTGAAGAAGGGTAGCCAGTTTTTGTATTTTCTAAAAATGTCGTTTCTTTAATTAAATGTTTTAATTTAAGTTTAAATGTTGTAATCTAGTTTCTGTGTATCACATTTGAGTGAATAAACCTTTGTAGTGTGCTGTTAATTACTTATCAAAGTTTTCATATAAGTTCCAATTTTCCAAGTCACTGTTGAGATTTCCATTTCTATTTTCTGTTGAACAAGCTTCCATTTGCTTCCTTGTAAGCTTAAACAAGCTTGCTTAAGCTTTATATAGCCTTGGATAAGCTTGTGATTTATTTTCAAGTAATTTTGTGGAAAAGTCAACAAAAGTCAACTGGGCCTCAATTGGAATGGAAGCAGGTTATGGTTGATGCAGAGGGTTCTTTGGGTTGGATTTACTTAGATTAGAGTAGTGTTAGTTTGGTTCTTAGCCTGCAAATCAGCTGAACTTATGTGAGTAGTTCTCTCATCTCCAAAATTTCAAGTTATTTTGCATTTTCTGTTTGTACTCATATCTGTGGTTAAAAGTTGTTCAAATGTGTTTGTCCAGTTGTATTTAGGCCATTCATGTTTAGTTTGATCAGTGGTACTTGCCTGTTCATTAGTTAGTTCATTAAAAGTTCATAACAGTTAAGATACAAGGGTGTTTGGATTAGCTTATTACTCTGCATTAGAGGTGGTTTCAATGGTTAGTTCTTGTTGTTTCATGTTTGCTTAGTTCCTTTATAGTCATATCTGTCTTTAACTTGTACCTGCTAAGCCAAAAAGTCAAAATTTCCTTTCATATGAATTTGCAGCTTAACTGTTGAGATTTAGCTTTATCAAAAGCTTGTTTGGTGTTCAAAACTCATAGAACTTGCTTATTCCAGCTTCATTTCATCTCACTACATCATAATCAGTCTACAAATCTAGATTAAAACTCAAGTTAGTCAACTTTTCAGTCTTGATCAAAAAGTCAAAAGTAGTCTAAAATCAGTTTTTGGCAGAACTTGCAGCCTATGCTCAGTGTTCATTTTAGCTTATTAAGGTCTCAAATTTGGTCATATTACAGTAGGCTAGGTGGTCTTCAAGACCCTTTATCTGTTTTTCCTTTAAGCTTGACTGATAAGCTCATAGATAAGCTCAAAGTGGGGCTCATCTGCCCTGCTCCAAATCTCAGCATAAGCTGAGTTTTAGGCAGCTTTTGTATAGCTTGCACTGGGCTCTCAAGAGCTTGGCTAGGGTTGGTTTTTGGTTTAAACACTCTTGGCCAGGTCTAGATTAGGTTTCAATCCTTAGTTCTTAGTTTCTAGCTTATTTAGTTGCTTATTCTTGGGCTTTAACTTGGCACCATTTTCACTGTTGTAGCTTATTTCTCTTATCCTCAAATCATTGCAACTTGATAATCAGTGGTTAGGTCTAGTTGTTTCTTGTTACACTTTGGTCCTTTTAGCTTATTATTGTCCCTGTTTTCAGTTGGTGCTTGTTGGTCCTTATTTTGGCTTATCTTAGTGCTTATTTCATAAGCTATTTCACTTCAGCTTCTGTTTCTCACACACAAGCCCCTGTTTTTCTAATTTTCCTTGCTTCCTCATATTATTTAGGACTTTTCCTGAAATTTTCATATTTTTCCAAGTTCATTTGCTATTTTTATTAATTTAAACTAGTTTTTAAGTATTTTTAAATAGCTTTTAATACAAAAAATTAGAAAAAGGTTCAAAAAAATATGTTTTCTATTTTCTTAGGTTAAGATAAATGTAAAAAGCTTAAAAAGTATTTTTCCATATTTTTCTCCTTTTATTTGGTATTTTTAATAATTTAAATTAGTTTTAAATAGTTTTAAATTAATAATAAATACATAAAAAGTCAAAAAAATATATTTTTAGTTTTAAAATTAGTTTTATCATATTTTAGATTTTTCTAAGTCTTAACTTTATTTTTCTAGTCTTATTTCATATTTTCTTTTATTTCAGAGTATTATTAAATAGTTTAAAATAGTTTTTAATTAATAATAATTAATTAAATAGTTATAAAAATAATTTTCTTTTTCTATAAATTTTCTCATATCATTAGGTTTGTAAAAATGTATTTTTCATATTTTTAGGATCTATATTGTATAAGTTTCACTTTTTATTTTGTACGTTTACGTTATTTTTATTTAAACGTAAGTTTTTCGTTTTAAGTTTTAAACGTTCATCATTGTAAAAATAGTGATAGCATTTATTTAATAGATTTTATCTTTTTAATTTTCTTAATTTGCATTTAAGTCGCTTTTATGTATTACCTTTTTCAGTAGTGTAATATTCATATCCAAATCCTTTCTGATCGCTATCATTAGTGATCATTCTACCGTCTGAATCAGTGTTTGCACACCATTGAGTCTCCTTGGGACTTAACGACCCGGGAATTCCCTATATTCTCTGATCTTCATTTGCATTTGTGTCTGAGCTGTTTTAAGTCTGTTTAGACTTGACGGTTTTGCGCGGATCATATATATAGGCCCTATCTTTGCCACTTAAACGATACTAGTCCCTAAGGGCAAAGTATACTACGCGTCTAGTCCAATTCACGTAAGTGACGTTATCTTTATAAAAAGCGAGGCTAACAATCTCCCTCCAAGATAGCGTCATACGTGAATGGTTACAATGAGACCTATAAATACAAGACAAAGTAAATTACAATAGTAATGAACAATGTTGACTTTCTTGAAGCGCAGAGTCTCTGTAGTCTAGATACTGAGGCAAACTTGAAGTTCTCCCTTCCGATGACCTCGGCATTTGATCTTTGGCACTGACGGCACAAATTCTTGTAGCTCTGAACTTCAACTGTCATGGTCTAGTTAGGTTATTACTCCCTCCTAACTAGTGAGCCTTTTTTTCTTTCTCTGCTCTTTCCTGAACCGACAACACTCTTCCAACACGCAGAGGAGAAAGTAAACTCTTGATCGTACAATGGTTGTCATTCTGGGAACATCATAACAACATAACTCACTTAGTATTGCATCCAAGTTGGTAAAAATCCCCGATGTACACCACACTACTTCTCCTTCTTCGGTCTTAAGCACAAATCCCTTCATAATCCAATCACGGAAGATGAAATACCAACTTCTCCCTCCTGATGGTTGCGAGCTATCGGAATCATCATAATGTTGCGTACATGCCGTATTACCTTCTTGATGCAATTTTCAAACATCATAGCTTGATCATAATTTCCGTGAGAATATTTCACAAAAATACTCTCAATAATTTTCTCTAACCAACCGTAAATCGAACCTCCTTTGAATTCACCGGCTAATAGTAATGACCACATATGGAGATAACCCGATACGACTGACTTGAAAAGGAAGTAAACATCCCAACTTTGTGACTTACTGCTTGTTCTAAATTTTTGAACAATCCACAACGCCGTGTGACACTGAGCATAACAACGTAACTCCTTAAAGTGATGGTTACACACTGTGAGTACTACAACGTAACTCCTTACCAGTTATAACCAGATTTTCAAATTTCATAATGTGCTCCAACAAGTTATCTTGGGACATGCATCCAACCAACCAACGTCTCAAAGATAAAGAAGTCCACCCGTGAAATATCACTTCAATTCCGCATCAATAATACCGTACAAAAACCCCGTAGTCATTTTTTCAGATCTTCGTTCAAGCCGTGAATTTTGTATCCTCCGTGAAATTTTTACCATACCAAAAAATACCACTCTTTAATTTATAGCAACAATTTGTATCCAAAAATTTTTATAACTAAAAATAATTCAGATATCAAAATTTTCACCATTTCATTCAAATAAGTACCATCGTGGCATAATGTATATCAGCCCACATCTCGTTGATCCATGTCCACGTAAAATCACCCATGCCAACATTTTTCAGCCCACGAGTGAAATAAATTCAAAGCCCAACATCCAATTAAAGCAAACCGATCCATATTCAGTAATAGTGCCCGCTCCAATGACCCATGTAAGTTTAAGTAACCGGTTATAAAACGTTGCATACCCTTTTTAATTCACTTAACCTAAACCTAAAAGCAGATATCATAAATATAGCGCCCCCACTCCAATATTCTCTCAAACATGTATCTCAACTCAAACTCTCTTCAAGCAAATCAAATCCCAAATCAAACCGACTGAAAATCTGTTTCATTAGAGCCACACAAACATAAACTAAACCATACTTAATTTCTTCATTGTCTTTGCTCCATGAACCAAGAACGCGTGAAGGCTGTTAAGGTTTCAAGATCCTTTAAGAAGGGTCTTGGGTAGGTTTATGTGTTTGTCAAGTGTGGTTTTTTCTTTTAAGTTCTTTAACGAAATAAAGAAAAGGAGATAACAATCTTGTTATATTATTTCTTTCACTTCAAACAATTGATCAATGATGTTAACGGTTCAATTACAACAATCTTGAAGATTGCAAAAAAATGAATCGAAACTTAAATTGATTGGTATTTTCTGTTGTTGTGTTGAGTCGAAGAGGAGATGGGATTGAGTCATGATTGTTGTATAGGTGTAGGAGATGGAGTTGGATTTGAATGTGGAGGATTGAACTGAGGTGGAAATGTTTTTCTTTTGGTATATGGTATTCAGTTGTGGTCATGGTCCTTTTTGGTAAAGTTTACGCATAACGCTTTTTCTCTTTTGGCTTATGCGTAACATTTTTGAACCCTTATGCGTAGGCATATATTCTTATGCGTAAAGCATGTTACGCGTAAGCCTGCTTATGCGTAAGCCAGACTTAGGCGTAAGCCTACTTATGCGTAAACGCATACGCGTAAACCATTCCTTACGCGTAACTTCACAGCTACGCGTAACAACTCTGTAGATTCTCCTTAGGCGTAAGTTTAGGGTTTTGACCCTTTGAATTTTTCCGGCGAGTATTTCCGACCATGTTATTCCGTTCAGTCTTCATAAAAAACCCAGAAAAGCATATAAATGCTTCCTTTTTGACCCATATGACCATAGAAACAGACGGTTGACCAAAGTTTGACCATAATTTTTTCACAGGATATTGGTACAAAAGATGTCTAAAAAAATATGAAATACTGTTTGGACAAGATATACCCAAGACAGATGTTAAGACAAGATAGACCGGGACATTTTTTCACCAAAAAATAAGATACCAAAACTTTGTTAAAGACTGTTTTTCCTCAATATTATGAAAAAAAAATTTCCGACCCACAAAAATATCACAAAAAACAGTCAAAAACATGTGTAAAACCAACATAAATCAACACAAAATAACCATGGCTCTATACCACTTATTAGGACCGTTTATCATAAGATTTATGTGGTTTGGAGGTCGGGGTTGGTCGAAGAAGATGAAGATCTTCATCTTCTAGAGAGAGAAACTAGAGAGAGGGAGGAGAAAATAAGACTTTTATTGATAAACACACACAATACAAATAACCTAATGCTTCACCTCACCCCTCATGGAGAGTCATGAGGGGTATATATAGGCCCTATCTTTGCCACTTAAACGATTCTAGTTCCTAAGAGCAAAGTATACTACGCGTCTAGTCCAATTCACGTAAGTGACGTTATCTTTGTAAAAAGCGAGGCTAACAAAAGGGTTGCAGGAAGCCCAAACATTTCGTCAGTGGTTTTAATTTGCTCACACCAATGATTTTGAGTTCCTTCGTCGTCGTTATTGCCAAAAGGAATATCGTCGAGGGGTTTAATGGTCTTCCTTTGAAGAATATGTCTTTCATATTTGAGCTCTAGATTTCTTAATAAGACCGAATTAATTATTGCGTCACCGAACCTTACTGAGTACCAATCTTTGAATGACAGGTCCCCAAAATCAACGTCATGCCTTCCCGATTCATGTGGTCATATCCAAACTTCATTCTTCACATTGCCCCCTCCGTTACAATACTCACGAAAGGGGTTGCAAGTCGGCCATGCTTGTGTGAACTAGTCTTCCGAGATGAGTAAAGGTCTGCAGTATTGCTTGATTGGTGGTCCTTCCACTTCGTTAATCGAGAACTTGGCTAATCTTTCTTCATTGTTAAGTGTAGTCCACATGTATCTGTCATCATTAACCCTCTCCTTATCAACCCCTCCATCGCAGGTCTTCCGAGGGTCACAAGAGGCCCATAAGCTGTAACATTCTCCATCATCAATTGCAATAGCCTTACACCAATGATTTTTTCTTTTAGAGTCGTCAACTTTGGTAGAATTGTCATTGCTTGCATCCTGGTTACGCCGTAACTCTGGGGTTTGATTACGGCATAGCTCTCTTCCACCTTCAGCATTAGACTCATCGGAGGACTTGTTGTTCTAAGAAAATACGGCTTTACATACTTTAGATTTGTTATTTTGTGCCTCATTTCTCTTTTGTACCTCGTTGCCAAGCTTCCCAATCATAGTTTCCAAGTTCTTTAGTGGCACATCATGGGTAGAAAGGCTTTTGTTTGTATTATCTTGGAAATTTTTCAGCCATTCTTCTTGCTCCTTTTTCCTCTTGGTTGAATCCACAAGGTACTTGGTAATCATTTCCTCCAAGTTAGTTCTCCTTTCATTACGCTCATAATATGGTGGGGGTCCTCCACGATAGATTATCCCCGTAGAATGGTCAATTCTCTCCATATTTAGCTTCTTTGATCGTATCGTTAATATTACGACAATTCTTAGTTAAATGTCCTCCACCACAGTTTTCATAGCCGACTTGGATGGCATGAACAGTTTCTTTGATTTTTAGCATATCACATCCTAGATTCTCTAGCTTGTTAGTTATGGCCGTAATTCCATCAAAACTTCCGCCTTGGTTACTTTTCCTTCCTCCATCGTGCCATTTTTAGGAGTGATCAGCCATTTATTAAATGGCTTCAATCGCTAGAGTAGGAGTCATGTTCGGGATTGGTGTTTGATAGTCCAGAATCTGTCTTGTAGTTACGTTGATTCCCTTGTAGAAGATGTTGACCTTCTGCTGGTTGTTCAGATCGTGTGTTGGACATTTGTAAAGTAGATCGTTGTATCTATCCCAGGCCTGATACAACGTTTCATCGTCTTCTTGCTTGAAATTATGGATTTCCAAGAGCTGGTTAGAAATCTTCGACGGCGGAAAATACCTCTGAATGAAGTGCTTCTTGAGTAAAGCCCAGGTATTAACTGCCCCGGTGGGCAATCTTTCAATCCATCTTCTGGCAGCCCCAGTAAGGGTCATGGGAAATACCCTTAGCATAACAGCGTCATGAGACACACCCGGAATGTTGAAAAGGCTTGCGATGTAGAGGACATTTTCAATGTGCTCATATGCATCCTCGTTCATGTTTCCAGAAAAACGGTTAACGCGAAGCTCCCTCATAAATTGGTCTTTAATTTCGAAACAGACATCAGCTCCAATTGCCGGTCTTACGAGACCCGACCCTTGTTTTGCTCTTGTCAACGCCAAATATTCCTCAAGAGTGAGGTCATCAATGTTAACAACTTCCATAGTACCTGAAAACTTGAATAGTGATCGTGAGAAAAGTTTAAAACAAAACGAGAAGGAACGACTTAATAGTAATCCTAATATAACTCCCCGGCAGCGGCGCCAAAAACTTGATGCAGGTTTTACTGACTAGGTATTAATATTTATATTGTCTCGTTATACATAAGGTCTACCCTAATGCACTAAAGGGCAGTGTACCCGGTCGTGTGTAGTGTAGTAATCGGTAAAACCGAGGTCGTCCCAAGAGCTATGTGTGTTGGATTAATACTAAGTCTAGGTGTCACATATTTTAATATGATTAATTAATTAATTACTAAAGCAAATAAAAGACAAAGGTTCAATCAATAAAGGAGAGTGGTGCTAACCTAGTTAATCATCCTAGCTAGTAATGTCTACGTCTAATTACTTCAGGTGGGGTCAAAGTCGAGAGGACAGCATTTCGTCAATTCGCCCTAACCTATCAGAAAAGATGCCACCACTGGAGAAGTCAGGTGTCCCCTCATAAGTCCAGTTGTTCCTGGTCCCCTAAGCCGAGTCATTAAGTACCGCTACATGCTAGACTTATAATAGTGAGTGTTCGGGCGTTAGCAACTTAAACACTCACCCCCTAATTCTTAAGTTCATCCAAACGGTAGGTGATCAGTTGGTCAAATCACACAACTAGAAAGGGTCGTCAGTCGGTCATATCTTACCCTTCCCGTCTCAGTCTACTCACTTAGGGTCAGTTGGTCATATCTCCTAAGCAACTAGCCTCTACCGCCATTCAAAACTATAGAAACAAGGGTAGCTACCAATAAACTATGCATGCATACACTTAGAAATAATTATGCGGAAGTAATATAAACGCAAACAAAACAATTAAGGAATCATAACTAGACCAGCACCAAGAGGTGCTTAGCCGCTCATATTAACCATACAAATCAATTCAATATTCAATGTTACGAAATACATGAATCGAAAGTAAAGAAAAGATAAAAAGCTAATGCTTATCGTAGGGGAGTGATTTCTCCCTTGGAGACAGCTCCGTATGCTCCTCTAGACCTGCCTTTGGCTTCTTCCCACGTTCTTTGGTTGTGGTGTGTGAAATGGGATGATTTTGAATGCTTGAAATCATGGGGTATTTATAGGCCGGATCTGGGTTACGGCGTAACTAATAGAATAGTTACGCCGTAATCCTCTATTTCTTAGTAATTTGCACTAGATTTGCTGGTTACGGCCTAACCTTAGAAGTAGTTACGCCGTATCTTCAATAATTCTTGATTACGCCAGAGTTTATGCAAGTGTTACGGCGTACTTATCAACGGCGTGGAACCTCATTTGACCTAATATAGTTACGTCGTAGTCCTTTGGGAGAGTTACGCCGTAATCCTCTGATGAGTTGGCTTTCTGAGTTACGCTTTAGTTACGGCGTAATGTGAGAGATGAGTTACGCCGTAACTTCTTCAAAGTGAGCATACTCTGATAAATCTTTGATAATTCTCCAATTCCGCGTCTCTTTACCTCCAATGCTCGTAATCTCTTTACCTCCAATGCTCGTAATTTACCTAAAAGTGGAAAACAATGGAAAACAAGCGTAAATACATATAAATGATATAAATTACAAGCATTATCGGGGGAAATAAACACTTAATATTCAGGACTATTTGATGTTATCACTACCCAACACTACATGACACCTATCCCAAAGGAGATCCACTCCTTATGACAATATCATCAAGGATATCAATATCCTTGGACACAACCTATCTATATTTGTACATCGATGTACCATATCGATTGTACACCCTTGGCATCTTTCACTAATGCCCTTGACATGATCTTTTGACACCTTTCACTAATGCCTTCATCATGGACCTTTGGTACCCTTCACTAATGCCTTGGACACGGATTTTTGGCACCTTTCACTAATGCCTTCGACTTGACCCTTTTGGCATCTTTCACTAATGCCTTCAACACAACACTTCTAGAGAGAAAAAAAGAACTATCAACAAGAGAACTTCAGTAGTCTTGATGATGACGAAGCTAGACAACTCATGGACTTGAGCTTGCTCGACTTCAAGAGGTGGTGATCTCGCCTTTAAGAGTAACCTAGAGAATCACACAAAAACAAACATAAACTACATAGAAAGATCCTTTGGATATGAGGTTAGAGAGTTTACAATACTAGGAGAAAGTATGTGTGGAAATGGCAACTTACAATAAAGAAATGGCTCACTATTTATAGAAAAAAAAACATGCTACTGTTCCACGGATCCCTTGCTTGAGGGATCCGTCTAGTGTATTCCTAGGGATCCGTAGGGCGCTCCCCCTAATTGGGTTGTGGGTCATGGATCATGGATCATGGGTTGTAGGCTTTGATCCATGGGTATCCAAATAGATACAATGTATCTAGAAGATGCAATGCATCTAGTCAATGGGTCATGGGTTAGCTCCATGGGTTATGGATTATACCCATTATGACTTATGCATGATTCCATGCAATGGGTCATGGGTTATGGATCATGCTCCATGGGTATGGGTCATGGACTTTGGGTTTTAACCAACTACATTCAATGTATTTAGTCAATGGGTCAAATACTTAGATTTCTACCCATTATATTACCTATTATAATACATACTAAGGGCATGCTTGGTTGGATGTATTAGAGGGTGGGTAATGGGAAAATTAATCATTACTTATGCTTGGTATACTATTATGCAATGGACCATTACCCAAAATAAGGTAATGGAGCATTACCCTACAAATTGGGGGTTATGAAAATTAGAGGTAATGCAATACTCATTATATTCCTTAGCATTTCCATTACCTTTTCCATTTCTATTCCTTTGTTTGAACCAAGCGCCCCCTAAGTATGTATATATCTACCCATTATGTAAACACTATGTTGGGAATAATACTAACAGTTACCACGGATAGTATTGTGGTTGACACTGCTGAAGAAAACACTAGCAGTGGAAACTTATTCCCACTGCCAGTACAATTATTACCACTGCTTTTGGATAATTGTTTAGTATTCGTATAATGATAAGTATAGAATAGATTGTGTGTATATTCTATATTGATAGGTTTATTCTTATCTTGTAAAGAACTCCTTGTGCTATAAAAGGAGGTCCTAGGTCATTGTCTTATGTACTTAGTTAATTATCTACGTACTTACAGCTTCAAGGTGTAACCCTAGTGATAAGCAAGATCACTCGTATTATTCATTAATAATATTGGAGCTCAAGTTTTGTGTTTAATCTGTGTTCGTCTACAATACATCATACAATCTGTCTTCTAAGTATTACTAAGTAAATTCCGCGTACTTAATAATATTATACAAAATATCATTGACACAAGGTGTGTGTCTAGATCTATCAAGTGGTATCAGAGCGAAGGTTTTGATATTTTGTTTTAGAAGATCCAAGGAATAAGCTTAACCTACTCACTCAATTCAATGGAGATGGAAAACAACTAGTCCAACTCTTCTACACCAAGGCTACCTAAGCTCAAACTTAATGAGTTTGAGATGTGGAGGATACTGATTGAGCAATACTTTCTCATTCAGGACTATGCTCTATGGGAGGTCATCTTAAATGGTGATTCTTTCCAGCCTGTAACAAAGACACAGAAGATTGGTGACACAGATGTGGTAACAGTTTCTGTGCCTGAATCTAGTACTGAAAAGGCACTGAAGAAGAATGATCTAAAGGCTAGAAGTTTGTTGCTGATGACTCTTCATAGAGATCAGATCATTGCATTCAACAAGTTCAAGTCAGCTAAAGAACTCTTTGAAGAGATTTGCTCTGTGTTTGGTGGTAATGATGCTACAAAGAAGACACAAAAGACATTGTTAAAGCAAAGTTATGAAAACTTCTCTGCTTCAAGCAATGACTCTCTTGATAGCATCTTCACCAAACTTTAGAAAATTGTTACACAATTGACTGTGTTTGGCATTGAGGTAGAAAAGGAAGACCTCAATTTGAAGTTTCTAGGAAGTTTGCCTTCAGAGTTTCAAACCAATGATACTATCTGGGAAAATAAAGCATATATTGAAACAATGAAGCTCAATGATCTTTACAACAACTTTAAACTCATTGAAGAAAGACTAAAGAAGGCTGGGAAACTCAGTACAAGCTCAAGCAGCTTGGCTTTGATGTCAACGTCTGTTGACAGTGATGATTCTGAAAATGACAGTGGTGATGATATTGCCACTGCTGGTTCTACAGTTTCCACTTGTAATGTTAGTGTTACCACTGCAGGTTCAAAGAAGAAGGTTGCTGGTATTGGAGATCCTACCTTTTATGCTTTTATCTCCACTCAAGTTAATGGCTCTATATTAACTCATGAAGACATAGCGCAAATTGATGAAGATGACTTGGAGGAGATGGATATTAAATGGCAAATAGCTCTTCTTAGCATGAGAGCTAGGAAATTGTACAAGAAGACTGTCAAGCCTATTCACATCAATGGTAGTGAAACTGTAGGCTTTGATAAGAAGAAAGTGGAGTGCTTTAACTGCCACAACTTGGGACACTTTGCTAGAGAATGTAGAAGACCAAAGACCAAGGACAACAGGTCTACTTGGTATAAGCAAAAGAAGGAACCAACTGTGGAAGAACCAAAGGCAATGTTGGCTATTGATGGGGTGAGCTATGACTGGAGTTTCATGGCTGATGATCAAGAGGAAGAACCTTCAGATGCTGCTCTTGTTTCTACTGAATTTGCTCTCATGGCTTTCTCTGACTCTAAGGCACAAAACTTTGAAAGTTGTTCTAAAACATGTAGGGCTGCTAGAGAAGTTGAAAGGCTTAATGATCTATATTCTAATGAAAGACAAGAGTTGAATACAACTAATTATACTGTGTCAAATCTTAGGAGAGCTATAGCTGTTTTAGAAAACCAACTAGAGCACTATAGAGAAAATGAGTCAAAATATAATGATGACATGATTCTTCTTAGAAGAGAAGTAGAACATACAACAGCTGTAAATGTAGCATACCAAGAAGAGTTTGAAAAACTTAAAAAGAAAAATGAAAATGTCAAATTAACTTTAGACACATGTTATCACCAGTCTAAGTCAATTGATAAAATTTGGAATGTACAAATACAAAGTAAAGTTAAGTCTGGTATGGGTTATAATACGGTGCCTTCACCACTAAGAGGTGTTCCATCACCTCCAGGTATAGATTTAGCTCATACAGGCTTAGAAGAGTTTCAGGATCTTGAACGAGAATATGCTCCTTTAAAGGACACAACTGTGAAATGTGAGGAAGAGGTTAAGCATGATAATGATGTTTTTGAGAGTGCTAGTGACTCATCTGTTGTTGATGAGCATGTTAAAAAGAATGTAGAGACTTATATCCTAAACATTTTTAATACTGTTACAGAGGAACCTAGGAAACCAGTTAATAAACCTAGATCAACTGTAAGGTATGCTGAGATGTATAGGAACAAGCCTACAACTCCTAGGGGTAACCAGAGGAGTTGGAATCATGTTAAATCTCAACAACTAGGTAGTGACTTTGTGATGTACAATAAGGCATGCTATATCTGTGGTAGTCTTTATCATTTGCATACTAAATGTGACTATCATTTTAGGAGAAGGGAAGTCCATGGGAATAAAAGGGTGGAGTCTAACAGGTTTCAAAATAATGTGCACCCTAATTCTCATTGCAAAATGGTCCCAAGATCAGTTCAACTAAGAAGTGGCCTCAAAACTTTTGCCACTGCAAAAACTGCTAACACTGCTCACCCTAAGTCACCTGTTAAAAGTGCAAAGTCCAAAACAACTTTTGCAAAAACTGCACAAACAGGAAAAGGAACTTTTCAAGCTAAAAAGGTTCATTATAACCAACAGTGGGTACCTAAAACTAAACCAGCAGTTTCCACTGCTCATTTAAAAGTTTCCACTGCAAGGGTTGTAAACAAGAAAAGGGGGACATGGGCAATGCTGTGAAGGCCTCAGCACGGTGGGAATGGAAACCTAAAGGAATTATCTCTACAACCAATCCCAATGGTGTATCAATGACCTTTGATAAATTTAACTATATTGATACACGAGGCAGATCCAAGTCAATCATGGCTTGGGTCCCCAAAAGAAACTAACTCTTTACTCATATGGGCAGGAACATCCAAGATCAAAAAGATCAGATCAAGGATATACATATAGTGGGTGTTCAAGACACATGACTGGCAACAAGTCCTATCTTTCTAATTTTGAACATTATGATGGACATTATGTCAGCTCTGGTAATCAAGTTAATAACACAACAAGTATGATGCAAGAACTCTAAAGTTAAAGGAAAACATGGATCATTATTATTATTTCACAAAACTGCACACTGAGTGCAGTAGATACATCCATGGAATACAGACAACAAGCATCATTACAACAACTGAAGACAACTAACAACAACCTACTACAAACAAAAGCTTCAACCTAACCAACATCTACCACCTATAGCTTCTTTGGGAAAGCCCACTCTGGCATGACCTTAGGCGCATTTTGCCTATCTATCACATTGTAAACCTTAGGGCTTACTAGTCCCATCACCACTGTCCCAACAGGTGGTGAGGATGATGAAGGACCTATTGGTGGTGGTGGTGTCAGCAATGGTAGAGAAGGTGCTTGTTGCAGCTCTTTAGGAGGGGCTATTGCATTCAGAGGTGGCACACTCAGGACTCTTCCAGATGTCTCATCATCTGTATCTTCATATGGAGATACATAGGAGCTGATCTCTGAGCTATCTTCTTTGATTTGTGCATTCTGAGGCACGAGCTGTAGTGATGAAGGACCAGCAAAAAAAGGATTTGAGAGAACACTTGAATGTTTTCTCTTTCTGGAAACAACTTCCTCATACTCTTCTTTCTCAACTCTCCCAGGGTTTTTCAAAACAAAGTCATCCCAAAAACTATCAGATGAACTGCTAGAAGAAAGGTTGATTGGATTGGAATGGCTCATGATGTTGTTGAAGAAATGAGTCTTTGAGAAGAGAAATTTCCGGAGTATGTGATTTGGGTGGTTTATGAGTTAAAGGTCCTTAAATAAATGTTAAGTTGGATTCAGTAAGTTAATGAGGGGAAGATATAAGTGGTTGAGAAGTAAATGAAGTCTTTGACTTTGATGACCGGATTAATAACTTGGAGTGGACTTGTTGACTATGTGGTCTAACCACTGCATGCAATTGTTGCATCTACTTCTAGTTAATTTGTCCAACCACTGCTGTTCTTAATAATGTTTTCAATGTTTGAGTTTTGTGTGTGATATACAGGATTGAAGGAGTATTTGTCTAAATCATGTTGTGGCTGTTTAGTGCTTGTATTTATGTTTGATCACTCACTTTTATACAGAAAATAAGCCTAACAGTGGGAACTATAATACAAGCAGTGGAAAAAGTAGAACAAAGAAACTTCATTGCATTCAATCAAAAGTGAAAGCTTATTACATTCTACTGAGAATACTTGTGGTCATCATCAAAACACAAAGATTGAAACCTAAAACATCATGCTTAAGCTACTCCATTGGCTTCTTGTCTTTGGTCATGCTTGTTCTTCTGAGCTCTCTTCCTTTTGTTCTCAAAGGTGGATTGCATTCTTGGACAAGGAAGACGAAGAACTTGTGGAGGAGGCTTTGGTAGCATTGCAGACTTTTTTGGTATGGATATCCGCTTCATGTTGGAGATAGCTGTTTCCAGTGCTTTTGTAAGAGCTCTTGGCAATTATTTGGCCATGGAATAGGTCTCATCATTTGTCTCATCATCCTCTGATGAGCTGGAGTAAAACTCAAGAGATGGTGCAAGTTTAGCAGGTATAGACAAAGTCGGTTACAAGGGTTAATTAATGTGTATATTTACTTTTTTCTATTTTGGTAGGTTAAAGAGTAAATACAGATATTATCGGGTTAACTTTGGAAGATATTTTTTGGATAGTGGATTGGTTAAAAGTAACTTTGGTTAAGAACATGTTGGTTATTCCTATCCCCATATGCAGATACATATGCTGCATAGATGGGAGTTGATCTTAAAAGGTGTATAACTGAGATACACAACAAATGGTTATTGATTCACCATGTCTAACCCACATAAGAATCAACTAGTCCAGAGCAAACGGCTACTGGTAAAGACTTGACAACTCCGTTTATGGTTGATAGTTTACCAAAAACTATATGGTTCTCAACTCACCATATTCTCTATGATTAAGAGTTGGCTAGTCCATAGCAAACGGCTCATGGTAAAGACATATCAAATCCGTTGATAGCTGGTAGTTTGCTAAAAACTATGATAAGAGCAATCTAGTTTTCATATATTTTTCTTTACCACTGCTCTTTGAAATTTTTGTGAAAAATTACCACTGCTAGTTCACAGTTTCCACTGACAGTGTTATTTTACCACTGTTGTTCTAGCCGTTACAACTGTTGTGTCAGTAACAAATTTTTCACTAGCCGTTGTAGAAAAATTGCTTTCCATGTATATAGGGTAACTTTTAGAAAATTATCTACTTTCCTATTTGATATTTATCTACGAAAGATAAATATTTTCCATAGATAATTTGTCTTGCGCTATACTCTTTAACCCTACCTCTATATATCTTTTTATTTCAACTGGCTAGTTATTTCTTCGATTATTACTGACATACTATTGTTTTTCGTCAAAAGTTTCTATGGCACCATTAAAATTTGCAGATGAGCACAACCAAGTGGCCTACCTACAAAAGTCAAACGAGAAGAGTGGCCCTGTTTTTCATCAGATTGTGGACTTTCTCAATACTACCCATATAAGGTATGCTTTGCTTTTAAAACCCACAATCTATATCTCTCAAATCAAACAGTTTTGGACTTCTGCTCAGTCCATAACACTTGAGATTAGAGATACACATGAAACGGTGGACCCTCTAAGAGCCACTGTGGATGGGGTAACTATTGATGTTACTGAGCTTGAGGAGAATTCTCCAATTGGATGATCTCAATGGTATCATCACATTATCTATGCCAGAAATTCATGATGCTTTATCATCCATGGGGTATGATACCACTGATAAAAAGGCTACTTTCAAAAAGAGTGGTTTTTGTCCCCAATGGAGATTTTTGATACATACTCTGTTGCATTGCCTAAGTCCTAAGAAAACACCTTATGAGCAATTTAGTTCAGCCATGGCTTACCCTTTGGTTTGTCTAGTCACTGATAAGATTTTTAACTGGTTAAAATATATTTTTACAAGTATGACTGGCAATGTAAAGAGTTCAACAAAAATTTTAATGTATCCAAGGTTTGTGTAAGCAGTGGTAAATGAGTTTCAACTGCAACCCCATACTAATATTTATAAAATCAGTTGCCTCAAGCCTAAAGTTTTTCAAAACATGAACAAAGATGGCAACATGATTTTTACACCTCTCTTTCCTCAAATGCTTGCAAAGATTACAACTGAACAAAACACACCCATAATTAATGTTCCAAACATTGATTATTCTCCACTTGTTTCTCACACCTATGAGAGGAGGAGCAAACAGCTACCTTCTTTCATGTCAACACAGCATGTTTCTGAACCTTTTGGTCTAGGAACAAGCAGTGGTGGTTCTAGACTTCAACCTAGTCCAACTAGGGAGGAATCTGAGCCTTTGCCCCAAGATTCACCTCTCCCAACAGGTCACACAGTTGGAAGTGATGAGGGCAGTGGGCAACAAATGAAATTGATGGTTTTGTGTACAAAGTTAGGCAAGCAGGTTGAATCTCTACAGAAGGACCTGGCACATGTCAAGAAGCAGCATGCTAAGGATATTAAACACTTAAAAGAGGATATTCAGACCTTGAAGGAACAGTTGCAGGGGTTGAAAATGCAAAGGAAAACTGCAAAGTTGGTGATCTCATCTTCATCCTCACCTAATCATGGTGATTCAGCTGGTTTTGATCAAGATTTGGGAAATTCTCCCAAACAGGGGAGGAAAATAGGTGCTGAAACTCAGGGGAGGATAATTGATTTTGAAGATGAAGGTGTTTCCAGTAAAGGTGTAGAGGAAGCTGATACTCAAAAAGAGCAACTAGAGCAAGATATTTTCTGTACTGCAATTGATATTACCACTGATCCAATTTCCACTGCAGAACCAAATATTACCACTGATGAACATAATGTTGTCACTGCAAGTGAAGAAATTGATAAACAAAAGAAAGATAAAGGTAAAACTATTATGTAAAGCAAGGAGCAAACAAGAAGAAAGATTTCAAAGAAAGAACATGTTCAGATTGCTCTTGATGAAGAAGTTGCATGGAAGATTACTGAAGAACAAGTTGCTGAAAAGAAAAAGCTTGAAGAATTGGAGATTCTAAGCTTTATGGAGGCTAAAAGATTGGATAGAATGGAAGATCAAATAGAAGATCCTCTTTCCACTGTTCAACCTACAATATTCAGAGAAAAGACTCCAGAGTTCAGCTATGTGCCTACTGAAGAAGATGTTGAGTTCTTGATTGTTAACAATCCAGAAGTCAAGAAGAAGGCAATTGACCTACTTGCTGATATGTCCTTAACTAAAGATCAAAGAACTGCTCAGTTGAAGGATTTTATCCAAATGAAGAATAATCAAGCACTTCAAGAAGCTATTGTTTCAGTCAAGAAAGGCCAAAAGAAACCAAGACAACCAACTAAGGCCCAAATTATTGCATACATGAAGACTTACTGCTGCAATGTTGGTGGTTGGAAGAGACATCAATTCAAAGGAATATCTGATGATAGAGTTGAAAGTATCTACTACAGAGTTCAAAGATTTGATAAAGATTTTATTCCAATGAATTCTGAAGAAGAAGCAAGAAGGTTTCCTGATTTGAAAAGAAAGGTCAAAGACAGTGATTCTCAATTTGTTAAGAAGACAAAGTTTGCTGAAGAACAAGATGTTCCAACTGAGAAGTTCACTGAAGAACAAATGACTAAAATGATTGTGATAGAAGAAGAAGATTTTTATCCAGAACCACTGCAAGTTAGACATCCTATCATTGATTGGGAGGTTTACACTGCTAGCAATTTTGCTCCAACATGGAAGATCACAAGGCTACATGGTGAAACATCCTCATTCATTCAATTTGAAGATCTCATCAAAGTTTTTGACAGAGATGATCTTGACAAATTATGGAAATTAGTTCAAGAAAGGTTTGATGCTCAAGGTCTCAAAGATATGAAGGAGATGCAGTTATGGATTAATCTTAGAAGGCTCTATGAACCAGATGTTAATGATGATTTCTGGAAATTCTCATGTTCATGTCCTGGTACTAAATGGTTTTACTATGATTCATGTGAAGTTCATCATGTTTCTACAGCAAATAGAGTAGATGCATTCATGCTTGCTGAGAAAGAATATCCTCTCAGAGTTGGAACTCTCACAGTGATGCTATGTTCTAATATAAGAGTTCATGAAGATAGTGAGAAAGTCAAAGCATTGTTACATAGGCTTCAAGATCAATGTTCGAGAGCTATTCAGATGCTAAGGAAGAAGTAAAGTGTTTGATTGAATTCCTTAAATCCTTGAAGATAATGCAAATTGAAGAAACTTATTGATTTGCAGAGAAATGATAAGTTTAGGGGAGGATTGTTGGGAATAATACTAACAGTTACCACGGATAGTATTGTGGTTGACACTGCTGAAGAAAACACTAGCAGTGGAAACTTATTCCCATTGCCAGTACAATTATTACCACTGCTATTGGATAATTGTTTAGTATTCGTATAATGATAAGTATAGAATAGATTGTGTATATGTTAGGATTTAGTAAATCCTGTTATTAAAGAGTCGGTTACCTCAAGTATATGTAATCGTTAGAAAGCTCGTAGTCGTAGATTATTTAATGTTTAGTAGTATTTAGTTAAGTAACACCGTGGAGGACGGACGGGTCTTTACCCACTGTATGCCTGATTCTTAGCCCGTAGGTGGCGACTTATGTAAGAACTATAAATACTCTCTGCCTCCCAAGGTAGAGAGTTGGAGCTCATAATAACATTTTTCTTTCTCTCACTAAAGTTCCTAACCTCGAACTTTCTCTCTCTAAAACCTCTTGTATATGCCTCTTTGATCATTGGTTTAGTGTGTTTGTGAAATTCAATATGTTACAAATGGTATCAAGAGCCATGGTTTGATCATCTCTTACATATCCTTGGATTTCTAGTGGTTTTTAGATGGTTTTTGAGTTTGAAAAAGTTTAGTGGTTTTTGCATCATTTGGTTCATTTCTAGTGTTAAAGTTTGAATTTTGGGTGTACTTTTGTGTTTAGAATCATTGCATGTACTTGGGTTTTGATTTGGTAAGCTTGAATCACTGTGGTTGAGCTTGTTTTGGATTGAAAAGTGTGTTTTTGAAGTTTTTCTTGGTAGCGACTTGGTTCTCGTAGTGAATTTCATCATAGCGACTTGCTTCAGAAAAAGGTAGCGAGTTGTAGTGCTTTTTGGTAGCGACTTGGTCCTAGCGACTTGTCTATTGAGACAAGCCGACAAATAGTACAAGTTAGTGGATTCTCCACTACGGCTAGCGACTTGGTGAGGTTAGCAACTTGTTTCAGAAATTGTTAGCGAGTTGTAGTGTAAATTGTTAGCGACTTGATACTAGCGACTTGGATCTTAGCGAGTTGTTCTTTAGCAACTTAACTGTGTCTAGCGACTTGGTGGTAGCGACTTGGACCTTAGCGAGTTGCTATTTAGCGACTTGACTGTGTAGCGACTTGGTGCACTAGCGACTTGTGACTTAGCGACTTGGTGATTAGCGACTTGGTTCAAGAATTCGTAGCGACTTGGTTGATTTTAGTTTGTTATACGGTTTTCTCTTGATTTAGTAAAATCCCGTGAAAGAATCTATTTCCCGGTTTAATCATAGAGTTATAAAATCCCGTGTAATCTGTTAACATGTCTACGAACGTACCTACAATCATCTCCACTGTTGCGGAGGATGTTCAAGCAGCTGGTTCAGATACTCGTCCACCTATGCTTGATAGAACTGACTACGACTCTTGGGCTCAACGAATCAGATTATACTGTCTTGGAAAGGAAAATGGGGTCAACATTCTCAAATCCATTGATGAAGGACCTTATCAGATTGAGACTACAAGAGACTTGATTGATACAGCTGCAGATGGAACAATGATCTATGGAATAGACAGACCAAAGACGTATGATGAGCTCAATGATAAGGAGAAAAAGAGATTCGATGCTGATATCAGGGGTTCTAACATTATACTTCAGGGTCTTCCAAAAGATATCTACAAGCTTATCAATCACAACACTGAAGCCAAGGCAGTATGGGATAATGTCAAGATGCTTCTCTCAGGTTCTGAATTAACCAAGGAAGACAGAGAATCACAATTGTATGATGAGTTTGAGCACTTCAAAATGAAACCAGATGAGAGTGTCTATGAATACTACGTGAGATTCCATAAGCTTGTGAATGACATGAGGAACATCAAAATGACCATGCCAAACATTCAGCTGAACTCAAAGTTTGTGAACAACATGAATCTCGAATGGCACAAGTTTGTCACCTCTGTGAAGCTAACCAAAGGATTGAAGAATACAAACTATGAGCAGCTGTATGCCTTCCTTCTTCAGAATGAGAGACATGCCATGTTTGAAAAAAGGATTCTTGATCAGTTCAAAACCAACCAGGGAGAAACAAGTTCATCAAATGATTCAACATCTTTTTACACAAATATTGGAATTACCACCAAAGCTTCTTAAGTCGTACCCATGGGTAATGGTAATTACAAGCTCATCCCCGATCCAGCATATAAGCCTCCTGACCCAAACACATTCATGGAAAACCTCATCAATCATCTGTCTCTCATGGTTAGTCAAAACATGAACTCTCTCCCACACACCAACAATAACCTCAGAACAACACCCAACCCACACAATCAACCTACTGTCAGAGATGGGAAGGTCATGGTGCAACCAGTTCAAGAAAGGCAGTATGAACAGGGAAGAGGTGGAGTTGGTAGAGGATATGTGGCAAATCATAATCGTGGAAGGAATCCAAATCAGGGTCAAGCTAAGCCAATTAAGTGCTACAACTGTGGTGGTGATGGACACATAGCAAGGAACTGCACTTCTCCAAAACGCCCTCAAAATGCAGAGTACTTCAAAGACAAGATGTTACTTGTGCAAGCTCAGGATAATGGAGTTGGGTTAGATGAAGAGGAGCTGTTGTTTCTTGCTGAGGGCAATGCCAAGATATATGATGCAGATGTGGATGAGCAGCCAATTCAGGAGATAGGTCATAATCATCAGAATGCCTTTCAAGTTGCAGACTGTGATGCATACGACTCTGACGTCGATGATGAACCTACTGCACAGACAATCTTCATGGCTAGCATTTCTCCAATGGTCTCTCCAAAGGTCTCATCATCACACCAAGCTGGTCCATCCAAAGAATCAATCATCTCAGAGGTATTAAAACTATACGATGATGTTGATGAGCAAAAGATACATGACAAAGTACAATCAACTGAAACTTTTGAGTCAGATATTGAAAATATAGGTAATATCAATGTTGTCCCATATGATCAATATGTGAAACAAAGTGAAAGTGAGACTGTACCAAGTGATGCATCTTCTGCAGTCAATGATGACTATGTTTTTGATGAATACACTGCATGTGCCCCTGATGGTTCTGTTATCTCTGAACTAAATGCCTATAAAGAACAAGTAGCTATTTATGAACAACGTGCTAAGTTTGAGTTAACTACCCGTGAGCAGGAAATGGATGACCAAATGCGTACAACTATTAGAAAAAGTAATTTTAGAGAAGAAGTATTAAAACAAGAGTTAAACTCCTTACAAGAAAAGCTTTCTAAAACTGCTAAGCAAAAACAAGAACTTCAAGAAAATGTTAAAATGCTTAAGCAAGAATTCAGTGCTAAGGAATCAAAACTTTTGAATGATTTTTCTAATCTAAAAACCTTGAAAAAAAGCTTGAAAATAAGTTGTACGTACAAGGGAATACCATTCAGACTGCTCACATGATCACTAAGCATAGAGTTCTCAGCGATAAGCATAGTATCCCCATTATAAAGGAATCCAACCCTGAGTATGGTAAGATAGTAAAAGCTGCTCAAAATATAATCTACGATGGCAATGAGATTCTTAAACCTAGACAGAAACCTAGTTGCATTGAGTGCACTGAGGAAGATAGAAAACTAGATGATGCATCTAGGGAGAAAATGAATAAGAAGCTTAACGATCCTGCGTGTAAAGAGAATAACATAACGATCAAACCCCATGATTACACTAAGGAAAATTGGATATCCTTGAACATGTTTAAGCCTCAAACTCAATTAACCCCTAAACAGATCTTTTGGAAGAAAGACATGGATAAGCTAAAAGTTAATGTACTTGTTGAAACAAACACTCCCCTTAGGAAAATGCCTGTAGCTACTGTGTATCCTCCAAATACACCAATGCATCTAGTTCCTAGATCTATTGCCACTAATAGCAAGACCTTAATCAGCCTATATGTTGTTTATCAGCTGTTTGTTGATTTTGAGAAAACGTGTAAGAAGAGAATCACACCTACTGGGATAACTGAGGGGAAAGGGGGTTTTGAGCAAACTAAAGAATGTTATTTAACTGAGGTCATGTCTTTCTTCAAACAATTAAAAGGTCAATTTGAGAGTCTTCAAAAAGGGATAAATTCAGATATTAAAGAAATGGAAAAGGAATTTGATGCAATGATAGTTGAAGTCAATGATTATGAATAGGAACTCAAATATAATGAAGTTGAAAGGAAGAACTTGCACATCTTAAATGAGAATTTGATTTCGAGTTGTGTTGCTCAAGATGTGTTTTATACTGTTACTAAGCACTCTATTACTGCTTCTCGATTTCATGAATTATCTATTGCATTGAAAGTTTCCTATGATCGTGTCATTGAGCTTGAAAACAAAAACTCAGAACTAAGTGAGAAAATTGATCAGGATGATCACGATAATTTGGTAAAACATCTTTCTAAACTAGAAGTTGAACATTTTGATTTACAACTAAAATATCAACATCTTAAAGAAAATGTCAAAACCTCAAATATCAAGACATCCTCAGATGTTCCAGAGTTTGATGCAGTCTTTCAGATAAGCAAACGTGACGAACAGATTCAAGCTCATTGTAACACGATCAGAAAGTTGAAAGCCCAAATCTCTCAATTAAAGAGTGAAAATAACAATGTGACTGGCTCCCAAATGCCTCCTCCTTTAGATTCTCAGTATTCTCAAGCTTTTCATCTTCAAAACTTAGTTAATGCTTTACAAAAAGAAAACGAAAGTTTTCTAGAAGAAAATGAAAAAGTTAAACGACACTTTAAAGAGTTATATGATTCAATGAAAGTCACTCGTGACAAAAACAACGAAAAAATAACGTCTTTACAAAAAGAAATTGAGAATCTGAGGAGTCAGGAAAAAGGGAAACTGCCACTTGTTTTTAATGAGAATGTTGCATCAAAGTCATCCTCAGACTGCAAATATACTGTGACTGTTAAATACATTCCTCCTCATCTTAGGAATAATGAACCTGTGTTTCACAACTATTGTGCTCACCTTAAGGATAGTCTAGAATGTCTCCGTGAGATCGTGGAAGAGGATTTCTTAAATAAGCCTCTTGATAGAGAAATTAGGTTTGCTTGCATTCAGGCCAAACGATCTCAAGAGCTGCTAGAATGTTTAATAGCAACATGTCCTAAATCCTTAGGTGCGAAAGGTAAACCTGTGATGCCTTGTTCTATGCCTAGTGCCAAGCATACAAATCATTCTATGCCCAGTTTTAAGAAAGTGAACACTAATTTGCCTTCAAGTAGTTCAGATCCCTGCACGTCTAGTTCAGGAATGCAAAAAGTAGATCAACCAACTAATGTTCCCATAATTCCATCTACAGGAGTAATCAGTGACATTAAAGCAAGCGGGTCAAAGCCTCCAGGCAATACCAAGCATGATAGGACCTCGCAAGCTAAGAATGTGCATTGGAAGAAAGTAGAAGACCAACCTAGGAACTTTAAGTTTGTGTTGAATAAGACGAATCATGTTGATTCTAGTGTTAGCTCTAAGCATACTGTAATTAATGCAAATTCTGCTACTTTTGGCAAAACATGTAATGATGATTGCGTGGTTTCTGTTACTAATCTTGAATGTGGTGTGAATAATTTGTCTAATGTTGTTAAATGCCCAGTTAAAACTGTTAATGCTAAAAATCAAGCTAAGAAGGCTAAAAGGCAAAGGCGAAAGAAAGTTAGAAAACAGTGGAAACCCACAGGAAGGAAATTTAGTAATATAGGTTATCAATGGATACCTACTGGGCATAAGGTTAATGAGTTTTGCCCTAAATTTTCTAAGTCAATGCCCACTAGAAAATGGATGCCTACTGGTAGAACTATTCCCTTAAGAAGTGAACATACTTTGAATAGGTCAAATATGGACACTAGCACTGCATCTATTTCTAATGAGTCCATTGTTTCTACTTCTGATGTGGGAGTTCCAATCACCGTTACTAACCAAATGGAACCCATTCTTGCATGGGGATCCCAATTATCCAGTTATCCATTCTTGTCTGTGTTCAACTGCAGATCGTTCAAATCGTTCTGTGGTACCTGGACTCAGGCTGTTCCAAGCATATGACTGGAGACCGGTCACGGCTCATGAACTTCGTGAGTAAATTCATCGGAACTGTAAGATTCAGAAATGATCATTTTGGTGCTATTATGGGTTATGGAGATTACGTGGTTGGAGATAGTGTGATTTCCAGGGTATATTATGTTGAAGGTCTTGGACATAATCTATTTTCTGTCGGACAATTTTGTGACTCAGATTTAGAAGTGGCCTTCAGAAAACATACTTGCTTTGTTAGAGAACTTGATGGTGTGGAACTTCTCAGAGGAACTCGTGGTTCAAACCTATACACCATCTCTATCGAAGATATGATGAAATCTTCACCCATCTGCTTGCTGTCAAAGGCTTCCAAAACTAAGTCATGGCTATGGCACCGTCGTCTCAATCACTTGAACTTTGCTACCATAAACAATCTTTCCAGAAAGGACTTAGTAAGAGGATTACCCAGATTAAAGTATGAAAAAGATCATCTTTGTTCAGCTTGCTAGTTGGGAAAAAGCACAAAATATGCCCACAAACCAAAACCCACAAACTCAGTAATGGAAGTTCTTCATACCCTTTATATGGATCTGTGTGGACCAATGAGAGTGCAAACGATAAATGGGAAGAAATACATTCTAGTAGTTGTTGATGACTACTCTTGATTTACTTGGGTAAAGTTTTTGAGGACAAAGGATGAAACTCCAGATGTCATCATCAAACTTATCAAACAGCTTCAGGTTCGACTCAACAATATTGTTAGAATTTTTCGAACAGACAATGACACAGAGTTTGTTAACAAAGACTTAATCCAGTTTTATGAAAGTGTTGGAATCAGTAATCAAAGAAGTGTTCCACGAACTCCTCAACAGAACGGTGTAGTTGAAAGACGAAATCGAACTCTTGTGGAAGCCGCAAGAAAAATGCTAATTTATTCAAAGGTTCCAATGTTTCTATGGGCTGAAGCCATTGCCACTGCTTGCTACACCCAAAATCGTTCCCTTATTCACACCTCTCATGGAAAAACTCCATATGAACTTGTCCATAACCGAAAACCTGATTTATCCTACCTTCGTGTGTTTGGTGCTTTATGTTACCCAGCTAATGGCGGTCAAGATTTAGGTAAACTAAAAGCTAAAGTGGACATTGGAGTATTTGTAGGTTATGCACCAAACAGAAAAGGATACCGAATCTACAACAAGAGAACCCGAAATATCATGGAAACAATTCACGTTACGTTCGATGAGCTGACCGGTCAAATGGCTCCAGGACAATCCAGTTCTGGATCCGCATTTCAACCTTTATCAAGTAGTCCTATCAGTTCTACTCTTGTTTCTAATCCCTCACCAGCAACTCCTTATGTACCTCCTTCAGAAGATGATTTGAAGAAATTATTTGATCCAATGTTTGATGAACACTATGAACCAAGTGCTAATGATATGTCAGTTCCATCAACAGAGGTTGCCTCTATCCCTGTCAATGAAGTTAACCCTTCAGTTTCAATGTCATTAAGTCAAGAAGCGCCTGCTGCTGATCACTCTGTCTCAACAACAAATCATCAATCATCGAGTGTACACAACGGAAATGTTGATGCTGTTACAGATGATGAAACCCCTTTTGCTCCTCCAGAAGATGAACCCTTTGAGAACATATTTGCTCCTGAATCATCATCAGAACCATCTTCTTCAGGAGATATCGACTCTGCTACTTCAGTTCCTCAACAGCAACCACATGAACACCTTAGAAAATGGACACATGATCATCCATTGGACAACATCATTGGAAACCTTTCTCCTCCAGTATCCACACGGAAACAACTTGCAACCGATGCCTTATGGTGCTTCTTCAACTCTGTACTCTCTAAGATCGAACCAAAAGACGTGAAAACTGCCATGAATGAAGACAGCTGGTTCAATGCCATGCAAGAAGAAATTCATGAGTTTGATCAACTAGATGTATGGGAATTAGTACCTGCTCCAGATTGTGCAATGATCATTGCTCTAAAGTGGATCTTCAAAGTAAAACTTGATGAGCATGGTGATGTGTTGAAGAACAAGGCTCGATTGGTTGCAAAAGGATACCGTCAAGAGGAGGGTATTGACTTTGAAGAATCGTTTGCTCCTGCTGCTCGAATCGAGGCAATCAGAATCTTCTTGGCTAATGCTGCTAGTAAGAACATGGTAGTCTATCAGATGGATGTAAAGACGGCGTTTCTTAACGGAGATCTTAAAGAAGTCGTTTACATCAGCCAGCCTGAAGGCTTTGTGAACCCAGAGCATCCTACTCACGTTTATCATTTTAAGAAGGCTCTTTACGGTTTGAAGCAAGCTCCTAGGGCATGGTATGATACGCTATCAAAGTTTCTTCTATCTACTGGATTCAGCAAAGGAGCAGTTGATCCAACATTGTTCACCAGAAAGTCAGGCAAACATTTAATTTACATTCAAATATATGTTGATGATATTATTTTTGCCTCGACTGACCCCAATGAACGTAACCGTTTTTCAAGTGAAATGGTTCAAAATTTCAAATGTCAATGATGGGACAAATGTCATTTTTCTTGGGATTACTAATTTCACAAAGTCCCGGAGGCATTTTTATAAATCAATTTAAATATGCATGAGATTTTAAAGAAATTTGGATTTGATTCCAGTGACCCTGTTGACACTCCCATGATAGAGCGTACTAAATTGGATGAGGACCACTCAGGGATCATGGTAGACCAAACTAAATATCGTAGTATGATTGGATCCCTGATGTACCTCACAGCCAGTAGACCAGACATTATGTTCGCTGTTTTCATGTGTGCTAGATATCAGGCTAAGCCTACCAAAAAGCACCTTGAAGTGGTTAAACGGGTCTTTCGGTATCTCCAAGGAACCATCAATATGGGACTTTGGTACCCGAAGGACACCGGTATGTCACTAACAGCCTATGCAGATGTTGATCATGCAGGATGTCAAGATACACATCGAAGCACGTCTGGAGGTGCTCAGTTTTTGGGTGATAAGCTTGTGAGCTGATCTTCAAAGAAGCAAATGAGTACTTCTATTTCCTCTACAGAGGCTGAATACATAGCCATGTCATCTTGTTGTGCTCAAATCCTATGGATGAGATCCTAATTATCTGACTATGGCTTTGAATTCAACAAAATCCCTCTGTATTGTGATAATAAAAGTGCTATTGCTCTCTCATGCAACAATGTACAACACTCAAGAGCAAAGCACATCGGCATTCGACATCATTTCATCAGGGAGCAAGTAGAAAACGGTGTGGTGAAACTTTATTTTGTGAGGACTGAATACCAGTTAGCAGACATCTTCACCAAAGCTCTTCCTAGAGAACGTTTTGAGTTTATCCTCCCACGACTTGGTCTAAAGAGTCTTCAACCGGAAACACTCAAACGTCTTCAAGAGAAAGACGAGGAGTAAAGATCTTTTCTCATCCATCTCTTGTAAATATCTTTTCGAAAAGCAAAATACAAAATTACAAAACCTTCAAAATGCAAATAGAAAAATATAAAACTTTCAAAAATCCATAAAAATTTGAAAAATCTTAAAAAATTCCAAAAAAAAATTGTCGTTTTGTCATGATTGTCTCGATTCGATAAATATCTACGATCTTTGTGCTGTTATTCAAAGAATGACACGGGACTTTAGATGTTGTTCGAATACTAAAAAAAATCAAAAAATATTTTTGGGAGAAAGTGAAACAATGGTTTATTGTCATTTCAGGCAATAACCCGCTTTTCAAAGAAAGAACAGAGCCATGCCTTATCTTGTTTTTTTTCAAAACTCATGCTCTGATTCTATTAACAATTACTTACTATCTAATGAAAACTAATTGCTTTGAAAGATAACTCGGACTCTATTTTTGAAAATCATCTGGACTTAACGTTTGTCAAAAATATCTATCTCTCAATCAACAACTTATGTCATTGATTGAGGGGGAGAATGATTTCAATTAAATCAAAAGGTTATTTGTCATACAATTATTTTCAAAATATAATCATGCATGTTTAATCAATGGAGTTTAAAGTCTCAAAATCCGATCCTTATCAGTTAAAATGTTTTCATAATCAAGTCTCAATTCTCCTTAAAAGCTTTCAAAATCAATTTAAATCTACAGAGATCACAAATCTCAAATGATTTGATAATTGTGATCGGGGGAGAATTTGTGATTTAAATTGGATTTAAACTGATAATTCGGTAAATGGTTTCATAAGGATGTACAAGCTCTCATTCCCACATGTGCTAAACGATTTCAAATTTTCAATGCACATGTTGAGGGGGAGCATCTATCTTAAACCACAAAGATTTGAAACGTGATTAATTTATTTCAATGTGCAGTCTTTTCTTAATATGTGCAAAACATTTTCAAATATCTATGCACATATTGAGGGGGAGCAACTATTTTGAAAACCACATTCTTTATACAACTACTCTTAGATACAAGCCAGCCCCTCAAAGATGAAAATTATCTCTATTACGCACATGTTGAGGGGGAGCTCTTGTTCTAAAAATATCAAAAACAATTCAGGTACAAAATGCTTTGATAATATATCACAAGTATCTGGATGGATTTTCAAATGGTTTTCAATTGGTTCCAATGGCAGATGAACAATACCAAATAGACCGACCAACTTTACTTTATGTATGGTGATATAAGGACGATAAGGTTAGGTATTTGTTCTCATGATCCACCAGAACCGGAGGGATCTACCCAGGGACAATCCACTAGATAGTGTAGAAGTCCTTAGGTATATTGAAAAAAGGAGAAAAATGAGATATGGGAAGAGTGCAGACTAAGACTGAGCTAGTACTAGAATAAACCCAACAAGGTTCTAGTTATGAGTCTCGGTAAGCACTGAAGGGGTTGAAGAATGAAAAAGAATTAGAATGTGAAAAGGGTGAAAAGAAATAGCCCTCCAATAATTCAACCTTAGGGCAGAAACCGGGTTCAATACATATGCTACTGGTGTTTACTAAGGTAACACCGGTATTGAAGACGTCATGGACCCAGTGACGCACTACACTATAACTTCCCAAACTACTCAAGTTCCTCTTAAAAGGGCTTGTTTCATTCTCACAGGGAACCGACATTATCTATCGACTTTCTCTTAGAGATTGTTGATATTGAAGAAGGAGACCCTCTCTCTAGTCTCCGAAATAGGATCAAAATATGCACAATTGAGTCTAGAGCCACGAGATCATCTATAAATCTCATTAGGACACTTTCAATGAAGACTCTCTGTTTCACACAATGTGAAAAGAGAGATTATATCTTATGAGTCCTACGCATTATCCTTGTGGTATTGCCAGAACATCTGAGTGATATGCAAACATATTCACAATGAAGATGGAAGGTCTTCTGGAGCCAACATCAAACAAGCTCCTGGTGGGTGGCATGTGAGATCTATTCAATAGATCAACCATGTGACAACTGAGCAGAAACAATGGGGCGATTCAATCTATTGAATCAATCCTGGTTCAGGTTATGGATTGACGGATACCTTTGAAAAACCGGTCGTTGTGCTTTAAAATCCTTTTCCTTAGCACCATCGACTGTGTACTATTATTTCAAAATAAAAGGTGTTTATGATTGATAATTGATTTTCTTTAAAACCTTCGTTGTATTTCAAAAACAATTTCTATTGAGCGGTACACGATTGTTTATCAAATCTCTTTTCATCAATCAGTGAATCTCAATTCGCTGGTTCATTCACTCCGTGTTGTTTTCTTTGAGACGTTCCGGTTTGAGAACAGCTAGAACAGCTGCGAAACCCTGTCAAGGAAATTCTTCGGAATTATACCTGATCACAGGCAATACTTGTACTGATCAACGGAGAACCGTGGGCCGTGTACCTCAATTCAACGAAAGTGATCAAAGACACCTTCGTGCACTTTATTGCTAACTGTTGTATGCAGGTACGCCCGACGTTTGCAGCTGATCACAATGAAGCGGTCAATCCATAGCCGCATGCTCACACAACACATTCATTTCTAAGGAAATCATGATTAGTGCATCAATGACTCTGATATTTTCACTCCATGCTTCTGCTACGCTATTGCCAATATCATGAATCAACGAAAGCTTCCGCTACTCTGATGAGAATATATCATGATCCAGAATGTGAGCATGTCGGTCCATAAGTCACAACATCACATAATACCAACACCACAATGGAAGAGTCAGAGATTTATGATAGGTGATGATCTCAAAGCTGACTCAAAACTCATTATCACGTGGATCAGTTAAAGACCTCCAAATTGATTATAACATGCAATAATGAAGAATCAATGACTACGAGCTCCTGAGCAAAGAACTACATCAAGAATGCAAGAACAATTTTAAATGTAATATCTGTTTGTGTTCAATGTAATTTTGAGGTGATCTTGAGGTGACCTCCCTTAGGGGGAGATTGTTAGGATTTAGTAAATCCTGTTATTAAAGAGTCGGTCACCTCAAGTATATGTAATCGTTAGAAAGCTCGTAGTCGTAGATTATTTAATGTTTAGTAGTATTTAGTTAAGTAACACCGTGGAGGACGGACGGGTCTTTACCCACTATATGCCTGATCCACAGCCCGTAGGTGGCTCAAACCATTTACGTATTTTATTTGTTTCGTTAAAATAATTTTATGTTTGTTATCGACAAAACATTAAAAGATCGTAAAATATAAATAAACGTTTTTACGGCTTATTTGTATTAATAGATATGGAAGTCTTGCTAGGTCAAAGGGTTCTTAGGGTAATATTATAATTACTATGTATTATTTAAATGATGATTTAGGGTGGCTTAAGTCCATGTGTTGTTTTCCCTTTAACACACACACGCAAACACACCTAGGACTAAGTATGGGGGAAAGTATTTGGTTTGTGTTTTGTTTTTTGCTTGCTACGACCGCACACAAGGAACAAGTAACAAATGTTACATAGCTAAATATCTCAACTAAGTGTAATGGAAAACGGTGTGGGCTCGCAGAAGAGGAGGCCCAAAGGAACAAATGGGGTGGGCTTGGTGATTGGATCGGACGCAAAACAAAGGCCTAAGGAAATAGTTGAAGTTGGGCTCGGGTTGAGGCCCAATGTAAAATGGGTGGGAGTTGGGCTTTAGGCCCGGTCCGAAAATAAAATAAATTTATTTTTATTGATTATATATTTTTATATAATTTATATATATATACTTTAAATATTTAGTGATATCGGGATCGAGAGGAATTTCGTTCGGGTCACAACGGTATAATTTTTGAACGCTTGAGTCGCGTTGAACATGCATATGCTAAATGATATGCAAAAACGATGATCAGAAAATTTCATGATGATCTAAACTGTGCTTTATTCATGTTTAAGTAGTTAATTACAAATGAAATTTTCCGGGAGCTTACAATTTAGTTATTAAAAAAAGGGTGAAAGTTTATTGTAATTGTATTGATTAAAAATTAATGATCAGAATTGGTTCATTAGATCTTTAAAGAATATTGTTTCTACATTGAACTTTTCTCTAGTATTAAGTCAATGAAGAGTACGAGAAGGTGAAACCTAATTAAATACGATCAACATTTTGTCATAGATATTGCCCGTAAATGAACATTTGTTCATTAGCGAGACACATTTATAATGTTAAAGGTTGGTAAAATCAAAGCCACAAAGTTTAAGATTATAAATATGGTCGTACACAAACCAACAAATCAAGTATGCATAATATCATGTCACCCCAATACACTAGTAAATGAAACCTCATTAAACTCAGTCATCACTTTTTGTTATCATAGATCTCACCCACAATGAAACCTCATTAAACTCAATCATTACTTTTTATTGTCACAGATCTCGCTCGTAGACCAGCGATAAACTATTTTGATTTAATGGATTTGTTCATAAATGAAACTACTTTAGAACTTTGAAAAGTTAGATAGCTTTAAAGTCACAAAGTTCAAGCTTATAAGTTAGTTCGTACACAAAACAACAAATAAAGTGTGCATAATATCATGGTGTCATAATGTACGGGCAAATGAGACCGCATTGAACTCATTTGTTATCATGGATCTCGCCCGTACTCTTGGAAATTTGATTCGGTAGATTTGCCCATAAATGAAAAAAAAAATTAAACGTCAACACTACATAAACAACATCAAAATCACAAAATTTTCACTTACATTCTAAATAGCCATACTTCTATAAAACGATACAAACTTGCTATTAAAGTTAAGAGGGAAGGTACAATGCTCGTTATAGAGTTTTATGTTCCTATAACGGTGTTATAAGGTCACCGCCAAAGACATAGTGCAACACGTTTTTACTTTTCTTTATTCTTTTTTAGTGTAAAAGTGATATTTTTGTTGTGTGTTATAGTAATATTCTAATGTTGTTTTTCATGATTTGTATTATAGGAATGTTATAGGATAAAAGTAGACGTAACACGCGAATAACCCGCGAATAACACAAATTGCACCTAGCCCTCTAACCATCATTAATGATATCATCGCTCTTTAATAACTCATGTAATCATTCATCCATCCCTTTACTTCTCACTATTAACGTTTCCAAACATTACTACTTGCGTTGGCCATCATAATCTTCTCAAATACAAATTGAGGTTCACTTGCGCTGACTTCGGGATATCCAAAATGGTAGTCGCTCTAGATTAGTCGGCTTGTAATGTTGAGTCGAAAACTCATATAAATAAATAAAAGCATGAATTGTAACAACCATTATTTATAATTTGAATTTTCATTATGAAATACTCCCTTTCACCTAGGTAACATCAAATAAACAAATTAAGTATGCACAATACCATGTCACCCCAATACATGGGCAAATGAAACCTCATTAAATTCAATCATCACTTTTTGTTGTCACAAATCTCGCTCCTAGTAAAACCTCAATAAATTCAATCATCACCTTTTGTTGTCATAGATCTTGCTCCTAATGAAACCTCATTAAATTCAATCATCACTTTTTGTTGTCATAGATCTCGTTCCTAATGAAACCTCATTAAACTCAATCTTCACTTTTTGGTGTCATAGATCTCACTCGTAGACCAACAATAATTTAGTTATCATAGATGAAACTATTTTAGAACGTTGAAAGTTATATAGCTTTGAAGTCACAAAGTTCAAGCTTATAAGTTAGTTCGTACACAAAACATCAAATAAAGTCTGCATATTATCATGGTGTAGTAATGTATGGGCAAATGAGACCGCACTGAACTCATTTGTTCTCATAGATCTCGCCCGTACTCTTAGAGACTTGATTCGGTAGATTTGCTCGTGAATGAAAAAAATTTAAAACGTCGAAACTATATATACAACACCAGAGTCACAAAGTTTGTCGCTTAAACTCTAAATTGCCATTATTTCTATCGAACGATCTAAAGTTTCTATTAAAATAAAGAGGGCTGGTGCAATGCTCGTTATAGGATTTTTATGTTCCTATAACAGTGTTGTAGGGTTACCGCCAAAGAAATAATGCAATAAATTTTCCGTCCCTTTCTTCAACTTTTTTTTAGCGTAAAAGTTATATTTCTTTTGCGTGTCATAGTAATACTCGAAGGGATGTTTTTCATATTTTGTGTTATAAGGATGTTAAAGGATAAAATTTGACGTAACGCGCGAATAACACAAACTGCACCTAGCCCTCTAACTATCGTAATGATATCGCCGCTCTTTAATAAGTCATGTAATCATTCATACATACCTTGACTTCTCACTATTAACTTTCTAAACTAGTACTACTAGCTTTATCCATCATAATCTTCTCATAAACAAATTGAGCTGGGAAGACTTCGGGCTATCCAAAAGGTAGTTGCTCTGGATTGGTCGGCTTGTAATGTCGTGTCGAAAAGCCAGATAAATCTAAGAAAAAAAACCTGATTCGTAACAACCATTATCGATCATTTGCATTTCCATTATGAAATACTTTTTTGACCTATAATAAGGGTCCACTTTCATAATACACAAAGTCTTTTATAGATATTGCCCGTAAATCACATATAAAACATTTTACTTTAACGAATTTGTTCATCAATGAGACAAATTTATGATGATAAAGCTAGGTAATATCAAATCCAAAAAGTTTGAGATTATAAATTTGGCCGTAATAAACCAACAAATCATGTATGAATAATACCATGTCACCCCGATACACGGGCAAATGAAAACTCATTAAATTCAATCATTACTTTTTGTTGTCATAGATCTCGCTCGTAATGAAACCTCATTGAATCACTTTTTGTTATCATAGATCTCGCTTGTACACCAGTGACAAAATATTTTTATTTAATTTATTTGTTCATAAGTGAAACTACTTTAGAACGTTGAAAAGTTTATACACATAACAAAAAAATAAAGTCTGCATAATATCATGATGTCGCAATGTACGGGCAAATGAGACCGCATTGAACTCAACTGTTCTAATAGATCTTGCTTGTACTCTTGGAGACTAGATTTGGTAGATTTGCTCATGAGTGGAAAATTTTAAAATTTTAAAACTACATATGCAACATCAAAGTTACAAAGTTTATTGCTTAAACTCTAAATTGCCATTAGTTATATATAACAATCCAAACATTCTATTAAAATTACGAGGGCTGGTGCAATGCTCGTTGTAGGTTTTTTATATTCCTATAACGGTGTTATAGGGTCACCGCCAAAGATTGAGTGCAATACGTTTTTAATTTCCTTTCTTAAATTTTTTTAGCCTAAAAGTGATATTTCTTTTGTATGTTATATTAATATTGGATGGGTGTTTTCATGTTTTGTGTTATAGAATAAAAGTTGACATAACGCGCGAATAACCCGCAAATAACCCAAACTGCACCTTGAAATCTAGCGTTGCTCTTTAATAAATCATGCAATCATTCGTCCATCCCTTTACTTCTCATTAGTAACTTTTCCAACTAGTACTACTAGAGTTAGCCATCATAATCTTCCCATAAACAAATTGAGTTCAGTTGTGCCGAATTCGAGCTATTCAAAAGGTTAGTCGCTCTAGATTAGTCAGCTTGTAATGTCGAGTCAAAAACCAAAATTAAATTAAAAAAAATAAAAAAAAACGGACTCGTATAACCATTATTATTTAATTTAAATTTCCATTATGAAATACTCTCTTTGACCTATAATAACTTTCCACTTTCATAATACACAAAGACTTTTATATATATTGCCAGTAAATCATAGACAAAATAATTATAATGGATTTGTTCATTAGTGAGACAAATTTATAATGATAAAGCTAGGTAACATCAAATACACAAAGTTTGAGATTATAAATTTGGTCGTAAACAAACAAACAAATCAAGTATGTATAATACCATATAAACCTCATTAAGTTCAATCATCAATTTTGTTGTCATAGATCTCGCTCCTAATGAAACCTTATTAAACTCAATCATCAATTTTTGTTGTCATAGATCTCGCTCGTTGACCCTCGACAAATATTTTGATTTAATGTATTTATTCATAAATGAAACTATTTTACAACATTGAAAAGTTAGATAGCTTTGAAGTTACAAAGTTCAAGCTTATAAGTTAGTTCGTACACAAAACAACAAATAAAGTATGTATAATATCATGGTGTCATAATGTATGGGCAAATGGGCCGCATTGAACTCATTATTTCTCATAGATCTCACCCATACTCTTGGAGACTTGATTGGGTAGATTTGCTCATGATTGAAAAAAAAAAATTAAAACGTCAAACCTACATATATACAATAAAATCACAAAGTTTGTCGCTTAAACTCTAAATTTCCATTACTTCTATAGAACGATCTAAAATTTCTTTAAGAGGGCTGGTGCAATGCTCGTTATAGGTTTTTTATGTTCCTATAACGGTGTTATAGGGTCATAACCAAAGACATAGTGCAATACGTTTTTACTTTCCTTTCTTCAATTCTTTTTTAGTGTAAAAGTGATATTTCTGTTGTGTGTTATAGTAATACTCGAAGGGTGTTTTTCATGTTTTGTGTTATAAGGTAAAATTTGATGTAATGCGCGAATAACCCGTGAATTACACAAACTACACCTAGCCCTCTAACCATCGTTAATGATATCATCGCTCTTTAATAGGTAATGTAAACATTCGTCCATCCATTTACTTCTCATTATTAAATTTCCAAATTAGTACTACCAGCGTTATCCATCATAATCTTCTCATAAACAAATTGAAGTTCGCCAGCGTTGAGTTTAGGTTATCCAAAAGAGAGTCGCTCTAGGTTTGTCGGCTTGTAATGTCGTGTTGAAAACCTAGATAAATAAATAAAAATGACTCGTAACAAGCATTATCGATCTTTTAATTTCCAATAGGTGTCATAATGCACAAAGTCTTTTGTAGATATTTCCCGTAAATCACTAACAAAACATTTTATTTTAAGGGATTTCTTCATTAGTGAGACAAATTTATGATGATAAAGCTAGGTAACATCAAATCCACAAATTTTGAGATCATCAATTTGGTTGTACATAAACCAACAAATCAAGTATGCATAATACCATGTCACCTCGATACATGGGCAAATGAAACCTCATTAAATTCAATCATCACATTTTCTTTCATAGATCTCGCTCGTAATGAAACCTCATTAAATTATCATAGATCTTGCTCGTAGACCAGCGACAAAATATTTTGATTTAACGTATTTCTTCATAAGTGAAACTACCTTAGAACATTGAAAAGTTAGATAGCTTTGAGGTCACAAAGTTCAAAAGCTTATAAGTTAGTTTGTACATAAAACAACAAATAAAGTCAGCATAATATAATGGTGTCGTAATGTACAGGCAAATGAGACCGCATTGAACTCATTTGTTCTCATAGATCATGCCCATACTCTTGAAGACTAGATTCGGTAGATTCGCTCATGAATGAAAAAAAATAAAATGTTAAAAATACATATGCAACATCAAAGTTATAAAGTTTGTCGCTTAAACTCTAAATTGCCATTACTTGATACAAACTTTCTTTTAAAATTAAGAGGGTTGGTGCAATGCTCAATATAGGTTTATGTTCCTAAAACGTTGTTATATGGTCACCACCAAAGATATAGTGAAATAGGTCTGTACTTTCCTTTCTTTCATTCTTTCTTATCTTAAAAGGGATATTTTTTATGTGTGTTATAGTAATATTCTATGGGTGTTTCATGTTATGTGTTATAGGAATGTTATAGGATAAAAGTTGACGTAACGCGCGAATAACCTGCCAATAACACAAACTGAAACTAGCCCTCTAACCATTTTTAATGATATCATAGCTCTTTAATAAGTCATGTAATCATTCATCCATCCCTTTACTTCTCACTATTAACTTTTCCAGCCAATACTACTAGCGTTAGCCATCATAATCTTCTCATAAACAAATTGATGTTCTCTTGTGCTGACTTCGCGCTATCTAAAAGGGTAGTCACTCTGGATTAGTCAGCTTGTAATGTCGAGTCAGAAACCCAGATAAATAAATTAATAAATAAAAAGACTTGTAACCACCATTATTGATCATTTGAATTTCCATTATAAACTACTCCCTCTGACCTACAATAAGGGTCTACTTTCATAATACACAATGTCTTTTATTGATATTAGCCCTATATCATAGACAGAACATTTTATATACTGGATTTCTTCCTTAGTGAAGACAAATTTATATTGATAAATAAAGCCAAATATGCATATTGCGTATTTACTTCGGTAGTATCTTTTCGATTAAAATTTTACCATTTCCTTTACTTTGAAGTTCATTTTTATTACATTGAGGACAATACAAAACTTAAGTGTGGGGAGGGAAGAAAATAGAAAAATGATATGATTTTTAAATTTTTAGTTATTTTTAGTGTTATTTTTAATCTTTTATATAATTTTTAGATCCAAGTAACTAGATTTGTTCGCCCTTGATTTTCTAGTTGTTTTCACACATTATGTAATATATATATTTAAAAATGATTAATTCAATGGTAATATGAGGCTATTTGAAATTTTTTTGGAAATTAATCAAATTATTGAGTAATTTCATTCTAGATTCGATAACATTTACTAGTGCATGTTGTAGCTTTTCCACTTAAATTGTGAGGATTTGAGCCTTTTGTATATAGAATTCCTTTATGCTTTATATTTTGATATGAGTGTGCCGGTGATTGTGTTGATTTTAGAACTTGTACTTGTTATGCATTACGGTTAAAATAACTTTTGGGTGATAACATATATTCAAGTCATAAGAGGCAATTTTAGGATTTACACCAAATGGCCTTCCTTTTACTAAAAGAAATTTTTGCTAATCGCATTGGTTAGTTACCCTTGTATTTGGAACCATTTGTTAGCGCTCATCTTTAGCGCTAGATACCATTAGTTTCACCTCTGAGCCTGTTCCCTCTTTCATTTTTGATAAATCCAGAAAAAGAAAATAATTTACACTTTAAACCTCAACCTACCCTTGTTAAAGTCTAATCGGTTGGTTGCTAGTTGCTTGGTTGTTGGATTGCTTTTAATGATTATGAGTTAGCCGCATTTTGTCAATCGTATGTGCCATTTCAACAAAGATGAAGGAAACATCTTTCTTGTTTGTATTTTTGTGGTGTATGCTTATACGAAGTGTGGGGGAGATGTGATGAATGAAGGAGAAATGTTTGTTAAAAAAAAGTGGTGAAAATTATAGCCAATGTGCTATATTATGTAGATGAAGGAAGAGGAAGTGTGTTGGGATATCGATTAGCCAATGTGCTAAGACATGATATGATAACGCTACACGCGTCGTTCGAGGTCAAAGGAACTTCCTTTTCATCGAGCAAGTTTTTCAACACCCTAGGCAGTGAACCTAATCGTTGTAGTGTAGTATTAGGGTAAGCCACGGGAATTGATATCGTTCTCTAGGGGAATAGGAATGCTAGCGAGAAGTTACTACGCTAAGTTTGGGGTTGAGGAACATTATTTTTTATCTTTTTATGTTTTTTAGGAAATGGAAAGGCACGAATCTTGGGGTTTGGATTTTGGGGGTTGGTATTTCTACCGATTACTTCTACTTATCTAATTATCTAAACTAAGGTGAGGGTAGTCTATGTCTATTGTTGTGTGCTAGTATGATAGTTAAAAATGTATTTGCTTAGGCTTTATTACTCCCTAGTTATCTCCTATTGGTGGTTGAATTGTCACGTCCTTATTCTAAATTGCGTTGTGTCTCTAAGGTCGTAGGGTATGCGTTTATCCCTAACTCTTTGAAGCTACCAAAGGTTAATGACTACAAAATCTCTAGGATTTATAAACTTTAACTCTAAGGTATTCTTTGGATGACTAGCCTACAATTACTCTAGACGATTATAAACTAAGGTTCATCAAAGATTAATCAAGCATTACAAACACAACGAATGACCTATAGCAATACTAGGTCAATCACAATTAAGATAAGAGACAAACAATCAATATTCAATAACTAAGTTTCATATTACCTAAGCAAACACACAGGTAAATTAGCCGAACATGGGAAACATGCAAGCATACACACAATCAAAGGAAGACATAATTAAATTAATGAAGTAAAACACTTATCTTGATGTAAGATAGGGTATGGAACCCTAAAATACTGTACAAGACAGCCTTGGTTCGGTTTAGGTTTTTACTCCAAAGACTACACACTGAAAACTAAAAAATTCGGATTCTATATATAAGATTACACATGCGACGGCGTCACCCTTTGATTTGTGACGCCGTTGGGTCGCCGTTATTAGGGTTTTGTCTTGGCCACGTTCGTCTTGCGACGGCGTCACCTTATGCTTGTGACGCCGTCCCCTTCAGTCTCTGACGTCGTCTGGATCAAATCTATGCCGTCTGAGCTGCGACGCCCTACTCTTTTAAAACCTGAAGCCGTCACTTGTAAATGAGCAATTTGGCTACTGAGTCGTCACAAAATTTGTCCGACGGCGTCTCCAATAGAACCTGACGCCGTCACTTGTAACTCATGACGCCGTCCCCTTAAGTTCCAGCAGCCTGAGTGTCTCGATTCTTGACTTTGGCCATTTTCTTCATATATTCGCGCATTTTCGTCCGAATAAGTGTCATTCCAGCATTTTGCCTTCAAGATACCTAAAAAGTGAAAAGGAACGATATTAAGTAATAACGGATACAAAAGTGATCAAATAAGGGCTTAAACGACCCCTCAAAAAGGTACATTTTAAAACCTTATCAAATATTCCTACACTTGGTATTTGCTTGTCCTCAAGAAAATGTGCTTTTAGCTAATCAATTTATAAGTTAGAGGTCATGAAGAATTAGTTTAGAACAATTCACAACACATATAAGCCCCGCAAAAGTCATAACAAGCACGGAATTTACATACTAGTACCTCACATGGGGTGTTTGGATACTCACATCTCTCGGGTGTATATGAAATATAACAAGTTAGAAATGGAAGATAAACACTCATTAACCGGTCCTAGTACATAGATTACCATAGGCTTGAGACTAGATCAAACCTCCATCGCTTTGGCGTAAGCACCTAGGAAAGACTATCCAAGAGGTCTTTTAAAGGGTTTTAATGATAGGCTTACGGTAGGGAAACAAAGGGTTTGGTGGGATAGGCTATTTAGTGGTGGCAAGTCAAAAATCTTTATGTTACAAGCATGCGAAAAATGGCGTTGCTAAGCCAAGACTCGACACTCTAGACTCTAGATAACTGAAGCAAACAAACATAAATTAAAGATAGATGTAGGATGGTAGCCCTTTTTTTTTCAACACTCTATTTTTTTTTCTTTTTCTCTTTTTCTATTTTTTTTTTTTTTTTCATACACTTTTACTCTACCATCCTCTACGATAACATCAATACTAATTTGAATTTACTCAAATACTAATTTGACCCGAATTGAAAAGATCAAAACACTTGAGTTTTTATTACTCTAATACTAATTTGACCCGAATTGAAAAGATCAAAACACTTGGAGCACATTATTACGCAAATAAAGTTAATTTGAATTTAACGTTCCCTTCCCGTCATTCCATAAAATTTAACTTTTCCCATGAGTCCCAATCGTCCCAAAACTGTGTACAAAAGATATGACTCGACTAAGCAACTTATGCAAGCAATAAGATAATTGAACTAAGGGTTAAGTGTGATAACAATAATGCACTAAAAGTGAGTGCATACAAGGTAGGCTAAGGCGATTTGGGTGTACATTTGGGGGTAGATTGTAAACAATGCTCTTCATTGATATTCCGGAAAACCAAACATCACGAGAACCACGAAAAGGATAGGCTCTAAGGGGTTAACTAGGGGTATCGTCTACTAAAGATGAGTACAACGCAAAGGTGTGGGGGAATTACTCAACCGATGTGGAAGAAGTAATTATATTGCGGGTATCAAAAAAGGGTTATCCTAATGCCTCTTATCATTTAGTTATTCCTAACTACACAAGTGTAGTCTTACTAGCGATCTCGGGATGCATCACAAAACAAGTTCTAGAATCTATTATACTACCGGTTCACACTATAAGCATTAAAGATGAATGCTTTAATTCCTACTAATCTAAGGGCGATCCTCACATTTTGGGTGGAATTTAAGTGGTAAAGGGTTTGTGTGCTAGTCATATAACTTCCTATCCATGAGACGCTTTATTAAGACTAATGGCCCACTCCTATAAGTCATAAAAAAATTTAAATTTGGTGCCAAAATTACCCTAACCGATATTTCTCATGGTTTATTACACAAATGCAATTGGACAAAGCAAATAATCAAGGATAAACATAGTTTCAAAGTTCCCGTTTTATTTTCCCTCCCTACACTTAAACTGAACATTGTCCCCAATGTTCCCCGAAAGTATCAAAGTTATGATAAGGGAAGGTAGTTAAAAATGAAAGAAACTAGTACTCCCCTGATTAGCTCGGTAGGATCCGTATGAGGTGGTGGTTACATCTTTCTTCAAGAAGAACGTTTGCGTGAAAAGCTCCTTCTCATCTTGTGTATCTTCGTCTTGGTAAATTAAACCTGCACACTTGAAGAAAACAAACGAAACCTTCGCGTAAAATCGGCGGTAATAATATATATAAGACTCTACTAAACTAGGATATAATGCTTGTGGAATGGATGTTTACATATTTTCTGGAAAATTCAGACTTGGAAAATTCCAAAAATTTATAAGTAGCTCAGAAAACGAGAAAAAGTAATCAGTTGTTTCTGCTCCTTCCTGACGCCGTCAGGTTGCGATCCTGACACCGTCAGGTTATCCTGACAGAAAATGGTCTGCGATTTTCTGGAAAAAATTCTGGAAAATTTACATCTTTAGAATCTGGAAAAATTTCCTGCAAAACATCCATTATGACTCGATACAAGCATTTGACTCGAACAAACACACATGTATATCTTTTAATTAATTGAAATTCTCATATTTACGTTTCTTTTGAAAACGTGTCTAATCCTCCCTACACTTATCACTTATGTAAAATACCTTTATATGTAATTAAGACGAGGTTAAAGACACAATAAAGCATTTTTACAAATTTAAACATGAGAATAAACAATCAATAAAAGATATAAGACACAAACAAGCAAACAATTAAGCATGGGTTGCCTCCCACGAAGCGCTTTTCTTTATTTATGAGTCTTGTAGCTAGACTCGAAGTCGTGCCCCTACGTGGTCTCGTGCATGCTTACGTGCCCATACCTAAGCCATTCCAATGTTCTCTCATTCTTTTTTTAATCATCTCCTAACTATAGGCATTTTTTGTAATACCTATTAGTTTTCTCATATGGGTACCTAAGTCCACTTTGCTTATCCCTTTCACTAAGCAATGGAATAGGAGTCATTCTATTACACGCCTCAATATCCTTGTGTTTGAACCTAGTATGAGCACGTGGCATTTGGTAGACAAAGTCTTCAACTTCATCAGAGAATGTAATTAGACCATCAATCATCCGTTCATTCAACCTAGTCATTCTCTTGAAAGGTTTTCCAAAAATCACTTGAGTGAGGTCCTTATCAATAAATTCACCTAAGTTTTCTAAGACCATGAACTCTACCAAATAAGCAAAACTGCCAACAAATACATGCAAATGAGTGACAGCTTCAACAACGTTGTTCCCTTGATAAGTTAACTCATTAACCTTTATTTTATTGTATAGGTTCCTTGAGATTAATTTTAAAGGAAAGAATGAGTTCAAGTAAGCATCGAATCCTTCTAATCCTATTTTGCAAGGGAATTGCATGTTAAAGGGACCATCTTTCTCAATCCTACACCTAGGGTCAAAACATTGGGAGGGGTCTTCTTTCATTTCAAAACCAACTTCATCAATGACCTCCCCGTTGTCAAGTGCTTCACCATAATCAAATTCCTCATCGGAATCTGAGTCATAGAAAGGACTTTCTTGTTGCCAATTTATTTCATTATGCCCTAGGTGATTTCCAAAGTGGTGAACGGGTGAAGGGTTTTGGGGGATAGCGTTCTCAATTTCGGGATTGGGAGGAGGATTGGGGGCGGGTAGTGTGAAGAATCTTCGGCGGAAGACACGTATCATGGTGAGTGATAGGTTTCACGAACAAAGGTCACAAAGAAGGGGGATAGACTACGAGGAAGCTAAAAATGGAAAAAAGTTTACTTGATAGGAATCAAGCAAAGAAACCTAAACGAAGTGGACTCCTAACTAGCTATTCTATTCCCCGACAGCGGCGCCAAAAACTTGATAACGCTACACGCGTCGTTCGGGGTCAAAGGAACTTCCTTTTCGTCGAGCAAGTTTTTCAAAACCCTAGGCAGTGAACCTAATCGTTGTAGTGTAGTATTAGGGTAAGCCACGGGAATTGATATCGTTTTCTAGGGGAATAGGAATGCTAGTGAGAAGTTACTACGCTAAGGTTGGGGCTGAGGAAGATTATTTTTTATCTTTTTATGTTTTTTAGTAAATGGAAAGGCACGAATCTTGGGGTTTGGATTTGGGGGGTTGGTATTTCTACCAATTACTTCTACTTATCTAATTATCTAAACTAAGGTGAGGGTAGTCTATGTCTATTGTTGTGTGCTCGTATGATAGTTAAAAATGTATTTGCTTAGGCTTTATTACTCCCTAGTTATCTCCTATTGGTGGTTGAATTGTCACGTCCTTATTCTTAATTGCGTCGTGTCTCTAAGGTCGTAGGGTATGTGTTTATCCCTAACTCTTTGAAGCTACCAAAGGTTAATGACTACAAAATCTCTAGGATTTATAAACTTTAACTCTAAGGTATTCTTTGGATGACTAGCCTACAATTACTCTAAGTGATTATAAACTAAGGTTCATCAAAGATTAATCAAGCATTACAAACACAACGAATGACCTATCGCAATACTAGGTCAATCACAATTAAGATAAGAGACAACCAATCAATATTCAATAACTAAGTTTCATATTACCTAAGCAAACACACAAGTAAATTAGCCGGACATGGGGAACATGCAAGCATACACACAATCAAAGGAAGACATAATTAAATTAATGAATTAAAACACTTATCTTGATGTAAGATAGGGTATGGAACCCTAAAATACTGTACAAGACAGCCTTGGTTCGGTTTAGGTTTTTACTCCAAAGACTACATACTGAAAACTAAAAAATTCGGATTCTATATATAAGATTACACATGCGACGGCGTCACCCTTTGATTTGTGACGTCGTCGGGTCGCCGTTATTAGGGTTTCGTCTTTGCCACGTTAGTCTTGCGACGGCGTTACCAAATGCTTGTAACGCCGTTCCCTTCAGTCTCTGACGTCGTCTGGATCAAATCTAGGTCGTCTGAGCTGCGACGCCCTACTCTTTTAAAACCTGAAGCCGTCACTCGTAAATGAGCAATTTGGCTACTGAGTCGTCACAAAATTTTTCCGACGGCGTCTCCAATAGAACCTGACGCCGTCACTTGTAACTCCTGACGTCGTCCCCTTAAGTTCCAGCAGCCTGAGTGTCTCGATTCTTGACTTTGGCCATTTTCTTCGTATATTCACGCCTTTTCGTCCGAATAAGTGTCATTCCAGCATTTTGCCTTCAAGATACCTAAAAAGTGAAAAGGAACGATATTAAGTAATAACGGATACAAAAGTGATCAAATAAGGGCTTAAACGACCCCTCAAAAAGGTACATTTTAAAACCTTATCATGATATATATTATAAATTTAGTGATCAATATTCGAAAAGGAGTAGACTATAATCATATTTTTGGGGTTTGTGGATTGTTTGGTAACTAGCAACATTGGTTATTAGACTTTTTCTTAAATTTTTTTTTTTACACCAATTATATAGATTTCTCCCATGCCTTATCCCTTACCTTTTTGGTTTTTCAAAATATGTAGTGTATGAGTATTTTTAGTTACCATCCGGTTTTTGAATAATTTAGATGACGCGTCAGTGATCTAGTGCATACTTTTGGTGACCATCCGTCATTCAGGTGCCGCGCCAGCGATCTAAGGTATCTCTAGTGACCATCCGTTGTTTAACTTATTTGAAAATACGTGTCAGTGATCTATTATATTCTTGCATGAAATATTTCATTCTAAACCTATAAACCTTTAAGCCTTAAACCCGAATAAAAGACCTCTTTGATGAATTTATTTATTTGTTTTGAAACTTGTACAAGCCTATGGTAAGAAACATGAATCATGACTAGACAATGAGTGATTTACATATACCAACCCATTTATCCGAGTGTTGAGAGATTCCAAAACAAAATCAATCGTGAGGTACTTGGTTATGTTATCTAAATCATGAGTAATTTGTTTATGTTTCAAGAATTTTCGCGTAAAAAGAAAATTGACAATTATTTCTTTCAAATGCTTGTTAGATTTTGGGAATCACGATACTGATACCACTGAAATCAATTTTTCTAAATGCTAGACTTGCTCGAGGGCGAGTAGAACTTAAGTGTGGGGGAATTTGATAACGCTCCGAATGAGCGTGTTTTTAGTTGCGTTATCGTTGGTTTTGTGCATGATAATTGGTTTGTTTCTACATAATTGTTGCGAAATTGCGAAGAAAGTGTATTTGTATGTAAATGTAGCCATGTGTCGGAAAAGAGGAAGAAAAGTGTTGAAAATGATGAATATATGCACATTTGGATAATTCCCGAGAAGGAGGTGAAGGAAGAAACCATACGAGGACTCAATGATTTGAAGCACGAAGATTTCTAAGTTTTTACACCAATAAAATATCAAGTTCTATTGAAGAAATAAGTACCGCAATCGAGAAAAAGCATGCATCGAGCCGAAACGAGAAAAATCCAAAAATATTGTACGGACAGACTCCAGCCGATCGGTCGGAGCCCGCAACCGGATCGGCTGGATTGTGGCAAAAGGGAGGAACCGATCGGTTGCAGCCCGCAACCGATTCGGTTGGGCAAACTGCTGTTACAAGTTTTCGCATTTATTGAAGAATTAACTTCCATTAATCATTGAGGGCCGATTATTTTCAGTTATTAATTATTCCTAGAGGACGTTTTTACTTGAGGAATAAGGGTATCTTATGTTATATAATGAACCTATACTAATGTACTAGGTGTGACACAACCTTGAGAGTAATAGTCTTACACCCAAGCTATTTCTAACTAATTATATTCAGCCTAAAAGTATTATAGAAGCTGTAAAACATCCAGGATTGTATTGAGTTCAAGTCTCAATCATTGGGTAGTGTTTTGTAGTTGTTATGGTTCTTCTAAGGCGATTGGAGGAGTGTGGATTGCTATAGTTCCACAAATTTAGTTCTTGTAATCCAAAGCTAGGTATACTTTGTTACTTTACAATGAACTTCTGTTTTTATGAGTTATATGAAAGTTATGTTTCTTACTTGATAAGGTTTTAAAATGTACCTTTTTGAGGGGTCGCTTAAGCCCTTATTTGATCACTTTTGTATCCGTTATTACTTAATATCGTTCCTTTTCACTTTTTAGGTCTCTTGAAGGCAAATTGCTGGAATGGCACTTATTTGGACGAAAAGGCGCGGATATACGAAGAAAATGGCCAAAGTCAAGAATCGAGACACTCAAGCTGCTGAAACACAAGGGGACGGCGTCAGGTGTTATCTGCGACTCCGTCGGAGCACATGTTGTGACGATACAGTAGCCAAATTGCTTATTTTCAAGTGACGATGTCAGGCTTTAAAAGAGTAGGTCGTCGCAACTCAGACGGCCTAGATTTGATCCAGACGGCGTCAGAGGCTGAAGAGACACAAGCATAAAGTGACGCCGTCGCAAGACTAACGTGGCCAAGACGAAACCCTAATGACGGCGACCCGACGGCGTCACAAATCATAAGGTGACGCCGTCGCGAATGTAATCTTATATATAGAATCTGAATTTTTTAGTTTTCAGTGTGTAGTCTTTTGGAGTAAAAACCTAAACCGAACCAAGGCTGTCTTGTACAGTATTTTAGGGTTCCAAACCCTATCTTACACCAAGATAAGTGTTTTACTTCATTAATTCAATTATGTCTTCAATTATTTGTGTGTATGTTTGCATGTTCTCCATGTCCGGCTAATTTACTTGTGTGTTTGCTTAGGGTATATGAAACTTAACTATTGAATATTGATTGGTTGTCTCTTATCTTAATTGTTAATGATCTAGTAATGCGATAGGTCACTCGTTGTGTAGTTAATGCTTGATTAATCTTTGTGAACCTTAGACTATAACACCTAGAGTAGTTGTAGGCTAAACCATCCAAAGAGTACCTTAGAGTTAGAGTTTATAAATCCTAGAGATTTTGTAGACGAGACCCTTTGGTAGTTTCAAAGATTCAGAGATAAACGCATACCCTACGACTTTAGACACACAACGCTATTAAGAATAAGGACGTGACAATTCAACCATCAATATGAGATAATTAAGGAGTAATAAAACCTAAGTAAACACATCTTTAAATCATCATACGAGCACACAATAATTAGACATAGACTACCCTCACCTTAGTTAATTAGATAATTAGATAGTAGAGTAATCGGTAGAAATACCAACCCCCCAAATCCAAACCCCGAGATTCGTACTTTTCCATTTTCCTAAAAAGCATAAAAAGATAAAAAATAATCTTCCTCAACCCCAACCTTAGCGTAGTAACTCCTCACTAGCATTCCTATTCCCCTAGAGAACGATATCAATTCCCGTGGCTTACCCTAATACTACACTACAACGATTAGGTTCACTGCCTAGGGTGTTGAAAAACTTGCTCGACGAAAAGGAAGTTCCTTTGACCCCGAACGATGCGTGTAGCGTTATCATTACTTGTGTTTTGTTATGATTGTTATGATGGAGTAGTTCTTGGATATACTTGTGTGTAAGATGTAAACAATTGTTTGAGTGTTCTTATCTATGTGATGCATGAGAATTCTTCTTGTTTAATGAGTTTGTTGAGATAACATCTAGTCTTGT
>BPTQ01000004.1:30438209-30602553 GCA_019973895.1 Chrysanthemum seticuspe | reverse complement strand
TTCATATAAAATGTACTGGAATTGAGGAAAGAATTAAAGTCTTACTATGGGAAACATCATAACGACTGAATGTGGCCTACATCGAATTACTAGGCTTACGTACATAAAATTGTTTGAAATAAGATTAGTATAGACTCACAAGGAGATGTTGACCTGAAACTTCAACCTCTACGAAATTATCTGGGAAGACTAAACACTAGCTATGTCTTATATGTTAGAGGATAAGTGTTATTTATGGCCAATACTAGATTAGTAAGAGATTTATTAAACGTCCAAGTTCTTAATTTTAGCTTAAGAACTTTGCAGTAATTCCATAGGTATGATTATTTTAGCTTAACTCAAAAAAGGATGTTAAAACTGACCTGTGTAACCTGCAGAAAGCCGTAACAATTAGTCAACTTGAGCTTGATATTCTTGAACCTGCAAATTATTTAGAGAATGATTAGATCATAACCGGTATTTATTGTGAATAGGAGATTGTATATTCTGTATCGATCACAAATCAGAAGGGTCTATTAAAGCATCTCCAACTTCAAAGTCCAGTTGTAGAGGAACACTCAGATATGATTAGAATAAAGTTTGTTAAAATACATGCATTCGGATCATTAAGCTACATCCGGTGTAAGTCAGCAATACTACAAAGGGTATCATTCTGAAATTAAGAAAGGAGTTAAGGTCATGTAAAATATACTTAGCTTTGTTATGATTAACTCACTGTTCATTTTAATTACAAAAAACACATCGTTCCATAACAATCTAACTATTTGAATAACATGATTAGGAGATCAATGCATAAAAAAATACACATTATGTGGTTTTTAACTTATTTGACCTATTTCCTTTTATGCTATAGCGTTAGCCGTTGGAGGTAAAAGAAAAAAACATAACCCAAATCAAACCAACTTGCTAATGGAAGTGATTAATCAACTTGCTTGTAACCTTGTAGGGATGAGTATACTCTATCACGACACAACTTAACTACAACCCAAGAATAGTGTACATCTCAAAATAGAATAATAGCTTTTAACTATAATACAATAGTTTTTTTAAGTACTTTGTAACTATCATGAATCTATTGCTTAAACAAGGAAATTCTTAATCCGGAAAAGAGCTCCCAAACCGATCCAAGTCTTTTAACGATTTCTGATTACGTATACTCTACATTCGCGTCACGAACCAGACAAAGGACCGCTATTAGTGAGCCCAGCACGAACTGGGCTAAGCCGATAAGTGTTTGGGCTTACGAAGGCCCAAACCCAAAGTTATTTATGGAATAGGATATCGGATATCTCCTAACTTTGGAGATAATTGTTTACCAACCGATTTAGGCGGGATACGCCGAAGGTTGGGGAACACGAAACCAACAAGGATTTCGTGTGTATATAATGGGAATCCCATCCCTCATTAAAGGTACGATCTAAAACCCTAAATCTCCTATTAACCCTAAAACCGATTACTTACTCTCACGCCGGAGGATAATCGTGGGAGACAATCCCACGATAAGCCTAACGGTGTTTTCTGTTTACTTAGTGCGCAGGTCTCAAGCAGCAATATTCAATTGGTACGAGAACCGGAGCTCAAACAAGGAACGCCCAACTTTTGTATCAACAAGTGGCGCCATCCGTGGGACCCTCACTAAGAACTAAGAACTAGAATGACGAAGCACGGAAATCAGCGATCGCAAGCAGACCTTACAGGAAAGAAGCTGCAAAGCGGATCAGCTTCTAAACAGACTTCTGGAACAACCAGTGTCGCTAAAAACCAAGGGTCAGGCCCAGACCTGGTCTTCCCTATGGTGGAACAACGCTCGGGGACAACCCAGGCCACTAAAACCACCACCAGCGTAGGAGATCCGCTGCGCACCCTTTTTACCACTCCCCTCCAATCAATGCTAGAAACTGACCTCTCGAAGGCACCAGATGCACCTGACAGAAACAAGGGCCCAGTGGTAGATACAGGCACCCTTGCTCTAGAAGGGGTCGCACCGGAACTAGCGCCGGGGGATTTCGTATCTCAAAATTATGAAACTTTGGCCGCTCTCATGCAAGAGGAAGCAAAAAAGACGTCGAGGCGAAGCCTACATGCCCGACTTAATTTTGATACGGAATACGAGACATCACCGCCGCGTCATCAGAAAGAGAAACGCGGGAGGGATAGCCGCCGACCCCCAGTGTTTAACAGAATTGGGAGGAGAGTTGAGAATGATGAGACAACTAGCGAAGAGGACGAACGGCGTACCAATGTCCATGCCAGGCTTGGTAATCACAGGGTCCAGGACAGACTTGGGCGACGGTACTCCCCAAGTGAAAGCCCTTCAAGTGCAGATTCTGAGGACAGTCGGCGCAAACGCCGAAGAAGGGAAAATTTTTCCTCTGGTAATTCCTCGGACAACGAGGATAGCGAAACAGGACACTGGAAGTCCAGGAAGAAATATCGTGACCAGGAGGAGGAAGACATGTCTCTTCCGTAGCGCCGCCAAAAGGTGGATGCGTTCACTCGACGTATCAGTAATTTCTCAGAAGACAAGAGAAGGCGCATGCCCGCTAATGTAAAAACCTATGATGGAACAGGTGATCCTGATGATCACCTAAATACTTTTGAATCAGCCGCTACCATTGAAAATTGGCCGCAGCCTGTGTGGTGCCACATGTTCAATTCTACACTAGTGGGAAACGCGCGGAACTGGTTCAGTAAGCTTCCATGCAGAAGCATTGATGGCTTTGAAGAGTTGAGAAAGGCGTTCCGCCTAAACTTCACTCAACGGAAAAAGTACGCTAAAAACCCTGTCGAACTCGCCACGGTCAAACAGCGTCAGGGGGAATCTACAAGCGCTTATGTGGAGCGCTTCAAAGATGAGTGCATACAGGTTAAGGCATGCCCCGAAGTGCTGAAAATCTCAGGGTTCATGAATGGGATCAATAACCCAGAACTCATCAAAAGGTTGAACGACAAGATCCCCCAAACCTTTGATGAACTTATGAAACGCACAAGGTCCTTCATCCAAGGAGAAGCCGCCGCGGCGGATAGCAAGAAAGGCTACTCGAACTATCAGTCACAGGAACAACCTGGGAGACAATCCACTGACCGGAGTAGCAACCGTAACAAGAACTACCGCGGTCAGGGGAGTGGACGGGATAATGACAGGTATACCCCGCTGACCAAGACTCCAAAGGAGATATTCGCAACAGAAGGTGCGAACTTCCCAAGACCCCCACCAATGCGCACCCCAGAGGATCGGCGCGTAGGGAGTGGATATTGTGACTATCACGGACAGAAGGGCCACACCACCAATGAATGTGTCCAACTGCGCCAACTCATTGATAAACTAGTGAAAGAGGGCAGATTGGACCATTTGGTTAAGAACATCAAGGAAGGAAAAAATAGGCAGAAGACTGGGAACAAGAAAGAGGCACCCAAAGATAAGGCTGACACCATCTACATGATACAATCATGGCAGCGAGTAACTAGGCAGAAGGTCAGCCAGAAATTTTCCCGTGGAAGTGAAATCTCTTTCCCCACCTTGACTGCGGACAACGCAGTGGTAGAGCCGCTCACCATTGAAATTAATGTGGGGGGTCACGATATCCACCGCATGTATGTTGATGGAGGAGCATCTGCAGACATAATGTACGAACACTGTTTCAAGCGATTGCGACCTGAGATACGCAGTCAGTTAAGCCCGGTCATGACAGCGCTGACTAATTTTACTGGAGAAAAGATATGGCCTATGGGGCAAATACGCCTGCTAGTCAATGTGGGTAATAAAGAACACTTCACGACAGCCTAGATGAATTTTATGGTGATCAAATCCCCTTCGCCCTACAATGGCATTATCGGAAGACCAGGGATATCAGCCATACGCGCAGTACCGTCTACAGCACATGGGATGCTCAAATTCCCAGTGGAAGGAGGTATTGTTACTCTCTACAATGGCATTGTACCACCTAGAGAATGTAACACGATTACATATGAGACGGCACTCATTCCAGAACAGCGCGCAACCAAAGTTCCAAACCTGAAGGTGGCAATTCATCCTGATTACCTAGAACAGGAAGTATCGATCGGAGGATCGCTGTCGGATAATGGCAAGACAGCCATGTGCGCACTCTTGCAAAAGAACCTGGATATCTTTGCATGGGAACCAAAGCACATGACTGGGGTACCACGCTCGATCACAGAACACAAGCTGAGAATGCGACAAGGATACTCACCAATACGCCAGAAGAAGCGCGGCCAAGCTCCAGAGCGCGCGCAAGCAATTCTGGCAGAAGTACACAAATTTGTGGAGGCAGGTATCATGCGAGAAGTCTATTACCACGACTGGCTTTCCAATCCAGTCATGGTCAAGAAGAGCGACGGTAGCTGGCGGATGTGCGTGGACTTCACAAATCTCAACAAGGCATGTCCACAAGACTGTTACCCACTACCGGAGATAGATTGGAAGGTAGAGTCTTTGCGTGGATACCCACTTAAATGCTTCCTAGACGCATACAAAGGATACCACCAAATCCAGATGGCTAAAGAAGATGAGGAGAAAACGGCCTTTCATACAAGCCAAGGCGTCTACTACTATACCAAAATGCCCTTTGGCTTGAAGAACGCAGGCGCCACCTATCAGCGGTTAGTAGATAATGCATTCGAAAAATAGGTGGGCCGCAACCTAGAGGTTTACGTTGATGACCTGGTCATAAAAAGCCATACTGAGGATGAACTGGTGCGCGACATTGAGGAAACGTTTAGGACACTCAAAGAGATCAACACGAAGCTAAATCCTAAAAAATGCACTTTTGGCGCTACAGAAGGCATGTTTCTCGGATACCTGATAGAACCTAATGGCATCAAACCGTGTCCAGAGAAAACTAAGGCTGTCATCGCACTTCCTTCACCGCGCACGTTGAAGGAAGTCCAATCTCTCAATGGAAAGTTGGCCGGTCTAAATAGATTCTTGTCCAAGTCAGCAGACAAGTCACTACCTCTCTTCAAAACACTCAAGAAGTGTATAAAAAAGGGAGATTTTTGCTGGACTACGGAGGCAGAAGAAGCCTTTACACAGCTTAAACAACACCTGGCAGAGATCCCCACACTAGTCGCACCCCGACCAGGGGAAGAATTAATTATGTACTTATCTGCGACACATGGAGCAGTCAGCGCGGTGCTGCTGACGGATAGGGATTCAATACAAACACCTATGTATTTTGTAAGCAAAGTGCTCAAGAAAACAGAGATTAACTACATCGCAATGGAGAAGTTGGTCCTGGCTTTAGTGTTCGCCGCCAAGCGGCTGCGCAGGTATTTCCAGGCGCACCCAATAGCAGTGATCACAGACCAACCAATCAAGCAAATCATCTCCAAACCTGACGCATCAGGACGACTACAGAAGTGGAGCGTGTTGCTAGGTGAGCACAACATCTCCTACAGACCACGCACTGCAGTAAAAGGGCAGATACTAGCAGATTTCATCATTGAAAAACCAGACACTGATGATGCACCTGCACCAAGCAAGAAGGAACTCCAAGATCCATGGATCTTGTTCACGGATGGATCTTCATGCATGGATGGGTTAGGAGCAGGCCTCATCCTCACAAGTCCGGAAGGAATGGAATTCACTTACGCACTGCATTTTGAATTCACAGCGACAAACAATGAAGCAGAATATGAAGCCCTAATCGCCGGACTTCGCATTGCAACTCGAATGGGTGTACGCAACCTGGAAGCAAATGTGGATTCCCGGCTAGTAGCCAACCATGTGTTGGGCGAGTACGTGGCTAAAGAGGAAAACGTGATCCAATACCTCGACAAGACCAAGTCACTAATCCAAGGCTTTGACAGGTTTACCATCAAGCAGGTTCCTAGAGGGGAAAATCGAAAGGCGAATGCACTAAGCAAGATTGCATCCACAAGCTTTGCACACCTGTCAAAACAAGTGTTGGTGGAAACGTTGAAGAGCAAATCCATCTCGGAAATGGAAATATCCACGGTAATAGAGGAAGAAGGTCCTACGTGGATGACACCAATAATGGAATTTATAAGCAAGGGCGTATTGCCCCAAGAACAGAAGGAAGCCCGAAGAATACGGCGCATAGCACAGAGGTTTGAACTTCGAGACGGTGTGCTATATCGATGCTCCTTTCTGCAACCATGGCTCCGCTGCGTCGGCCCCCTACAAGCAAATTATGTACTCAGGGAAATCCATGCCGGTTCATGCAGCATACATTCAGGACCACGATCCGTGGTGGCGCGCGCCTTACGGTCGGGATACTATTGGCCCACCATGCACCGTGATGCGCGGGAATTAATAAGAAAATGCGGCGATTGCCAAGTTCATAGACCCGTTCCGCGCCAACTACAACAGGAGCTAACGCCTATCACGGGGCCATGGCCATTCTACAAGTGGGGTATCGACATTGCAGGTCCCTTCCCCGTTGCAGCAGGAGGATTGAAGTTTCTTATAGTGGCCATAGACTACTTCACCAAGTGGATCGAAGCAAAAGCAGTTGTAACAATTACTGGCAATCAGGTCAAACGCTTTGTTTGGGAAAATATTGTATGCCGCTTCGGACTACCTAGGGAAATCATCTCGGACAACGGGAAACAATTTTGTGACAACCCCTTCAAGGACTGGTGCGAGAAGTTGAATATCACGCAGCACTTCGCGTCGGTTAAACATCCACAAACCAACGACTTAGTAGAGCGTGCAAATCGAAGTCTGGGTGAAGGAATTAAGGCACGTCTGGACATGCACAAAGGAAGGTGGGTAGAAGAATTATCGCATGTTCTGTGGGCGCACCGCACTTCCATCAAAACTAGCACGGGAGACACCCCCTTTTCTCTAGTCTATGGGACAGAGGCCGTTATACCAGCCAAAATTGGGATGCCAACTATTCGCACTGCTGAAGTCAATGTCGCAAGCAATGACGACGAGAGGCGTATCGACTTAGACCTGTTGGAAGAAAGACGTGAGCGCGCAGTTATATGTGAAGCAAGATCGAAGTAAAAAATGAAGTGATACTACGATGCTAAAGTGCGAAGTGTTTCATTCAGACCAGGTGACTTCGTATACCGCGCCAATGATGCGAGCCACGCAGAAGACACAGGGAAACTTGGACCGAAGTGGGAAGGACCCTATAAGGTTACTGAAGCATTAGGAACAGGCGCGTACAAGCTACGAGACATGGATGGTCGTGAACTACCACGCACATGGAACATTTGCAATCTTAAGCGATGTTATCTCTAGGAATGGCTACGGCCCAACACATGGACATTCCCGCACTTTAGTGAAGTGCCCAATAATTATCCGTGTATTTATCTTGTTTTACTTAGGCAATATCTTATTTATCTTTTTTCACAAAAACTTGCAAGTCTTAATGAAACGTCCCGGTTTCTAGCTAATTCCGTGACACATTCCAATTTGTTATTTCTATATACTTTATGTCTTAACATTTCTTATCTTTTGCCTACATGGCGTGCATGCATTTAATAAACCCACGATGGTAAAAGGATGAGTAAACCTACTAAATAACTCGTTGAGTAAGAGGGTTGCAAACCCATCAACATTGGATCACGTATCCTTGTTAAACACCTTGTTCTCAAGATGTTGGAATAAGTTCGGCACGCATCCCATGAAGGTTGCGCAACTATGCATACTGTGCGCGTTTAACAAATTAGGAATCAAGACACTTGATTCCGTGATATGATATTTACAGTCCGCTGCATATCACACCATACACGACTATGATACAACTACTTAGAAATTATGTTTTAAGTATTCCGTGATTTTCATACATGACTATGAATTTCCTATATTATTCGCGCTTATGTAACAGTTTGATTCTTAGACAACAAGTACGTTTTTTACGCAAAGACGAATAACTAAGTACAAACATTACAAGCTGCAATAATACCAACACGCATTCAACAAAAGGAGAATTTTATTAAATACCATGTGTTCTTACAAAAAGGATGTTTACAAATACAAGTTCCTATCTTCATACTCCTAGAACGTCTAAGAGATGAAGTCAACACACAGCTTACAACATCCCCAATCTCGTTCAGCTTCTTCAATAGGTCGGAGTCTTAGCGAGATACCGTGGCAACGCTAACCGGTATCCCGTCAGATCTGGGGAGATGGGATGTGCCGATACCGCACAAAATGGCTTTACCTTTAATCCCTTCCTTTTTGGCAAGTCTTGTAGCATGCGCTTCCAACACTTGCTTTAAGGACACTTCCTTCTCCAGGGCGAAGGGATTCAAGATATCCTTGGGGCGAGAAAACACAGGCACTTGGAGTTGAGATTCATCGGGTTTCAAAAAATGGTCCAGCTGCGCTTCCGCATTTTCAGCGCGATGCCAAGATAAGGTCAACCCCTCCATAATGACCCCTATAGGATAGTCCCGGTCGCGCTCTAACTCAGAAATCAGGGGAAGCTCCAATGACTTCATCTTCTCCATAGCAGCCACCAGATCATCATATGAATGCGCATTGTAACCGGGCACCTTATCAGCAAGTACCTTCAACAAATTAGCCTCTTGAAGCTCCTCAACAGCCTCTGCCTTACCCCGCGCCAACGCACACTGAACTACTCCCCCAAAAGCGTCCACTACTTCCTGCGACTCCAAGGTGCTGAGGGCAGCAAGTCGCAGACCATGGCCAATGAGCCACCTGCGCTCAGCGATAGTAGACAGGAGTTGGGGATATAACTCCTCATCATACTCCAGACTGAGCTTGCGCAACTTCATCTCCTGCGCTTTCAATGAACTTCTCACAGTGGCACCAAAATTTTCCAACTGCGAGACCAACTCTTCCTTGCCCTTCTCAAGATACTTCAGCACCCAGAGACACGAAGCCTTATACCCCGATGACGCAGCACGCTCCTGACTTATTTGACCCATCAGCGCCATCTTTTCTTCAGCAAGCTTTTGGGCGTACGAACTCAGGCCCTCTGCCTCAACCTTGGCACTAGCCACCTGCGCCTCCAGCGACGCAGTTTTTTGATCCTTTTGAGCGCCCTGGCTGCCTTCTCCAGAATGCTTGGCCCTTAGCTTCTCCACCAGCGAAGCTTGATGCGCGGCCGCCAGTCCCAACTCCTCAACAATCTGATCCATTGGCGCATCCCCAGCCGCCAATGGCTCAGCGCTTCGGCTGTTTGGCTCAGAAAATTAAGAGTAAACAGGACTATCTCTGGGGGGCGACTCCGCAGACTGTTCAAACCTGCACACAAGAAAGGGAATTATTAATTGTTTCTTACATAAACAGGGGATGCGCAAAACACCATTATGATATTACTTACTATGGACCAGAGGTCTCAGCCGAAGGGGGAGGCGAAGCAACGTCACTCGATGACGATTCCACCACCAGGACAACGGGGTGCTTCTTCCTCGATGAGCTTGCGCCATCACCTCCAAGTGATCTCTTGCGCTTCAACCCTGAGTCCTCCTCCTCCTCTTCTTCCATGTGCTCCGCCACTCCTACTTAAGACAGCTGCACTAATGGGGTAGGCACCCCAGGGCTCGGGATGCTTTGTAGTGGGGTCGCTTCCAGTGCGACAGAAGAGCTAGCCCCCGCTTCTTCCACTTCCATTTCCAGGGTACGCCTTGCTGTAGCCTCTAAAATGGGCTCTTCCCCCTCTCTCAGCGGGCGCGTCCCTACATTAACTTGGCGCGGCTTCGCCAGTTGCACGACTCTGAATAGATCCATCTCTGCGCCACATAAGACAACAACAAACAAGTTATTATAAGTACAATGGAAGAAGAACGGCTTACATTAATAAATAAAAGGAATGCGAAGGACGAGCACCCACCCTGGCCATCCACGCCTAAAAAGATTGGAACCTCCTCAGGTCTACCAAAATAATTGCGGCTAATGCCCATGTGCACCAAAAATTCCTCGGGGTGGGAATTGATGGGGATGCGATTGGTGTTTATTGTATCCGCATCCTCCGCACTGTACGATCCATGGAGGGGGCGCTCATCCTTCGGCAGTGAACCCTGGGTGAAGAAGTCAAAGCGCGATGGGAAGCACGCTTCATCGACCCAAAAAAATGTCTCTCTCCAATTCCTAAGCGCGTCTAATTTTTCTGTATAACACTGAAGTCGCCCAGCACGCTTAGCGAATGATACCCACCCGTTTGACCACGTTGTGTGCTAAAACGCGCGGAACAGGTGGATGGTCGGGGTTAAATGCCAGTAAGCGGCAATTAACCTCGAAGTTGGTGATTTTAGCTGCACCTATGCAGTGCAGCTGGGATATATGCGGACGGTAGTAGTTTATCACGTCGCTCAAGAATAAAGATATTGGCACACGTTGATTCGCGAACTCGAAAAAACGCGTGTATACCCCTATTTTCCCTTCGGGGAAGTCCGCAATTGACGCCTTCGCACCCGGAACTTCCGGATGCACCGCGAGGGGAATATAATAATCCGAAGCGAACTCTAGAAGTTCGTCCTCAGTTATGTCGGATGTAAAATCAGACAAACCTCGGACCATGGTATCGTTTTTTTATGCGCACGCGCGGTTACCTTTGGAATATCACGGTTTTCTTGCTGGAAAGTTTGAAGCTTTTTTAATGGCGGAAATGATTTTTACTGTGATAATCACAGTAATAAGGAGGCGGAAGGTTATATAAGTTTCTTCCTCCACTTGATGAACGCCACGTGGATCCCACTATCTCTAATTGAGTGGATAGGATTTGCTGATGTGACGTGGTTACAGTTACTTTCCCCCGATTTACGAGGCATCCATTTTAAATATTATGTCTAGATACAACGTATATCTTTTAAGGCGGGAAACCTTTTTGGCTTCTTCGCTACGCTTTATTGGCTGCAGTTATTAGTCTAGCATCCGCAGTTCGTCACTGCGCATACTAGACTGGGGGGACATAATGACGTATAGTCTACATTCGGGTCACGAACCAGACAAAGGACCGCTATTAGTGAGCCCAGCACGAACTTGGCTAAGCCGATAAGTGTTTGGGCTCACGAAGGCCCAAACCCAAAGTTATTTATGGAATATGATATCAGATATCTCCTAACTTTGGAGATAATTGTTTACCAACCGATATAGGTGGGATACGTCGAAGGTTGGGGAACACGAAACCAACAAGGATTTCGTGTGTATATAATGGGAATCCCATCCCTCATTAAAGGTACGATCTAAAACCCTACTCTCCTATTAACCCTAAAACCGATTACTTACTCTCACGCCGGAGGATAATCGTGGGAGACAATCCCACGATAAGCCTAACGGTGTTTTCTGTTTACTTAGTGCGCAGGTCTCAAGCAGCAATATTCAATTGGTACGAGAACCGGAGCCCAAACAAGGAACGCCCAACTTTTGTATCAACAATTTCCATCACGGATTGGCTTCTTATAGTGATCCGGTGATCCCTCTACCGATTCATGAACTTATGCTAGCACACAATAGTTTTTAAATCGAGGTTCATCCTCCATGTGTTCGGCGATGTGTTTGCATGGGTCAACAGAAGTTACTTCAATAGAAGTTCAATATTCATTCAAGTTTTACTTGAGTCATGCCACCACTAGCATTGACAGAAAAATTGTGTGTATGTGTGTTTTGTATGCATGAGTGTTCAAGTGGGGTATGAAAGTATTTGAGCAGTGCAAAGATAAAATGCGAGGGGAGGTGATCTCTACGGGATTAAAGGTGATGAGAATGAGAAAATGGGAGGGATAATGTGACGTTACGGTGAAATGCGAGAGGAAGGTAGCCATTACATCTAGGGCTTGTTTCCTTGGTAGGTTTTGAAGGGTTTGGGTTAATAGATATTTAGAATCAATTGTTTGGTAAATTTTATTTAGACTCATACAAGGGTTTTATCTCAATATTCAAAGTTTCAAACCCCATCTACTCTAGTAGGTTTTATGGAATCAAACATAATCAAGTACATACTATTTTTTTACTACATAAAATTTTAGGTTATGGTACAACAAAATTTACTAAAGTTTTTTAAAAATTTATCCTAAGTTACTATAGTTTTATTTTGTTCACTTAGGTTACTGAACTTTTGGAAGTATACACTTCGATAAATTCAGTGTTAGTTTGAGTAACTCGAATGTATATTTTTTGATAAGTTCAGTAACCTGACTGAACAAAGTTTCAAAATTTAGTAACCTGAACTTATATTTTTATAAGTTTAGTAACATGAGTGAACAAAGTTTTAAAGTTTAGTAACCTGAGTAAACAAAATAAAATTATAGTAACTTAAGACAAATTCTTGAAAAACTTTAGTAAACTTTTTGTACCGTAACCTTAAAAATTTTCCACACCATTTTTCTTCATCGTTTTTTTCTCTTTCTTATTTTTTATTTTTATTTTAAATTTATTTTTTTTTAATTTAAAACTATATTTACCTATCTTATCATATATTTTATTTCTCAACATCCAAACAAAAATCCGAATCTAAATTCAAATCCTAAACCCATCTTTAAACCAAACGACCCTTTAATTTTATCGTCCGGCCTTTGACATGACTTTATGTCATCTCAAAGGTTAATTATATCACACCACAAATGTTATATTAAGAGAAACTTAAAATCTAGAGTTAATTGCATTTGTGGTCCTTGTGATATGGTCAAATTGCATATTTGGTCCCTAAAACTTTGAAAGTGCACTAGACGTTCTCATTTTGAAGTTTTCGTTGCTATTTTGGTCTCTGTGGTATGGCCAAATTGCAGATTTTGTCCCTGTGGAATGGCCAAATTGCAAATTTAATCTCTAAAACTTTAACGTCGTCCGGGCCCAAGGGGACCAAACATGCAACGGAAACATTAAAATGAGAACGTTCAGTGCACTTTTAAATTTTTAAAGACCAAATCTGCAATTTAGCCATACCATAAAAACCAAAAATGCAATTAACTCTAAAATCTATTTACATCATAAAGCCTCGTATATTTCTGATTGTTTATAAAGATCCTCACGACATGATGCTTAAGTCCTGATTTTGTTTCATAATAAGGACCCTCCTCACGACATGCTACACATCTTTAACATTTCAATAAAAGTAGGGAGTCAACAATATGTAATTGGATCACGAACAAGCACATTATTTTTTTGCATGAAATACGAGTATATTTTGTAATTGGATCATTATAAGTCAATTATTTAACCAATAATGACTTGGGTTACAGTAATGAAGCAATGATGACGCGGGTAGGTGAATCAAAGAACACAACATACTTTAAATTCTAGCAAATATGTACATACCCCAATCATGTTATCCTCAAATTGTGGGGTCCCACATACAAATAGCATGGGGGAAGACACAATATAGGCATCATGAGTCATGACTAAAGCTTAGATTCTAAAAGCAAACCTTCAAAATCCAAATAAACTAATAAAACCAAAACAAAAACACCAACACCAAGACAAATAGAAAACCAATTCCCACATTGTCCCCCTTCCATTCCTACATCAAATATCACTTTTATCCAACAAAATCATTCCCTATCCCATATGACATCTACCTACTTTTACCATTTTGCCCTTGTGTTTTACCATCTAGGATGGACTTGGTGACCATCAATTGGGCGATGTGGGATGATAGAAGCTCTTGGAAGGAAAGGGCGGGTTTGCTTTTGGGCGTTGGCAGTCATCGAGCCTTGGAGTCCTTTGGGGAGGCCGCTTGAACCAACAACGGAAGAAGTAGCAGCCGCAGCGGAGGATGAGGAAGAGGATGACACCGCTACACGCTCACATTGTGGGCACATTGTCAAGGTGGTTGGAGGGTTCATGTTCATGTAAAATTGTGGGGAGAGCTTTAGTGCTCGAAGCTCGTTAACCTCCTTTTGCAACCGTCTGTTTTCCTCTGTCAATGTATCACAGCAGCGCTTTAAGTATTCACAGTCCACCTCTGTTTGCTTCAACTTCGTCCTGCAAGATTCCTTAAACGCTTTAGAGATAGATTGACATATATCAACATGAACAAAACAAGTATATATATTTACAGTAACAAGAAGTATTAAGTATAACTTTTTGAGTTGATATATAACAATTTGTCACATATCGTTTGTTCCATTTCAAGACAAACAAAAAGAATTATAGAATATAACACGTAACAATAATAGTGTATAAACACAAGAACTTTTAGCATAGATATTATTTCTAAAAAGCATATTGTAAAAGTTCCATGAAGTGAAGAAGCTAAAAAAGGTCAAACTTGCAATTGCTAGTGATAGGTCAAAAATCAAGTTACATGTACACACTAATTGTCTTGAAACTATAAAATTCATTGGTACCAAATGAGTTGACTTTGTGTCAAATTTGTTTGGTCTATGGCTAATAAAAGCCATCATAATTAATGATATTTCATAAACTTTATTGGCTACAAATTGAAAATAGCAAAACCAACCAAAAATGCTCAACTAAATATACAAATCATGATGCATGTACTACAAATCCCCCATGTCCGTTTTAAGTCCAATGTACTTAACACTCCATCCTATTCATTGTACACCATGCATTGTCACCTATACCCAAATCAAAATTAAATATTTCATAGTACAAAAAACACAATAAATCATTATATTTTTTTTGAGCAACACAATAAATCATTATATCAACACCAAGAATTACAGGCTTATAAGGTACAACTTTTAATACATCACTTGTACTTTTGTAAACAAAGCTACAGTTTTAATTTAAAAAAAGGCAACATTAGTGGTACAATATATATTAATTATAGGGGTTCTCCAACAAATTTTTTTATTCATACATCACAATTTATATATGAGTATTACAATATTGTACGGTAACTTTAATACATAAATTGTGATGCATACATTAAAAGATGTGGTGTGGGTATCAATTCCCATTAATTATAGTACCCCCCTTCATATAAATTCAACCCATGCATTGTAACCTAGTGTATCATATAAATTACAAATGTCCAATATTACCCTTGATAAAAAGTTTAAATTTCTTACCTTGCCCTTCTGTTTTGAAACCAAACTTCAACCTGCCTTGGCCTCAGATCCAGCTGTTTCGCTAATGCCAGTTTTTGCTTCTATTAATTTTTTACAAACATAAAACAACATATAAAATCAGTACTTGTAAAATAATTTGCTTTATTCTTCTAGTAACAAGTGAAATGTTAACCAGTTTATAACAAATGTTAGTAACAATAAAACATACCTTTTAATTTTAGAAATTATTTTGTTTATTAAATTTGCAAGTGAACATTGATTTTCTGATAAACTAAATTAAAGTGGACAATTTATAATATAAGGGGAATTGCATATATACCCATTAAAACTTAAAAATTTGCATATTTTTCCATAATACAAGTTTTTATTGCATGATGTACAATACATTTTAAGCATGTTTTGGGTATATATATGCAAATATGTAAGTTTTAGTGGGTATATATGCAATTGACCCTATAATATATACAGTGTACATAATAAGTTAAATTACGGCAATGCCACTCACGGGATTCAATGTGTTATGCTCTTTGAATGTTTCTTCAAGAACAGCGGCTTGATCTTTCGACAACCGCAGCTTCTTACGCGCCGCCGCAGCATCACCGCCGTCATCATCGTCATCACCACCGTCACCGTGAGAACTGGACTCACGCTCCGCCTCATTCTCTTCACGCTCAATTCTCTTCCCACTTACACTCGACACCGTACTATTCGGTGAAGAAACCAACGCGTCATCCTCACGCTCCGCCGTCAACGCCATCACTGCTGACACCGAAGGTGCCCTGTTCACGTCTATCCCACGCGCCATATTCAGATCTACAAAATAAAAAAAACACCCATGTTAAAAAAATTTAAGTTTAATCCTCGTACGTGTGTTTTTGTCTTTGCATGTGTTTTTTTTTAATGTGCACGTGCATGTCACATGCATTAAACTTTTTTACTTACCAGTAGCATGATGATTGATCACAAAAGAGAGCTTATGATGACGTGGCATCAGGTTCAACGGAAACCTAGCCACCGGCGGCTGAGACGGTGTCTGTGACGGCTGTGGAGGTGGTGGTGGTGGAGGGTGTTGTTGATAACCCTTTGGACATGATAAACTCAAGGTTAAACCTAACCCTAATTCATCATCTTTGGACATGTTTTGTGTGTGTGTTTTTTTTAGTGTGTGTTTTGGTGTTTGTTTTAGAATGAGAAAGAGATATGGCAGAGGGACAAAGGAGAGTGATTCTAAATGATATTTGGCTTTTTTAATATGTGCTATTGATGATACAGAACTTAATTCACTGTGCAATTCAGAGCAACAACAACAACAGACACACACCTATATGTCTATTTTACTCTATTGTCTATTTATTGGACTTATATATATTTATGTATATGTAAAGAATGAGAGAGAAAAAAGAGGGGAGAATGGTTTGATATGTGCAATCATGAAATGTGTCAGGGATGGCTCTATTGGCATAATGATGATGATGGGATTGAGCTTTGGCTTTTGTTTCAGCTTTTGCATGGATGAAAGAGAGTATAGAATGAATGAATGAATTGGTAAAACTTAAAGGTGGTGATTGCTTTTTACATGACCATTATTTTTTTGTTTTGATGGCTTGTGCTATAGATATTCATACATTCTGCTCATCAAGTTGTAATTTGGTTGGTAAATGTGAATCTTTGAGTTTTGTTTTGTTTTAACTGTGGTAGAGTTAGGTTGACTAAATGATGGGTTGAGAGTTTCCTTTTGGATAGTGTAGTCACTATCTTATTTTATCTTAAATAAAAATGGTGAAAATAATTTAAATTACTATAAAAGATTAGTTTCTTGAGGCTATTTCTGGTGTATAAAATTGTAAACTCTTTTACTATGATTTTATCTCTTGGTTTTATAAACAATTAAAATCGTTCTTATAACAACTTATATAATTAACAAAATTAGATCGTATTGTAACTAGATTTGTGAATATTAGCATTAGTCGTTGTACAAATCCATCTTATTATTTATAAAGATTTGATATATGATATCTGAGATGTTGTAAAAGTAAGGAAACAAATGATTTACATGTTTGACCTTTTTGGATCTTTACACAACTTAAATAGCTTTCTCGGTTATTTCTGTTGTAGACAAGCAAGCGTGCAATGTATTTGTTACATTTTTATAGTACCAGGTGTTTATACATACGGTCTTTAGACTAGACATAAGGAAATAAAAAATAATAATAATAATAAAAAGAAAAAAAAAAAAGGTAATTATTTTTCTAACTAAATGCTAGCGAGGTGTCACGAACTTGTTTACAAATGTCACTGTGTGTTTTTAGCCTCGACTGACTCGGCCTAAATCAAACAACCAACGATCTAAGTAATTAAAGAAAGATACAAAAAAGAAAGAAAAGAAAAAAAAGACATTTATATTATTTTTTTTAGCAAAGAAAAGACATTTGTATTGAATGAAAGAAATTTACAATATACAGTAAAAACCCTATAAATTAATACTCGATAAATTAATAAACTCAATAAAATTAATAATTTGTCCGGTCTCAACTTGAGACCAGTGCAAATTTGAACCCAATCGATAAAATAATAAGATAATAATTTTTTTGAAACCCCAGTGTATATATATTAGTCCCAACGAAACTATAAATTAATAATCACTAAAAAATTCCATAATATATATATTATATATGTGTGATACACTTCAAAATTCTAAGATTTTTTAGAAAAAAATGAATCTATAGTCACTTGTTTTTTTGTTGAACTTCAATATTATATTGATTTCATCTTTAAATCTCCCTATTGCACTCAAGAGTTGGAGCGTTGTCTTCTCGTATTGCAACAAAAAGTGGTGAAGAGTTGTTGCCGCTTGTAATGCTTCTCTTTGAGTGACCGGATCCAAAGCTATTGAATCATCCTCAACTTCATCATCGACCGGATTTTAAATGGTATCCGCCACAATTTCTTCAATTCCTTTAAATTAATAATTTATTAATTTATCGATAAAATAATATCTCGCTAAATTAATAAAATATGTCGGTCCCAACATCATTATTTTATAGAGTTTTTACTGTAGATCAAAAGTGAATTGAGGTGTCAAATGAAGGCCACACCTTAATAGTTAATTCTTATCTATACTACTTTATAATGCATTTAGGCCTTCTAAAATTATAAGGCTTAAAAATTCAGACTTTTTTACTTGCTTATTTTGGAAAGAGGTTTTCTAACCAAAAATTAAGATAAAGAGCTCCAATCATGAGATGACATGTGTCAATTCTTAACAAACTCCAAGCCTAACTTCTAACAAACTCCAAGTCTAACTTCTAACAAACTCCAAACCTAACTCCTAACCACTAAAAATTAAGATAAAGAGCTCCAATTATAAAATGACATGTGTCATTTCTCAACTAAAAATTCATCTTTATTTTTAAATTAAAATATCTTTTTATCTACTTATTTTTTTTATAATATAATTTCACCATATTTTCTAAAATTTTATGCTCTTTAATTCAACATCCATTTTGATATATTTTTATTAGTTTTTAGTTTTTATATTTTTAATGGGTTCATTTTATTTTAATTCAAATTTTTACAACTTTAACCTTTATTTCATTTATTTCAATCAATATAATATTGATTCGTCAAAATCATATACTTTTGGGGTAGTGTTTGACGCGTAAGAGATTGCGAGGGTATTTCGATATGCGGGAACAATGATGTCGCGGGAAAGCTACGGGTAACCCAAACAAACACTTACAACTAACACATATACATTTGAAGTGTTGTGAAACGAATTCACTAAACGGGTAAGCAAACACATATAACTATACTTATCGCCGCCGCTGTGCGCGGGTACCCGGCTAGTTACTTTATAATGCATTTAGGCCTTCTAAAATTAGAATACTTAGGGTGCGTTTGGTATACCGGCATGAATGACAATGGGTATGAGTTTGATAGTAGTGGTGGGTCCCTCATCTATGAAAGATCCATACCTCTCTCTCTTCATGTATATGGAGTATGGAATATATTCATCATTCATTACGATAGTGGTGGGCCCTCTCATCTTAAACAAACACTTTTAATCACTTTCATAGTGATAGTCTCATTCCCATAGTAGGCAACCAAACGCACCCTTAAAAATTCAGACTTTTTTACTTGCTTATTATGGAAAGAGTTTTTCTAACCAAAAATTAAGATAAGGAGCTCCAATCATGAGATGACATGTGTTACTTCTTAACAAACTTCAAGCCTAACTTCTAACAAACTCCAAACTACTAAAAATTAAGATAAAGAGCTCCAATTATAAAATGACATGTGTCATTTCTCAACTAAAAATTCATTTTTATTTTTAAATTAAAATATCTTTTTATCTACTTATTTTTTTTATAATCTAATTTCACCATATTTTCTAAAATTTTATACTCTTTAATTCAACATCCATTTTGATATATTTTTATGAGTTTTTAGTTTTTATATTTTTAATGGGTTCATTTTATTTTAATTCAAATTTTTACAACTTTAATCTTTATTTCATTTATTTCAATCAATATAATCTTGATTCGTCAAAATCATATACTTTTGGGGTAGTGTTTGACGTGTAAGAGATTGCGAGGGTATTTCTATATGCGGGAATAAAGATGTCGCGGGAAAGCTACGGGTAACCCAAACAAACACTTACAACTAACACATATACATTCGAAGTGTTGTGAAACGAATTCACTAAACGGGTAAGCAAACACATATAACTATATTTATCGCCGCCGCTGCGCACGGGTACCCGACTAGTATTACTTCAACTATCTACCAGTTGTTGAATATTGTTAAAAATTGTTTATATAGTATGTAAATCGGTTTAAAAGATGGGATGGGATGAGAATAGTTTTGTTATTTGGTTTTTTGTGTAAAATGGTAAGAATTGAATGAGAATGATAAAAATCAAGAAGCTCATGTAATACTTAAACAAAGTCCATATTTGACTGCTCTAAAACAGTATTTGCCCAATTTTGTAAAACTTGTGAAGTTGTGTGTGTTACATTTTACTTATAAAGTGACAAGTAGTGCTTAGAGATAAACCTTTAAAAAATGATCAAAGGTTGTGAAGGAGCTAAGTGTTGATATCTAAAGAACAGACAAGTATGCATAATATCATGTCACCCCAATAGGCTAGCAAATGAAACCTCATTAAACTCGATCATCACTTTTTATTGTCATAGATCTCGCTCACAATGAAACCACATTAAACTCAATCATCACTTTTTGTTGTAATATATTTCGCGCGTAGACCAGCGACAAACTATTTTGATTTAATGGATTTGTTCATAAATGAAACTATTTTTGAACGTTGAAAAGTTAGATAGCATTGAAGTCACAAAGTTCAAGTTTATAAGTTAGTTCATACATAAAACAACAAATAAAGTCCGCATAATATCATGGTATCGTAATGTACGGGCAAATGAGACCGCATTGAACTCATTTGTTCTCATAGATCTCTCCCGTACTCTTGGAGACTTGATTCGGTAGATTTGCTCATAAATGAAAAGAAAAATTAAAAAAAAAATGTCAAAACTACATATACAATATCAAAATCACAAAGTTTGTCACTTAAACTTTAAATTGCCATTACTTTTATAGAACGATCCAAACTTTCTATTAAAATTAAGAGGGCTGGTGCAATGCTCGTTATAGGTTTTTTATGTTCCTATAACGGTGTTATAGCGTCGCTGCTAAAGACATAGTGCAATATGTTTTTACTTTCCTTTATTCTATTCTTTTTTAGCGTAAAATTGATATTTCTGTTGTGTGTTATAGTAATACTCGAATTGTGTTTTTCATGTATTGTGTTATAGGAATATTATAGGATAAAAGTTGACGTAACGCACAAATAACACAAACTGCACCTAGCCCTCTATCCATCGTTAATGATATCGTTGCTCTTTAATAAGTAATGTAATCATTCATCCATCCTTTTGCTTCTCGCTATTAACTTTTACAACCAGTACTACGCGTTAGCTATTATAATCTTCTCGTAAACAAACTGAGGTTCACCTGCGCTGACTTCAGGCTATCCAAAAGGGTAGTGACTCTGGATTAGTTGGCCTGTAATGTCGTAATGTCGTGTCGAAAACCCAGAGGAAAAAAAAATGACTCGTCACAACGATTATCGATCATTTGAATCTCCATTATGAAATACTCCCTTTGACCTATAATAAGTGTCTACTTTCATAATACACAAATTCTTTTATAGATATTGCCTGTAAATCACAGAGAAAATATTTTATTTTAATGGATTTGTTTATTAGTGAGACAAATTTATAATGATAAAGTTATGTAACATGAAATCCACAAAGTTTGGGATTATAAATTTGGTCGTACATAAACAAACAAATCAAGTGTGCATAATACCATGTCACCAAATACATGGGCAAATGTAACCTCGTTAAATTCCTATAGTCCCAGCAAGCAAAAAGGACCTAGTCCTTCTCATGAACAAACTTAGGATATGAATTCTTAGGCTCCAAACTCCCTCATCCTAAAGAAAATCAACAGTGCTTTCATCGAAGGCCCACTGCCAGTAACGCCATTCAATATCATACAGCTAATGGAGGCAGTGAGCCACTTCACCATGAGAATCCAAGCCAGGCCATCAGGTAGTTTTAACTCCCACAATGGGCTCAACCTCGTCTCTGGACAGGTTGCCACAAGGTTCAATATGCCACAAAACAACTACCTAGTTGCAACATCACCTTTTATTTCCCAAGCAATAAGCCAGGAAAAAGTCAATAAGGAAACAAACAAGGCAACACATCTAAATCATCAACCAGGCCAATGGAACCGACTCCCATCTAAATAGCAACACCAAAGCGGGGATCATACTCCCCAATCTGGCAACACATCCACCCTAGAAAGTTGCAACATTGTTGCAGGATTTCTGATCAGGTTTTAATATTTATAATGTCTCGTTTACCTATGGTCTACCCTTATGCACTTACGGGCAGGGTACCCGGTCGTGTGTAGTGTAGTAATCGGTAAAACCGAGGTCATCCCAAGAGCTATGTGAGCGGATTCTATATTAAGTCCACGTGTCATTGGTTTTAACCGGTTTAAGGTAGAAATGATTAATTAACTAAGAAATAAAACGCGTAAAGTAAATAGAGGTTGTGATCAATAGAGAGAAGGTGTGCTAACCTAATTACTCATCCTATCGTGTAATGTTCATGCTTTATTACTTCCAATTGATTCAAGTGGGGGTTTAAGTCGCTAGGACAACATTTGGTCAATTCGTCCTAACCTATCACCAGAGGCTCCTACCCGACGTCAAAGGTTTACCCCTTGGGAGTCGAATGGTTTTTAGTCACCTAAGCCAAGTCACTAAGTACCCTACATGCAAGATTTGAAACAATGAGTGCCCGGACGCTAGCATCTTAGACACTCATCCCTAACTTCTTAAGTCATCCGGACGACCGGTGATCATTTGGTCAGTTCGCACAAGCGAAGAAGGGTCGTCAGTTGGTCAATTCTTACCCTCCCCAACTCTACCTAACTACTTAGGGTCAGTTGGTCAATTCTCCTAAGCAACTAGATACGACCGCATTTCAAAATTACCAAAGCTAGGGTATCTACCAACGAGCTATGCATGCATACACTAGAAACATTATACGGAAGCATGAAAACGTAAACAATACATTCAAGGAATCATAACTAGGCTAGAACCAAAGGTGCTTAGCCGATCATATTAAAAGAAACAATGAATTCGATGTTTAACATAATGAAAGACATGAATCAAAAGTAAAAGATATAAATGATCGTTAATGCTTATTGATATGGAGTGATTCCTCCCTTGGAGATGGCTCCGTATGCTCCGAATGATCTGCCTTTGGAACCCTCTTCACGTTCTATGACTTTGAGTTGTGAGTAAATGATGTGAAATGCATAAATTAGGGCTTGTATTTATACGCACGATCCTAGTTACGGCGTAACTTGAGTTGAGAGTTACGTCGTAACTTCAATAATCCTCCAAATAAAACTCTCGTTAAGCAGGTTACGGCGTAACACTTGGGAAAGGTTACGCCGTATCTGCAATACATAACTCTTTTGGGTAGACTACGACGTAATGCTTGTGAGGAGTTATGGCGTAGTTGATGGAGGCGCGAAATAATTCTTGACCTAGATGATTACGGCGTAACCTTAGTTGAGAGTTACGCCGTAATTGTTGTTAAGTAGGCAATCCAAGATAAAGTACTGGCTACGGAGTAATGTGAGAGAATAAGTTACGCCGTAGCTTCTTCATGACTAGCATACTATCATAATCCGTTAAGAAAATCTCCAAATACGCTTTTCTTAAGCTCCAACGCTCATAATTTACCTGAAAGTTAAATATAAAGGAATACAAGCATAAATTCATATAAATGATATAAAATACAAGAATTATTGGCGGAAATTGACACTAAAAAGTCAGGACTATTTGATGTTATCAAACATCTAGGTGGATCATGAACTTAACTTATTTTCATGCATTTATTTTAGTTTACATAAGGAAAGCTTTCAACAGCCATGGAAACAAAATATTGTAATATTTCTACAAATGTTCAATGATAAATTCCAACGTTTTTCATACATCTAACTGTCTATTTTTTGACTATTCACTGAAAGCAACATTTACTATACGTAAATTCGACTTTATGAACTAGCTAATGACATAAAAAGGTGCCTAAATGATCAAATGAAATGGGTTGACATAAAATTAACCCTGTTAGGCTTTACAACGGCTTCATTCCTTAATAATTGTAAAGGCGCAACTCTAATTCTAAGCCGTAATTCCCACCCTTTTTACGTAACAAGCACTGGAATTTTAAAACTTCTAGAAATTTTCAAAAATTAAGTTTCAAATGTAAAACAAAAAACTAGAAAACGGTTGCTACAGTGCCTGACGTCGTCAGGTTGTAAGTCTGACGCCGTCAAGATTGACCTGACAGAATTTTAAGTTTCGTTTTCTGGAAAAATCAATATTTTAAAACTTGATATTTTCTGCAAAATATTCATTGTGACTCGATACAAGCATTTGACTGAAACAAACACACAAATGTGATAAAGTATATGCTCATTATAGATTGAAAATTTTCATGTTCAAATTTTCGTTCTTTTAAACAAATGTGAACTTCCCTACACTTATTTTTTTGTAAAATACCTTTATATGCAATTAAGACGAAGTTAAAAATAAAATAAGCATTTTTACAAATTTATTCGAACCATGGAAAATTACAAAACTATGAATAAACATATATATGACACAAACAAACAATTAAAATAAAAGCAAATAATTAAAAACATGGTTTGCCTCCCAAAAAGCACTTGTTCTTGTTCGATTCATGAGCATGACTCTACCAATATTTAACGGATAAAGGAGAAGTTTTCCCTACACTTAAGATTAAGTGCGGGTGATCATAACGATACTCACTATTCCAGTGAGTATATGCCACGTGAGGTAAGAGTAGTGGATGAATTATATGCTCAAAGAGGTATGCTCCTTTCATCATAACCTTACCTAATTTAATTAGGTCAATGGGCGAATGAAGACTTTTTCCTAAAAATTAATCATCTTCTATCAACTTCGAGAGATTCTTAGTTAAGGATCCATCTTGACCTAATAAACCCGGTTTATACCCATAATGTTTCTTGTGATCATTCTTAAATGGGTGGTCAAAGTATGTAAGGTTATGTTTCACTCCTATATTAGCTTCTACTCCACATGGCTTAGAGTCTACTAGCTTTATCCTAAGACTACCCGGACTATATGGTTTGATAGTGGGATCGGGGTGTTGTTCCTGTTAAATTGGTTAGATTTAACTATAAAGTTAATCTATCTAATCTCTATGACTTAGCAATGTTATGAGAAATACGTTGTTAAATTATAAACGTAAAGTAAAAGACATAATTTTTCAACGGTTTAATTCTATTTGCAATTAACAAAGAATTATATCCAAGTGTTTGCGGAACAACACTTGTGATTAAATGAAAAGTATGGTAATTCTCCTCTCTAAACTTAAGCTAAGCTTAAGTACAACTATGCAAACTAACTAAGATATACTCAGGGACTTAGTTGTATTTGGAGGAGAGAAAGGTGTTTGTGAATGTCAATGCATTAAGTGCACAAACTTGTCAACCTTTCTACTCCTACTTATGATCTTATTTATACACAATGGTTTACAACCGTTACTGAAAAAGACAAAGATGATCTAAGTTATTTTGGACAAAATACCTGCGTATTTTGTCTCTATTACAATACCTACTTTAGGAATAGGACAATGGTGCTTTCTAAGTAGCAGTCATGACACTGCTCTTGGCCTTTAGCCTTTCAGGGAAAGTTTTACCTTTGCTTTATAAGGACTCCCCCTTAATCACTTCAAACTTATCCTACCTTGTCCCGCTTTACTTCAGTCTTTTAAACTTCAGTCTTTAAGTCTCCAGTCTTCATAGTTGTTGAGGAGACTTGGGGTTTAGTGAGTTATTATCATCATTCACTGAACACATCATCTTCTTCTTTGGCTCAGGCATCATTCACTGAGTCGCGCCTTAGTGAATGGAGAACCTTTCTTTTTAGGCTTGTTTTGAGCTTCTTAAAGATGACTTACTGAATGACTATTCATTCAGTGACTTGCGTATGTTTAAGGTTATTAAACACTTAGGTTATTTTATCTTCAAATCCTAGTTTAAGGGAGTTTGAGAATTTACAGACCCAACAGTCTCCCCCTATTTGGATATAAATATAGCCTAAGTGTTTCTAAGTTCAGTGTGAGTGAGCAAAGGTCTTTTTCTCACACTGAAGAATTTTACAAAGCAACTAAAGAACACTGATTAACATAAAACATCATTTATTCATCAATATTACATAGTCCTACTAGTTACAACAAAGATAGATAAAATACATCAAATGTCATTTCAGTCAAATTGGTATCCAAAGGGCTTCAAGCTTGGGCTTCTTCGATTTTAGCTTCTCTTGATCAGGGTGCTCATTGATCTTTATCCTTTGGTCATGACAGAATCTCAGGTTTCTCCTGAGTTTGAATTTGAGAGGCCATCACTAAGTAGCCCACCATAGCTTCAATCACTGCTAAGTCAATATCACTCTATCTTTGGAAGGCAAGATCAACAAGGGCATCAATGAAGAATAGTCCTCTCTCAGGTTGTTCAATGACCATGTTGTTCACAAATCTAACTCCTTCAAGGATGGATCTGGTGCAGTCATGGCCTTGAATCATAACATCAGGTTCAAGCTCTAAGGTTCTCTTCTTTCTCTTGGAGGACTGAGAGGTAGCAGGTTGAGTCACTAGAGCTGGAAGAGAGGATTGAATATCGAGTTCACCAGACATCTTTCTCCATCTTTCATATCTCTTTCTTAGTAAGTCCATTAGATCTTTGACAATGATATTTTTCTTTTTCATAATGATAGGACCCAGTTCATCCAGCTCAGTGATCCTAAAATCGAAGAATTTGATGGGATCATGAACATCAGAGTGTCTCTTGTCACTACCCCTGTAGACACTCAAGACATCAAGCTTAGTTTTAGGGTGAATGTAGATATCAGTGATTGGTTCAGACCTTTTTCTACTGGTCATTGTCCATCGGTACTGATCTAGCCTTTGTTTCTTTAGCTTAGTAGATCTCTTGACGTTTTCATCCCTTTTCTTCTTGAGGGCTAACAGTTCAGAATCCTGAGCCCTTTTGAAAGTTTCCTTAGCTTTCCTACCTGCAAGTGCCTTTGGATCGATCCCAATCTTCTCAGCTTCCTCATGAACCAACTGAATCAAGGTGGGTATGTTCAGCTGTTCTTCTTCAGCAGCCTTTTTTATCAACTCCTCTTTCTTTAAGTGAGCATATATCTCTTCCTCAATTAGATATAACATTTTCCCAGTTGTTTCATAAGGTACCCTGATAGGTGCATCAGGGTCCGGTCTTGCAACTGAGGAATCCTTCACCGATCTTCATTCATTCTCAAGCTCTGGAGTAGTGAGAATATCCTTGCCGTTGTCTAAGGGATCATATATTGATGATGGTTGAGTTTTAGTGATTGGAGGTTGATATGTGGAGATTGGTACAGTAAGAGTTGGTCCAACTTCAACTTCTTTGTTCTCCCCCTCAGGATGAGAAGGAATTGGTTCTTGTGTAGAAGCTTCAATAACATTCTCCCCCCTCCCCAATTGTTGCTGGAATTTTAGTGAGAGCAAGAGTTGGCTTGGGCACCGAAGCTGAGGGGGCTGCCTAACCCTTGAAAGCTTGATAGATCTCAGACATCATAGACTTGATATTTGAAGTATCTTGTTGAAGAGTTGAGAACTAGGCCTCAAGATTAGCCCGAGAGATTTCAATTTCTGACATTATAGGCTCAAGATTCTAGGTCATAGAAGTGAAAGATTTAGCCCAGGCTGCCATATGTTTCTCCAAAAGGCTGAATGTGGATTTGATCTCCACAACTGAGGAACTGAGACCTGAATGTTGGAGTTGTTCAGCATGTTGATGAGCTCAGTGAGACTTGATGAATTCTTGATGTAGGTGTCTGATGCCTCAAGATTTTCTTGTTCAAAGCAGGGTCTTCTTTAACAGCCTCTTTGATAGTATCAAGCCTTGTGTGAACTTCTTGAAAGGAGTTAACAAACTTTTGCAGATGCTAATCCAATGTATGGAGAGCTTGATACATAGTTTGCCTGTGTTCATTGTTGTCATCAAAATGTTCCACAACAGAGGCCCTGAGATCATTATAATTAACAACAACTTTACAGTGCTGATCCCAGAGTTCATCAGTGCACCTATTGAAGATAGACTAAGTAGCCTTCTTCAAGAATTTAACCAACTGCCTTTCAGTGAGAGGAAGTATGTTGTCATACTTTTTGAGCGCTTCAGGGCCAGAAGAAGAAGAAGTTGAGTCTGAAGAAGTATCATGGTAGAAAGGTGACTCTTTAGGCTTCTTTGGTGGAGACTGATGCTCTTGTTTAGCTGTTTGAACATCAGTGTCCATGTCTTCTCCTACTTCAAAGACTTCCTCATCACTGTCTTTTTCAAGCTCATCCTCCGAGAGAAGAAAAGCTTGGACATCTACATAAGACTGAAATTGTAAAAGGGGTACTTCAGGCTTCGCTTCAGAAGAAGCTTTTCCCTGGGTGTGGTTGTTGGGATTAAAAGCCTTCTTGATGATGTTTGTGTTACTGCTGCTCATATTGATGTTACTGCTGCTCAGATAAAGTTAGTGCTGCTACCACAACTTTAAGTTTTATAAGACCTTTTGGGTGTCCTGTTACCAATCTCAATACCATAGATCACTACATTCATCTGAGCAGCAGTGACATCAATATGAGCAGCAGTAACACAAACAACATCAAGAAGGCTTTTAATCCCAATAGTGGTCAGGTCCTGTCCCCTCTAATCAAGCAGATTGGGATTTATCTACCTGGTCCTTAGAGACAGTCCCTGAGGAATGCGCATTCTTCCGTATTAGTGGGTGGTTTCAATCCCTCTGAGTCTTTGTCCCCTTTTTACCCTTTAAGCACTAGTGGGTTTGAACTAGTGCTATCCTTAGGGACAGTGGAAGGCCTCCCCTAACAACGAGTTGTTTGTTTCCCTCTGGATATTGGGGAGTAGTAGTTGGGACTAAAGGAACTAACTGTGATATATCAGAACCCTTCGTTGTCACCGGAGGTGGCGTTACTTGGTCTTTCTTGGGTGACATGTCAGTCTCATTTTGTTTATGCCTTTTAGGCTGTGTTTCAGAAGCCTCGGGGCCCTATGACTTGGGTTTGGGTTTAGTCACAATCTAAGTCTTCCCTCTTTTCTTTTTAGAAGCAGGGGTTGGATACTATGAGTCCCTTTGGTTGTTTATAGCAACCATGTGGGTCGTCAATTCAATTTTAGTGACTAAGGATGGAACCTCTGTAAAGTTTGAGGCACTAAGGACGGCCGATTATAACATATTGGTTATCATAAATACACAAACACACTTATAAAGGTTTAAACTTGAATGAGTTTTAGAGAGAGAAAGTAGAGAGAATGAGAACTTCTAGTGAGAGAAAGTAAATATGTATTATGAAGCTCCAACCTTCTACCTTGGGAGGTAGAAGGTATTTATAGTTTTTACAATAAACGCCACCTACAGGCTGTGGATCTGGAATACAGTGGATAAAGACCCGTCCATCCTTCACGGTGTTACTTAACTATCTACTTATATTAACTAAATGACAAAGACTACGAGCTTTCTAATGCTTACACATACTTGAGGTGACCGAGTCTTTAACTTACGAATTTACTAAATCCTAACAATCTCCCCCAAAGGGATGTCACCTCACTTACAACTGGATATTACATTTTGAGTTCTAACATTCTATTACACGTTCTTTGCTTTGTAGCTCGTAATATTTGATTCTTCAAAGTACGCATGCTTTGTACTTTCAGTGGAGGTCTTTAACTGTTCCATGACTTGGTGATCTTTGAGCTTTTTCTTTGAGATCATCAGCCACTATAAATCTGTGACTCATCCTTTGTTTTATCGTCTCCATGTGATATTTGTGACTTCTGGACCGACATGCTCACACTTTGTTGGATCATGATATTTTGCATCAGAGTTGCGGAAGCATAGCTTGATGGTATCAGAGCATAGAGACGAACTTATCATGATTTCTTTAAACTTGAGTATGATGTGTGAGCATGTGGTTATGGATTGACTTCTCAATTTTGATCAGCTGCAACCGTCCGATGTTCTTACAAACAACAGTTAGCAATAAAATACACGAAAGTGTCTTTGTTCACTTTCGTTAAATAGGGTTGCAAAAACCACGGTTCCCCCTTGATCAGTATAAATACTGTCTGTGATCAGGTAGAATTCCTAAGAATCTCCTTGACAAGGTTTTGCATCTTGATCTAGCCGTTCTCAAACCGGAGCATCCCAAAGTAGAAAACATGGAGTGAGTGAACCAGCGAATTAAGATTCACTGATGGATGAAAAATTGATTTGAAAAACAATCGCGTATTTATGAATAGAGAGAGTTTTACAATACGACGAAAGTTTTATGAGAAAAATCAAGTTTCAATCATAAATACTTTTTGTTTTGAAAAATTAACGTGCAGTCGATGTGCTAGAAAAGGAATTATAGAGCACATTGAAAGGTTTTTTTTCAAAAGTATTCGTCAATCCATTTCCTGGACCAAGGTTGATTCAAGAGTGAATGGCCCCATCGTTTCTATCCAGTTGTCACAAGTTTGATCTTTTGAAAGATCTCACATGTCACCCACCAATAGCTTGTTTGATGTTGGCTCTAGAAGGATTTCCATCTTCATCGTGAATACTTTAAGTATCACTCGGATGTTCTGGCAAATACCACAAGGATAATGCGTAGGACTCTCAATATATATAATCTTACTTTACACATTGTGTGAAACTGCAAGTCTTCATGAATTGGGTATCCTAATGAGATTTATTAATTATCTCTTGACTCTAGACTCAATAGTGCACTTTGGTTTCCTATTCGGAGACTAGGGAGAAGGTCTCCTTTTTCAGTATCAACCATCTATAAGAGAACATCGATAGATTATTTAGGTTCCATGTGAGAATGAAACAATTCCTTTTAAGAGAACTTGAGTAGCTTGGGAAGTTTAGTGGAGTGCGTCACTGGGTCCATATTTAAAGAAATCGATTTAGCGTAGCACTTTTCTTTCTTTAAAAGCGGGTTACTGTCTGAAATAACTGCAAGCCATGATTTTAAGCCCGGGTTACTGCCTGAAATGATAGTAAGCCATTTTTTAAGCGCGAGTTACAATCTGAAGTAATTGTAAACCATTGTTTTGACTTTTAAGACATGTTTTGAAAGGTATTTACACCTTCTGCTCGAACTTCATCTAAAGTCCCGTGCCATTATTTAATGACATTTCTAAGACCGTAGATGTTATCGATACCATAAGACATGCCATGAAAAAAACAATATTTTCGGAATTTTCAAATTTTCTGATTTTTATGATTTTTTTTAAGATTTTATATTTTTCTATTTTATTTTTGTTGGTTTTATAATTTTGTATTTTGCTTTTTGAAAAATATTTACAAATAATTGGTGAAGAAACTCCTTTACTCCTCATCCTCTTCCTGAAGACGTTTGAGTGTTTCTGGCTGCAGACTCTTCATGCCGAGTCGAGGGAGGATAAACTCAAACCGATCTCTTGGAAGAGCTTTCGTGAAGATGTCTGCCAACTAATACTCAATCCTTATAAAGTAGAGTTCAACCACACCTTTCTCTACTTGTTCCCTGATGAAATGATGCCGAATGTCAATGTGCTTCCATCTTGAGTGTTGAATGTTGTTGCAGCAGAGAGCGATGGCACTTTTGTTGTCACAGTACAAAGGAATTTTGTTGAATACAAAGGCATAGTCAGATATTTGGGATCTCATCCATAAGATTTGAGCAAAACATGATGACATGGCAATGTATTCAGCCTCTGTAGAAGATCTAGCAGTACTCATTTGCTTCATCGATGACCAGCTCACTAATTTATCACCCAAAAATTGAGTACCTCCTGACGTACTTCGACGAGTGTCTTGACACCCTGCATGGTCAGCATCTGCATAGGTTGTTAGTGCATTGGCGGTGTCCTTTGGATACCAAAGTCCCATGTTAATGGTTCCTTGGAGATACCGAAGACCCGTTTAACCGCTTCAAGGTGCTTTTTAGTAGGCTTAGCCTGGTAGCGAGCACACATGCATACAACGAACATAATGTCATGTCTACTGGCAGTGAGATACATCAAGGATCCAATCATACTACAATATTTAGTTTGATCAACACGGATCCAAGAGAGGTCCTCATCCAATTTGTTTTTCTCCACCATGGGAGTGTCAACAAGGTCACAATAATCAAATCCAAATTCTTTAACATTTCATTAGTATACTTAGATTGATTAATAAAAATGCCTCCTGGACTTTGAGAAATTTGTAATCCTAAGAAAAATGGCATTTGTCCCATCCTTGACATTTGAAATTTAGAGCCCATCTCTTTTGAAAAATGGTCACATTCATTTGGGTCGGTCGAGGCAAAGATAATATCATCAACATATATTTGAACATGAATTAAATGTTTGCCTGACTTTCGAGTGAATAGTGTGGGATCAACAACGCCTTTGTAGAATCCATTAGCCAATAGAAACTTTGACAAAGTATCGTACCATGCCCTTGGAGCCTGCTTCAAGCCATATAGAGCCTTTTTCAGACGGTAGACATAGTTAGGATGCTCAGGATCCACAATGCCTTTTGGTTGATTGACGTAGACCACTTCTTTGAGATCACCATTAAGAAACGTAGTCTTTACATCCATTTGGTAGACTACCATATTCTTGCTGGCAGCATTAGCAAGGAAGATTATGATAGCCTCAATTCGTGCAACCGGAGCAAATGATTCCTCAGAGTCAATACCCTCCTCTTGTCGATATCCTTTAGCAACTAGTCTCACCTTATTTTTCAGAACGTCACCATGCTCATCAAGTTTCACCTTGAAGATCCACTTGAGAGCGATAATCATAGCACAATCTGGAGGAGGTACTAATTCCCATACATCAAGATGACCGAACTCATGAATTTCATCTTGCATAGCACTAAACCAGTTTTCCTCAAACATTGTTGTTTTGACATCTTTTGGTTCGATCTTTGATAGTACAGAGTTGAAGAAGCACCATAAGGCATCGGTGGAAAGTTGCTTTCTAGTAGATACCAGACGAGAAGGATTCCCAATGATGTTTTCCAATGGATGATCATGTGTCCATTTTCTGAGATGTTCATGTGGTTATTGATAAGGTACTGAAGTAGCAGAGTTAGGATCCCCTGGTGAAGATGCTTCAGGAGTAGGTTCAGGGGCAAAGATATTCTCAAATGGAGCATCTTCAGGAGTGGCAAAGGGATTATCTTCAAAAGAATTATCAACTTCAATTCCTTGATGTATTGAAGATGATTGAAGATTCAATGATGATGGTGAATGGTCAGCAGATGGACCATCTTGTGATATGGAAATAGAGACCGTTGAACCATTTGGATTGGATGGAACATGAGCAGTTACAGCTGGTGGTGCAGGAGTATCATCAGTTGTAGGCTTAAAGTATTCATCATTCATTGGATCAAATAGCTTCTTCAAATCTTCTTCTGTGGGAGGTACATAAGGTGTTGCAGGAGTGAGATTATGAACAAGACCCGAACTAATGGGTCCAGGTGTCAAAAGTTGAGGTGCGAGTCCAGAACTGGAGTGTCCATGAGCCATTTGCTCAGTCAGCTCATCGAACGTAACATGAATAGTTTCCATAATATCTCGGGTTCTTTTATTGTAGATTCGGTAACCCTTCCGATCAGGTGCATAACCAACGAAGAATCCAATATCAGCCTTAGCTTTCAACTTTCCCAGATCTTGACCATCATTGGTTGGATAACACAAAGCCCCCAAGACACGAAGAAAAGAGAGATCCGGTTTTCTATTGTGCACTAATTCATATGGAGTTTTTCCATGAATAGTATGTATTAGGGAACAATTTTGAGTGTAACAAGCAGTGGCTATGACTTCCACCCAGAGAAACATTGGAGCCTTTGAGAATATTAGCATAGTCCTAGCAGTTTCCACGTACGATTACGCCTTTCAACTACACCGTTCTACTGAGGAGTGCGAGGAACACTTTTCTGATGACTAATTCTAATGCTTTCATAAAACTGAATGAGCTGTTTGTTTACAAATTCAGTTCCATTGTCTGTTCGGATGATTCTAACAGTTTTGTTAAGCCTAACCTGCAATTGTTTGATAAGCTTAATGATAACCTCGGGAGTTTCATCCTTAGTTCTCAAAAACTTTACCCAAGTAAACCGAGAGTAGTCGTCAACAACAACTAGCACATACTTCTTCCCATTAATACTTTGAACTCTCATGGGTCCGCATAGATCCATATGAAAAGTATGGAGAACTTCCATAATGGTATTGTCAGATTTGGGTTTGTGGGCATACTTTTTGCTTTTACCCAATTGGCATGCATAACAGAGATGATCCTTTTCATATTTTAACAGGGTAAGCCTCTTACAAGGTCCTTTCTAGAAAGATCATTGATGGTACCGAAGTTCAAGTGATTGAGTCGACGGTTCCATAACCATGACTTGTTTTTAGATGCCTTAGACAGCAAGGAAATAGGAGAAGACTTCATCATATCTCCGATAGAGATGGTGTACAAGTTTGTGCCACGAGATCCATTTAGAAGCTCAACGCCATCTAATTCTCTAACTAAGCATGTGTGTTTTCTGAAGGCTACTTCGAGATCAAAATCACAAAATTGACCAACATAAAACAAATTATGCCCAAGTCCTTCTACATAATATACCCAGGAGATAACACTATCATAGAAAACATAATCTCCATGACCCATAATTGCCCCAAAATGATCATTCCCAAATCTAACTATCGCGATGAACGTATTCATGAAGTTCTTGAGCCGTGAGTGATCCCCAGTCATATGTTTTGAGCAGCCTGAATCGAAATATTAAAGGACGATTTGTACGACCTGCATTTGAAAACAGACAAGAGTGGATAACTAGAAACATTGGATCCCCATGAGAATATGGGTTCCGATTGGTTAGTACAAGCAATCTGTAGACCTACAGCATTTCTAGGAGCCATAATATTATTAGTGGGAGCTGCACTAGTAGAGGCAGCGGACCTAGTCATAGTGTGCTGAGTACTTAAAGGTATGATTCTACCAGTGGGCTTCCATTTCTTATTAGGCACTGATCTAGACAATGAGGGACATAGTTCACTAATTTTGAACTTGCGGCATGTGGGCTTCCATTGAAAACCCATACTAATAAACCTTTTCTCTGTGGGTTTCCAAGATTGCTTAACCTGTTTTGCATTATCCATTGGGGATTTAACAGAATGCCTCAAAAGACACAACACATTGATCATGATTACCAGAAATTAAACATTCATTACATGTTTTGCAAGCAGTAGCAGAATTCGAATTAATTACAATACGCTTATAGCTAATACTAGAATCAACACGATGCGTTATTATACCTATGGTGGTCTTCTACTCTCTTCTCTTGATCACTTTTAGCTCGCGAGGTCCTATCTTGATTTGTATTGCCTGAAGGCTTTGACCCACTAACCTTAGTGTCACTACTTACTCCTGAAGAAGGAATGACGGGAATATTAGTTTGTTTCACTACTTTTTGCATTTCTGGCCTAGAAGTGCTGGGCTATGAGACTTTAGGAGGCATATCAAAGGTAACATACTTAACTTTAGGCATAGAAGTGGGTTCAAGTAATCTATCTCGCCTAGTACCAGATTTAGGACATGTGGCAATGATATATTCTAAGAGTTCTTGAGATCGTTTGGCATACATGCAGGCATAGGCAACCGCACTATAAAGTGGTTTCTCTATTCTATCATCTTCAACAATCTCATGGAGACCCTCTAAACTATCCTTAAGGTATGAAAGATATGCTTGATATGCAAGTTCATTATTCCTAAGAGGAGGGGGAATATACAACACATCAATAGCATAATTATTACAAGCAGACACCTTTGGAACAACAAATTTGCAAGTGGGAATCGGCAATTTCCCTTTCACCATACGCTTCAGATTCTCAATTTCGTTAAGCAAAGAAGTCAACTTTTCAATGTGTTTATCATGATTGACCTTTACTTTATCATATAACTCTTTGTTTTGCAATTTAACCTTTGAATTTTCCGTTTGAAAACATTCATTTTCTTTTTGCAATTTATTGATGATGTTTTGAAGTTTGAAATTATGAGAATCTAAAGGCGGAGGTATCTGAGTGGCCAACCACTTCACTCTTATTTCCCTTCAATTGGGAGATTTGAGCTTTCAACTTTCGGATCGTGTTGCAGTGAGCTTGAATCCGTTCATAACGTGTGTTTATTTCAAAATATGCATCAAACTCAGGAGCATCCGAAGATGTTTTGGCATTTGAGCTTTTGATTCTTTCTTCAAGATGTTGATATTTTAACTGTAAATCAAGATATTCAACTTTTAATTTATAAAAATGCCTGACCATGTTATCATGATCATCCTTTTCGATTTTGTCATGCAATTTTGAACTCTCGGTCTCAAGCTCATTGATACGATCTTGGGAAACTTTAAATGCAATTGATAAATCATGAAATTGAGAAGCAGTTATGGCATAATTAGTGACAGTATAAAACACATCCTGGGCAATGCATCTGGAAATCAAATTCTCATTAAGGATGTAAATATTCTTTCCCTTAATCTCATTGTTTTTAATCTCATATGCATTAATTCTAACCTCATTTTCCATTTCATTAAACATCTTTTTCATTTCTTTAACTTCAGTATCTAAGGCCTTTTAAATACCCTCAAATTGTTCTTTTAATTGTTTAAGAATGGAATAACCTCTGTAAGATAGCAGTCTTTTGTTTGCTCAAAACGCCTTTCACCTTCAGTTATACCTGTTGGTGTGATTCTCTTCTTACATGTTTTATCGAAATCACCAACTAGTTGGTAAACTACGTATATGCTAATTAAGGTTTTGCTTTGAGTGGGAAGAGTTCTAGGCACTAAATGTATTGGTGTATTGGGAGGATACACTGTAGCTGCAGGCAATTTCCTAAGGGGAGGATTCTTTTCAACAAGTTCTTCTGCCTTTCTCTTATCCATATCTAACTTCCAAAAGACTTGTTTAGGAGTTAATTGAGTATGAGGTTTAAACATGGCTAAGAAGTTTTCCTTAGAATAATCGTGAGATTTGACATTTATTCTATGACTGACACACATAGGTTCCTTCAATTTCTTATCCATTTTCTCGCTAGAGGAATTTTCTAACTCTATGCCCTCTTCAGTGTTCTATACACAAGTTAGCTTTTGTTTGGGCTTAAGAATCTCACTACCTTCATAAATCACATCATGAGCCCTTTTGGCTTTCTTAAGGAACACAAGATTTTGGTCTTCTACAAGGCCTATACTGTATTTATCACTTAATACTCTGTGCTTTGAAATCATGTGAGCAGTTTGAATGTTGTTGCCTTATACATACAACTTATTTTCAAACTTGTTCTTTAAATTCGTAAGGTTGGAAAAATCATTTAGGAGTTTTGATTCCTTTTCTTTGAATTCCTGTTTAAGCGTTATTATATTTTCTTGAAGTTCTTGTTTTTGCTTAACAGTTTTATTAAGTTTCTCTTGTAAGGAATTTAACTCTTGTTTAGCGTTTCTTCCATTAAATTACTTTTAGTGATCAAATGTACGCATTATGCTATCCATTTCCTGCTCACGGGTGGTCAGCTCAAATTTAGCACGCTGTTCATAGATGACAACTTGATCGTTATATATATTTAGCTTAGTGGTCATGGAGTCATCAGGCACATATTCAGTGTACTCATCAAACACATATTCATCATTAATGGCAGAAGATGCATCACTTGGTACAACAAGGGACTCCTACAGGGGCAACAAACATACATACATAATACTTAAGGCTTCAGTTTCATGAGCTTATTGCAATAGTAATACTTTTCATGATATTATATGGGTTACAATAGTCACTAATATTTTTCCAGATGTTGTATTTATTACAACGTTTACTTGAAATCTTGTGGTCCATACTACTTTTACTTAACATTACACCTATAATCTCACCAACTTTATATTGACATTTTAGCATGTATTTCTCAGGTCCTTAATTTCATTAGCATTGGATTGAGTGGAGCATCGCATTAGAATTGCATTTTGTGGTCTCATCATGACGAAGATCTATTGAATAACTTTACGTTCGATGTGAATCAAAATATTTTTAATATTTTGTGAACTCTTGGAACATATCTTTGCAAAACATTATTTCTTTAATCGAACATGTATTTTTTCAAACGACTCATATATACGTCATTATTTATATCTTGTGTGTTTGTGCTATGAAGTCATGCCCCAGTTATATTCCGATGCGATATTTTGGGGGTATGACATACAACAATATAAAACAAAGATGTAATAAATGTTACAGATGCAACAACTACACTACAACACTTCGTATCTTGACTATAACTAGTGTTCTTCTCTTGCACTTGGATGAATGGATGCTTAGATCACTTTAAACAGGTTTAATGATCAAAGAAATGAGGATTATAAGACTGGAAATGGACATAGAAACTATGTGAAAAATGTGAAAAATAATGTGTGAAATAAGCCACTATTTATAGGCAAAGAAGAAACTCAACGAGCACCAGACAGTCTCACAATTCCCTAATGTATTAGGGAACCGTCCCTATTTAAGGGAATCACGAGGTGTGTCAGAACGCTTTCTTTTTTGTCTTTTTGTGGTTGCTTATAAAATTGGTTAAAAGTATTCTTTGAGATGGAAAAACCAGTTTTTGAATTTTATTCTTATTAAATATTTTTTAAATAATCAAAAATAATTGTCCAATTATTTTTTTGAAAATATTTTGTCACTTTTTAAAATGTAATATGTAAAAATGTAAAGTGTATGACAAAAATATTTCTTTAAACATTCATCACGTTTAATATTTATTATTCATACCTTTAGTGATTTTACGTTGAAATGGAAATTTACGACTAATAACTTGTTTACGTAAACTTAGACATAAAATGTTTTTAATTTTTGTTATTATCAAAACGTATAGAAACCAAAAAATATAATAACGTTATTAGACATTATTTGTATTAACATGAAAAATAGATAGAACCGGAGCTGTTATGCATTTCGGTTTTTTTATATAAGACCAAAAATCGTCAAAAAAACTTTCAGTTTTTATAAAATTCAAAAACGTCACTTTTGATTTTTTAATTGGTTTTAGTTTTTTATTTCGATTTACTCTTTCACGTATATAAACTTGTGCACAAATGCGAAACTGGTCATTAAAACATTAAAAAGTGATTGTATTGCGGGAGTATGTGCCGGTGGTGGCTATATTTATTATTTCTTCTTGTTTGTTCCTTTCCTTGAGATATAAATTAAAATACATCTTATAACTTTAAAATCTATTGAAATCCAAGTTCACAATTGAGTATGAGCCAACTCATCTAAGAGAACTATTTAATAGGGGTGTTGATCGGTTTGTTATCAGATTGGTTGGTTTATTCGGTTCGGTTAGTTCGTTTAATTATTTTTAGGTAAAACCAAAAACCAAACCGAACAGAAATCAAAATTGGATTAACCGAACCGAATAATCTGAATTACATCATGATAGCGTATCAATATTAGTGACCCAAGCCCACTAATTACATGCTCGAATCAAGCCAATTACCAAAGCCAATCAACACTAGATAGAAGCACGGCTTAAATCCCAGGCCACGCAGGGCTTGTTAAAACCTCTCAAGCCAAACTGGGTATGACAGTACTACTGCTCCTCAACTGTCACTAGAAGGTAAGATGTACTCCTGACATTGCACAGTGGGGATGCACAACAAGCACCACTTTGTACGAGCAAAAGGACGAATGACACCGATCCTCATTGTCTGCTCTCGGATGATCAATACATGGCTCTCTAGCAGGCGTTGATCATCCCAAAAGGGTTTATCTCGAAACCCTACAAGTCTCTCTATAAAATGAGAGCAACACACACAACTTCATAATTTTTCACACACTTGAGCAAATACAACCTCACAGCAGTGTAGTATGGTTCTTGTTTAAGTGTTACTCGAGCTTATTGATCTATATCAATCTCATCGGGTTCTTACCGTTCAATACGAGGAACCAAACAAAAAAATCATTCACATCCCATCTCTAAAATGATTTACATAGTATACATAAAAATGGCGCCATCCATGGAGATATGATACAAAATAGCCACAAATTTCTCGAAAATTTTCACTCATTTCTCACTCAAAAATCCAGAATTTGTTACCTTAAAATCACTAGTTTCTTTGTCAAACATGTCTATTGAACAACACCCTAAAATTTCGGAGACACCCAAACACCACCTCAAACCTATCCGAGTGGGCAACTTTCCTCACATGGAAAAAAACCAACAAATACCCGAAAAAAGACTCACAAGTCACCTAGAAACAACACAAAGAAACCTAAGAGGAACACTGATAACATCAAATAGTCCTGAATATTAAGTGTCAATTTCCCCCGATAATGATCATATTTTATATCATTTATATGGATTTACGCTTGTTTTCCTTTATATTTCACTTTCAGGTAAATTACGAGCATTGGAGCTAATGAGATGCGGATTTGGAGATTTTCTTAAGAGATTTATGATAGAATGCCCACTGTGAAGAAGCTACGGTATAACTCCACTCTCACATTACGTCGTTGCTAGAGCGTGACTCAGAAGACCAACTCAGCAGCTAATTATGGCGTAACTCCCAACTAGGATTACGCCGTAACCAACTAGGTCAAAGGATGTTCCACGCCGCCATCAGATACGCCGTATTTCTTCAATGCCAGCTAACTGGGATGTTTGGATATCTAGGCCTTTCGATTTGTTTGATTGAGTCTTTTTTTGTCTGATTGTATAGTTTCTTGTGGTTGTAGCCTTTTGGCGTTGTTTGGGTTTGTATAGTCCTGGTTGCTCTGTTTCGCCCCTTTTCTTGGAGTCCTTTCAAAAAAAAAAAAAAAAAAAAAAAAAAAAAAAAAGATACGCCGTAACTCCTTCCAATGATTACGGCGTAATCATTACTAAAGTAACCTGTACTGAAGATACAGTGTAACCCATTCCATGTGTTACACCGTAACCAGCTTTACGAGAGCATTATTATGGATTTATAAAGGTTACGGTGTAACTCTCAACTCAAGTTACGCCATAAATAGATCACGCCTATAAATACAAGCCCTAGTTTCTACATTTCACATCATTCACTCCACACGAAAAAGCAGAGAACGTGAGTAGGGGTCCAAAGGCAGATCTTGAAGAGCATACAGAGCCATCTCCAAAGGAGAAATCACTCCCTAACGATAAGCATTAGCGATTATCTTTTCTTTTACTTTCAATTCATGTATTTCATTATGTCAAACATTGAATCTTTGGTTTTTTTTAATATGATCTGCTAAGCACCTTTGGTGCTAGTCTAGTTATGATTCCTTAATTGTTTTGTTTTCATTTACATGCTTCCGTATAATTGTTTCTAGTGTATGCATTCATAGTTCGTTGGTAGCTACCCTAGTTTCGGTAGTTTTGAATGGCGGTAGTGTCTAGTTGCTTAGGAGAATTGGCCAACTGATCCTAAGTAGGTAGACTGATTGGGAAGGGTAAGAATTGACCAACTGATGACCCTTCTTCGCTTGTGTGAACTGACCGAATGATCACCTGCCGTTTGGATGAACTTAAGAAGTTAGGGATGAGTATCTAAGATGCTAGCGCCCGGGCACTCATTGTTACGAATCTTGCGTGTAGAGGAACTTAATGACTTGGCTTTTGGGACTAAAAACAACTGGACTTTCAAGGGTAGTAGCTTGATCTCCGGTAGAAACCTTTGGTGATAGGTTAGGACGAACTGACCAAATGCTGTCCTAGCGACTTAAACCCCCACTTGAATCAATTGGAAGTAGTTAGACGAGAACATAACATGATAGAATGAGTAACTAGGTTAGCACACTTTACCTCTATTGATCGCATCTCTATTTAATTTTCGCATTTCATTTCTTGTTTAATTAGTTTATTAATCATTTCACCTTAAAACAATTAAAACTAGTGATAACTAGACTTTATTAGAATCCGCTCACATAGCTTTTGGGACGACCTCGATTTTACCGATTACTACACTACACACGACTGGGTACACTGCCCGTGAGTGCATAAGGTGGACAATAGGTAAACGAGAATTTATAAATATTAAAACCTGGTCAGAAAACCGGCATCAAGTTCTTGGCGTCGCTGCCGGGGAGTTATATTAGGATTTTTATTAAGTCTTTTACTTTTGTTTTATTTTGAATTTTCTTGTTTTCTCATGATTTCTTTTAAATTTCAGATACTATGGAGGTTGGAAACATTGAGGACCTTACTCTTGAAGAATATTTGGCATTGACTAGGGATGAACAAGGGCCGGGGCTCGTTAGGCCGGTTATTGGGGGTAATATTGATTTTGAGATATGACCACAATTCATGAGGGAATTAAGATCGAATACTTTTTCTGGAAATATTACAGAGGATGCTCACGAACACATTGAGAATGTGGAATATATTACTAGCCTGTTTAATACACCAAGAGTCTCGAAGGATGTAATTATGCTCCGAGTTTTTCCCATCACACTTACGGGAGCTGCAAAAAGATGGGTTAATAGATTGCCCACCGGGGCAATTGATACATGGGCTCTCCTTAAAAAGATACTTCACTCAAAGATATTTTTCACCTTCAAAAGTATCAAGGCAACTCACGGAAATCCATAACTTCAAACAAGAAGACGATGATACATTGCATCAAGCTTGGGATAGATACAATAATCTGCTTTACAAGTGCCCCACTCAGGACCTAAACAACCAGGAAAAGGTCAATATTTTCTATAAAGGAATCAACATTGCTACGAGACAAATGTTGGACTATCAAGAACCAATTCCGGGGATGACACCTACTCTTGCCATTGAAGCCATTTAAAAACTGGCTGATCACTCTCAAAAATGGCTTGATGGAGGAAGCCAAAGTAGCCTTGGCAGAAATTTTGAGGGTATTGCCGCCATTACAAAAAAGCTTGAAAACCTTGGCAGATACATGAAAAAACTACAGGAAAATGTGCATGCTATTCGAGTAGGATGCGACACATGTGGAGGAGGCCATTTAGCCAGATACTGCCCTTTGGAGAACAGAAGTCCCCAAATCAAAAAAGTTAAGTACGGAAAGGAGAGACCCTTCTAGCAATGTTATGATGAATTCTGCTATGAGAAAGACCGAACTCCCTACAAAGAAAGAAAACCTTCACTTGAATAATCTATAAATAAATATTTGGAAGAAGATGCCAAGCGACAGGCCAACAAGGACACTTTGTTCAAGAATTTTCAAGTAGAAACAAAAGCCACCCTCCTAGCTCATCACGAGACTTTAGAAAACACCGAAAGGTACAATGAAGAGGAAGTTGCATGTTTCTCCAAACAAGCAGTAAGAGAAGATGACAATACGAACATTTGGAAAGTGGAGCAACATATTGACGATGAACGTGAAGCAATCGTGTAAAATGAAGTGAAGTTAAATGCCAGATGCTCTGCTGTTGTCCTCAATCAGATCCCTCTAAAAGAAAAAGACCCAGGAAGTTTCATTCTCCCTTGATCTATTAATAATTTGCATAATATTAATGCCTTATCCGACTTAGGAGCTAGCATAAGTATCATGACGTTTTCTATGTGCAAAATACTAAATATTGGACCCATCATACCCCTTTGCATGACCATTGAAATGGCTGATAGGACTGTTAGCATATGAGAGCGTTTGTAACGGTGGCAATGACAAGGAAAGGGTAAAAAACAATAAGTACCTGTGTTCTTCAACTAATGATGGGAGTATTACATTCGAAGCATTGGTACATATCGTTTATGGGGAAATAGACAATGACGCTAAAAGAAGAATTTGGACTAATCTTAGCCGCAGTGTTAGCCGTGAAACCTCTGATGATGATGCAATTCATAAATCAACAAAAAAGTCAATCTCTGATCATGGAATTATTGATAATGACAACGCCGACAACAAGAAAGTTCGGAAGCATTGGTGTGAGAAGATAAAAACCATTGGTGACGAATTTTGGGATTCTTGCTACCCGTATGATGATGACTGAAATGGGGGGAGTAGTTTAGCTAGAGTTGAAGATAACAAATTTTTGTGGACCTCAACCAATGACGATAAGAGAACGGAACTACATTGGTTTGACAAGTTGAGATTTGACGATTGGATTAAAATAAAGTATGGAAGAATGGACGCCTCCACTAAGAAAAATTTTTGGAAAGATTGCATGAATGAAGAAAACCAATGTAAAAAGATTCCTCACGATACTAGTCAGGAGAAAAAATGCTTAATGAATGAAGATAACAAAGACAATGAAAAAGGAGAATGTGAACATGAGCTTATCGAAAAATTAGTTGATGATAAATGGTTTAAGGGAACTGATTCCGATGATGATGACATCGAGGGAATTATGGACTACGTTGAACTACAAGGAGAAGACGGGGCCACTGACCCCGATGATGAAGCATACGAAAAAAGAAGATGCAAACTTCTTGGGATTACGTAAAAAAAGCCGCCACCTATTATAGCTGAGAAATATGAGTTCACAAGATACCACTTGGGGCCGGACGAAAGTTTTGCAAGATTCGGAAGATTGAGACAAAGGAGTATCTCCGCACCGCTACGAATGTTGCTTGGGCCAGGCACAATTTGATGAAGGATATGGAGGAAGTTGGCCAAGTTCAAAGGCCACCGTAAAGCCTCATGGCTTTGAGTCTAACTTAAAGACTCGTTAATAAAGAAAAGTTCTCTTTCGGGAGACAACCCGAATTATCCTTTTTCTTTCTTTTATTTCTATTTTTGTTGGGTTTTGCGTTTTTAACAAATTTTGCAGAAAATTGGAGAAGAATTCACAAGTAACTTAAACGGGGACCTGACCTGTCCATCACTTACGGCGTAAATCATTCCCATGATTACGCCGTAACACATCATCAGTAGCGATTCTCTCCAGAGCATCACCCATTAGGGTGTAATCCCGTGCTATGGTTACACCGTAGCTACCCTCCAGTAGCGACTGCCAGGTTTTGCCATACTTACGGCGTAAATCCTTCAAGGAGTTACGACGTAACTATCATTCTGTTTCAATTCTTTCTATTTAAACACAATAACCTTGTATTAGTTTTTAAATGAACTTTGTGGGTATGTTCCCTGTAAGCCCTCACGAGACTACACTCGTCCACTTGGGACACCAAGTGGTTTAAAAGGCTTGTTGCATACGCTAAATGCAACAGTGATTCCTACGCAAGTGAGTTAGATTTCTTTTTGTTTTTCTTTTTCTTTTTCGAATTATGCTTGTTGGTTAATGTGATTTCAGGGAATGAAGTTTGATCATGGATGCTTAAGCGAAGGCATGATTCTCTATCGTGGGCCTTCTTTCTTTTTCGGATCAAATTTGAGGGAAGTTCTCGCTCTAATTCTACTTTCTTTTCACCTTTATTTAACGTTTAGTACAAAAGGGACTTTTTACATTTCAAGTGGGGGGACGGGAGTAGAAGTATCTCTTAAACTTTATTGCCCTTATTTTTCTAGTTTATTTTGAAAAATTATGCCACTTTTAAAACTTTTGACATGTTTTTCTTAACCTAACTAGATTAAACCTTAGCCGAGCACATTATAACCATTGATATTATATGCTGAGATTAGCCTTTGTTGGAATCACTCCTAAACCTAAATCAAGTGTTAGTGATTCATATGTAATAGTTAGCATAATTATGGCCTTTATGTTTGTTATTAGCTTAAGCTTATGTAGAAGGCCCATGAGCTTAAGCCCATGTCTATTAAGGAAAGGAAGGGAGTAGGAGTGTTGCCCTAGCTCCCCTTCCTATAAATACCTTGTAATAACCCTCACTTGAGGGTTGGTTGTTCATTTTATCTCATTCACCTTTACGCATAACCGGTCTAAGCTTCATACGTGTGTGTGTGTGATATTTGTTCATCCGATCTTCTCTCTATCTCTTTCTATTGTGCTTGTGTTTTAAAACTAGTGACCTAATAGTGGTATCAATCGCCTACTAGTTAGGTGAATCGTATTGTTTTTGAAGTAGGTTTCGGTCCTACGCGTAAAGCATACGTGATACTTTGGTTCACTTAAAAACACGTTTTTTACACTTTTTAATCCAAGATTCTTGTACTTTCAACGTTTTAAGGTGTTAAAATAACTGTTTTTGGCAAAAAGTTTCAAACTTTACGCGTGGATAAACGTTTTTGAGCTTGGTTTTTTACGAGATAGCAGTTCTACGCTTAACTGTTTTAGACACTTTGGATCATCAAGTTTCACACTTTTGTGTTATCTTGGTGATATTGAGGCTATTTCATCACAAAAATCTGGTTTAGAAACATCTTTGGGCAACAATCACTTTTACGAGTAAGTCTACGTGTAGTAAAACCCTAAAACTACGCGTAACTTATCCTTTGTTTGATCTTCAGTTTTTGTGGTTTACTCTGTGTTTTCTTGCTTGGATAAGCCTGAAAATACGTTGACTTGGGATATCTTTTGCACTATGATAGTGTAAAAGATCACTTGGGCTAAAAACCCTAAACTTACGCATAAGCTTAAGCTTACGCGTAGAATATCCTACGCATAAGATTCATCTTACGCCTAAGCCTAGTCTTACGCATAAGGTAATCCTACGCCTAAGTTTTCTACGCCTAACTTACTGTTTACGCATAACTTTAGTGTTTTTCTCCTACTTACGCGTAAGCTAAACCTACGCGTAACTTCTGCTGTTACGCGTAACTTTGGTGTTTTTACGCATAAGTGCTACTTGGTTTATTGTGATTTCTACACCTAAGGATACTTCATCAACAAAGGTTCATTCGACTATAAAGATCCATTTAACAACACAAGTTTTTCAACATGTCACAACCACCATACTCTAACTATTTCCCTCACACTTATACTCAACGACAACAACAACTAAGTCCACAACATCAACAATGGAATCAACAACAAGCAATTTATCAACAACATACTCCACAACTTGGAGGAATCCCACCACCACAAATGGTTCAACCACCACCAAGTCTTCAAGTTCAACCCTACACAAACGATTTCAATCAACATCCATCAAGGAACACTATGAAGGAACCCACTTGGTTTGCAAAGATGTGTGAAGCTTTAAGCAGCCAACAATCAATTCATGAGGCTGGATCACTTGATAGACCTCCAATGCTCACTCTAGGAAACTACGATCAATGGGTAATTAGGTTCTTTAGGTTTTGTGATCTGAAGAAGCCACATGGAAAGTTCTTAAAGAAGGTTATCTTGGAAGGTCCATTTCAGATGCCTACTGTTATTGTACCCGGAGATCCAAATGCTAATCCACCAAGAGATGAACAATCAAACATTGCTACTATTGCATACCTAAACGCAGCAGAACTTCTACACTATGAAGCTGATGAGCTTGCAATGCAATATATCCTCTTAGGATTACCAAACCCAATTCTTCGAAGTGTTGATGCTCAAAAGACTGCAAAGGCAATGTGGGAACGTATTCATCTTCTTATGGAAGGATCTGCACTCAATCAGGAGGATATGGAATCCAAAATTTACTTGGCTTATGAACACTTCATGATTGAACCTGGAGAGACACTAGAGTCTTATCATCATCGATTCTCAGACATCATAAATGATTTGGATAAACAAAACATCATCATGCCAAGAATTGCAGTTAATACTAAGTTCCTGAGTAGTCTTGGTCCTGAATGGGAGAAGTATGTCATTTTTCTCCGTCAAGCGAAGAACATGCATCATTCTACATACGGATTGTTGTACGATTACTTGAAGCCTCATCAAAAGGAAGTTGATAAGGAAAGGATTCTCCGTGCTCAAATTGCTTCATATTCACATCCGGAAAATCAACAACTTGCCTTGTATGCTCAAAACAGTTATCCTCCTCAACCAACAACTCAACCAACTGCCACTATCACACCAAATGATCAATCACAGCAATCTCAACATAATCAATTGGTTCCTTACAACAACAACAATGATCAGGCACTTTATAGTCAAGCTAATGAGGAATCCGATCCGTTCGAAGCATTGCAACAAGGATTTGTTATGATTGCTAATGCTTTTGGCCGTTATACAAACAAATCCAACAATCGCATTCGTTCCTCATCAAACACAAGGAATCAGGCTGTTGTGAACAATGGACGAGTTGAAGTTCAGAATCGTGGTTATGGTCGTCAGATGGGCGGTGGTCAAGGGTTTAATGCTATGGGTAGGAATAACAACAGAACTCAAGTGGTGGAACAAGGAAATGCTTAGAATTGGTTGAATGGTCTTCGATGCTACAACTGCAATGAGAAGGGACACCTGGCTAATGCATGCCCAAAGCCGAGGACTAGGGGCAGTGCTTATCACAAAGAGGCTCTTCTTTTGGCTCTTAAGGATGAAGCTGGTGGAACTCTCACAGACAAAGAACAGAGCTTTATGGCAGATGCAGACTCAGATGATGATATGGAGGACTTGCAGGCCAATGCATCTGTTATGTTGATGGCTAATATGCAAGAGCTACATATGATTGACACAGGCCCAATGTATGACACTGATGGCTTTTCTCAGGTACCCGAACAAACCATATTTATCTCTGATCTAAGATCGCCGCCAACATCTGAATCCGGCAAGGCTCAGAATGTTCAAAATGAGTCATCCACATCTCATTCCGACGATTTTCAATTAGACCCCATAGTTACATTTGAAGATCAAGATGACCTTATGGTTTCCATTGATACTCAAATTGACTCCGTGGTTATACTTGAGGATCTAAGTAATGATCATGTTGTGACTCACGTTGAACACACCGAACTTGTGCCTCGTCCAGATGTTGACATGTGGCTTAAAAACCAACAATCCATAGTAGAGGAATGTCGTGCAGTAAATCAGGACTTAAAAAGTAAAAATGCACCGTTAACCAAGGATTTTGAATGTTTAGAAATGCAACTCAACTTTTTCAAAACTCAAGAAAAACGTGAAAAAGATTTTGAAGTAGCCTTTGCTAAATCTCATCAAAACGAAAAATATTTAGAGAGACAGATGCGTGATCTAGCCGCTTCGAAGAATACTTTGTTGTCTGAAATAGAACAACTGAAACATGAACATAAAAAGCAAATTAACGCTCTCACCTTGGAAAATCAAAAAGCTAAGGCTGAGTTGTTAACTTGTCAAAAACAGTTCTCTGCATACAAAAAGCATTCAACGAAACGAATAGATGATCATCTTGAAGAAATTATCGGCTTGCAAAACAAACTTAAAGAGTTTAAAACTGTTGTTTACAAACATGGTGAGTCAGTAACTGCTATTGAAAAGTTTACTTTAAAACCCAATCCAAATGAATATGGACCGAATCTTGCTGATTACAAACCTAAGCTTTCAACCTAAGCATTCAAACCAAATCCTAAAGTTTCCAGTGCAGAATTTAAAATTGATAATTTTGTTATGAGTGTTGTTGAATATCCTCGTCAAGAGGAATTAGATGCAGAAGACGAGAGTCGATCAAAATTAGAAACTGTTGTTTACAACAAACCTTTTAACTATTCAAAACCGGTCACTTTCGTCACACCAACGGATTCTTCTAACACACCAAGGATTATCATAAAAACGTCTAAGTCTTCTAATGTTAATCCCAAACCAGATTATGCACAAATTTATGGTCTTTTACCTTCCATCAGTGAAGTAAATTCAAAACCTGAAAATCGCAAAATTCTTAGATATTTTGACCTTTTCATGGCTGACCTCAAACTTTTACAACATGAGATAGAATATCATTCTGAAATCAAAGTTCAACACTTTCAATCGCCTCTGGCGCGAGAACAAAGAGACATTTTTCAGAAAAATATTTTACCAAATGTTAAAAATTTGAAACATTGTGCATTGTCTTGGGAACGGGACTTTCATAAGGAACTTGGAGTGATGAAGGTCGTTTTCGAGAAAACAGAAACATCTATTTCTAATACTAAACGTAAAAAGAAAATGTTGAGAAAAGATGTTGATCGACTCTTGAAAGATGTTATCTGTGCTGATATCCATAATGTTGTGTTACTCAATTCTTTGCCACATGCATCTGATTATATCTCTGCTGATACTGTTGATAATGTTGTAACTGTTGAGAATACTGATAATGTGCTTCAGATCGAGTCTTTAAAAGTTGAAAACGAACGTCTCTTAAACGAGCTTTCAAATGCAAAACGTCGTCTTCAATGGTGTCAAAAAGATTGTCAAAATCGTAAAATTGCTTTGCAAAATAAAATCCACCAGTTGCAATCAAACAATTTTAATCCAAAATTTGAGCAACTGGATGATCAAAACGTGTCTTTGAAAAGTCAAATCTCAAAATATGAACAATAACTTGTAAAAGTTAAACAGTAATATGGTGTCATATTTGATTTACTCAATAAGACACGTCATGAAGCATCAAACGAACTTGATCATTATCTTGCACACACTAGAGAAGTAATGAATTTTGCTCGTAATATTCGTTCTGAAAATCAAGATTTGATTCACACTATCTTTAAGTTAAGAGAAATGTTAAGAAAGTATGAACAACTTCCGCCAACCATCATTAAGAGAATAGCACCTGTGACACTTAGTAAACGTGAACCCAGAATGCCTACTGCCAAAACACAAGTTGATAACGTGCTTCCTTCAACTGAAACAGGAATAGTTGTCTCTTTTCCAAACGTCCGCACTTCACAGCCTAGGAGCACTACATCGAAGAATAGGAAGTTGCGACCTAAGAAAAGATCAATAAGGAATGCTAAAGTAGAAGAACACCCTAGGACTATGAATAAGACTCACGTTGCTTCCACTATAGATATTTCGTCTGGCAAATGTAATAGAAATACTGATGTAACGAATGCTAAACCTTTAAGTACTTTTGATATTCAGTCTGATGCACCTTGTGTTATTTGTCGTAAAAGTATGAATTCTGATTGTCATGACAAATGTTTTGCTAAAGCTATCATCTCTCGTTTAAGGAATCCTAAGAATCGGGATACCTCTAGGCCCACTAATCATTCTAAGTCTGTGCTTGGTAGACCGCCCTCTTTAGATTCTAAGAACCGCATTGATGTCCCTGTAGCTCCAATTTCATCTCCTAGGAATGTAGTACTACCTAGTGCATTCACTAAGACTAAAGCAAATACTAGTTGGAGATGGCAGAAATGGATATATAACACACTAGGATTTAAATGGATGCCAAAAGTTATTGATGTGTGTATGTCTACTATAACTGCTCCGGAACCCTCTAACATTTCGGGTTCCACATCTACTTCTATTCCATCTGTGTCGTCTGTGTGTAATGCAGGTGATACAGATCATTCTCTGGATTGTTGATAGCGGATGTTCCCGACACATGACAGGCAACCTTAAACTGTTATCAAACTTTATTGCAAAGTTCATTGGCACTGTCAGATTCGGGAATGATCACTTCGCAGCTATCATGGGCTACGGAGACTATATCAATGGGAACATCGAAATTAGCAGGGTTTATTATGTGGAAGGTCTCAGTCACAATATGTTTTCAGTAGGTCAGTTCTGTGATGGAGATTTGGAGGTTGCTTTCAGGGAGAAATCTTGTTTCATTCGTGATCTACAAGGAAACGACCTTATGTCTGGCTCGCGTAACTCAAGTCTTTACACTATCTCTATGCAAGACATGGTTGCTTCATCTCCCATCTGCTTACTTTCAAAGGCAACATCAACAAAATCCTGGCTATGGCACCGTCGTCTCTCACACTTAAACTTTCAAACTATAACCAATCTTGCTTGACACAAACTAGTTGAAGGTCTCCCACGATTCCGGTATTCTAAAGATCACCTTTGCTCAGCCTGTGAACAAGGGAAAAGCACTCGTGCTCATTTTCCTTCAAAGGTGGAACACAGCTCTCAGCATGTGCTTCACCTTCTTCACATGGATTTGTGTGGCCCGATGCGCGTGCAAACGATCAATGGCAAACGCTACATCTTAGTAATTGTTGATGACTATTCACGATGGACTTGGGTCTACTTTCTTCGAAGCAAATACCAAGCTCCACAAATGATCATCACCTTTCTCACAAAAATTCAAGTTCAGCTCCGGAACACCGTCCGCCAAATAAGAACAGACAAAGGAACTGAATTTGTTAACCAAACTCTACGAGAATTTTATGAGAAAGTGGGAATTGAGCATCAGACATCTATTGCACCTACACCAGAACAAAACGGAGTTGTTGAAAGACGAAACCGAACGTTAGTGGAAGCTGCAAGAACAATGTTAATCAATGCTAAACTTCCAGATTACTTATGGGCAGAAGCTGTATCTACTGCATGCTATACTCAAAACCGTTCTATGATTACTAAACGCCACAACAAAACACCTTTTGATCTTCTCCACAACCATAAACCGAATCTCAAACACTTTCATGTATTTGGATCCCTTTGCTATCCGAATAATGATCGTGATGATTTTGGAAAGCTCAAAGCCAAAGCTGACATTGGAGTCTTTATTGGATATTGTGAGAATTCTAAAGGTTACCGGATCTGGAATCGTCATACAAAGCAGGTTATGGAAACGATTCATGCTCATTTTGATGAACTTACGGAAATGGCTTCTGAGCATAACAGCTTGGAACCCGGTCACAACCGCTTAAACTTCCCTCAAACCCCATCATCAGCTGAACAAAGCCCCCAACTCACTCGTCAACAAATGGAAAGACTATTTGCTCCTCTGTTCAGTGACGATATTGATGAACGTGCTCCAGGTGTATCCGATGTTTCTGCTGCTCAACCTGATAATACTCTTATACCTGATACACCTGCTACAACAACTACTGTTGAAGAAACCACCAGTTGACTCCACCACAAAAGTTGAACAAACCGCTTCCAACAATGATGAACCGGCTGATGATGTTCTTAATGAAGTACCCCCACCTGCAGATTTTGATCCAAATGCGTTCTTTAACCCGTTTGCTAATGAAACTGCTGCACATGATGTCGCGGAATCATCAACAAACCATTTGAATCCTCAGAATCTGCACAATGTATACCAACATCAACCCTCTACACATCGATGGACAAAAGACCATCCTCTGGCAAATATTATTGGCAACCCGAATCAACCAGTCGTTACGAGACAACGTCTTCACACAGATGGTGAACATTGCATTTATGCACTCACTGTCTGCCAATCTGAGCCTAAAAACATTAAAGACGCAATGACAAAAGACAACTGGATTGAATCCATGCAGGAAGAACTCAACCAATTCAAACGTCTTGAAGTATGGGAACTGGTTGAAAGACCAACATGGGTCTACGTCATTGGTCTTAAATGGATTTGGAAGAACAAATTGGATGCTGAAGGGAACGTAATCAGAAACAAGTCACGTCTGGTGGCTAAAGGTTATCGACAGGAGGAGGGTGATAACGCTACACGCGTCGTTCGGGGTCAAGGAAACTTCCTTTTCTTCGAGCAAGTTTTATAACACCCTAGGCAGTGAACCTAATCGTTGTAGTGTAGTAATTAGGGTAAGCCACGGGTATTGATATCGTTCTCTAGGGGAATAGGAATGCTAGTGAGAAGTTACTACGCTAAGGTTGAGGTTGAGGAAGATTATTTTTTATCTTTTTTATGTTTTTTTAGAAAATGAAAAGGTACGAATCTCGGGTATTGGATTTGGGGGGTTGGTATTGCTACCGATTACTCTACTATTATCTAATTATCTAAGCTAAGGTTGTGATAGTCTATGTCTAATTGATGTGTACTCGTACGATAGTTTAAAGATGTGTTTACTTAGGTTTTACTACTCCTTAATTATCTCCTATTGATGGTTGATTTGTCACGTCCTTATTCCTAGTTGCGTTGTGATTCTAAGGCTATAGGGCATGCTTGTTTCCCTAACTCTTTGAATTTACCAAAGGGTCTTGTTTACAAATCCTCTAGTGATTTATAGACGCCTACTCTACGGTTGTCCTTGAATACTTTATCCTACAATTACCTAGATAATTATATTCTAAAGTTCACAAAGAAAAGTCAAGCATTAAGTACACAACGAATAATCTAGCGCACTCTAGATCATTAGTCAACTAAGATAAGTATCAACCAATCAATATTCAATAATTAAGTTTCATATTCCCTAAGCAAACACACAAATAATCTAGCCGGACATGGAGAACATGCAAGCATACACACAAATAATCAAAGACATAATTAGATTAATGAAGTAAATACTTATCTTGATGTATAATAGGGTTTAGAACCCTAAAATACTGCACAAGAAAGCCTTGGTTCGGTTTTAGGTTTTTACTCCAAAAGACTACACACAAAACTGAAAAATTCGGATTCTATATATAAGATTACATCTGCGACGGCGTCACCTTATGTTTCGTGACGCCGTCGTGTCGCCGTCATTAGGGTTTCGTCTTGGCCACGTAAACCTTGCGACGGCGTCACCTTATGACTGTGACGCCGTCCCCTTCAGCTCTGACGCCGTCTTGGCTGCATCTAGGCCGTCTGAGTAACGACGGCCTACTCCTTTAGAACCTGACGTCGTCCCTTGAAAATATGCAATTTATCTTCTGAGCCGTCGCAAAATTCCTTCCCGACGGCGTCGCAGATATGCAGTGACGCCGTCGCCTTGTGTTTCAGCAGCTTTGAGTGTCTCGATTCTGACTTTGGCCATTTTCTTCGTATATTCGCGCCTTTTCGTCCAAATAAGCATCATTCCAGCATTTTGCCTTCAAGAGACCTAAAAAGTGAAAAGGAACGATATTAAGCAATAACGGATACAAAAGTGATCGAATAAGGGCTTAAATGACCCCTCAAAAAGGTACCTTTTAAAACCTTATCAAATATCCCTACACTTGGTATTTGCTTGTCCTCAAGCAAATGTGCTTTTAGCCAATTAATTTATAAGTTAGGGGTCATGAAGCATCCATTCAAAACGGTCCACAACACATATAAGCCCCGCAAAAGTCATAACAAGCACGGAAATTACATACTAGCACCTCACAAGGGGTGTTTGGATACTCACATCTCTCTCGGGTGTATATATGAAATATAACAAATCGGAAATGGAAGATAAACACTCATTAACCGGTCCTAGTACATAGATTACCATAGGCTTGAGAATAGATCAAACCTCCGTCGCTTTGGCGTAAGCACCTAGGAAAGACTATCAAAGAGGTCTTTTAAAGGGTTGTAATGTTAGGCTTACGGTAGGGAAATGAAGGGTTTGGTGGGATAGGCTATTTAGTGGTGGATAGTCAAAAATCTCTATGTTGCAAGTATACGAAGAATGGCGTTGCTAAGCCAAGACTCGACACTCTAAAACTCTAGGCAACGAAAATAAACAAACATAATTTAAAAGATAGATGTAGGATGGTAGCCCGTATGGTTTTTTTTTTTTTTTTTTTTCACTCTCTTTTTTCTTCTTTTTTTCCTTTTTCGATTTTTTTTTTTTTTTTTTTTTTTTTTTTTTTTTTTTTTTTTCTTTTTTTGCATACACTTTTACTCTACCATCCTCTACGGTACATCAAAATGATAGGGATTTATAGACACATCCCTACACTTGAGTTTTTATTACTCTAACACTAATTTGACCCGAATTGAAAAGATCAAAACACTTGGAGTACATTATTATGCAAACAAAGGGAATTTGAGTTTAACGTTCTCTTCCCTATATTTCATAAACTTTAACTTTTCCCATGAATCCCAATCATCTCAAAACTGTATACAAAGGATATGACTCGACTTAGCAACTCATGCAAGCAACCAGATAATTGAACTAAGGGTTTTGGGTGATAACATAAATTTGCACTAAAAGTGAGTGCAATAAAGGTAGGCTAAGGCGATTTGGGTGTATATTTGGGGGTGGGGTGTAAACAATGCTCTTCATTGATATTCCGGAAAAACCGAAACATCACGAGAACCGCGAAAAGGATAGGCTCTGAGGGGTTAACTAGGGGTATCGTGTACTAAAGATGAGTACAACGCAAAGGGTGTGGGGGAATTACTCAACCGATATGGAAGAAGTAATTATATTACAGGTATTAAACAAGGGTTTATCCTAATGCCTCTTATCATTTAGTTATTCCTAACTACACAAGTGTAGTCTCACTAGCGATCTCGGAATGCATCACAAAACAAGTTCTAGAATCTAATATACTACCGGTTCACACTCTAAGCATTAAAGATGAATGCTTTAATTCCTACTAATCTAAGGGTGATCCTCACATTTTGGGTGGAATTTAGGTGGTAAAGGGTTTTTGTGCTAGTCATGCAACTTCCTATCCATGAGACGCTTTTGTTAAGACTAATGGCCCACTCCTATACGTCATGAAAGAAATTTTAAATTTGGCTAAAATTACCCTAACCTACATTTTCTCATGGTTTATTACACAAATACACTTGGACAAAGCAAACAGTCAAGGATAAGCATAGTTTCAAAGTTCCCGTTTTATTTTCCCTCCCTACACTTAAACTGAACATTGTCCCCAATGTTCCCCGAAAGTATCAAAGTTATGATAATAGAAGGTAATTAAAAACGAAAGAAACTAATACTCCCCTGATTAGCTCGGTAGGATCCGTAAAAAGTGGTGGTTAAATCTTTTCCAAGAAGAGTTTTTGCGTGAAAGGCTCCTTCCAAACTTGTGTAACTTCTTCTTGATAAACTAAACCTGCACACTAGAAGAAAACAAACGAAACCTTCGCGTAAAATCGGCGGTAATAATATACATAAGACTCGATTTAAACTAGGATATAATGCTTGTGGAATGGATGTTTACAGAATTTGTTTTGAAAGTTAAGATCTGGGAAATTCCAAAATTTTACAAGTAGCTCAGAAAACGAGAAAAAAATAAGCTGATGTTTTTATTCCTTCCTGACGCCGTCAGGTTGCAATCCTGACGCCGTCAGGTTATCCTGACAAAAACTGGTCTGCGATTTTCTGGAAAAAATTCTGGAAAATTTACATCTTTAGAATCTGGAAAAATTTCTGCAAAACATTCATTATGACTCGATACAAGCATTTGACTCGAACAAACAAACATATATATCTTTTAGTTAATTGTTATTCTCATGTTTACGTTTCTTTTGAAAACGTGTGTAATCCTCCCTACACTTATCCTTTATGTAAAATACCTTTATATGTAATTAAGACGAGGTTAAAGACAAAATAAAGCATTTTTACAAATTCAAACATGAGAATAAACAATCAATAAGAGATATATGACACACAAATAAAAAATGAAAAAGGAAAAACACATGGGTTGCCTCCCAAGAAGCGCTTGTTTTTGTTCGAGTCACGAGCCTGACTCTACCCTTATTTAACAGATAAAGGGGAAGTTTTCCCTACACTTAAGTTTAAATGCGGGTGATAGTAGCGATGCACACCCTTAAGGTAGAAATTTGCTACGTGAGGAGAGGGTGATGGGTGATTTATATGCTCAAAGGAGTGTGCTCCATTCATTATAACCTTACCTAAGTCTATTGGTGTAGCGGGTGAATCAAATCTCCCTCCTAAAAATGGATCATCTTCTATCAACTTCAAAAGATTCCTGGTTAAGGATCCATCTTGACCTAATAAACCCGGTTTAAACCCATAGTGTTTCTTGTTATCAACCATGAATGGGTGATATAAGTGTGTAAGGTCATGGGTTACTCCTATATCGGCTTCTATTCTACATGGCCTAGAATCTACCACCTTTATCAAGCAACTACCCGGACTATCTATTTTGATGGGTGGATTGGGGCCTAATTCAATTCCAAGATTCACATCTAAAGACGGAACATTGGGTAAGGTTTTTAAGCGAGGCTCCGGTTCATCAAAATATGGAACTTCCCTAGGACTAAGAGAGAGGTCATGACAACAAGCATCTAAACCTACATTCTCTAATGGCGTTTGGTCCAAAGGTTCTCTAATTGGGGTTCCTATAGTCTCTTCTACTTCTTCCGGGTAAGTTATAGGCGATGTGTGTTCCTCAAGTGATGGTAAGACTTGTGGGTTATCCGATGGGGTTGGATCAACTCTATCCTCCATCTTATCAAGATCACCTATGTATTCATTTTGTATTGTGGTAGCGCCTAACCATGACATGCACCTTGGTACCTCAACTCTAATCATCTCCTTCCTAAACAACCTTTCCGACCGAAGTTTCCAAATTGAAAATAGGTCTAAAGATTCGTTTTTTGGGTCCCATGTTCCACTTCTAAATTGGGCGTGAATCTCAAAGGTTTCCCATGCAAATTGAGCACCACGTCCCCAAATATCCCCATCCGTTACATAGTCAAGTCTCCTTTGGGTTTCGTGGGCGATACGAGTGTAAAAGAATTGTAGTGGAAACAGTAAATCCATACCATGACAAAGGAGTTTTTGTAATAAATATTTAATTCGAGTCCACGCCTCAGGAAATGATTCATCATGATGTTGTTGGAACCTCAAGATCTCATTTTGGAGTGGAAAGGGTAGATTATGTAGTGGATTTCGTTGATTGGGTGAAAGTTTTGGCGGATTCGCGTTCTCCATAATGGTGAACGGAAGAGTCAATGGAAAAGTTTTACGAACAAAGGCACAAAGAAGGGGGATAGACTAAGAGAAAGCTAAAAATGAAAAAAAAAAAAAAAAAATTTTACTTGTTAGGAATCAAGCAAAGAACCTAAACGAGGTGGACTACTAACTAGCTATTCTATTCCCCGGCAGCGGCGCCAAAAACTTGATAACGCTACACGCGTCGTTCGGGGTCAAGGAAACTTCCTTTTCTTCGAGCAAGTTTTATAACACCCTAGGCAGTGAACCTAATCGTTGTAGTGTAGTAATTAGGGTAAGCCACGGGTATTGATATCGTTCTCTAGGGGAATAGGAATGCTAGTGAGAAGTTACTACGCTAAGGTTGAGGTTGAGGAAGATTATTTTTTATCTTTTTTATGTTTTTTTAGAAAATGAAAAGGTACGAATCTCGGGTATTGGATTTGGGGGGTTGGTATTGCTACCGATTACTCTACTATTATCTAATTATCTAAGCTAAGGTTGTGATAGTCTATGTCTAATTGATGTGTACTCGTATGATAGTTTAAAGATGTGTTTACTTAGGTTTTACTACTCCTTAATTATCTCCTATTGATGGTTGATTTGTCACGTCCTTATTCCTAGTTGCGTTGTGATTCTAAGGCTATAGGGCGTGCTTGTTTCCCTAACTCTTTGAATTTACCAAAGGGTCTTGTTTACAAATCCTCTAGTGATTTATAGACGCCTACTCTACGGTTGTCCTTGAATACTTTATCCTACAATTACCTAGATAATTATATTCTAAAGTTCACAAAGAAAAGTCAAGCATTAAGTACACAACGAATAATCTAGCGCACTCTAGATCATTAGTCAACTAAGATAAGTATCAACCAATCAATATTCAATAATTAAGTTTCATATTCCCTAAGCAAACACACAAATAATCTAGCCGGACATGGAGAACATGCAAGCATACACACAAATAATCAAAGACATAATTAGATTAATGAAGTAAATACTTATCTTGATATATAATAGGGTTTAGAACCCTAAAATACTGCACAAGAAAGCCTTGGTTCGGTTTTAGGTTTTTACTCCAAAAGACTACACACAAAACTGAAAAATTCGGATTCTATATATAAGATTACATCTGCGACGGCGTCACCTTATGTTTCGTGACGCCGTCGTGTCGCCGTCATTAGGGTTTCGTCTTGGCCACGTAAACCTTGCGACGGCGTCACCTTATGACTGTGACGCCGTCCCCTTCAGCTCTGACGCCGTCTTGGCTGCATCTAGGCCGTCTGAGTAACGACGGCCTACTCCTTTAGAACCTGACGTCGTCCCTTGAAAACATGCAATTTATCTTCTGAGCCGTCGCAAAATTCCTTCCCGACGGCGTTGCAGATATGCAGTGACGCCGTCGCCTTGTGTTTCAGAAGCTTTGAGTGTCTCGATTCTGACTTTGGCCATTTTCTTCGTATATTCGCGCCTTTTCGTCCAAATAAGCATCATTCCAGCATTTTGCCTTCAAGAGACCTAAAAAGTGAAAAGGAACGATATTAAGCAATAACGGATACAAAAGTGATCGAATAAGGGCTTAAATGACCCCTCAAAAAGGTACCTTTTAAAACCTTATCAGAGGGTATTGACTTTGAAGAATCATTTGCTCCGGTTGCTCGTCTTGAGGCTGTTCGGATATTTCTCGCGTTCGAGGCTCATATGAATATGACGGTCTTTCAAATGGATGTCAAAACTGCGTTTCTCAACGGACAACTGAAAGAAACGGTTTATGTCAGCCAACCAGAAGGATTCGTTGATCCCGAGTTCCCGAACCATATTTACAAACTGAACAAAGCTCTGTATGGTCTCAAACAAGCTCCTCGGGCATGGTACGATAAGCTATCATCTTTCCTCATTGCCAATAATTTCACCAAAGGTTCGGTCGACCCTACTCTTTTCATTCAATATCACGGGGCACAAATCTTAATTGTTCAAATTTACGTGGATGACATTATTTTTGGGTCTACACATAAAAAGTACTCAATCGCTTTTGCAAAACTAATGAAGAAAATTTTTGAAATGTCCATGATGGGTGAACTTACGTTCTTTCTAGGACTGCAAGTTCATCAATCACCCCGTGGTATTTTCTTGAGTCAGTTCAAATATGCCCTTGAATTGTTAAACAAATTTGGAATGAAAACCTGTGACACTTATGCCACACCAATGACTCATACCAAGAAGCTAGACGCTGATTTACATGGGAAATTAGTGGACCCTACCAAATACCGAAGTATTATTGGGTCTCTCATGTATCTAACAGCTAGCAGACCTGACATTGTCTTTGCCGTTTATCTCTTCTCCCGTTATCTGTCAAGACCAACTGAAACCCACCTCTCTGAGGCTAAAAGAATCCTCCGATACATCAAGGGAACCATTAACTTGGGGATCTGGTATCCGAAGGATTCTGGTTTTGAACTAATCACTTTTTCAGATGCTGATCACGCAGGATGTTTAGATTCACGGAAAAGTACTTCAGGAGCACTACAATTTCTTAGTGATAAACTGGTGTCCTTGATAAGGTTTTAAAAGGTACCATTTTGAGGGGTCGTTTAAGTCCTTATTTGATCACTTTTGTATCCGTTATTGCTTAATATCGTTCCTTTTTACTTTTTAGGTCTCTTGAAGGCAAAATGCTGGAATGGCACTTATTTGGACGAAAAGGCGCGAATATATGAAGAAAATGGCCAAAGTCAAAATCGAGACACTCACAGTTGCTGAAAATAGAAGGTGATGGCGTCAGGTGCTAATGGCGACGCCGTCCGAAAATTATTGTGACGGTCCAGAACCCAAAACTCGTATTTTCAAGTGACGACGTCGAGTTGTAAAAGAGTAGGCCGTCGCTACTCAGACAGCCTAGATGCAATCCAGAAGACGTCAGAAGTTGAAGAGGACGGCGTCACGGACATAAGGTGACGCCGTCGCAAGGTTAACGTGGCCAAGACGAAACCCTAATGGCGGCGACACGACGGCGTCACAAAACATAAGGTGACGCCGTCGCATATGTAATCTTATATATAGAATCCGAATTTTTCAGTCTTTGGTGGAGAGTCTTTTGGAGTAAAAACCTAAAACCGAACCTAAGGTGTCTTGTACAGTATTTTAGGGTTTTAAACCCTATCTTACATCAAGATAAGTCTTTACTTCATTAATTCAATTATGTCTTTGATTATTTGTGTGTATGCTTGCATGTTCTCCATGTCCGGCTAATTTACTTGTGTGTTTGCTTAGAAATTATGAAACTTAATTATTGAATATTGATTGGTTGTTTCTTATCTTAGTTGATTAATGATCTAGTAATGCGATAGGTCATTCGTTGTGTACTTAACGCTTGATTCATCTTTGTGAACCTTAGAATATAATTACCTGAGTAGTTGTAGGCTAAACCATCCAAAGAGCGCCTTAGAGTAGGAGTTTATCATCCCTAGTGGGTTTGTAGACGAGACCCTTTGGTAAGTTCAAAGAGTTAGGGAGAAACGCATACCCTACAACCTTAGACACACAACGCAACTAAGAATAAGGACGTGACAATTCAACCACCAATAGGAGATAATTAAGGAGTAATACAAACTAAGTAAACACATCTTTAAACTATCATACGAGCACACATTAATTAGACATAGACTCCCACAACCTTAGTTTAGATAATTAGATAATAGTAGAGTAATCGGTAGAAATACCAACCCCCCAAATCCAATACCCGAGATTCGTACCTTTCCATTTCATAAAACATAAAAAGATAAAAAATAATCTTCCTCAACCTTAACCTTAGCGTAGTAACTCCTTACTAGCATTCCTATTCCCCTAGAGAACGATATCAATACCTGTGGCTTACCCTAATTACTACACTACAACGACTAGGTTCACTGCCTAGGGTGTTATAAAACTTGCTCGAAGAAAAGGAAGTTTCCTTGACCCCGAACGACGCGTGTAGCGTTATCAGTCCTGGCAATCGAAGAAGCAGGATTGTACATCGCTGTCATCAACCGAAGCAGAATATGTAGCCATGTCAGCGTGTTGTGCTCAAGTCATCTGGATGAGAACACAACTCAAAGACTATGGTTACGTATTTGACAAAATCCCGATGTACTGCGACAATCGGAGTGCCATTGCGATCTCGTGCAACTCAGTTCAGCACTCAAAATCAAAGCACGTCGATCTTCGCTATCATTTCATCAAGGACCATGTGGAACAGGGTACAATTGAATTATACTTCGTGGGTACAGAATACCAATTGGCAGATCTACTCACCAAAGCCTTGCCTCCCGCTAGGTTTAATGAGTTGGTCCACCGGATTGGTATGCGGTGTTTGACTCAAGAGGAATTGGATGAACTCTTAAAACAGTCTTAAAAACCAGTCAAACACCAAAATCTCTTTTGTAAATAATTTTTCAAAAACAAAATACAAAAATAGAAAATCAGATAAAACAACAAAAATATTCTTCTATCTATATTTCTTCAAACATGGCAAGTACATTTCTTCCGTCAACACTCAAATCTTTCAAAATTCAGTATTTTTTCGATCAAGTGTTGAGGGGGAGAAAATAAATTCTTAACTGTTTCAAAATAACCGTGTACTTGCATGTTACCTTATCCCGGTTGTTACTTTAATATTGGTGGTCTCATTTCTGGTTCACTGACACTCCTCGGACTAAAATTTATAACCTTTTATTATTTCTTAAGTCGAGGGGGAGTGTCGTCAAAGTTATTTCCATGTATTCTTCGTTTGGTAACCAAAATGAAAGTTAAAAGGCTTTGGATGAAAATGGAAAAGGTAGAGGGACTAAAACTGTCAAAAGCTTAAAGTATTTTCTAATATACTCTCCACCTAACTTTCACTTCACATTTATTACACACAACTAACTAATCCTACGCCTAAAATTGAACCGGCTAATCCGAAGTTTCGATCATCAATATGTAAGTGTTTCTGTGTTTATAACAAGTTTTTAAACAATGGTTTTGAATTTTTCATAAATCCAACGGTTAAATCTTGAGATATTGTGATTTTTGTGGTCTACGCGTAAGTGTTAGAACACATGATCAAGATTGTGTGTTTATGGTTAAAAAGATAGTGTCAAAACGTTTTTATATTATCAATGATATCATTTTTATCCTCAAAATGCACCCAGATACACGAATTGATAGATTATGGAAATTAGGGTTTATGCGTGGGTTTGGGTATTTTAAAATGTGAATGTTTTTGGTCAAAAAGATTGTTGTGTGATGTTGTTATCATGATGAATTGATGATATCCAGGCTTTAAAACAACCCAGAAACACTAATTGATTGTAAATTAGAAATTAGGGTTTAATGTTCTTCGCGTTTGGGTATTTTTGATTCATTGAGAGTTTGTTGTTAAAACTTGGTTATTACACTCACATAACATCTATAAACCACCAGAAAAACTTTGGTGTAATTCCTGTGGCTAAAAATATTAAGCGTAATCTTTGAACTATTAGGGTTTTGGTTTACGCATAAGGTTCTTTACGCGTAACTGTTTGATTGAGTAGTTGTGAGTAAATCTGTTTTACAATGAATGTGGGTGTTAATATTAATGTTGTGATGAATTTATTTCAGGTTTGCTACTCGTAAAAATCAGAATCAAGGTTGTTAACTGATTCGCTCCCATACGGTCAAGTTTTGTCACACAAGCTAACCACTTGTGAATGGTCAACCGTAACAAACTTCAAACAGTCTGGAACCAAATGCAATGAAGATCAGGAGAGTATAGTGTTTCCCCAGGTCGTTATGTCCCAACGAGTTGTGCGATGAATAATCAAACGAATAGTGATCGGGAGAATTTGAACGGAAAAGAGTTGTGATTATAAACAATTATACCTAAAGAAAAAGTATACGAATTACAGGGGCTTAAATGCAAATTAAAGAAAATTAAAAAGATAAATTTTATTAAATAAACGCTATCACTATTTTTAAACTGATGTTTTTGATTTTTCTTTTATAAAATTTAATTTAAAAACTACGTGACGTATAAAAGAAAATGTGAAACTGAAGCAATATTAATCCTAAAAATATAAAAATGACATTTTTACAAACCTAATGATAAGAGAAAATTTTGAGAAAAAGAAAATTATTTTTAAAACTATTTATCTAATTATTATTAATTAAAAACTATTTTTACTTATTTAATTATACCCTAAAATATAAGAAAATATAAAATAAAGCTAGAAAAATGAAATTATGACTTAGAAAAATCTAAAATAACTAAAGAGAATTTTCAAAACTAATTTTATATATTTCTGATTATTTTTCTATTTTCTATGAATTGAAAACTATTTAAAACTAATTAAATTGCTAAAAATTACAAATTAAACTAAGAAAAATCTGGAAAAATATTTTTTTGACTTTTTATATTTATCTTAACCTAGGAAAAATGAAAACTTTTTTTTTGGAAGTTTTTCTGATTTAATTGTATTAAAAGCTAATTAAAAATGCCTAAAAACTGATTTAAATGAAGAAAAATAGCAAACAGTGCTAGAAAAATATGAAAAATTCAAGAAAAATCTAAAATAATATTATGAATCTAAGAAAAATATAAAAACAGTGGCTTATGTGTAGGATTATGAAACTGCAATGACAAGTGCTTATAAATAAGCAAATGAACACCAAAGACCACCAAATGATTACAGAAGCTAAAATATGCTAAAATTACCCAAATACAACTAGTTACAACTATCCTAAACCTCTGAAATTCAAAATACACAGATATGATGATTTGAGCTTAAGTGCAAAAACAGATTTTGGGGTACTACTTTGTGGCTAGAAAATAAGCTACTCAATAAGATGAAACTGCAAACCAGATGTTGGAACCTAAACTAGACCTGGCTAGCTACCTATAAACCAAAAACCAGACCAAGAGAAGCTCTGATGAGCTTGTGACAAGCTCTGCAAATCACTTGTGCACACTCAGTATACATTGAGTGTGTGCACAGGGGAGATAAGACCAAGTTGACAAGCTGTTTTGGAGCTTGTACAAAATTACCAAAAATCTACAAAATTCATATTAAGAAACTAGACCAACTGAAGTTATAAAACCCAAAGTTTTACTAAATTTGAACCAAAATTGTATCCTCTAAAAATCTCCTTAGGTTGGTGAAAAACTAGGTTGTGCAAGTTTTGACTTTTTAGACAGAAATGGTTCTTTGACTTTGGTGAACTTTGGGCTTAATTTGTGAACTAAATATGATGTTATAGGCTAAATAGAAGTTATATTAGGCTACTCTAACATTTTCTACACACAAATCAAGCTTTTGATCTTCAAAAGCTCCAACAGTTAAGCAAATTAAGACAGATTAAGGTGATTTTGACTTTTACTTATTTAAGGTGCAAGTGTTTGATCCAGATGACTCTAATATACCTAACTTGGACTCAAGAAACAGATCTTGACTGATTTCTAGTCTTCTAACTCAGTATAGCAGCTTGAACCAAACACTACTTATATGACTGATATGCAAGTTCTTATATCAAGTCCTTAATATAAAACACTACTAACACAATCTTACAAACACTAATACAGACTATAACAGTTACTAACTATGACAGCAATATATCTAGAGCAAACACATTCAAATGACAATGAGCAAAGTTGAGACTGATCATGAACTTACAAGAGGTCCAATTTGCAACTGAGGATCAATGAACCACTACCTAAATCTGTTCTCAACCCATATCTAACTAAGAATCAACCCATGTTCAACACTGCATCAACCCAATTCCACTTCCATGCCTGCTTAACCAAATTCTCTTCTCAGTTTGACTTTCGTTGACCCAATACCCAAGTTGCTTGAAATTTAATTGCAAGCTTACCAAAAGCTATAAGTAGCTTCAATAAGCTTATTTGAACTTAGAAATAAGCTATTAGAAGCTTGGACATAAGAATTTGAAACTGAAATTTTAAACAGTAAGCATGAAACTTGAAACCATACTAAAACTTTGAATTGAAACTTGAAAGTGCATTACAATGATTATCCAACTAAAGTTTGATACATAGGAACTGATATTACAAATTTCTTGCTTAAACTAAAACATTTATATAAAAAACGACATAAAGGAAATTTTTTTAACTAAGAACTACTACTACTCTTGCTTCTTTTTATATGTGAAATGCTTCCCACTTGACTTCTGAGCTTTTCCCACTTCCTTTTACAACCATTGGATCACTTGGAAAGATATTGGCCGTTTGATCATATTTTGGCGCCAAATTGGATATATGCCAGTGGGGTTGAGTGCAAGGGGGAGGGATGCATTTAATGCATTTTGGAGTTTGGTGAGGTGGAAGGATAAGGGGAGTGGTAATTGAGCTGGAGGGATGGGAAGATTGAGTGTTTGCAGGCGCGTTTGGTGAAGAAGAAGAAAAAGGCGGGGAGGGTGTGTTTGACTGGGATAGTTGACCGGGGGTTTTAATATTGAAAGGGGGGTCAAAAAGGCAGGGGGTCAAGTGTTTGACAGGGGTCCAATGGGTATATGGCAGGGTCCAAAGGGTTCAAAGGCTTAGATAAAACAAGGACCTTTTGTGTAATTTCTGAAAAACCAAGGACCAATGCTGCCAATTTTCCAAAGTTGTTCCAAGGGACTAAAAATGACAAGTTTCAATAGTACAAGGACCAAAATAGACATTTTCAAATTTCCAAGGACCATTTTTGCCAATTTTGAAACTTGAAGGACCAAACTTGTAATTTCTCAAAACTTTTGACATTTTTCACCAAAGGACTAATTATGACAAGTTATGATTTTAAAAGGACCTTTGGTGATTTTTCTTTTAAATTAAGTTCTCAAGGACTATTTCTGACAACTTTTGAAACTTGGGGGACTGAAACTGCCAATTATGCAAACTTAGCTCATTTTTCATCTGATTTTAAACATTTTGCATCTGAAACATATAAAATGCAATTTTGAGATATTTTCAGTATTTTGATGCATTTCTGAGCATTTTTAAACGTTTTGCAGTTCAGATTTAACCAAAAATGATGAGTATTTACACACTCACCAATCCCCCACACTAAACTATTGCTAGTCCCTAGCAATCTTTTGAGAAAAACTTAATGGTTTTGAATCTCTTTACCAAAAGCCATTACTTCTGGAGTAGCCAAATGTTTCAGTTCAAGTAAGAACTATGGTACACTGACAACCATGTGATTTTGAGCAAACCACCAGCTTCCAACGGATTTGATTTGTCTTTACCAGAAGCCGTTTGCTCAGGACTAGCCAACTCTTAGATAAATTATCAATATTATCTTTGGTGAGCTGATTACCAATTATGGTTTTTCCACTGCCTTTACCACAAGCCATAAACTTGCGGGCTAGCCAACTCTTCACTTTTAAGGATATGGTGAGCTGAATACCATACAATTTTGGGCAAATTGCAAGCCGTCAACGGATTTGAGATATCTTTACCAAGAGCCGTTTGCTCCTGGATTAGCCAATCCTTTTGTTTATTAGACATGGCGGACTGATAACCGTAAGCTGAGTAAGTGCAAAACACTTACTCCAAAAAAAAAATTTGGCCAAAAATGGGGGAATTAGGCGGTATAATTATATGATAAAATTCGTGAGAATTCCCCCCCACACTAGAAATGAATATTGTCCTCAATATTCAAAGTACCGGCGGTTATGCCGAAACATAGAACGTAAAAGGGAAATACTAAGGCCATTATTTTGAAAGGTTTTTTTTTTTTTTTTTTTTTTTTTTTTTTTTTTTTTTTGAAACTTATATATATATACACAACATGTGGGGCAACTCCCCCACACTAGGGTGGTAGAAAATAGAAAGAAGTCAGAAATATGGGTGAAAACCCATATGGCATGCTACTGTTTTTGATTACCGAGTCGCTAGCTTGACTCGACCCCGTATTCATTGGTTCATGGGGAAAGTAACGTGGAAAACCAATCTCGATCGGACTTTCGTTCACAGTGTTAAGAAACATATGAACATCAGAAAGTTCCACACCGACGAGATACAACCGCGGTATTGTTAATAGTAGAAACTATTAGGGATGATACCGGGGTCAAAGATGGTGTCCTCATTCCCGAAAGAGAAAAGGGAAAGAGCAACCACACCATCTGTGAAGAATGGAATAAAGATGTGCATGAGAATGCATGTCCATTCCTCATCAGTAAGAAGTAAATCACCATTTTTGACATTTTTAAGCTTGAACTTGAAGCTTATATGGTGATTGTCAATAAGATGTCCGGGAGGGAGGGTGGGAAACGGTTCTTCAATCAACAGATTTTCCAGAAAAAGGATGTCTCCCTCCGAATCAAAGTAAGTGTTATCAATTCCTGTTGGAATTGATTCATCACTAAGAAAGGCATCGACTTCATTCCAAAAGTTGTCATCTTCCTCATCAGGAGTGAGAGAAGGGATGGAAGAGTCGGGAATGATAAGACTAGGAGATGATGGATCATTTTTGAGCAATTCTTCAATGGGAAGAATGTCTCCCATTGGATCACAAACATCATCATCCAATTCAGATGAAACTGAAGAGAGTTTGGTTTCATCCACAGAGTTAACAAACTCGATACGATAAACTGATTCCGGAGGTGGGACAAGTGGTGTGCTCTTAGAGCTAGCAATTTCCACCACTTCCGATGAAGTCTCCGATTCTAGATCATCATCATCAAGAACACTCTTGACTTCCCTGGTACAACTTTCAAACCATTTGTTTGAACCAGGGTTGATTTTCAAGGCTTTTAACTCAGCACGTTTTTGGTGACTCCTTTTAACCGTGAAATTTGAGAGTGTTGCATTGATTCTTTCAGATTTTTGATCAATTGTGGCAACACTCTGTTTGGATAGAGGTTTGGAGTTTTGGTTGATATTCAACGTGAGTTCTTCGTTGTCAACCAGTATGGTCAACTCTTCAGCAAATACGTCAATCAGAGCACGACTCGTTCTCAAGAAAGCTCTCCCTAAGATGAGGGGAACTCTAGGATCTGCATCAAAGTCTACTACAACAAAGTCAGTAGGAAAGTGAAACTTTCCTACTTTCATCACTACATCCTCGGCTATCCCAAGTGGACGAGTTATGGTACGGTCCGCTAGCTCGAGTGTCATACAAGTGGATGAAAGTTTAGGAAGAGACAGTTTCTTCCATACTGAGAGTGGCATGAGGTTAATGCTAGCGCCAAGATCGGCCAAGGCGGAGCATTGAACCATCCCCAAGAAATCACACGGGATTAAAAATCTGCCAGGGTCTTCAAGCTTTTTGGGAAGCTTCTTGAGAAGGACCGCTGAGCATTGCTCATTGAGAGGGGTTTTAGCAATCTCAGATAGCTTATCTTTGTTGCTCAGTAAGCCTTTAAGTGTGGATGCAAATTTGGGCATTAGAACGAGAGCATCAACGAAGCTTATATCAAAGTGTAGTTCATTGAAGATTTGCAAATTTTTTTCCATTTTCTCTTTGTTTTTGTCTTTGAGCTTCTCATCATTCATTCTTGATGGGTAAGGAAGCTGACTAGACTTTTGAGCCGGGATGGAAGTGTTTTCTGGCTCAGAATTTGTCTTCGGAACTTCGGGTTCCGGACTTAAAGCTTGGACTACCGAAGGTGGGACGTGTGCGGTACTTCGTGGGCTTGAGAAATGCACCTTGTCCGTTGTATCCTTGGTAACTTGACTCATTGCTCCTGGTGGAGGAGGCATTGGAGTCGAAGGTCCATTGTGCGTCTTACCACTACGAGTGGTGACGACTTTCAACTCGGCATTGGGATTAGGAATTGTATTGCTTGGGAGTCCTCCAGAAGATGACGAAGCTTTGTTCATATTCATGTTCATGAAACTGCTCATCATATTCTTCAACTCATTTGTCTGCCGAGACATTGTGGTATCAATTTCCTTTTTTAGCTCAACTCTCATGTTATTGATCTGAGTTTGCATTGAACGTATGCTTGACTCAGTAATTTTCATGAAGTCATTTGGCAAGGGAGCTTGAGAAGGTTGTTGATAACTTTGATGATTTGGAGCTTGATATGGTTGGTTGAAATTGTTCCGGTTTTGATTGAAATTTTGAGAGTTATTGAAGTTTTGTCCTTGATTCGGAACAAAGGGATTTTGATTGCCATGGTTTTTCACAGGAGGAAAACCAGGTGGTGTCATACCGCTAGGTGCACGTTAGTGAGGATCAGCTTGTGGTCGGTATTGATTGTGGTTTACCGAAGCTACGGGAGCTTGGTAAAAAGAAGCATCGGTTGCTTGACAATCATAATACGCGTGTGGACCACTACAAGTTTCACACACCTTGTTTACGGCTTTGATTGGTTCCGGCTTATGAATTTCGCTTTTGATTTCCTTTACCTCTTTCATCATACAACGGATGACGTCCGTTAGAGCGGCTATCGGAGCTGCTAACTCAGAAGAGTTACTGGATGAAGAAGCAGGAGTGTTCGGAGTATTGACTTTGTTGCGAGAAATAGGAACCTTTGATTTTTGCTCGCAAATCTCAATCACATCTTTAGGCTTACGATTCAAGATATTGCCGCCTGCGGCTGCGTTCAAAGAATCTTGATCGTTACCGTTCAACCCGTTATAAAAGATATTAACTTGTTGAAGCTCCGTGAATTCATGATGGGGGCATTTCCTGAGGAGATCTTTGAATCTCTCCCATGCCTCTCCAAAGTTTTCATCGAAATTTTGACGAAATCCAGAAATTTCATTTTTAAGATTAGTCATCTTTGATGGAGGAAAGAAATAATTGACAAACTTTTGAACAAGATCCTCCCAAGTTTCGATGGATCGAGGGGGTTCTTTTTCCAGCCAAATCCGGGCTGTCCCCTCAAGTGAGAATGGAAATAGCATCAACTTGATTACTTTTTGTGGCACATCCTTGAAATTGATAGTTGAAGTCAACTTGTTAAACCAACGGATGTGTGCATACGGGTCTTCTCGGTCAAACCCGTGGAATTGATTCGTAGACACAAGTTGGATCAAATGTGTCTTCAATTCAAAGTGATCAGAATTGATTGCTGGTAAAATGATGGCATCTCCATAACCCTCGGTGGGTGCCTGGAGCATTTCCGCCATAGTTCGTTCGTCTGCCATAATGTTGCTTGAAATAGTACGAATCTCGGGTTCGACTATTTGGGCAGCACGTCTACGAGAACGTCTTCTAGGAATTTCTGCTAGATCACGCAAGGGACTCAATGATCTAGAAGAACGAGTGTGCATGTACTAGAGTTAACTCTAAGGAATCTCAGAGTTAAGGAAGGGAATTATGAAAATGGGGTAAGAAGAATCTTTTTGAGTTTTCTGGCTTTTTTGAAAAATAGATATAACAACAAATCCAATTAAAACAATATCGAGGCAAAACAACAGTGAACTTAAACCAATAATCACAAGATGAATGGCTTCTTTGAAAAAGGTACACCAATCACAAGGACACAAGGGCAAGTTTTAATCTTTGGTTCGGGAACTTATTATGGTCGTACCCCCAGTTAGGTAGTACACTGCCTTGGTTTGCGGTGGTAATTTTTTATGTTGTTATTATTAAACAAAGAAAACGACAAATCTTTTTGTATTTTTATTTTTGATATATATATAGAAACAAAAGGAAAATATTTTTGTGTTTTATACGTTTTTGGATGTTTTTGGGTTTTTGGATTTTTTATAAGAAAATATATATATAGATATAGATGGATGGTATGAACAAGGAGTGAATATTCAAATCACTAATCTGCTAAGCGTAAGATAATTAGCACAGCTCCCCGGCAGCGGCGCCAAAAATTTGATTCGCTCCCAGACGGTCAAGTTTTGTCACACAAGCTGACCACTTGTGAATGGTCAACCGTAACAAACTTCAAACAGTCTGGAACCAAATGCAATGAAGATCAGGAGAGTATAGTGTTTCCCCAGGTCGTTATGTCCCAACGAGCTGTGCGATGAATAATCAAACGAATAGTGATCGGGAGAATTTGAACGGAAAAGAGTTGTGATTATGAACAATTATACCTAAAGAAAAAGTATACGAATTACAAGGGCTTAAATGCAAATTAAAGAAAATTAAAAAGATAAATTTTATTAAATAAACGCTATCACTATTTTTAAACTGATGTTTTGATTTTTCTTTTATAAAATTTAATTTAAAAACTACGTGACGTATAAAAGAAAATGTGAAACTGAAGCAATATTAATCCTAAAAATATAAAAATGACATTTTTACAAACCTAATGATAAGAGAAAATTTTGAGAAAAAGAAAATTATTTTTAAAACTATTTATCTAATTATTATTAATTAAAAACTATTTTTACTTATTTAATTATACCCTAAAATATAAGAAAATATAAAATAAAGCTAGAAAAATGAAATTATGACTTAGAAAAATCTAAAATAACTAAAGAGAATTTTCAAAACTAATTTTATATTTTTCTGATTGTTTTTCTATTTTCTATGAATTGAAAACTATTTAAAACTAATTAAATTGCTAAAAATTACAAATTAAACTAAGAAAAATCTGGAAAAATATTTTTTTGACTTTTTATATTTATCTTAACCTATGAAAAATGAAAACTTATTTTTTTGAAGTTTTTCTGATTTAATTGTATTAAAAGCTAATTAAAAATGCCTAAAAACTGATTTAAATGAAGAAAAATAGCAAACAGTGCTAGAAAAATATGAAAAATTCAAGAAAAATCTAAAATAATATTATGAATCTAAGAAAAATATAAAAACAGTGGCTTATGTGTTGGATTATGAAACTGCAATGACAAGTGCTTATAAATAAGCACTTGGAATAAGCAAATGAACACCAAAGACCACCAAATGATTACAGAAGCTATAATATGCTAAAATTACCCAAATTCAACTAGTTACAACTATCCTAAACCTCTGAAATTCAAAATACACAGATATGATGATTTGAGCTTAAGTGCAAAAACAGATTTTGGGGTGCTACTTTGTGGCTAGAAAATAAGCTACTCAATAAGATGAAACTGCAAACCAGATGTTGGAACCTAAACTAGACCTGGCTAGCTACCTATAAACCAAAAACCAGACCAAGAGAAGCTCTGATGAGCTTGTGACAAGCTCTGCAAATCACCTGTGCACACTCAGTATACATTGAGTGTGTGCACAGGGGAGATAAGACCAAGTTGACAAGCTGTTTTGGAGCTTGTACAAAATTACCAAAAATCTACAAAATTCATATTAAGAAACTAGACCAACTGAAGTTATAAAACCCAAAGTGTTACTAAATTTGAACCAAAATTGTATCCTCTAAAAATCTCCTTAGGTTGGTGAAAAACTAGGTTGTGCAAGTTTTGACTTTTTAGACAGAAATGGTTCTTTGACTTTGGTGAACTTTGGGCTTAATTTGTGAACTAAATATGATGTTATAGGCTAAATAGAAGTTGTATTAGGCTACTCTAACATTTTCTACACACAAATCAAGCTTTTGATCTTCAAAAGCTCCAACAGTTAAGCAAATTAAGACAGATTAAGGTGATTTTGACTTTTACTTATTTAAGGTGCAAGTGCTTGATCCAGATGACTCTAATATACCTAACTTGGACTCAAGAAACAGATCTTGACTGATTTCTAGTCTTCTAACTCAGTATAGCAGCTTGAACCAAACACTACTTATATGACTGATATGCAAGTTCTTATATCAAATCCTTAGTATAAAACACTACTAACACAATCTTACAAACACTAATACAGACTATAACAGTTACTAACTATGACAGCAATATATCTAGAGCAAACACATTCAAATGACAATGAGCAAAGTTGAGACTGATCATGAACTTACAAGAGGTCCAATTTGCAACTGAGGATCAATGAACCACTACCTAAATCTGTTCTCAACCCATATCTAACTAAGAATCAACCCATGTTCAACACTGCATCAACCCAATTCCACTTCCATGCCTGCTTAACCAAATTCTCTTCTCAGTTTGACTTTCGTTGACCCAATACCCAAGTTGCTTGAAATTTAATTGCAAGCTTACCAAAAGCTATAAGTAGCTTCAATAAGCTTATTTGAACTTAGAAATAAGCTATTAGAAGCTTGGACATAAGAATTTGAAACTGAAATTTTAAACAGTAAGCATGAAACTTGAAACCATACTAAAACTTTGAATTGAAACTTGAAAGTGCATTACAATGATTATCCAACTAAAGTTTGATACATAGGAACTGATATTACAAATTTCTTGCTTAAACTAAAACATTTATATAAAAAACGACATAAAGGAAATTTTTTTAACTAAGAACTACTACTACTCTTGCTTCTCTTGCTTCTTTTTATATGTGAAATGCTTCCCACTTGACTTCTGAGCTTTTCCCACTTCCTTTTACAACCATTGGATCACTTGGAAAGATATTGGCCGTTTGATCATATTTTGGCGCCAAATTGGATATATGCCAGTGGGGTTGAGTGCAAGGGGGAGGGATGCATTTAATGCATTTTGGAGTTTGGTGAGGTGGAAGGATAAGGGGAGTGGTAATTGAGCTGGAGGGATGGGAAGATTGAGTGTTTGCAGGCGCGTTTGGTGAAGAAGAAGAAAAAGGCGGGGAGGGTGTGTTTGACTGAGATAGTTGACCGGGGGTTTTAATATTGAAAGGGGGTCAAAAAGGCAGGGGGTCAAGTGTTTGACAGGGGTCCAATGGGTATATGGCAGGGTCCAAAGGGTTCAAAGGCTTAGATAAAACAAGGACCTTTTGTGTAATTTCTGAAAAACCAAGGACCAATGCTGCCAATTTTCCAAAGTTGTTCCAAGGGACTAAAAATGACAAGTTTCAATAGTACAAGGACCAAAATAGACATTTTCAAATTTCCAAGGACCATTTTTGCCAATTTTGAAACTTGAAGGACCAAACTTGTAATTTCTCAAAACTTTTGACATTTTTCACCAAAGGACTAATTATGACAAGTTATGATTTTAAAAGGACCTTTGGTGATTTTTCTTTTAAATTAAGTGCTCAAGGACTATTTCTGACAACTTTTGAAACTTGGGGGACTGAAACTGCCAATTATGCAAACTTAGCTCATTTTGCATCTGATTTTAAACATTTTGCATCTGAAACATATAAAATGCAATTTTGAGATATTTTCAGTATTTTGATGCATTTCTGAGCATTTTTAAACGTTTTGCAGTTCAGATTTAACCAAAAATGATGAGTATTTACACACTCACCATTAACCATCTACGCATAAGGGTCACCTTGCGCGTAGCATGTTATGCGTAAGAGAAATCTTACGCGTAGCGTTTAAGCGTAAGGTTCTACAAAGGGACTACGCGTATCCTGTGAAGGATATGCGTAAACAGTGACCTCTACGCATAAGGTCTACTCTTACGAGTAAGCCTTACGCATAAGGTTTTATATACGCCTACGCGTAAGTTTTACGCATAAGGTCCCCTTTTCCTACGCGTAATATTTCTTACGTGTAAGTAAGGATCCTACGCATAAGCTTGCGTCTACGCATATACCTCTCCTGTTTACGCATAAGCTACCATTTCTACGCCTAAGCCTTGATCAAACCTTCATTATGAATTGTTACGCGTGCAAACTTGTAAATGAATAAATCATAACGTCACGAATCCAATAATGTTACTAATAAACTTAAACGTTCAATATATTGTGGAAAATAAGTGATAACATAAACTTTAAAACTTAAAGTTAACTAACTCACGAAACTTATCACGACGTCATTGGACTGTTTGACAAACAAGTGATTTTGGACTCGTAACAATCATTGACATTGCACATTCAATAATTAGACAATAAAACCTTCTGTTGACTAACATTATGTCTTTCGATATGTTGGTTCTTTTGGCTAAATGTGTTTCAGATCACGACATGGAAGCTAAAATGAATGTGGATGCACCAAACGTTCTCACCATTGCTGATATTTTCCCGCATGGCTATCCAATGAAGATTGGAAAGAACAATCTCAGAGTTGACTTTGAAACCCTCACCTGTTCAGAATCTTCTTGTCTCATTGCTGTTGGTATTCTGAAGAACCATCCTTATCAGAACATGCTCTCCCACTCTGCTACTGTTCCAGAGATCTACATTCAACAGTTTTGGACTACCATGCAAAAGATCAAAGGACAGAATGCTGTGACGGTGACACTCAATCAAAAGCAAATCAGCATCACTCCTGCAGATTTAAGAGCCGTTCTCCTCATTCCTGACATCATACCAACTGAATACTCTACTGCACCTACTGAAGAGACTATTCTGCAATTTTTGATTGATATTGGGTATGACGAAGCTTCAGGGGTTGTTAATAAGCATTCTCACGTGGATTTTAAAGACATTCCTCAGCCTTGGAGAACCCTTTATATCATCATCACAAAATCTGTTTCTGGTCGTGACAGTGGCTATGAGCATCCCAAGCTCGTGGAACTGCAAATCTTTTGGGCTCTAATCAACATGAAACACATCGAAATTGAAGCTCTGATATGGGATGACATGATGACCTTCCTCAAAAAGCTTGGCTCAAAGATTCCTTATATCAGATACACAAAACTGTTGATCCAAAGAGCTCTTGGACTCAATTCTGATCTCCCCAAGAGAATCAATGACCCCGACAATCTTGACGTGTTGTCCGAACCCACTCTAACAGTCAGATTTAAGGAGTCAACTACCAAGAAACAAGGTGCTGTGTTGCCGGATCTCCTTCTCTCAGATGAACTCAAACAGCTCTATTCTTATAAAAGATATTTGGTAGCCGTGAAAGAGAACAAAGTTGGTTTTCTCGATGAAAAATCTTCTGGTACACCTACAAGGAGAACCAGAAAAGGGAGTGCTGCAAGCACTGAGAGTAAGAGGAAGTTACCCAAGAGGAATCCTCCACAAAAAAGGACTGTTCCTTCTAAGGAAGCTGTTCCCATTCCCGTGCTAAAGCCTGAACCGCCAAGAAAGCTAGTGGACGAAAGCTCTGAAGATACACAATCTGACGAAGAGGTCTTCTACTCTGAATCTGCAACCGAAGCACCTCCTTCAGTAGCAAAACCTCACAGTTCACCAGCTGATATAAGCAAAGGGAAGACTCCAGTGATTGAGCACGAAGAGGAAAGCTCAGAAGAAGAGCCACTGGAAACTGATTACAGGAGGAAGTTCAAATTCGTTAGACTCCAACACGTTGCGAAAGAATTTGCTAAGGATCAAATGGGTGGCCCCGGAGGGTCAAGTGGTGATGTTCAATCCACACCAAATCCTGATGCGGTTAATCGACCCGATAAAGGATCTGGTGCCACCACTTTAGAGTAACAACAAACGCGCGTGGAAGATGCTATTGAAGAACCAGAAACTGAAAAGTCCGAGAAAGATAAAGCTGATGAAAAAGCTAAGTCTAGAAATGACTAAGATGTTGATTATGATAAGTTTCTTCTGGATAGTCCTGCACGCTCAAAGAAGGAAACTTCTGAAACACCAAAGGACCCAGAGTCTCCTCACATCTCATCATCATCGGATTCATCTTCTCACTCCTCGCCACCACCATCAAAAAGAACAACCAGATCCACATCCAGATCAGTGAAGAAGCCAACAGCCTCTTGGATTTCTCAAGCTAAAACACAAATCATTAAAGCTATCAAACAGGTTAGAAAGAAAGACGTGCTTTACAAGAAGCTGAATTTTCTTGCTGATCAGGTACAGTACCTTCATGACGAGAATGACGAGATGAAAGTTGAAAGGGAGTATGTCCAGAAGCTCATGAAAGATGATCTTCAAGGAAAAATGGACGAGATGATCAAAGGATACACTCACAAGTACCTTCTTGACATCGTTCCTGGAATTACAAAGGAGATGTTCACCAAACAACTATATCCGAATCTCTTACACCTGGCCAAACAGACTATGAAATCAACTCCAATGCATGTGAACATCAATCCAGTTGATCCCATAATCTTCTCAGATGCTGAATTGGTTAACCGGCTGGTAGCTCAAATGTCGAAATGATCTGCAACATTTGCCTCCTACGAAGGTAAATTGTTTGAAGCATTGCTGGAATACCAACTTAAATCAACATGCAGAGAAGAAGCTGAAAGGCCTAAGCGTCCACGTGACGATGAAGATAAGGATCAGGATAAGAATGACGAGCATAAACGCCCGAAGAAGTCTGGTGAATCATATTCTATGCAACCTCCACCCCAACGGACTCCAGCTCAACAAAGGTCTCCTCCGCGCTCTTCTACTGAAAAACCTCAGGATTCTTCTGAGTTACCACCCGAGACTCAGAAAACCGGTGATCACTTTGAGTATACGGGTGGTGACGATGAGGAATTCCATGAGCCCCAACAACAACCCACCTCTCCCGACAAAGTTAAGAAACCAGAATCCTCATCCAGGCCTAAGAAAAAGAAGAAGAAGGCGCCTAAGGCTGACGTCATATCATGGCTAGATGAAGATGACACCGATGAATACGACTGGTTTTCTACACTTGTTAATTCTACTCCCTACCCACCTGAAGGTCAAGATCTGGAAGACGGTAGTACATTGGAGCATGCTAAGTTCTTGCAAGAGAAACTCCGTGTGAAAAAGATGACGAAAACTGAGTTGAAGCGCATCAAGAATGAAGCATTTTAACTGCTCAAAGATAGCTCGGAAAGTGCTATTGAAGTTGAGTATCACCTTGATAATATAGCACGAGCTATGTCTAACAACATGGATTGGCTCAACCCCGAAGCAAACATCAACTTCACCAAACGGGACAACCCTCCATATTACACCGACTGGTCTAAACCTCTACCAATAATTGGCCAACCAGATCAGCCTAGGATTCCATTCCGATATTTCTTCAACAAAGACTTGGAATTTATTCTACACGGTGGCGATGGTTCAAGGAAATACGCTACATCTCTGACACTTCCATTCCCGGCAGCCATATACTCTAACTGCATAGCCATCGAGGAAAGGGCTAACCACATGTTCTCCAACAATGTGGCAGTATATGACCGTGATGCATTGTATGGGATTCACCATTGGCCGGAACGCCGACGAATCTACTACAGAAGCTGCCAGGTTCAGAAGTCTCAACATGAAGTGTTCAGTACTAAAGCAATCGTGGCTATTAAACATGTTGATCTTTCGTCTAAATGGGACTACACTTTCCTCAAGAATATCGTGGTCAAAAGGCAAGACGAAAGGGATTATGCATTCTCTGAAGCGGACTTTGAGAATTTGTCTATCAACGACATTGAAGACATGTACCTTGCCAAAGTACAGGGTCGCATGAGACAATTCTCGACTGAAGTTCAACGTGAATACATCAAGTCCTTGCTTATCTTCATCAGAAGAATAGTAATCAAAGAACGTGTAGAAGATCTCCAGCTTGCAGTTGAATCATATCAGACCCGTGTCAACTTCACTCCACCTCAGCTAGATCTTCCCGACATCAACCAGCTTTCACAATACACCCTCGTCAGCAAACCATTCGGCGTCGTTTATCGCAGTGAACTTCAATGAAATTGCTTGATGGCGCGTAGAGATCTTCACAAATTTGGGGATCACACATTGAAGAAGGTTAGGGATGGCTTGGCTTATCGGTTGAAGGCGATACATGAAGGCATTGGGTCTCCAAAGCGATGGAATTCTCATGACAGAAGGGATGTGAAGAGGATCATCACTATGATTGATGAAAGGTTGTATCGAAGGGAACAGATCAGAACATTAGAGAGCTTTGTAGGTGGTCATCCCAGGATTGCTCTTGCCGGCTATCAACGCCCTGTTCGCATTCCTGGCAAGATTGATGGACTTCCTGGTACCCCTTGAACTGCTTCTATTTCATAATATTTTGGATGTGTGATTTAATTATGACTATGGCTTGTGCACACATAACAGTGTACAACCCGTTCTTGTCAAGAAAGGACCCTGTGGTACGCTTCAGTGCCACAATCCTTATAAAAGGAGCGAAAGCTTCTTACTTTTGAGTAAAACCTATCAAACCTTTCATTTTTCAAGGTTTTGCTCAAAAGAACAAGTACTTCTCCTTATGATTTTCAAAACCTCAACCGTCTTATATCAATTGTTGAGGGGGAGTATTTGACTTATAAACTTTGTTCAAAAATTGTTCACAGTGGTCACTCTTCCTGCAACACTCGAAATGGTCATATTTATTCTCAACTTTTCAAAAATAACATTTTATATGCCATTTTTGAGGGGGAGAAAATTATGTGATAAGAAATATGTTGTGTAAATGCAAATGCATCTTTGTGCTATAGACTTAACCAACGAATTGACGATACTTAACTGTTAGTAACTCGAAAAGACTTGTCCGGGACGGGTAATAATTTCAAGCAAGTTCGCTAGTGATGTAAACGTGTCTCGCAAAGGACTTGTCCGAATAGAATGTACCATTCGAGAAACTCTTGGTAGACATGAACTCTGACGGGTTTGACAACCTTTCGAGGTTTGTCTACACCTTCAAGGTAGTTATTAGAGCTAGTTGTCACCTAAAAGCTGACAATGTAACTCTTTAACTATGCAACGTAACCGTGTCTCGCGGGGGATTGTCTATCTTGAGTTGATCAATTCAAAAGGTGCGCGCTCTTTCCTCACTGTGCAGATTTCCGTAAAAACTCTTAAGCACATGTGGAGGGGGAGTATTTATGCAAAATACTTATCTCTCAACAGTGGTTCTAAAATGTTTTTCATTCACAAACACTTTGAGAGATTTTCATAAAAATGGTTTTATGGCAACATAGGTTAGTCATGGAGTTATAAGGTGACTAAGGTTAGGAATAACCGTCCTATGATCCGCCAGAGCCGGAGGGATCTACCCAAGGACACTACCAATAGTTAGAATTAGAAGTCCTTAGGTATGATTATGAAAAGGAGAAAATGAGAATCGGAGAAAGAAGGAGTTGAAGAATTAAAAAGAAATGCAAAGAAAAGGGTGAAAAGAAATAGCTCTCCAAATTATTCAACTTAGGGCAGACACCGGGTTCAATTCATATGCTATTGGTTGTCACTAGATGACACCGGTATTGAAGATTAAAAGTCGTCATGGACCCAGTGACGCATGCACTAAACCTTCTTAACCACTCAAGTTTCTCCCAATAGAAGCTTGTTTCATTCTCACAGGGAACCCTACATAATCTATCGGCTTTCTCTTAGAGATTGCTGATATTGAAGAAGGAGACCCTCTCCCTAGTCTCCGCTCAGGAAAACCAAAACGTACTATTGAGTCTAGAGCCACGAGATTCATCAAAAGATCTCTTAGGAACACTTGACATTTCATCACTTGGTGTTCAACAATAAGAACATCAGTGGTACGTTATCGAGTCCTTCACAGATCTTAGCAATCTATCGAGAACATTTATGAGAGGTTCACAATAGTGATCCTCAGTGATTGAATGGAAACTCCTGCCAGGGTCAACATCAAACAGCCCTGACAGCAGGTCACTTCGGTAACTCCCCGTGGATTACGCTTAGTGTGTCTCAAACGGTCTACAGTCATGAGGTGATGCTTCGGTGTACCTCAGCGACTCATCTGAACTGTAGGTGTACTTCGGTACATCGCGTTATCTCACTTGTGGGACTCCAGTTCAGGAACGGCCTTTGTAAGAATTAGAGTTGTGTTTTCACACTATGCTGTTAACACACTCGAAGTTCAAACTTGTAAGTGCCGGAATCCGCTTATTACTAACCGTTTTCATGTTTTCTTCTTATGGAAGCTCTGGAGCGAAACGATCATGCAGATTCTTCACATGCTCATGCCAACATCATCACTAATGAAAGTTCTATCTCAAAGCAACACAAAAGTCAGAATGATTCTTCGTCAAGCCAAAGAATCTACAAAGTTAAAGACTTAAAGAACTTCATCAATACTAAAATCCAACGTCAAAGAGCGTGTGAGCATGTTGAAGAATGGCGTGGAGACACTGGAGCAGCGAAGCAGACCTGAGGCAGACTTGATGCAGACAACAACAACATACTATCACTTTCATCACAAAGAACAAAGAACAAAGATAATTATGACGTCTAAGCAGAACTGTTCAAATAAGACAATTTCTCTACACTGGAGAGATTGTTCGAATCAAGGCATTTCTTCTCACAAGAAAGAAGAATGTCAGAAGACGTCAAAGCTACTATTACATCTGCACCTTAACCGTTCATATTCATTCATCACCAACACTTAGGGGGAGATTGTTGGAATCACTCCTAAACCTAAATCAAGTGTTAGTGATTCATATATAATAGTTAGCATAATTATGGCCTTTATGTTTGTTATTAGCTTAAGCTTATGTAGAAGACCCATGAGCTTAGGCCTATGTCCATTAAGGAAAGGAAGAGAGTAGGAGTGTTGCCCTAGCTCCCCTTCCTATAAATACCTTGTAATAACCCTCACTTGAGGGTTGGTTGTTCATTTTATCTCATTCACCTTTACACATAACCGGTCTAAGCTTCATACGTGTGTGTGTGTGTGATATTTGTTCATCCGATCTTCTCTCTATCTCTTTCTATTGTGCTTGTGTTGTAAAACTAGTGACCTAACAGCCTTATCCGTTTCCAATTATTTACCTAAATCCACCAAATTATGAGTGTACCGGTAGCTTGTAAATTTTCGAACTTGGTCTTTGCATCATTTCGAGACCATAGACGAGGTATGTTGAGTTCGCTTAATGTATTTGGAATATTCAATTTTTGAACTTGGCCTTTGCATCATTTCGAGACCATAGACGAGGTATGTTGAGTTCGCTTAATGTCTTTGGAATATTCAGTTTAAAAAGGCAATATTATAGGATTATCACCCAAACAGCCTATCCTTGTGCGTCTATCTATTAGTCACCTCGACTTCTCGACCCCCATGTTAAACCCTTTTGTTGCACTTACCTTTAGTGCAAGATACCCCTAGATACACTCATCTGAGCCATTCCTTTCATTTTGTTCACTAGATAGATATAGTTTCGTTACACCCATTCACCTTAACCTACCGTGTAGTCTTAATTTAAAATCGGGAAGTCGTTGTTTGCCTAAGTTCAAGGTTCAAGTAGAGAGGTTCGGAAATCACGCTTTCGTCAAAGTCATATATTTGAAGATCATTGAAAACCCCCCAGATTCTCATTGTTCATCTCAAGTGGAGGGATGTTAAGTTTAGTTATGATTAAAAATAAATAAATAAATAAAAAGATTTGAAAATATATATATATATATATATATATATATATATATATATATATATATATATATATATATATATATATATATATATATATATGTATATATATATATATAGTTGTAGTATATTATTTATTGTAAAGTGCGATTGATGATTTACCCTCCGAGTAGCTCGAAGGACACTTCTCCGAGACGTGTCGAAGCCCTTCCATACGAAGGCCCAAGTTAGGATTCTGAAATATCCATAGGCGTCAAACCATTCGTTGGTACGAAGGTTACCTTAGGGGAATTTGCCACTCGAAGCCTTAAGCCCTTCGGGGTATGGCTGACGAAGGAACAATGGATAAGGAACCTCCTGACTTAGTCAAACCCACGATCTCCCTCTCTCTCTTGGCTTTCCCGTCAAGTCTGAGAACGTGGGTCACTAACCCCTAGCGGTTACCCACAATCATGGGACGCCCCCATGATCTCCGATATTCATGCAAGAGTGCCTCTAACCGTATTTCTTCCACTATAAATGGGTTAGACGGACGATGGTTTATGGTATGCTCATTTCACACTCATCTCTTTACTTTCACACACTTATACAACCATAACTCTATATAGGAGGTCGTTTTTGTCACCTTGGTTACGATGCGTAGGCCCCAAGCAAGCTTCGAGCATCATAGCCGAAGTCCATGAAGGATCTTGCGGTCTCCATGCAGGACCTCGCTTAGTTGTCTCGAAGATAATGAAGTTGGGCTACTATTGGCCCTCGATGCACAGGGACGCAGCCGAAATCATCCGCGTGGCCCTTCTCCCAGTGGGGCATCAATATTGTAGGGCCTATGCCTATAGCTCCTGGAGGAGTCAAGTTCTTGCTAGTAGCGATCGACTACTTCACCAAGTGGGTGGAAGCAAAACCCCTAGCCTCGGTGACAGGAAGACAGATCGAAAAGTTTGTATGGGAACACATTGTGTGCAGATTCGGAGTGCCCCACATCATCATATCTGACAACGGGAAACAGTTTTTCGAAGGAGTCTTCTATGACTTCTGTCAAGGGCTCAACATAAAGCAATCCTGGACATCCGTCTATCACCCGCAAGGTAATGGACAAGTGGAGGTTACAAACAGAGAAATCGTCAAAGGGATCGAGAAAAGGCTAGGTCGAACTCATCATGGATGGGTGGACCAGCTCCCTCAAGTCTTATGGGCTCACCGGACACATCCTAAGTCAAGCAACGGAAAAACTCCCTTCAGCCTAACATACGGAACAGAAGCGGTCATCCCTTCGGAACTAATTGTACACACGGAGCGTGTGGCAACGTATGATGCCTCCCAAAATGATGATAGGATCAGGGAAAACCTTGATCTCCTAGAAGAAAGAAGAGAAATAGCCTCCATCCGAGAAGCAATACACAAACAGAAGATCGAAGGCTACTATAAAAAAAGGGTCAGACCTTCCACTTTCAAGCCCGGAGAATATGTACTGCGCCTCAACAGTGCAAGCAAAGCAGAGTATCAGGGAAAACTGGGACCAACTTGGGAAGGACCCTACATGGTAGCTGAGGCCTACGGCAATGGAGCATACAAACTGGCCACTCTTCTCGGAGAATCCATCGACAGGACATGGAATGGTACGAACCTTCGAAAGTTCTATGTTTAAGAAGTACTTTAACTTTTTTATTGTAATCAAAAGCTTCTCAAGGGAAAGCACACATTATTGGTAGTTGTCTTAGTTTTCATTTCAAGAATGATGTAATCCTCCCTACCAATTCAATGATAAATAAGACATTTCCCACAAATCTCTTGCTTCGTTTCTTAAACACAAAGATTTGTTCAACCAAGTCGTTAATGAGTTTCAATGTCGAATGGCTTGAGGTGTATCATATGCCTTATTATTCAAAGCCAACTTAAACATTCACATTAACTCTCCTAGTAGATTTTGGCGCTTGTAAAAAAAATTTTTTTAACAAAGCCATGCTATGTAAAGGATTTGAGATAGAGTGGGTCGCGACCCTCTGTCAATGGTCAAGTTGGCCATTATATTCTTGGTGTTGTAATTTACACACAATGAGGTTGTTGAACCTTAGGTTGTAAAATTTAAGCGTCGCAAAAAGGGCGTAAGAGAAGTTTACATAACAAACTTAAGCTAAGTATGTAGAGGTATGTCCTCTACACTATTGCATTCAAAATATGGGCTACTGCCCTTATACCTGCATGAGGAGCCTAGACTCCCGTCAAATTGTTCTTGGCCCATGGCCATACATCACAAGCATTTAAATTGTTTGGGAAACAAGACACACATTGTCACATAAAATAAATTGTCTTAAGGGTACATGCCACCATTTGGAACCAAATTACTGCTAACAGAGCAGCCTTCATTCTTGTTTCTTCGGAGAGGGAGTGGAGGAGGGTTGCACTGAGACTGGCTTAGTAGACATGGTCTTCTTGGTTGGAGTGGTAGGCTTCAGTTTCCGAGGTTTCTTAGACAGGACATCTTCGAGGGGTGCCATTGGATCTTTGGTTGCCTCAGCAAGGAAGGAGTACTCTGCAGTTGCAAATGCATTTCCTGCCTCATCATATTCAGCCTTCGATGTGGGACGGTAGCATTCAATCTTGGAGAGGTCCACAGGCTTACCCGTTTTGGCGGCCTCCTCCAGCGCCAAACACCGTCCATGAAATAGGGCTGACTTGATGACCTTCCACATCTGAGCTCCCAGTTCGTCACTGTGGTAGAGCTCCATGGCTATGTAAGGCACCACCTTCGAAACAACTTCTGCACGATCTTTCTGCAGCATCTTATACCTCATTTGCAGGCCATCGATCTCCTCCCTCAACTTCACCTCTACCTTTCCAAGCCTAACCTTCTCACTTTCCAACCCAGCGCACTTAGCCTCGAGAGCAGCATTCTGACCAGTGAGAGTAATAACCTTGGCTTCTTCCAGCTTGAGATTGCCATGTTCCATGGTCAACTGAGCTATCTTTTCTCGAAGGTCTTGGACGACGGGGTTCTTCTCAACGTTCCCCTCAATCTCGTCACACTTTGCCTCCAGCTTGGCCACGGTTCTGAGCAACCCCCTGGTCTTGGCATTCAAATGATTATCCATCACCGCCTGCCTCGCAACCCCATTATCATGCATGTCACAGAACTTCTCAATGGACATGTTCTCTAGCATACTCTTCCACTGTGGAGGGATCACATGGTCAACAATCCGATGACAGGCTAAGGCATTTGGAAGCTCCTTCGTCTCTGGAAGACCTACGAGCAACAAAATATACACATGTTAGCATAACAGTTATATTTTTACCTTCACAGTGTCTCATAAGACAAAAATACTTACCATGAACCTCAACGGATTCATCGGGCAATTCGAAGGCAGACTTGATAAGCTTTCTGCCCTCGGTACTTTCCTACTCTTTAGCCTATCAGCTATTCCTGTTGAACCAACGACGGGGACATCCTCATCCGCAGGATCGTCCGAGTCAGCAATGTTCTCCACCAGTTGGGATGTGCCCTCCACAGCAGATTGTTGGGGTGCTGATGAAATAGGCTCTGGCTTCGGAATGTTTACCTCATTGTTATTCACAGATGTTGAAGGGGAGCCAACGCCATAAGACTCCTCAGCTTTCTCCGCAGGCATGAAACTTAAATCTTCATCAAATTCTTGGAACATGAAGTTTCTGAACGACATCTCTGCAAAATAGAAGCAAAAAGAAATAAATATCAGTGCTACATTGGTCCTATTTAAATAAAAGTGGATAAACATACTTTGTCCTTGGTATATGATCATAGGCTACTTGGGAGACCCCTCCCAACTCTGAGCAATCCCAGCCATGTATAAGATGGCTTCAGGGAATACTTGCACATCCACAGGGTACTTTGCCAAACGCAGGTAACAAGGATCACTCCGAACCTCGTCGGGCAGGGGGTCATTATACCATTTAGCATTATACCTATTCTCCTTGTTCAGCAGCTCTGAATATGTAGGGGGAACAATAGTGTCTTGCACGTAGAAAAAGCTACCCTTCCAACCCGATATGTTTGTGTACACTTTCTCAAACAGATTGGGTACATCTGGCTCAGGTCTTTTTGCTAGTGTCAACCAATTGCCCCCGGGGTACAAGTTCAAGAATCCTCTTAAAACTATCAAGGTTGGTTCATATCCGTAGGCTTTGCACATTACTATGAATGTAGTCAATTTGGCAAACCCAAAAGGATTGAATCTAGAGATATGAACTTTATAGTACTGCATAAATTCCAAAATCAATGGGTGCAGTGGAATCCTAAGGTTTGAGTGACTAAATGCATGGGTATACTGTTGGAATCACTCCTAAACAGTATTTCAAGTATTTATATTTCATATGTAATAGGTAGCTTTATTATGGCCTTTATACTTGTTTAAGGTCAAGCTTATGTAGAAGGCCCATAAGCTTAGGCCCAAGCCCACATAAGAAAAGATGGGAACTATGAGTGTTGCCCTAGCTTCCCTCCTATAAATACTCTTGTAAACCCTCATTTGAGGGTTGGTTGTTCAAGTTATTCTCTTCACATACACTCTTTCTTAAACCGTATTATTGTTAACGTATGTTTGTGTGTGTAGCTTGTTCATCCGCCTTCATCTCTTTCTCTATAACTTGTGTTTGTAAAACTTGTGACCTAACAGTGGTATCAATCGCCAAATAGTTGGGTGCACACTTTGTTTTTGAAGTTTTTTTGGTTTTGACTCTTACGCGTAAAGATAACGCTATCTTTGATTCTCTTAAAAACTCGTTTTTTACACTTTTTAATCCAAGATTCTTGTACTTTCAATGTTTTGAGGTGTTAAAATACTTGTTTTTGGCAAAAAGTTTCAAACTTTACGCGTGGATCTACGTTTTTAAGATTGTTTTTGTTCGTGGGTGTCGTTCTACGCGTAACCCGTTTAGCAGTTTTGGTACATCAAAATTCACATTTTTGTGTTCTTTTGGTACTATTGAAGCTATTACATAACAAAAATCTGGTTTAGAAACACATTTGGGCAAAATCAAAATTACGAGTAATCCTACGCGTATCAAAACCCTAAAATTACGCGTAAGATTTTCCTTGGTTTGATCTTTAATTTTCTGGTTTATTCCGTGTTTTCTTACTTGGATAAGTCTGAAAATACGTCGACTTTGGATATCTTTTGCACTGTGAAGTGTAAAAGATCATTTGGGCAAAAACCCTAAAATTACGCATAAGCATAAGCTTACGCGTAGAAATTCTACGCATAAGATTCACTTTACGCGTAAACTTAGGTCTACGCATAAGGTAATCCTACGCCTAACTTTCTACGCCTAACTTTTGTCTACGCCTAACTTTAGTGCTTTTATCCTACTTACGCGTAAGCTAAAACCTACGCGTAACTCCTCATTGTTGCGCGTAACTTTTGGTGTTTTTACGCATAAGTGCTACTTGATTCTTGTCTTTTCTACGCCTAAGGACACTTCATCAACAAAGGTTCATTCGACTACAAAGATCCATTTTTACCACACAAGTTCTTCACCATGTCTCAACCACCATACTCTAACTATTTCTCTCACACTTATAATCATCAACAACAACAACAATTAACTCCACAACATCAACAATGGAATCAACAACAAGCTATTTATCAACAACAATTTAATCAGCAACATACTCCACAACTTGGTGCAATTCCACAACCACAAATGGTTCAACCACCACCAAGCCTTCAAGTTCAAACCTACACAACTGATTTCAATCAACATCCATCACGGACCACTATAAAGGAACCCACTTGGTTTGCAAAGATGTGTGAAGCTTTAAGCAGCCAACAATCAATTCATGAAGCTGGATCACTTGATAGACCTCCAATGCTCACTCCAGGAAACTACGATCAATGGGTGATAAGGTTCTTTAGGTTTTGTGATCTAAAGAAGCCACATGGAAAGTTCTTAAAGAAGGTTATCTTGGAAGGTCCATTTGAGATGCCTACTGTCATTGTACCCGGAGATCCAACTGCTGTTCCACCAAGAGATGAACAAACCAACATTGCTACTGTTGCAGATTTAAATCCTACAGAACTTCTACACTATGAAGCTGATGAACTTGCAATGGAATACATCCTCTTAGGATTACCAAACCCAATTCTTCGTAGTGTTGATTCTCAAAAGACTGCACAAAAAATGTGGGATCATATTCGTCTTCTTATGGAAGGATCTGTACTCAATCAGGAGGATTTGGAATCCAAAATTTACTTGGCTTATGAACACTTCATGATTGAACCTGGAGAGACACTAGAGTCCTATCATCATCGATTTTCAGACATCATCAATGATTTGGATAAACACAACATCATCATGCCAAGAATTGCAGTGAATAATAAGTTCCTGAGTAGTCTTGGTCCTGAATGGGAGAAGTATGTCATCTTTCTCCGTCAAGCGAAGAATATGCATCATTCTACTTATGGACTGTTGTACGATTACTTGAAGCCTCATGAAAAGGAAGTTGATCGGGAAAGGATTCTCCGTGCTCAAATTGCTAAACAGTCACAACCGGATAATCAACAACTTGCCTTGTATGCTCAACAGAATTATCCCTCTCAACCAGCAACTTAACCAACTACTTCAAACACACCTTCACAGCAACAACCTCAACAAAATCAATTGGTTCCATACAGCAACAATGCTCAAGCATATGTCAGTGAAGCGACTGAGGAAATCGATCCATTCGAAGCATTGCAACAAGGATTTGTGATGATTGCTAATGCTTTTGGCCATTACACCAACAAATCCAACAATCGTATTCGTTCCTCATCTAACACACGGACTCAAGCTGTTGTGAACAATGGACGTGTTGAAGTTCAGAATCGTGATTATGGTCGTCAGATGGGCGGTGGTCAAGGGTTTAATGCTGTGGGTAGGAATAACAACAGAGCTCAAGTAGTGGAACAGGGAAATGCTCAGAATCGATTAAATGGTCTTCGATGCTACAACTGCAATGAGAAGGGACACCTGGCTAATGCATGCCCAAAGCCAAGGACTAGGGGCAGTGCTTATTTCAAAGAGGCTTTACTTTTGGCTCTTAAGGATGAAGCTGGTGGATCTCTCACAGACAAAGAACAGAGCTTTATGGCAGATGCAGACTCGGATGATGATATGGAGGACTTGCAGGCCAATGCAGCTGTTATGTTGATGGCTAATATGCAAGAGTTACACATGAGTGAAACAGGCCCAGTGTATGACACTGATGGCTTGTCTCAGGTACCCGAACAAACCATCATCATATCTGAACTAATATCTCCATCAAAATCTGAATCCGGCACGGCTCAAAATGTTCAAAATGAGTCATCTACATCTCATTCTGACGATTTTCAAATAAACCCCGTAGTTACATTTGACGATCCAGATGACCTTATGGTTTCCCTTGATAATCAAATTGACTCCGTGGTTATACTTGATGATCTACATAATTATCATGTTGTGACTCACGTTGAACAAGATGAACCTTTGCCCCATCCAGATCTTGTTCTGTTACTTAAAGACCAACAATCCAAAATTGCTGAATGTGTTGCATTAAATCAGTCCTTAAAAAGTAAAAATGCACTGTTAACCAAGGACTTTGAATGCTTACAAATGCAACTCAACTTTTTCAAAACTCAAGAAAACCGTGAAAAAGGTTTTGAAGCCGCTTTTGCAAAATCTCATCAAAATGAAAAATATTTAGAGAGACAGATGCGTGATCTAGCCGCCTCGAAGAATGCTTTGTTGTCTGAATTAGAACAACTGAAACACGAACATAAAAAGCAAATTAACGCTCTCACCTTGGAAAATCAAAAAGCTAAGGCTGAGTTGTTGACTTGTCAAAAACAGTTCTCCGCATACAAAAAGCATTCAACGAATCGGGGTAGATGACCTTCTTGAAGAAATTATCGGCTTGCAAAACAAACTTAAAGAGTTTAAAACAGTTGTTTACAAACATGGTGAATCAGTAACAGCTATTGAAAAGTTTACCTTAAAACCCAATCCAAAAGGATATGGAAAAAATCTAGCTGATTACAAACCAAAGCTTTCACTAAAAACATTCAAAACAACTCCTGAAGTTTCCAGTGCAGAATACAAAATTGATAATACTGTCATGAATGTTGTTGAATATCATCGTCAAGAGGAATTAGATGCAGAAGACGAGAGTCGATCAAAATTAAAAAATGTTGTTTACAACAAACCTTTTAATTATAAAAACGCGGTCACTTTCGTCACACCAACGGATTCTTCAAACACACCAAGGGTTATCATCAGAACACCTGAGTCTTCTAATGTTAATCCCAAAACAGACTTTGCACAAACTTATGGTCCTTTACCTTCCATTAGTGAAGTAAACTCACAACCTGAAAATTGAAAAATTCTTCGATATTTTGACATTTTCATGGCTGACCTCAAAATTTTACAACATGAGATAGAATATCGATCTGAAATCAAAGTTGAACATTTTCAATCGCCTCTGGCGCGAGAACAAAGAGACATTTTTCAGAAAAATCTTTTACCTAATGTTAAAAACTTGAAAAGTTGTGCAATTGCCTGGGAAAAGGATTTTCATAAGGAACTTGGGGTAATGAAAAACGTTTTCGAGAAAACAGAAACATCTATTTCTAATACTAAACGTAAAAAGAAACTCTTGAGAAAAGATGTTGATCGACTCTTGGAAGACGTTATCTGTGCTGATATCCATAATGTTGTGCTATTCTATTCTTTGCCATATGCATCTGATCATATCTCTGCTGATATTGTTGAAACTGTTGTAACTGTTGAGAACACCGATAATCTTCAGATCGAGTCTTTAAAAGCTGAAAATAAACGATTACACACGGAAATTTACAATGCAAAACGTCGTCTTCATTGGTGTGAAAAAGATATTCACAATCATCAACTTAGTTTTCAACAGAAAATCGCTCAGTTGAGTGCAAAATCTTCTGATCCTAAAATTGAGCAACTGGATGATCAAAACGTGTCTTTGAAAAGTCAAATCTCAAAATATGAACAAGAACTTTTAAAAGTTAAACAGGAATATGGTGTCATATTTGATTTACTCAAAAAGACTCGACTTGAAGCATCAAACGAACTTGATCACTATCTTGCTCACACTAGAGAAGTCATGAATTTTGCTGGTAATATTCGTTCTGAAAATCAAGATCTGATTCACACCATCTCTAAGTTACGGGAAATGTTAGGAAAGTATGAACAACTTTCGCCTACTGTGATTAAGAGATTAGCACCAGTCACACTGAGTAATCGTGAACCTAGAATTCCCACTGCCAAATCACAAGTTGCTAATGTGTTTCCCTCTACTGAAACAGGAATAGTTGCATCTTTTCCAAACGTCCGCACTTCACAGCCTAGGAGCACTCAATCGAAGAATAGGAAGTTGCGACCTAAGAAAAGATCAATAAGGAATGCTAAAGTAGAAGAACACCCTAGGACTCTGAATAAAACTCATGTTACTTCCACAATAGATGTTGCGTCTGGCAAATGTAATACAAATAGTGATGTAACCAATGCTAAACCGTTAAGTACCTTTGATATTCAGTCTGATGCACCTTGTGTTATTTGTCGAAAGCGTATGAATTCTGATTGTCATGACAAATGTGTTGCTAAAGCTATAATCTCTCGATTACGGAATCCTAAGAATCGGAATACCTCTAGGCCCACTAATCATTCTAAGTCTGTGCTTGGTAAACCACCCTCTTTAGATTCTAAGGCAACCTTTGCTATCACAGTAGCTCCCGCTTCACCTCCTAAGAATGTAGTACCACCTAGTGCTTTCACTAAGACTAAAGCAAAGAGTAGTTATAGATGGCAGAAATGGATATATAACACACTAGGATTTAAATGGATGCCTAAAATTCTCAATGTGTGTATGTCTAACATACCTGCTTTGGAACCCTCTAACATTTCGGGTTCCACATCTACTTCTATTCCATCTGTGTCGTCTGTGTGTAATGCAGGTGATACAGATCATTCTCTGGATTGTTGATAGCGGATGTTCCCGACACATGACAGGCAACCTTAAACTGTTATCAAACTTTATTGCAAAGTTCATTGGCACTGTCAGATTCGGGAATGATCACTTCGCAGCTATCATGGGCTACGGAGATTATGTCAATGGGAACATCGAAATCAGCAGGGTTTACTATGTGGAAGGCCTCGGTCACAATCTGTTTTCAGTAGGTCAATTTTGTGATGGAGATTTGGAGGTTGCTTTCAGGGAGAAAACTTGTTTCATTCGTGATCTACAAGGAAATGACCTTATGTCTGGCTCGCGTAATTCTAGTCTCTACACTATCTCTATGCAAGACATGGTTGCTTCCTCTCCCATTTGCTTACTTTCAAAGGCAACATCTACAAAATCCTGGCTATGGCACCGTCGTCTCTCACATCTAAACTTTCAAACCATCACCAACCTTGCTCGACACAAACTCGTTGAAGGACTCCCACGATTTCGGTATTCAAAAGATCACCTTTGCTCAGCCTGTGAACAAGGGAAAAGCACTCGTGCTCATTTTCCTTCAAAGGTGGAACACAGCTCTCGGCATGTGCTACATCTTCTTCACATGGATTTGTGTGGCCCGATGCGCGTGCAAACGATCAATGGCAAACGCTACATCTTAGTAATTGTTGATGACTACTCACGATGGACTTGGGTCTACTTTCTTCGTAGCAAAGACCAAGCTCCACAAATGATCATCACCTTTCTCACAAAAATACAGGTTCAGCTCCGCAACACCGTCAGAATAATCAGAACAGACAAAGGAACTGAATTTGTCAACAAAACCCTTCGTGAATTCTATGAGAAAGTGGGAATTCAGCATCAAACATCTATTGCACGTACACCTGAACAAAACGGAGTTGTTGAAAGACGAAACCGAACGTTAGTGGAAGCTGCAAGAACAATGTTAATCAATGCTAAACTTCCAGATTACTTATGGGCAGAAGCTGTATCTACTGCATGCTATACTCAAAACCGTTCTATGATCACAAAACGCCACAACAAAACACCTTTCGAGCTTGTCCACAACTATAAACCGAACCTCAAACATTTTCATGTATTTGGATCCCTTTGCTATCCAAATAATGATCGTGATGATTTTGGAAAGCTCAAAGCTAAAGCTGATATTGGAGTCTTTATTGGATACTGTGACAATTCTAAAGGTTTCCGAATCTGGAATCGTCGAACTAAGGAGGTAATGGAAACGATTCATGCTCATTTCGATGAACTCACGGAAATGGCTTCTGAGTATAACAGCTTAGAACCCGGTCACAACCGTTTAAACTTCCCTCAACCCCCATCATCAGCTGAACAAAGCCCCCAGCTAACTCGTCAACAAATGGAAAGGTTATTTGCTCCTCTGTTCTGTGACGATATTGATGAACGTGCTCCAGGTGTATCCGCTGTTTCCGCTGCACAACCTGATAATATTCCTATACCTGATACACCTGCTACAACAACTACTGTTGAAGATGCACCTACACCAGTTGACTCCAACACAACAGTTGAACACACCGCTTCCAACAATGATGACCCAGTTGATGATATTCTGAATGAAGTACCCCCACCTGCAGATTTTGATCCAAATGCGTTCTTCAACCCGTTTGCAAATGAGACTGCTGCACCAGATGTCGCGAAATCTTCAACAAACCATTTGAATCCTCAGAATCTACACAATGTATACCAACATCAACCCTCTACACATAGATGGACAAAAGATCATCCTCTGGCTAACATTATTGGCAACCCGAATCAACCAGTCGTTACGAGATAACGTCTTCACTCAGATGGTGAACATTGCATTTATGCACTCACTGTCTGCCAATCTGAGCCTAAAAACATTAAAGATGCAATGACAAAAGACAACTGGATTGAATCCATGCAGGAAGAACTCAACCAATTCAAACGTCTTGAAGTATGGGAACTGGTTGAAAGACCAACAGGGGTCTATGTCATTGGTCTAAAATGGATTTGGAAAAACAAATTGGATGCTGAAGGGAACGTCATCCGAAACAAGTCACGTCTAGTTGCTAAGGGTTATCGTCAGGAAGAAGGAATAGACTTTGAAGAATCTTTTGCTCCGGTTGCTCGTCTTGAGGCTGTTCGGATATTTCTCGCGTTCGCAGCTCATATGAATATGACGGTCTATCAGATGGATGTCAAAACGGCGTTTCTCAATGGGCAACTTAAAGAAACGGTCTATGTCAGCCAACCAGATGGATTCGTTGATCCTGAGTTCCCGAACCATGTCTACAAACTGAACAAAGCTCTTTATGGTCTCAAACAAGCCCCTCGGGCATGGTACGATAAGCTATCATCTTTCCTCCTTGCCAATAATTTCACCAAAGGCTCGGTTGACCCAACTCTTTTTATACAATATCACGGGGCACATATCTTAATTGTTCAAATTTACGTGGATGACATCATTTTTGGGTCTACACATAAAAAGTTTTCAATCGCTTTTGCAAAACTAATGAAGAAAAATTTTGAAATGTCCATGATGGGTGAACTTACGTTCTTTCTAGGACTGCAAGTTCATCAATCACCCCGTGGTATTTTCCTGAGTCAGTCCAAATATGCCCTTGAACTGTTAAACAAATTTGGAATGACAACCTGTTACACTTATGCCACACCAATGGCTCATACCAAGAAGCTAGATGCTGATTTACATGGGAAATTAGTTGACCCCACCAAATACCAAAGTATTATTGGGTCCCTCATGTATCTAACAGCTAGCAGACCTGATATTGTCTTTGCCGTTTATCTATGCTCCCGTTATCAGTCGCGACCAACTGAAACCCACCTCTCTGAGGCTAAAAGAATCCTCCGATACATCAAGGGAACCATTAACTTGGGGATCTGGTATCCGAAGGATTCTGGTTTTGAACTAATCGCTTTTTCAGACGCTGATCACGCAGGATGCTTAGACTCAAGGAAAAGTACTTCAGGAGCACTACAATTTCTCGGTGATAAACTGGTGTCTTGGCAATCAAAGAAGCAGGATTGTACATCGCTGTCATCAACCGAAGCAGAATATGTAGCCATGTCAGCGTGTTGTGCTCAAGTCATTTGGATGAGAACACAACTCAAAGACTATGAGTACGTATTTGATAGAATCCCGATGTACTGCGACAATCGGAGTGCCATTGCAATCTCGTGCAACTCAGTTCAGCACTCGAAATCAAAGCACATCGATCTTCGCTATCATTTCATCAAGGACCACGTGGAACAGGGTACCGTTGAATTATACTTTGTGGGTACTGAATACCAATTGGCAGATCTGCTCACCAAAGCCTTGCCTCCCGCTAGGTTTAATGAGTTGGTCCACCGAATTGGTATGAGGTGTTTGACTCAAGAGGAATTGGATGACCTCTTAAAACAGTCTTAAAAACCTGTCAAACACCAAAACATCCTTCTGTAAATAATTTTTCAAAAACAAAATACAAAAATATAAAATCCGATAAAACAACAAAAATATTCTCCTAATCTATCTTTCTTTCAACATGGCAAGTACATTTCTTCCGTCAACACTTTAATCTTTCAAAATTCAGTATTTTTTTCCGATAAAGTGTTGAGGGGGAGAAAATAAACTCTTAACTGTCTCAAAACATCTGTGTACTTGCATGTTATCACATCTCGGTTGATTCTTTTACAAATGGTGGTACACTTTCTGGTTTAAAGACACTCCTCGGACTTAAATTAATAACCTTTCATTATTTTCTCAAGTCGAGGGGGAGTGTCGTCATGTTTCTTTCCTAAAAATCTTTGTTTGGTAACCAAAATGGAAGTTAAAAGGCTTTGTTTGAAAAAGGAAAAGGTGGAGGGACCAAAACTGTCAAAAGGTTAAACTCACTTTTAATAAAATACACCTCCACCTAACTTACAACTCACATTTATTATCATCAAACTAATCCTACGCCTAAAATTCGCTCATCAAATCCGTGTTTCAGATCTTCAATTTGTAAGTGTTTTTGTGTTCCTAACAAGATTACAAACAATGGTTTCAAATCGTTTTAAATGTTAATGGTTAGATATTAACCTATGGTCGATCTTGTGTTCTACGCGTATGCGTACGGACACATAATCTTGTTTATGTGTTTGTGGCTAAAACGATAGTGTCAAAATATTTTAACAACATCAATGATACTTTCTTTATCCTCAAAACGAACCCAGATTCACGAATTAAATGAGTTTGAAAATTAGGGTTTATGCGTGGTTTTGGGTATTTTCAAATGTGAATGTTTTTAGTCAAAAAGATTGTTGGGTTATGTTCTCATGATGATGAATTGATGATTTCCTTGCTTTATAACCACCCAGAAACTCCAAATCATCAACAATTTGGAATTAGGGTTTAAAGTTCTTAAGTTTGGGTATTTTTGATTCACCATAAATTGGGTGTTATAACTTGGTATATAGACTTCCTCAACACTCTTAAACTACCAGAAAAAGTTTGGTGCATATTCCATGGCTAGATCTCATACGCGTAGATTTAGGGTTTAGACTACGCGTATGCAGTTCTACGCGTAACTGTTAAAATGTGCAAATATGTTTTGATCTGTCATAAAATGAATATTATGTGTTTAACTTTGATGATATGATGTTCTATTTCAGGCTTGCTACACTTAATATTCAGAATCAAGGTTGTTGTTAATCTACGCATAAGGTTCTACATATGGGACTACGCGTATCCTGTGAAGGATATGCGTAAACAGTGATCTCTACGCATAAGGTCAACTCTTACGAGTAACCTTACGCGTAAGGTTAATATATGCCTACGCATAAGGTCTCCTTTTCTTACGCGTAATATTTCTTACGCGTAAGTTAGGACTCTACGCGTAAGTTTACGCCTACGCATATATCATTCCTGTCTACGCATAACTTTACCAATCCTACGCATAAGCCGAGATCATACCTTCGTTATGAATTGTTACGTGTACAAACTTGTAAATAAACTAATCATATCATCACGAATCCTAAAATGTCACTAATAAACTGAAATCGTTTGATATGTTGTGAACAATAAGTGATAAAATAAACTTTAAAACTTAAAGTTAACTAACTCACGAAACATTTCACGACGTCATTGGACCATTGAATATACAAGTGACTTAGGACTCGTAACAATCATTGACACTGTACATTCAATAACTAGACAATAAGACCTTCTGTTGACTAACATTATGTCTTTCGATATGTTGGTTCTTTTGGCTAATGTTATTTCAGATCACGACATAGCTGAACAAATGAATGTGGATGCATCTGAAGTTCTCTCCATTGCTGATATCTATCCTCATGGCTATCCAATGAAAATTGGAAAGAATAATCTCCGTGTTGACTTTGACACCCTCACTTGCTCAGAATCTTTGTGTCTAATTGCTGTTGATATTCTGAAGACTCATCCGTATCAGAATATGCTCACTCACTCTGCAACTGTCCCTGAGATCTATATCCAACAGTTCTGGAACACTATGGAAAGGGTCAAAGGACGGACTGCTGTGACGGTGACTCTGAATCACAAACAAGTCACCATTACACCTGCAGAAGGGCTGCTCTCCTAATTCCTGAAGTCAATCCAACCAAACTATATGCCACACCTGCTGAAGAGCTAACTCTCCAATTCTTAATCGATATCGGTTATGACGAGGCTACAGGAGTAATCACCAAGCATTCTCACGTAGAGCTTAAGAGTATTCCTCAACCCTGGAGAACTCTCTACGTGATCATCACCAAGTCTGTTTCTGGTCGTGACAGTGGCTATGAGCATCCTAAGCTCATGGAACTGCAAATATTTTGGGCATTGGTCAACATGAAACACATCGCTATCGAAGCTCTGATTTGGGATGACATGATGTCATTTCTCAACAAACTTGGCTCAAAGATTCCCTACATCAGATATACTAAACTGTTGATCCAAAGAGCACTTGGACTTCATCCTGATATTCCCAAGAGGCTCAATGACCCCGACAATCACGATATGTTGACGGAACCTATTCTATCTGTCAGAATCAAGGAATCGTCTACAAAGAAACAAGGTGTTGTGTTGCCAGATTTCCTTCTAACTGAAGATGTCAGAAAGCTCGAAACGTACAAAAGGTATCTGGAAGCAGTTAGACAAGGCAAAGTTGGTCATCTCAACGAAAAATCTTCTGGAACACCTGTAAGAAGAACCAGAAGAGGAAGTGCAGGAAGCGCAACAAGTACTGTGAGTCAAAGGAAGGTTCCTAAAAGGAAACCTCCTCCTAAAAGGATTGTTCCCATAAAGGAAGCCGAACCTATTCCCACACTTGAACCACAAAGACAACTTAGGGACGAGAGCTCTGAAGATACTGAGACAGATGAAGAGTTTCATTATTCTGCAACTGCAACCGAAACTCCTGCCTCAGTAGCAAAACCTCCAAGTCCTCCAGCTGTCCAAGAAAAAGGGAAGACTCCAGCAATTGTACCCTATGATGAGAGCTCTGAAGAAGAAGAAGAAGAAGAGCAATTGAATAAATCATACAGGAAGAAGTTTCACAACGTCAGACACCTTCAAAAGGCTGAAGAATTTGCTAAAGATCAAATGGGTGGCCCTGGAGGATCAAGTGGTGCTGCCCACTCCTCACCAGATCCTGATACGGTTAATCGACCCGGTAAGGAATCTGGTGCCACCACTCTTCTGCAACAACAAAAGCTTGTGGAGGATACTATCGACTATGATTTTGAGAAACCAGAAACTGAGAAAGATAAAGATGATGATTATACGAAGTTTCTTCTGGATAGTCCTACACGCTCACAGAAGGAAACTTCTGAACCACCAAAGGACCCGGAATCTCCTCACATCTCATCATCATCGGATTCTTCGTCTCATTCATCACAACCACCATCTAAGAAGTCAACCAAATCATCATCCAAATCCGTGAAGAAACCACCTAAATCTTGGATTTCTCAAACTCATAAAAGAATTGTGAAAGCTATCCAACAAGTCAGAAAGAAGGACATACTTTACAGAAAACTGAATTGGTTTGCTGACCAGATTCAGTACTTAAATGATGAGAAAGACAAGATGGAGAAAGAAAGGGAATTTGTTCAGAAGTTCATGAAGAGTCATCGTAAAGAGGAACTGAACGAAATGATCGAAGGTTACACTAACAAGTACCTTCAGGATATCGTTCCTAAAGTCCAAAAGGAACTGGAGAAGACAGCAAGAGATCATACTCACAAGTTTCTTCTCGACACTGTCCCAGGTGTGACTAGAGAAGTATTTTCCAGACAACTCACCCCTAACATCGTCGCATTGGTTAAACATACAATGGCCAAAGAAGCTGATCTCTCTGAATCTGAGTTAATCGCTAAACTAGTGATGCAAATGTCAAAGCGATCTGGAACGTTTACTTCGGATGAAGCTAAATTTTTCGAAAATCTACTTGATTTTCAACTCAGATCATCATGCAAGGAGTCAGCCGATCAACCCAAACGACCAAGAGATGACGATGATAAGGATAAAGACTCTGCACCAAAACGTTAGAAGCAGTCTGGTGAATCTTCCTCGATGCCACCTCCTCTACAACGGACTTCTTCTCAACAAAAGTCTCCTCCACCTCGGTCTTCTACTGATAAACCTCGGGACAATTCCGAGTTACCGCCCCTGACTCAAAAAACAGGTGATTACTTTGAGTATACGGGTGGTGACGATGAAGAGGTCCTTGAGCCCCTACAACAACCCACCTCTCCCAAACAAGGACAGAAACCAATATCATCATCTAAGCCTTCGAAAAAGAAGAAGAAGACGCTTCATACTGACGTCGTATCATGGCTAGATGACGATAAAACTGAAGAATTTGAATGGTTTGCTACACTTGTTAACAACACTCCCTACCCTGAAGAAGGTCAAGAATTGGTAGACGGTAATACCCTGGAGCATGCAAAGATTCTGCAAGAAAGGTTCCGCGTGAAGAAGATGACGAAATCTGAGTTGAAGCGCATCAAGAATGATGCATTCCTACTTTTGAAAAACAGCTCGGAAAGTGCAATCGAGGTTGAATATCCCCTTGAAAACATTGCTCGAGCCATGTCTAACAACATGGATTGGCTCAACCCAGAAGCAAACTTCGACTTCACCAAACGGGACAATCCTCCATATTACACCGACTGGTCTCGACCTCTACCCACAATTGGCCAACCTGATCAGCCTAGGATTCCCTTCAGACATTTCTTCAACAAAGACTTAGATTTTCTTCAACACGGTGGCGATGGTTCTAGGAAATACGCTACATCTCTGACACTTCCATTCCCTGCTGCAATATACTCTGATTGTATAGCCATCGAGGAACGTGCTACCCACATGTTCTCCGACAAAGTGGTAGCGTATGACCAAGATGCAATGTATGGGATTCACCATTGGCCGGAACGCCGAAGAATCTACTACAGAAGCTGCTTGGTTCAGAAGTCTCAACATGCAGTGTTCAGTACTAAAAGTATCGTTGCCATCCAACATGTTGGTCTTTCGTCTAAATGGGACTACACTTTTCTCAAAAAGATTGTAGTCAAAAGACAAGACGAAAGGGACTATGCATTCTCTGAAGCTGACTTTGAGAATTTGAACATCAACGATATTGAAGACATGTACCTTGCCAAAGTTCAAGGTCGCATGAAACAATTTCCAACTGAAGTACAACGTGAATTCATCAAGTCACTGCTCATCTTCATCAGACGCATTGTCATCAAAGAACGTGTTGAAGATCTTCAGCTTGCCGTTGAATCTTATCAGAAACGTGTAAACTTCACTCCACCACAGTTTGATCTTCCCGACATCAACCAGCTTACACAACTTACGCTCATCAGCAAACCTTTCGGAGTCGTTTACCGAAGTGAACTTCAACGAAACTGCTTAATGGCGTGTGACGATCTTCACAAATTTGGGGATCACACTTTGAAGCTGGTCAGGGATGGATTGGCTTATCGGTTGAAGGATATACATGAAAAGATTGGGAATCCAAAGCGATGGAACTCTAAGGACAGAAGGGATGTGAGAAGGATCATCAGAATGATTGATGAAAGGTTGTTCAGAAGGGATCAGTTCAGACGATTGGAAAGCTTTGTTGGTGGTCGACCCAGGAGGAACATTACTGGTTTTCAACGCCCTGTTTGCACTCCTGGAAAAATCACTGGACTTCCCGGTACTCCTTGAATTGTTTCTATTCACTATATTTGGATGCATGATATATATGTCTAATGGCTTGTGCACACATAACAGTGTACAACCCGTAATTGTCAAGAAAGGACCCTGTGGTACGCCTCAGTGCCACAATCCTTATAAAAGGAGCGAAAGCTTCTTATTTTTGAGTAAAACCTATCAAAACTTTCATTTTTCAAGGTTTTACTCAAAAAGACAAGTACTTCCCCATATGATTTTAAAACCTCAACCGTTTATATCACTAGTTGAGGGGGAGTATTTGAATTAAAACTTTGTTCACAAATTGTTCATAGTGCTCATCTTCCCGCAACACTCGAAATGGTCATATTTATTCTCAAACGTTCAAAAACAACATTTTATATGCCATTTTTGAGGGGGAGAAAATTGTGTGATAAGAAATATGTTGTGCAAAATGCAAATGAATCCGTGTACCTCAGACTTAACCTACGAATTGACGGTACTAAACTGTTAGTAACTCGAAAAGACTTGTCCTGGACGGGTAATAATTTCAAGCTAGTTCGCTAGTGATGTAAACGTGTCTCGCAAAGGACTTGTCCAAGTAGAAAGTACCATTCGAGAAACTCTTGATAGACATGAACTCTGACAGGTATGACAACCTTTCGAGGTTTGTCTACACCTTCAAGGTAGTTATTAGAGCTAGTTGTCACCTAAAAGCTGACAATGTAACTCTTTAACTATGCAACGTAACCGTGTCTCGCGGGGGATTGTCTATCTTCAGTGAATCAATTCAAAAAGTGCGCGCTCTTTCCTCACTGTGCATTTAACCATTAAAACTATTAAGCACATGTGGAGGGGGAGTATTTATGCAAAACTTTATCTCTCACGGTGGTTCAAACATGTTTTTCGTTAACAAAACCTTTGAGAGAGATTTTAACATACAGTGGTTTTAATGGCAAACATAGGTTAGTCATGGAGTTATAAGGTGACTAAGGTTAGGAATAACCGTCCTATGATCCGCCAGAGCCGGAGGGATCTAACCAAGGACACTACCATTAGTTAGTGTTAGAAGTCCTTAGGAATGATTGTAAAAAGGAGAAAATGAGAATCGGAGAAAGAAGGAGTTGAAGAATCAAAAAGAAATGTAAAGAAAAGGGTGAAAAGAAATAGCCCTCCAGATTATTCAACTTAGGGCAGACACCGGGTTCAATTCATATGCTACTGGTTGTCACTTAGTGACACCGGTATTGAAGACTAAAAGTCGTCATGGACCCAGTGACGCATGCACTAAACCTTCTTAGCCACTCAAGTTTTTCTCAACAGAAGCTTGTTTCATTCTCACAGGGAACCCTACGTAAACTATTTGCTTTCTCTTAGAGAACGCTGGTATTGAAGAAGGAGACCCTCTCCCTAGTCTCCGCTCAGGAAAACCAAATCGCACTATTGAGTCTAGAGCCACGAGATTCATCAAAAGATCTCTTAGGAACACTTGACATTTAATCACTTGATGATCAACAAATAAGATCATCAGTGGTTCATATCGAGTCCTTCACAGATCTTAGCAATCTGTCGAGAACATTTATGAGAGGTTCACATCTGTGATCCTCAGTGATTGAATGGAAACTCCTGCCAGGGTCAACATCAAACAGCCCTGACAGCAGGTCACTTCGGTAACTCCCCGTGGATTACGCGGAGTGTGTCTCAAACGGTCTACAGTCGTGAGGTGATGCTTCGGTGTACCTCAGCGACTCATCTGAACTGTAGATGTACTTCGGTACATCGCGTTATCTCACTTGTGGGACTCCAGTTCAGGAACGGCCTTTGTAAGAATTAGAGTTATGTTTTCACACTATGCTGTTAACACTCTCGAAGTTCAAACTTGTAAGTGCCGGAAACCGCTTATTACTAACCGTTTGAAATGTTTTCTTCTTATGGAAGCTCCGGAGCGGGATGATCGTGCTGATTCTTCTCATGCTCACGCCAACATCATCACTAATGGAAGTTCTATTCAACAGCAACACAACCGTCAGAATGATTCTTCGTCAAACCAAAGAATCTACAAAGTAAAAGACTTACAGAACTTCATCAGTATTGACTTCCAACGTCTAAGAGCGTGTGAGCATGTTGAAGAATGACGTGGAGACACTGGAGCAGCAAAGCAGACCTGAGGCAGACTGATGCAGACAACAACATACTATCACTTTCACCACAAAGAACAATGATCAAAGAACAACGTTAAAGATGACGTCGAAGCATAACTGTTCAAAGATAACTATCTCTCTACACTGGGGAGATTGTTCGAGTCAAGGCAATTCCTCTCACAAGAAAGAAGGATGTCAGAAGACGTCACAGCTACTATTACATCAATGCCTTCACCGTTTACATTCATATATACTTGAAGGGGAGATTGTTGGAATCACTCCTAAACAGTATTTCAAGTATTTATATTTCATATGTAATAGGTAGCTTTATTATGGCCTTTATACTTGTTTAAGGTCAAGCTTATGTAGAAGGCCCATAAGCTTAGGCCCAAGCCCACATAAGAAAGGATGGGAACTAGGAGTGTTGCCCTAGCTTCCCTCCTATAAATACTCTTGTAAACCCTCATTTGAGGGTTGGTTGTTCAAGTTATTCTCTTCACATACACTCTTTCTTAAACCGTATTATTGTTAACGTGTGTTTGTGTGTGTAGCTTGTTCATCCGCCTTCATCTCTTTCTCTATAACTTGTGTTTGTAAAACTTGTGACCTAACATATACAACCCTACAAAACCTGGAGGGGCATCAAAGATACCCTGAGTGGGTTTGGGTAACATCACTTTATGTTCTATTGGAATAGGATAATCGGCTAAATGATCATGCAAATCTTTAGCAGACAAAGTGCACTTTTGTTGTTTTATAATAAACTTAGAATCCATGTTCCTATTTTTTGAAACAATCTGCAAGAAGAGAAAAGTGTTTACCTTGGTTTTCGAAGATGGGGCGCTTGAAAGTTTACTGCGTGTAAATGAAGACGGAGAGAGTAAAAATATTTTAGGGTTTCATCATATTACCCTTAAATACCCCTTTTTACCGTCTCCTAATTCACACACGTGTCCATCTAGATTACTCTTATCCAAGCCAAGCCACTTTTTAAATTTTAAATAAAGACTTTTGGTCTCCGGGTTACATGGGGATAAGTGATCACTGTAGCGGGCAGCTGGATGATTTAATTAGCATTGAATGCGCTTGGTTAGTTGCGTAGTTATCTCCCAACTAGCATATTTAGCAGCATGATGGTGTTTTTTCGAAGCATGAAGTCGAAAGCAATGCCTCCTCGCTCATATGCATCACTTTCGACTGGGGGGCTTGATGATGTACCCTCCGAGTAGCTCGAAGGACACTCCTCCGAGACGTGTCGAAGCCCTTCCATACGAAGGCCCAAGTTAGGATTCTGAAATATCCATAGGCGTCAAACCATTCGTTGGTACGAAGGTTACCTAAGGGGAATTCGCCACTCGAAGCCTTAAGCCCTTCGGGGTATGGCTGACGAAGGAACAATGGATAAGGAACCTCCTGACTTAGTCAAACCCACGATCTCCCTCTCTCTCTTGGCTTTCCCGTCAAGTCTGAGAACGTGGGTCACTAACCCCTAGCGGTTACCCACAATCATGGGACGCCCCCATGATCTCCGATATTCATGCAAGAGTGCCTCTAACCGTATTTCTTCCACTATAAATGGGTTAGACGGACGATGGTTTATGGTATGCTCATTTCACACTCATCTCTTTACTTTCACACACTTATACAACCATAACTCATACTTACTCTCACGCCGGAGGTGGTTCGCAGGGTCCTACCCCTGCGCAATCACTTAACGTAGTGTCTTAGTATTTCTTATTCTCAGGTTACAGGCGAGCCTTGGCTGGAACACACACCCCTCATTACTTTGATCCTCATCGAAGCCTGGTAGTGCAATCTTTTGCACAATCAGCGATGTTATAAGCACTATTTTTAAAGCTCATCAAAAATTTAGTATCGAGGAGGCCACCTCGGTCACATTTGAAGAATGAAGATGGTAATTATTGCGCCAACAGTTGAAGAATAGGTAATATGCCCATCATGACGTCCGCTAATGGCACATCTACTTGGTATATCATGATCCGATTTCTTAGCCTTAAAACTTGAAGTTTGGATGAACGATAAGCAGTGATGACTTGGTTATAGGTTTAAACTATTTGCTTGTTATTTTTACTTTACACCAATTATATCTCATGTCTTATCATACCCTTTAGTCATGAAGCGTGTCTAGGTGATGAAGCGAGCAATCTTTGGTGTATTGGCCATGGATTTGGTCATGTATCACTGATTTTTTTCCACTTTTTCGTGACATGTTAGTAATGACAATTCACCCTTAACCCATGTCCTGTCTACCCATATTGCCTTCAAAAATTGTTTAGTCCTTAACTCTAGTGATGGAGATTTGTGTAACCGCCAAACTTATGATATAATACATGCTATGACTGTGCTTTGAGTGATCACCCCGAAATTGACATTTAGACTAGTTGAGAGATTTTGAGTGTTTTGTTCCTATTTTGTGAGGTGTTCGGCTTTGATTTATTCTAGCTTAAGGAATTTTTAAACTTATCTTTTCCAGGTAATGGGAGATATCTTTTTAGGATTTTTTCTAATAAGATCTACTTGAGAGCAAGTAGAGTTCAAGTGGGAGAATATTTGATAACATCAAATAGTCCTGAATATTAAGTGTCAATTTCCCCCGATAATGCTTGTATTTTATATCATTTATATGGATTTATGCTTGTTTTCCTTTATATTTCACTTTCAGGTAAATTACGAGCATTGGAGCTAATGAGACGCGGATTTGGAGATTTTCTTAAGAGATTTTTTATCGTATGCTCACTGTGAAGAAGCTACGGCGTAACTCCACTCTCACATTACGCCGTACCTAGAGCGTGACTCAGAAGACCAACTCAGCAGCTAATTACGGCGTATCTCCCAACTAGGATTACGTTGTAACCAACTAGGTCAAAGGATATTCCACGTCGCCATCAGATACGTCGTAACTCCTTCCAATGATTACGGCGTAATCATTACTAAAGTAACATGTACCAAAGATACGGCGTAACCCATTCCATGTGTTACGCCGTAACCAGCTTTACGAGAGCATTATTATGGATTTATAAAGGTTACGGCGTAACTCTCAACTCAAGTTACGCCGTAACTAGATCACGCCTATAAATACAAGCCCTAATTTATGCATTTCACATCATTCACTTCACACCAAAAAGCAGAGAACGTGAGTGATAAGGTTTTAAAAGGTACCATTTTGAGGGGTCGTTTAAGCCCTTATTTGATCACTTTTGTATCCGTTATTGCTTAATATCGTTCCTTTTCACTTTTTAGGTCTCTTGAAGGCAAAATGCTGGAATGGCACTTATTTGGACGAAAAGGCGCGAATATACGAAGAAAATGGCCAAAGTCAGAATCGAGACACTCAAAGCTGCTGAAAACAGAAGGCGACGGCGTCAGGTGTTAATTGCGACGCCGTCGGAGGATTTTTTGTGACGATACAGAAGCCAAAAACCCTATTTTCAAGTGACCCAGACGACGTCAGAAGCTGAAGAGGACGGCGTCACAGACATAAGGTGACGCCGTCGCAAGGTTAACGTGGCCAAGACGAAACCCTAATGACGGCGACACGACGGCGTCACGAAACATAAGGTGACGCCGTCGCATATGTAATCTTATATATAGAATCCGAATTTTTCAGTTTTAGAGAGAGTCTTTTGGAGTGAAAACCTAAAACCGAACCTAAGGTGTCTTGTACAGTATTTTAGGGTTTTAAACCCTATCTTACATCAAGATAAGTATTTACTTCATTAATTCAATTATGTCTTTGATTATTTGTGTGTATGCTTGCATGTTCTCCATGTCCGGCTAATTTATTTGTGTGTTTGCTTAGGAAGTATGAAACTTAATTATTGAATATTGATTGGCTGCTTCTTATCTTAGTTGATTAATGATCTAGTAATACGATAGGTCATTCGTTGTGTACTTAATGCTTGATTCATCTTTGTGAACCTTAGAATATGATTACCTGAGTAGTTGTAGGCTAAATTATCCAAAGAGTGCCTTAGAGTAAGATTTTATCATCCCTAGTGGGTTTTGTAGACGAGACCCTTTGGTAAGTTCAAAGAGTTAGGGAGAAACGCATACCCTACAACTTTAGACACACAACGCAACTAAAAATAAGGACGTGACAACTCAACCATCAATAGGAGATAATTAAGGAGTAGTATAACCTAAGTAAACACATCTTTAAACTATCATACGAGCACACATTAATAAGACATAGACTCCCATAACCTTAGTTTAGATAATTAGATAATAGTAGAGTAATCGGTAGAAATACCAACCCCCCAAATCCAATACCCGAGATTCGTACCTTTCCATTTCATAAAATATAAAAATACAAAAAATAATCTTCCTCAACCTTAACCTTAGCGTAATAACTTCTTACTAGCATTCCTATTCCCCTAGAGAACGATATCAATACCTGTGGCTTACCCTAATTACTACACTACAACGATTAGGTTCACTGCCTAGGGTGTTATAAAACTTGCTCGAAGAAAAGGAAGTTTCCTTGACCCCGAACGACGCGTGTAGCGTTATCAAGTTTTTGGCGCCGCTGCCGGGGAATAGAATAGCTAGTTAGTAGTCCACCTCGTTTAGGTTCTTTTCTTGATTCATATCAAGTAAATTTTTCTCATTTTTAGCTTTCTCTTAGTCTATCCCCCTTCTTCGTGACCTTTGTTCGTAACACCCATCACTTTTCATCATGGAGGATGATAACCAACCACCACTCATCAACCCACCACCTAATGACCCGCCAAGAGCCCGTACTCTTGGTGAATACTCAAGACCAAGCCAGCTAGGCTATAGGAACACCATTGAGCTTCCCGACCAAGCCCAAACTACGGCCCTGCGATCCGACACCATCCGGTTGGTGCAAAACGGATGTGCACTCCATGGACTTCGTTCCGAAGATCCAAATCAGCATCTGAGGGATTTCCTCAAAATTATCGATTCCATCGACCTTGATGCTACTACTCAGGAGACCACGCGCCTGCGCCTCTTCCAATTCTCTCTACGGGACCAAGCTAGTAATTGGCTTGAGCGACTTCTCGCCGGCTCCATCTCAAGTTGGGATGATCTTACCTCTCGCTTCCTTGCTCAATTTTTCCCACCGGGGAGAACCACTAAACTTAGGTGAGACATCTTGACGTTCCAGCAGCTCCAAGGTGAGTCTCTTTACAAAGCATGGACTCGATTTAAGGAACTACTCCGTAGACTTCCACACCATGGCATTGATCTTTGGCTTCAAATCCAAATCTTCTATGATCATACCGATTTCATCACTCGACGATCCATTGATCGAGCCGCCGGTGGAAGGCTCAGCGACTTTAACGCAGAGAAATCATGGGATATTATAGAGGAGCTTGCCGATCAAAGCTACGAAGATTGGAGTGAATCTCCCGAAACTCCGATTAACATGGTTAATGCCATATCCACTCCTTCTGAATCCTCCGATACACTCGAGGAGCAATTGAGTGCCATCGAGAGAGGAATTGATTATCTTATGGAAAGGCAGAAAAGAGCCCCCGTACAAATTCCTCGAGAGGTCGTCAAATCCGCCAAATCCACCAACCGCTCCACACCTTTTTCGGAGTCCCCAAGTCGCGAGCAAAACCCAAGTTCCGAAAGGCGCTTCCGTTCTACTTCCCCAATACCACTTTCACCAAGCTTCAAGGATCAAATGAGGGAGTACATGGCAGCTCATACAGAGAGATTAGCCAGATTTGAAGAGGAGGTTTATAGGCAGAGAGAGGAAATGCAAGAAAAAATGAAAGAAATGATGAATTTGGTAATTGAATTTACCAAAACAAAGGTTCCCGAAAAGGTGCTCGTAAGAAGCAACGATTGCCCTCCCACTTCATTTGTAAACGCCGTTTCCATTATGCTTGAGAATGCAAGGGCTGAGATGTGGAAAACTGAGGAAAGCACGAAGGAGGAGTCTGTGCCTAATGATGAACCTGAGACCATTGAGTACTACCTTAAGCACGAAATTAACAAGAAAACCATTGCAAACCAAGTAAACAACTTTAGGTACAATGAAGTTCTTAGGGAAGCTCTTGAAGGGAAAATGACGGAAGAAGAATACGACGCCTTACCTATGGAACCTCTGTATGAGTTGGTTATAAAAAAACCGTTAACAAGAAAACGAGACACCACAGGGAATTTCGTGATACCAGTTAGCATCGGTGACATGGATAATATAAATGCCTTGGCCGATCAAGGGACCGATGTGAACATAATGCCATTGTCAATCTATAATAAGTTAACTAAGGAGAAACCAGCCAAGACCGACCTTAGACTCTCCTTAGCTAATCATACTTATGTCCACCCCGTAGGAATCGCTGTTGATGTTCTAATCGAGGTAGCTAACATCGTTTATCCGGTGGATTTCGTGATCATTGATGTTGAGGAAGATAAAAACGTACCCCTCATTCTTGGGACGCCGTTCCTGGCCACCGCCAAGGCAACCATCAAATGCGGAGAAGGCATCATGATACTCAAAAGCGGGAAGGGGTACGCTAGGATACCCATCATCCCAAGATATCCTCTTAAGATCATGGAAATGATTACGGGTGGAAATCGAAAAGCCCCGGGCAACAATGTTAAGAAGAAGATGAATGACTGGGAAAAAGGGCTTAGAGACTTTATGGTTCAAGGATTGTATGCGACGTTGTGGAAACCCGATAAAAAGTTAGGCAGCAATCCCACCTCGATACCTAAGGCAAAAAAGGACCCTAAGGAATTTCTAAAGGGAGAAAAAGTGCTATTGTATAGATCTCGGATAAGGGCATTACGAGGAAGAAACAAACCAAGATGGTTTGGGCCTTTCACAGTTAAGGAGACCAATTTAAATGATAAAACCGTCACCATAATTGACAGCGTTGGCAAGGAATCCACGGTAAGCATACAGCGCCTACACCCTTTCGATGACGGGAAAACAAAGGGTCAAGAGGGCGGTGGTGAGGCAACGTAGGAGCACGACTATGAGTCTAGCTACAAGACTCTTAAATAAAGAAAAGCGCTTCGTGTGAGGAAACCCATGCTTAATTGTTTGCTTGTTAGTGTCATATATCTTTTATTAATTGTTTATCCTCATGTTTAAATTTGTAAAAATGCTTTATTTTGTTTTTAACCTTGTCTTAATTGCATATAAAGGTATTTTACATAAGGGATAAGTGTAGGGAGGATTACACACGTTTTCAAAAGAAACGTAAACATGAGAATAACAATTAACTAAAAGATATTTATGTTTGTTTGTTCGAATCAAATGCTTGTATCGAGTCATAATGGATGTTTTTGCAGACATTTTTCCAGATTCTAAAGATGTAAATTTTCCAAAATTTTTTCCAGAAAATCACAGACCAGTTTTTGTCAGGATAACCTGACGGCGTCAGGATTGCAACCTGACGGCGTCAGGAAGGAGTAAAAACATCAGATTACTTTTTTCTCGTTTTCTGAGCTACTTATAAATTTTTGGAATTTTCCAGGTCTTAATTTTCTTAGAAATTCTGTAAACATCCATTCCACAAGCATTATATCCTAGTTTAAATCGAGTCTTATATATATTATTACCGCCGATTTTACGCGAAGGTTTCGTTTGTTTTCTTCAAGTGTGCAGGTTTAGTTTGTCAAGAAGAAGTTACATAAGATTGGAAGGAGCTTTTCACGCAATAATTCTTCTTGAAAAGGATTTAACCACCACTTTACACGGATCCTACCGAGCTAATCAGGGGAGTATTAGTTTCTTTCGTTTTTAATTACCTTCCATTATCATAACTTTGATACTTTCGGGGAACATTGGGGACAATGTTCATTTTAAGTGTAGGGAGGGAAAATAAAACGGGAACTTTGAAACTATGCTTATCCTTGATTATTTGCTTTGTCCAATTGTGATTGTGTAATAAACCATGAGAAAATGTCGGTTAGGGTAATTTTGGCACCAAATTTAAAATTTTTCATGACATATAGGAGTGGGCCATTAGTCTTAACAAAAGCGTCTCATGGATAGGAAGTTATATGACTAGCACAAAACCCTTTACCACTTAAATTCCAGCAAAAATGTGAGGATCGCCCTTAGATTAGTAGGAATTAAAGCATTCATCTTCAATGCTTAGAGTGTGAACCGGTAGTATAATAGATTCTAGAACTTGTTTTGTGATGCATTCCGAGATCGCAAGTGAGGCTACACTTGTGTAGTTAGGAATAACTAAATGATAAGAGGCATTAGGATAACCCTTGTTTGATACCCGTAATATAATTATTTCTTCCACATCGGTTGAGTAATTCCCCCACACCTTTGCGTTGTACTCATCTTTAGTACACGATACCCCTAGTTAACCCCTCAGAGCCTATCCTTTTCGCGGTTCTCGTGATGTTTCGGTTTTTCCGGAATATTAATGAAGAGCATTGTTTACACCCCACCCCCAAATATACACCCAAATCGCCTTAGCCTACCCCTTATGTACTCATTTTTAGTGCAAATGTTTGTTATCACCCTAAAACCTTAGTTCAATTATCTAGTTGCTTGCATAAGTTGCTAAGTCGAGTCATATCCTTTGTATACAGTTTTGGGACGATTGGGATTCATGGGAAAAGTTAAAGTTTATGAAATACCGGGAAGGGAACGTTAAATTCAAATTCCCTTTGTTTGCGTAATAATGTACCCCAAGTGTTTTGATCTTTTCAATTCAGGTCAAATTAGTGTTAGAGTAATAAAAACTCAAGTGTAGGGATGTGCTTATAAATCCCTATCATTTTGATGTTACCGTAGAGGATGGTAGAGTAAAAGTGTATGAAAAATTAAAAAAAAAAAAAAAAAAAAAAAAAAAAAAAAAAAAAAAAAAACGGGCTACCATCCTACATCTATCCTTTAAATTTATGTTTGTTTGTTTCCGTTACCTAGAGTTTTAGAGTGTCGAGTCTTGGCTTAGCAACGCCATTCTTCGTATGCATTTAACATAGAGATTTTTGACTTGCCACCACTAAATAGCCTATCCCACCAAACCCTTGTTTCCCTACCGTAAGCCTAACATTCCAACCCTTTAAAAGACCTCTTTGATAGTCTTTCCTAGGTGCTTACGCCAAAGCGATGGAGGTTTGATCTATTCTCAAGCCTATGGTAATCTATGTACTATGACCGGTTAATGAGTGTTTATCTTCCATTTCCTATTTGTTATATTTCATATATACACCCGAGAGAGATGTGAGTACCCAAACACCCCATGTGAGGTGCTAGTATGTAATTTCCGTGCTTGTTGTGACTTTTGCGGGGCTTATATGTGTTGTGGACCGTTTTGAATTAATGCTTCATGACCCCTAACTTATAAATTAATTGGCTAAAAGCACATTTGCTTGAGGACAAGCAAATAACAAGTGTAGGGATATTTGATAAGGTTTTAAAAGGTACCATTTTGAGGGGTCGTTTAAGCCCTTATTTGATCAAAGGATATTCCACGTCGCCATCAGATACGTCGTAACTCCTTCCAATGATTACGGCGTAATCATTACTAAAGTAACATGTACCAAAGATACGGCGTAACCCATTCCATGTGTTACGCCGTAACCAGCTTTACGAGAGCATTATTATGGATTTATAAAGGTTACGGCGTAACTCTCAACTCAAGTTACGCCGTAACTAGATCACGCCTATAAATACAAGCCCTAATTTATGCATTTCACATCATTCACTTCACACCAAAAAGCAGAGAACGTGAGTGATAAGGTTTTAAAAGGTACCATTTTGAGGGGTCGTTTAAGCCCTTATTTGATCACTTTTGTATCCGTTATTGCTTAATATCGTTCCTTTTCACTTTTTAGGTCTCTTGAAGGCAAAATGCTGGAATGGCACTTATTTGGACGAAAAGGCGCGAATATACGAAGAAAATGGCCAAAGTCAGAATCGAGACACTCAAAGCTGCTGAAAACAGAAGGCGACGGCGTCAGGTGTTAATTGCGACGCCGTCGGAGGATTTTTTGTGACGATACAGAAGCCAAAAACCCTATTTTCAAGTGACCCAGACGACGTCAGAAGCTGAAGAGGACGGCGTCACAGACATAAGGTGACGCCGTCGCAAGGTTAACGTGGCCAAGACGAAACCCTAATGACGGCGACACGACGGCGTCACGAAACATAAGGTGACGCCGTCGCATATGTAATCTTATATATAGAATCCGAATTTTTCAGTTTTAGAGAGAGTCTTTTGGAGTGAAAACCTAAAACCGAACCTAAGGTGTCTTGTACAGTATTTTAGGGTTTTAAACCCTATCTTACATCAAGATAAGTATTTACTTCATTAATTCAATTATGTCTTTGATTATTTGTGTGTATGCTTGCATGTTCTCCATGTCCGGCTAATTTATTTGTGTGTTTGCTTAGGAAGTATGAAACTTAATTATTGAATATTGATTGGTTGTTTCTTATCTTAGTTGATTAATGATCTAGTAATGCGATAGGTCATTCGTTGTGTACTTAATGCTTGATTCATCTTTGTGAACCTTAGAATATGATTACCTGAGTAGTTGTAGGCTAAATTATCCAAAGAGTGCCTTAGAGTAAGAGTTTATCATCCCTAGTGGGTTTTGTAGACGAGACCCTTTGGTAAGTTCAAAGAGTTAAGGAGAAACGCATACCCTACAACTTTAGACACACAACGCAACTAAAAATAAGGACGTGACAACTCAACCATCAATAGGAGATAATTAAGGAGTAGTATAACCTAAGTAAACACATCTTTAAACTATCATACGAGCACACATTAATTAGACATACACTCCCACAACCTTAGTTTAGATAATTAGATAATAGTAGAGTAATCGGTAGAAATACCAACCCCCCAAATCCAATACCCGAGATTCGTACCTTTCCATTTCATAAAATATAAAAATACAAAAAATAATCTTCCTCAACCTTAACCTTAGCGTAGTAACTTCTTACTAGCATTCCTATTCCCCTAGAGAACGATATCAATACCCGTGGCTTACCCTAATTACTACACTACAACGATTAGGTTCACTGCCTAGGGTGTTATAAAACTTGCTCGAAGAAAAGGAAGTTTCCTTGACCCCGAACGACGCGTGTAGCGTTATCAGTGAGTAGGGTCCAAAGGCAGATCTTGAAGAGCATACGGAGCCATCTCTAAGGGAGAATCACTCCCTAACGATAAGCATTATTCTAGTGTATGCATGCATAGTTCGTTGGTAGCTACCCTAGTTTCGGTAGTTTTGAATGGCGGTAATGTCTAGTTGCTTAGGAGAATTGACCAACTGATCCTAAGTAGGTAGACTGATTGGGAAGGGTAAGAATTGACCAACTGACGACCCTTCTTCGCTTGTACGAGCTGACCAAATGATCACCTGCCTTTTGGATGAACTTAAGAAGTTAGGGATGAGTGTCTAAGATGCTAGCACCCGGGCACTCATTGTTACGAATCTTGTGTGTAGAGGAACTTAATAACTTGGCTTAAGGGACTAAAAACAACTGGACTTTCAAGGGTAGTAGGTTGATCTCCGGTGGAAACCTTTGGTGATAGGTTAGGACTAACTGACCAAATGTTGTCCTAGCGACTTAAACCCCCACTTGAATTAATTGGAAGTAGTTAGACGAGAACATAACATGATAAGATGAGTAACTAGGTTAGCACACTTTACCTCTATTGATCACATCTCTATTTACTTTTCGCATTTCATTTCTTGTTTAATTAGTTTATTAATCATTTCAAACCTTAAAACAATTAAAACCAGTGACACCTAGACTTAATTAGAATCCGCTCACATAGCTCTTGGGACGACATTGGTTTTACCGATTACTACACTACACACGACTGGGTACACTGCCCATGAGTGCATAAGGTGGACCATAGGTAAACGAGACTTTATAAATATTAAAACCTGGTCAGAAAACCTGCTTCAAACACGCATGTAGCAGCTTATCTTGCAGTTCTGCACATGTTATTCCCCCTAAACAAGCCCACATGATTCAGTGAGAGATGTCACACTCTCAGGGCATTCGCACATGCTAAAAAATCACAACCATTCAAGGTTTAGGGAGTAGAAAGGGGTGCTAGAGGATGTCAGGGAAAGGGACCGACAAACATGCAACTCAATGCTACACGCACTTATTAAAAAAACGCAGGTAAAAACATACCAACTTACTTGTCCTTATCCGCATTAGTTTACATATAGCAATCAGACCAAGCCACTACATGGGAACCACCCTGGGTACAACATTCGGAAAGACACCCTGACATTCATTCCTAGCCCCTACCTTGGACATAACATGCAACCTACCCTACACTTATAACAAATCAAACACATACCTAGCAAAGCTCAACACGAGGGAACACACATCGAGTAGAATAAAGCATTTAGCCAGTCCACCCCCGCCTAGATGTCCTAAGCCAAAAACTCTCAGGGACAAGCTCACTTTTGGCACAAACAAAACGGCCCACCCTGACACACAACCCAAGGTAGATAAAAATAGCGAAACAGAACAAGAGATCCTCAGGGAAAAAAATATGGCGTGTCAACATGATCCAATCATGGCACTCAGGCATAAAAAGACGCAACGAGCTCACGAATACCTGACAAGGTACCCTATCGCGAAACATTTCATAGGATACATTCAAACCATCATCCGACCCCGTTGTCATAACAAAAATGATAGCCTCACTTAGGGTTAGCATGATATACATGGATGGGGGAGTTCAGTCGACAAAATGTATGAACATTATTTCAACAAACTCCCAGAACAAATCAGGTCAAGCCTTAAGCCTCCAACCACACTGCTAATCGGTTTCTCAAGGGAGAGATCATACCCTGAAGGAGTAGTCACCTTAGAGCTCACAGTAGGAACACACCCGTTGTCAAGAAAAATCATGTTACAATTCCACATTGTCAAATCTACATCCTAGTATAACGTCATATTCGGAAGGACGACACTTCAAAAGCTTAGCATGGAAGTTTCAACCATCAGGTCTTAGTAGAATTCCCAACAAGAGCAGGAGTCGATACGGTAAAAAGAGACTGCCCCAACGAGCACGCAAGTCTAGCGGCTGCGGTGGAGGAAAGCAATATCAGGGAGATCGCGTAGGAGCCTATTCCCGGAGAAAATCCCAAACAGGTGAAAGTCGTCAAATATCCCGAATGCCCTGATCAACCCATTACAATCAGAGTCAACCCCAAGTTTAGAACCAACTTGTGCAACTACTGGCAAACATCCTAGATGTATTATCCTATAAACCTTTAGACATGACAAGTATTCTCATGTATTTAGCAGAACACAACATGGGCCTAAACCAATATGGACCACCTATGAGACGGAAAAGACGCAGTCTTTCTCTAGAACGCTCTCAGGCTACGGATTCTTAAGTCACAGACCTAATCCAGGAAGGCATCCTACACCTGGTCAAATATCAAACTTGGGTCTCAAACCCATTTATGGTCAAGAAAGTCAATGACACGTGTCGCATGTGTGTCGACTTTACCAGCCTAAACAAGGCATGTCCAAAAGACAATTACCCTTTACCTGCCATTGACTGGAAACTTGGAAAGTAGAGTATTTGGCTGACTTCAAATACAAGTGCTTTCTCGATGCATACAAGGGATATCATCAGATTCCAATTAAAGAATCTGAAGAAGACAAAACATCATTCTACACCAATCAAGGTCTTTTTTACTACACCAAGATGCCTTTCGGTCTCAAAAAAAGCAGGCGCTACCTACCAGGCACTGGTAGACAATGAATTCAAATCTCAGATATGCGTCAACCTCGAGGCATATGTCGATGACATGGTCATCAAAAGCAAAGTAGAGGATGCCTTGGTGCGCAACATCATGGAAATTTTCCAAAATCTCTGGCGCATCAAAATGAAGCTAAATTGAGCTAAGTGCATGTTTGGAGTGGAAGAGGGTCAGTTATTGGTTCATATAATCGATGCCACGGGAATCAGGGCAAAACCCAAAAAGATTCAGGAAGTACTAGAAATGACTCCTCCTAAGAACCTGAGAGAGCTACAAAGCTTAAATAGGAAACTCGTAGCTCTTAGCCGATTTCTCTAACGAGAATTAGAAAAACAGTTGCCATTATTCAAAGTATTGATCGAATGCAACAAGAAAAAAGTATATGAGTGTACGGAAGAGCCTGATGTAGCATTTCAGGTCCTCAAGGTGTTCCTAAATGAACTACCCACCCTGACGGCTCCAGTACCAGGTGAAACCCTCGCCATGTAGCTCGCAGCATCCCAGGAAGCAATCGGGTCAATTTTTATCATAAAAGAAGGAGATTCAAGAGCCAATCTACTTCTTCAGCAATATACACAAATTAACTATCCTCCACTGGAAAAGCTATCATTTGGCCTACTACTGTCATCCAGGCGATTCAAAAGGTACTTCTAAGCAAATCTGATACATGTCCTGATAGAAAAGTCCCTGGGACCAGTTCTATCAAGCCACGAGTACACAAACAAAATGTCAAAATAGGCGATCGAGCTAAGCAAACACGCGTAGCCAAAACAATAGAGGTCAAAAAAATCAAGGTATTCACTGCAAAGGAAGAACCGATGAAATAGTACAAGGCATTGTTCAACCAAGTAAGGGGTAAATACACTGCAAAGGAAGAATAGATGAAGTTGTACTAGGCATTGGTCAACCAAATCCTACCATACTTCACGTATTTTACAATCATTCAAATCCCAAGGGGATGGATATAGCGAATAGATGCTTTGAGCAAACTCGCTGCTCTTACTTTTGAACATTTCGAAAAAGAGGTCCTGGTAGAAGTAATCAACGAGAAATCCATCCTCAAACCTACGGAAGTCTCCCAGTTCGAAACAGATGACACTTGGATAACTTCTATCTTCAACTGGCTATCTCAAGGTATTTTTCCACCTGAAAAACTAGAGGATCTGAGAATCAGGCGCAAGGCTATCATGTAATCCATCACATACATCACTCTATACCACAAAACATCCAGAGGTCCAATGGTGAGATGTGTTGGACCAAAAAAGGCACGAAAAATCATTCAAAACATCCACAATGGAATGTGTGGCATGCAATCAGGGTCTCACGTTGTAGCAGCTAAAGCAAGCATAATGGGGTATTACTGGCCAACAATTAACCATGATGTAGAGGCTGAGTTATAGACATGCCAAGAATTTCACACTTACGCCAATGTTTAACGCGTGCCAAAACATAGCGTCATCCCCATTACCGCACCCTGGCTATTCCATCAATGAGGCATTGACATATGCGAATCATTCCCGACTGCCCCTGAAAACGTCAACGGAATCTAATTCATCGGCAAACAATTCAAATCATGGTGCGAAAATCAGGGTGTCCTCAAGGCTACTCCATCTCCCTACCATTCTCAAGCTAATAGTCAGGCAGAGGTAGCTAACAAAGAAATTATGAAAGGCATCAAGAAACGAACGAAGGAATACAAGATTTTTTTGGTGGACTTGCTCTCAAGCGTACTATGGGCACACAGAACCACGCCAAAGGAAAGCACACGCGAAACACCCTTCAGTTTGGTTTATGGAACTAAATCCGTTATTCCTGTCGAAATGCTCATCTTAACAGAAAGAGTTACTATGGTAAACAAGGATGAAAACGAAGATTCTCTCTGGGTAGACCTAGCACTAGCCGAGGAGAAGTGCGACTGACCGACATCTACCTAGCGCACTCTAAAAATAAAATGGCAAACTATTACAACAAATGCGTCTGCCGGGTGTCTTTCAAACTGGCGACTATGTAATCGCATAAACGAGGTCAGTAAGGCCGCAAGTCAGGGCAAGCTCGCTCCCAATTGGGAAGGGCCAAACATCATTCGCCAAGAAAACGACAATGGTGCCTACCTGTTGACTACGCCTGAAAGGGATGACATTCTCCTAACATTGCACGCATCCAACATCAAACGATGTTACATCTAAGTTGGATTGCTGAATCAAAGCAAACTCTTGCTACTTTTAACATGAAGGCTTCTAACAGACATGATAGCTCATCTGTACTATTTCTATAAATATGCAATGACAAATCCAACACTTTTCTTACAAAGTGTCACATACGACTATTGATACAAGCAAACATTTACTCGAACATAAATTAGACTTTATTAACATGCTCATAAAAAAAGATGCCTACAGGTCATAAAGCAGGGAATAAACTCAACAACGCTTTAGATAAGGTTTTATCGCGCAAGCCCATTTTAAAGCACACATACGCACAACTTGCCATGAGTGAGTTGTTGAAAGATAACTAGTAGATAGTTACTAGTTATAATGTGCAAGGCAAAAAAGAAGTACTTATTGTCATAGAAATCAGGGTCAAATCAGATCCTCGATTGCAAAATCAGGTTATACATAGCCATGCTACTGATTATTCATGTTTGACTGATCACTAAACATAGGAATATATCACATACAATAAATTGGCTAGAAAGCTAATTTCATTATGAGTTAAGGATACAACATCTTAACTAAAAACCCGGCCAACACGAGTCTGGTAAACGCAAAATAATAAATAGATGAACAGTTAATTTCATTATAAAATAAAGTTAAACCACCCTATTACAAAACCCAGTAAAATACATGCCTAGTACATTTTACAAAAACAATCATGATACATCACGGATTACAACCAACCGGCTACAAGTTTTACAATATCTAATAAGAGACTTGACAAAGTTTGACTCCAACCTATTTAAAACTAAGACAACGCTCCCACTCTTTGGCTGGTTCAAGGGTAAATCGTGCTCGAAACTAAGCCAAAGAGTGCAATACCGACAAGTAGGTCATCCCACCAGGCTTCAAATTAAACTATTTTGAAGTTGCGGTGGCCGAAACTCACGAGCAACATCCACCCAAGGTCGCGAACAAACCGAAAAAGGGAGTGAAGATTTGACTCAAGCAGCCAAATTCATTTGGACAACCTTCGTCACTTCACTCCCACCAATCACAGCCTAAGATGGCTATGTTAGTCGTCTCTGAATGTGCGGTGTAATGTCCCGACCGCACATCAGGGCAACAAAGCACAGTTGATAGGTTGAGAAGAGGGGGTCCCTAAAGGAAGCCACGACTCTTGTAGCCTCGCCTTTACACCCATGGGAGACTCTTAAAGGTCACACAAACCGACGCCGTGCATTCATCACCGGCTACATAAATCCCTATGATGACACATGGACATATGGTGTGACATTTAAGTCTCCCACACACTTAAACAAGACCGCCTGAACTATACGGTGTAAAATTTAAGTTTCCCATCAGGACGATCAAATCACCCTTGTAGGACTTAAAGGAAAATAATAGAAATTCCGATTCAAGATCCTCCACGATTCCATTCTAAGAAGCACTTGCAAAACTCCACTGGGATCAAAGTACACCCAAATGATAGCAACGTTAGATAAGAATGAAAGAGGGGTAAGTGCCCCCATATCCAAACCCCATACACGGGTAAAGGATCCTTGACCAAAAATGTCTTCGCCATCAACACGACTAGTCTTCATCTCACACCACAAAAATCGAAAGAAGACAAATACCCTTCGTAAAAAATACAATGAAAAACTATATATAGACAAATGACCAAAAATGATATAGACATTTTTAGAAACATGTAAAATATACAAAGGATACTTGTGTATACAAAGTATGTCCATTTAAATTATAACATTATGATATATATTTAAAACTTAGTGATATGAACAAAGAGTTGAAACTATATATAAAAAGACTTGACAAATTTTATACTTTGCATAAAATAAAGTTTACTATTGTCGTCAATAAAATTTAGTAAAGATCGTAAAATATAAATAACGTTTTTAGGCGATATTTGTATTAACAAAACCCATTACCAAATCCCATCAACACTTGATGGAAGCACGGGTTAAATCACAGGCCACGCAGGGCCTGGTATCAGGCCAGACTGGGTATGACAGTACTACTGCTCACCAACTGTCACTAGCGGTTAATATGTACCATCTGACACTGTATAGTGGGAACGCACGACAAGCACCACTTTGTACGAGCTAAAGGACGAATGACACATGTCCTCCTTGTCTGCTTTATGAAGATCAACATCTAGCTCTCTAGCAGCCGTTGATCATTCCCAAAGTGTTTATCTCTAAACCCTACAAGCCTCTTTATAAAATGAGAGAAACACACACAACTTCACAAGTTTTCACACACTTGAGCAAATACTGCTTCACAGCAGTGTAGTATGGTTCTTGTTTAAGTGTTACTCGAGCTCCTTGATCTATATCAATCTCAGCAAGTACTTACCATTCAATACAAAAAACCAAACAACAAAACCATTCTCATACCATATGTAAACCGATTTACAAATTATACGTAAACACATCATTTTAATTAGAGTTAATTACTTAAATAGACAAAACCATTCTCATCCGCACCTTTTCATTTTAAGATTTTACCGTTCTAGATTTTACAGTTCTAGAATAATTACTTAAATCACTTTTGCAAAATCATGTGACATTAAGGTGAATCATGTGAAGTTATAAGGTTGATTAAATTTGTTATTTTCTTTTTTCAATTTTAGAAAACATTGCGATAAGAAAGCCTAACATAGTAAAATAAATTTTATCAATTTTGAAACATGACATATGAATCAAAGGCAAAAGTTCAATATAGATCCAAAATTTACCATAGATCCAATGAACCAATAATAGCCATTCATTTTTTTATTATGATAAACTTTCACCCTTTTTTAAAAAATTAAATATCTCGCAAACCGTTAATCGTTACGCGATAAAAATTATACCATCGCGACGAGAATTAAATTATCTTTCTATAGATATGCACTACTATATATTTTTAACAATTTTTTTTTTTCAAAATTTCGGTCAACAAAAATCATATATGATTTATGAAAATCATATATGATTCGATTTTTACGAATCATATATGATTTTTGAGAATCATATATGATTCGGAAAAATCATATATGATTCATAAAAATCGAATCATACATGATTTTTGAAAATCATATATGATTCGTAAAAATCATATATGATTTTTTCGGACGGAATTTTTGAAAAAAAATGTTTGTCGAAAATATATAAAAGTGTATATCTATAGAAAGATAATTTAATTCTCGTCGCGATGGTGTATTTTTTATATTTTGAAAATTTACCGTTTGTAAGATATGTTGTTTTAAAAAAAAAGGTGAAAAATGATTTTTTATTAATTTAAATAAAAGATGGAATGCTATGATTGGTTCATTTGTTCTATGGCAAATATGAGTTCTATATTGATCTCAACTCATGAATCAAATAGATCTTTTTATTTGTCAAACGACATTATTGTGATGAGAAAAGTTCAATGTCTAAAAAAAATTAAATTCAATAAATCAATCATAGTCATTTATTTTTTAATAAAAAAATACCCGCTTTAATTTTTATATTTTTCTTCAAAAAAATTCTCATAAAGTGTTAATCGTTAAGCGAAAATAATCATACCATTACGATGAGAATTAAATTATCTTTATGTAGGGGAACACTTCTATATACTTTCGACTAACCTTTTTTATTGACTTTTTTTACGAGTTTTGAAATTTATGTCAGGAAAAATCACATGTGATTTTTATTATGAAATCGCATGTGATTTTGTGAAATCGCATGTGATTTTATGAAATCACGTGTGATTTGTAAAATCACACATGATTTTTAAAATGACAAATCACATGTGATTTATGAAATCACATGTGCTTACTAATATACAAAGTACATGTGATTTTTTTAGACACAAATTATATTAAAACTAAACTCAAAAAAAGAAAAGTTTGTTGAAAGTATATTGAAGTATCCGTCTACTGAAAGATAAAAATATTATCGTCGCAATGTTGTATTTTGTGTCGCTTAACGATGTCGTGTTTATAAGATATTTTATTTTTTTAGAAAAGCGAAAAGTGTTTTTTTTTTTTTTTTTGTTCTTTTTTGTTTTAAAGAAAAATGAATGAACATAATTGGTTCATTGAGTCCATAAAAAATATGATTTTTATATTGATCTCAACTCATCTTGTGATAATATAATCAACTATATGAAGACCGTTGCTATATTAATATCATTCATTTTTTTCTTAGTAGAACAAACTCACATCTCTCTATTCTATTAATGAAAAAACTTCTAATTTACTACTTCTTTCATTTTAAAATTATTGCTATGAGATAAAAATCACACAATTTAATAAAAATAAGACAACTAAAATTTCAACCACTCAAATGAAATATTCTTTCACTAGATTCTCTTTTTGTTACTTATTGTAGAAAATGTACATTTTTTTTAAAACATCACAAAAAGATAGACAATAATTTTGAGATTGAGAGAGTACAAAACACTACAACACATACTTAAATAAAGTTTTTTTTATTTATATATTTATATATTTTTCTCACCGTCACATAACAAACAGTAAGTTTCTTCGCCGCTGCCGCTATAGTCGCTGCCGCCACCGTTGTCTTCTAGCTCAGATCCGTTACCATCGGTCTCTTCTGCTCAGATTTGTTGTGGTCCGTCATCGATGGCTTGCTGCTGCTTTGGGTTTCGACTTTAGATCTGTTTGGTTTAGGTCTAGCTCCTTTAAGGATGCTCAGCTTTATCTTCTATGTATACTTTATGTACTTTTGTCAAGCTACATCTTCATATGGTTGTGTCTACCAAAAGCTCACCTTGGTGATTCCCCCCACCCTTGTATGGTGTTGCTGTAGTCTGTCACAACTATTATGGTGTATGTCTTGTTTTGGCTTAACTTGTTACCTTGTGTATTTTGTTTGGCAAGTCGGTTTCGATTTTGCCCATTATGTTCGATGTAACTTGTTGTGTTCAAATTACCTCCATTTGTGAGGAGTGAAATGTTATCTCTGTTAAAAAAAATACATCTCTAGTGTCATGTTTTAAGTGTGGCTTTAACTTTAAACTCTTTGGGAATGGACACACTAAGGAGGGTCAATCTTTTTCATTTTATCTGTCACGTCAACTTTATCTCTTCAACGACCTTCAGGTGATTCGATGTCTCAGTAAGGGCGATCTTCATTATATTTTTAATATATATATAAGAGAAACAAAAGAAATAAAAGAGAAACGATTATCGGTCGTCCAAGCGACTCTCATGCCAAAAAAGGACCGATCGATCAATTGATGATTGGGTGACACAGTAAGGACGATCGATCGATCAACATACCCTTACTGCGAGTAGTTTAAGTATAGCTAGATCTTGATATCGCTAGACAAACAAATTGCTTATTTATATAAATTTAGAGAATTCTTTACTTTATTAATTATTTTAAAAACAATTTGAGAAAATATCAAAATTCTTTTAATGTAGGTAAACATGTTAAAAAAATGATTTAAAATCAATATTCACCTTCCATATTTATTAGATTTAATGGAGTATATTAATTTCAACAATTAAAAAAAAACAACTTTCACATTTTTTTTCTTCAAATAAAAGTATATTTCAAACCGTTAATCGTTAAGCGAAAAAATATATATCATTACGACGAGCAATTAATTATCTTTCTATAGATAGACACTTTGATATACTTTCGACAAAAAATTTTTCTTCGTGTTTTTCACTTTTTTTTAGTTTTTTTCCTTTTTTTTACGTTACTAAAATTTGCATGAAAAAATCATATGTAATTAAACACCAATTTGAATATTACATGTGATATTAGTGTTAAATCATATATGATATGTATATCATATATGATTTAATATTTCATATGATATTACATATCATATGTGATTTTACACTAATATCACATATGATATTCAAACTAGTGTTTAATCACATGTGATATTTATTTAAAATTCCAGTTTCGAAAAAAAATGAAAAAAAAAAAGAAGAAAAAACGTGAAAAATGACTTTTTTTATCTTTTTTCGAAAGTATATCAAAGTGCCCGTTTATAGAAAGATAATTAAATGTTTGTCGCGATTGTGTAATTATTTTCACTTAACGATTAATCTCAGTCATTGATTTATTTTTAGATGAAAGGTTGGTATGAGTTTTTTGGTATGTGAAAAAAGTTTGATATATAAAATAACCTTCTTTTAAAAAAAATATAATGATTAAAAAAATAAAAATAAAAAAGTGCTTTTTATTTCTTTAATCTTTTAAACGAACATGGTTTTCTTGAATTCTTTTTAGTAACAAGTCGTTAGTTCTCCTCGTGGAAAAAGCGGCTTTTAAGTCGTTGACTGAAGACCAAAAGAGTGTGATGAAGAGAGGATGCTTTTCCTCGTGAACGGAAAATAAACCACACGCGCTACCACATGCACACGCGCCCCAACTCATCATCATCACGATCATCATGTTCTTTCTTTCTAAACAAATGGGGCCCTGTTTCCTGCACGTGTGCCCCCCCTTTTGTTTTTCATCTTATCATCCATACAATCTATTTTCTTATAGAGCAATATCATCCATACAATTTATTTTTCGTTTAAATGATGAGAAATTACATGCTACAGTAATTTTTTATGGCAGAGTTATTAGAAAAAGTATAAATAAGGTTAGGATGGTAATTGGGTGGGAAATATCGGAGATATGTATTTATCATTTTTATCTTTGTTTCTCACTCTCATTCTCATCCCCGCCCCCATCCTCATCGGAGAGTCGTTTTGCATTCCATCCCCGTCCTCAACGGGAATCCGTACGGGGATTCGGAATTTTTCGGTCCTTATTAAATTAAGCATAAAAATTACATAACTAATCGAAAATATAAAAGATTAACCTCTAAATGTCTTAAAAAACGTACATTATACATAGTTGAATTAATTGATATATTATTCAACTTTAAAGCATTATATATATTAAAACATCACATATAATATAAAAATAAAGTGCATCGAATGAGTGTACTCGGACAACATATTAGTTGGATAATACGTAGTTGGTGCTTATCATTTTAAAATATTTAATGATTTTGATCCATTAAATGTCACATATACATACAAATATAATTCAAGTATAATACTTGTTAATATTCACTAACATATACATGTATAAATACATTTAGTATTAATATACACTTATACATTAATATAATTTAATATACATCTAGTATTAATATACATATAATGTATACATATTTGTACATTAAAAAGTTTGGGGTCGATTTCGGGGATTTATGCTATCCCCATCCCCGATTTCATAATTCGTGGATTCCCTGTCCCCATCCCCGGTTGTAACACCCCCAAAATTATAGCAGCGAAAGATTGTGTCATTGAGGTAATACTTCATAGTGCACAACACAAGTTACAGAAAACAACTCTAAATGAGACGTTTTAAAATAATTTATCATTCGATATAAAATATCAGAGTTTACAAAGAGGTCCCAACAAGTTTAACATACATAAAAAGTACAACTTAAAAGTATAAAAGTTTTATCAAATGATAATGATGCATTGTCTTCAAAATATTTTCGTGCGTCTTCACATGCCAACTTATACCTTAAGAACCTGAGATAAAACATGCTAAAAGGTTAACACAACGGTTGAGTAAATTCATAGGCTTATGTAATGGGCAATTAATTTTCAGAGATATAGTAATAATTGCAACGAATACAAATATCGATAAAATGGATAGTGGGTTACGTTGTTATACATCCATAATGATAAATAGTGGGTTACATTGTTATATACCCAAATAATGTAGGTAGTTACACACCCATGCAAAGTAGGTAGTTGTGTACCCACGTAAAGTAGTGGAAACCGTATTTAAACAGTTTGTTGAAACTGTATTTAAACAGTTTGGAAACCGTATTTAAACAGTTTGATAATTTCAAGCACATAATTCCAAGTATCAATAAAAATCGATATAGTACATAATATAGTTTTCAAACAATTGTGATCGTAAAAAAAGTGGCATGTATCTCACCTGAAGTAGTTTATAAAATAGTCAAAACCAGTAAAAGTGGGGCTATGAACTCATTTTAGCGTATGGCGAATAAAGTAATACAAGTTATATCAAGTAAAGTACAACGGTAAGGAATCAGCATGACCTAATAATTATAAGCTTGTCTTAAAATATGACATGCGAAAAGTAATCGATGCGTATGAGTTTTCAAAAGATAAAACGTTTTAGTTTTCGTGGAAGATTCGTATCAATGTTTGTAAGATAATTTAGTATCATCGTTCATGTGGTGGTATGAAATCATAGACTTAAAACAAAATGCACGTAAAGTGTAATATATATATATATATATATATATATATATATATATATATATATATATATATATATATATATATATATATATATATATATATATATATATATATATATCACAAATATATATTATGAAGTAAAAGAATAGACAAGACGTAGTGTCAAGAAAACGGGTCAATTGGTAAGTTTCGATATTTTTCCCATTATCTCTAATAGTTTGTATAAAACATAAATGTAAGTTTGAATTAAGTTTCGGTATCTTTCCCATAATCCCTAATAGTTTGTATGAAACATAAAGGTAAGTTTGAAATTATAATTCAAACAGTATAAGGGTGCGTTTGGTATCCCCTATGGGAATGAGGGAATGATAGTGGTAATAATTCTAAGAGCAGGAGGTACGGTGGTGCCAAACTTGGTGCCAACGAGTTTGGCGCGACGCCAAGTTTGGCGCACCGTTACCTCTGTCGCGCCAAGAGGCCTCGCGCCAAAACTAACAGCCCACTTTTTTTTTTTTTCTTTTTTTTTTTTTTTTTTTTTTTTTTTTTTTTTTTGAAAAACTAGCCGTTGCATTTAAAACCTGAAGGTGAAGTTGATTTCGAAAGTTTCGTAGAGGTACTGAGCTTCTCGTGGTTAAACAGAAAAAACTGAAACTTTAAAGATTAACTGAAAACATGAAATACATAATAACCTTAAACTTTAAAACTACAGATGGATCCCTAAAAACAACATAAAAACATAAAATACATAATAAAACTACTAAACACTTAAAAAAACGAGTCATCCGAGTCCAAACCATCATCACTTGTTGGCGGAGAATAAAACTCCCCATTAATGTATCGACTCTCCATTATGTCGAAAAAGTTGTCTTGGAGGTACTGAGCCTCCCGTGCTTCTTGCTCACGGCGAGCAGCCTCTTCACGTGCCTGCTCTTGCAGTATCTCCCTGACGTTTTCTTCATCTTGTTCAAACTGCCGGAGGGAAGCCTCACTTAACCCGCTTGGGTGGTTTTGAAAATCCACCTGTGGAGTGTTCACAGATGGACTTGGAACAATTGGGAGGTACGGGATGTTTTCAAACCCCACCGGGAAGACATTTTCTGGTGGTGTTGAGTAAACTTCAAACTCTGGCAGAGTTGGAAAGTTGGTTTCCGGCAAGTGATCTGGTGCCGGAAAGCTGGTTTCCGGCAACTTCTCTGGGCTGGGGAATTGCTGAGAAAAGTCTTTGCGAGACATTCTTTTTGTGTGTGAATTGTGTTATTTGTGTGTCAAACTAATGCTGGTATGATAGTATATATAGAAAACTTAACCGTTTGAATTTGAATTTAAAATTTAAAATTTGAATTTAACCCGCCCAACAGTACCCGTTTTTTGAATTCGAATTTAATGTTTAAATTTGAATTACCCCGCCCAACAGTACCCGGTTTTTGAATTCGAATTTAACGTTGAAAACCACCTTTATAAATAACATCAACCACCATTTTATTTCACATCTACATCAATCCAAAAAACACACACACAAATGTCTCAAAATTTGAAGTGGAACAAGTCTGAAGAAATCTTGCTTGCGCAAGTTTGGATACAAATTTCGCAAGCTATGGATATGCAAAATAACCGTTCCGAAAATATTTTTTGGAATGACGTTATGCATATGTTCAATAATCAGACAACCGATGACCATCGTACAAAAAATTCAATCACGGGTAAATGGACGAGGATTAACGTCGATTGCAAAAGGTTCAACGCAATTTACAAACAGTTGCAGCGTCGAAGTGCTCAAAATGACCAATCTCATCTCGAAAATGCGAAACTAAGCTTCCAGCAACAATTTGGTAGAAATGAGTTCAAATATGTTCACGTTTGGGAGATTTTGAAAAATTGCCCAAATTGGGATGTCGAAGATTAATTCCAGTAGTATGTTATGTTTTTTTAAGTTTATTGTTTTTTTTATTTCTTGTAATGTTTTTTTTTATGAATAAAGTAATTTTAGGATATATTGTTTTTAAATTTTATAAAAAAATAAAAAATAAAAAAATTGAGTTTAGCACCAGAAATTCTGGTGCCAACGGATACCCCAGAAATGTGGTGCCAAGCAGTTTCTGGTGCCAAACTCAAACACTGCTGACGTGGCAGTTTGGCACGAGCTTGGCACCACACTTTGGCACCACTGTACCCAGTGCTCTAAGTGTTTGGTTAAGATGAGGGGCCTACATTATATGGAAATGAAATATGGATATTGTACATTATATGGGAATGAAATATGGATATTGTCCATACTCCATAGGAGTCCAAAAGGGGAGGAATGAATCTATCATAGGTGAGGGACCCATCTTATACCAAAACCGATACCGATTGTGATTCATGGCATAATATCAAACGCACCCTAAGTTATACAAATTAGATTGTATCATTCGTCATTTGACGAGTTTATAATAAAAGAGTTTTCGTAAATAAAGTATAAGGATTTTATAAAATTTTGTCATGACCCATTCGTTTATGGAACGTTCCCAAGTTAATAGACTTTAAACAAAAAACAATTTTCCCAACACTTTCAAATAATAATTTCTAAACCAATAATAATCCGATTATTTAATTTCAACTAATAAACTAGTTTTAGAAGTTTTAAATTACATTTATTGGTTATCGGGCTTTATAGCCCGATAATACCATTTAAGAACTTAGTCCGATTGTTAAGTTCGTTAAAATTCTGTTAAGTCCAATATGTCCAAATGTTCATTACAAGTCTAATTTTTCCAATATATATGTAGTCCAATGTTTTGTCCCAAATAATTTAAGTCATAAAATGTCTAAAGTCCGATAAGTATTAGAGATGTCCAATAGTTCAATAGTAAATTCCAAAAGTAGTTCGAAACATACCAAAAACATAAAAGTTAAAACAAGTAAAGGTGTTAGTCCGTTATCCTGATTAGTAGGTAGTTATACATTTTACTTTTATACTAAAACAAATTTTAGGGGCATTTACATATATATCCTTGTAAAATTCAAAAATTACATATATATCCTTTTGATGCATTAAAAGCATTGTACTTTATGCATCAAAAACTGATAAAAAGGATATATATGTAATTTTTGAAATTTACAAGGATATACATGAAATTATGCCTAAATTTTAATAATTACCAAATACAAATCCAAACTAACTTGAATTCAATGGGCTTTTAGGTTCATTAAGCAATTCAAACACAACCCTTTTATGTCTTATGAGCTTGCAGCCAATACAAGAATTAAACTAAACGCACCCTTGTGACAGAAAACATAGGAACACATATATGGTTAACATTTCTATGCCGAACAAAAGCACACCCTATTTGGGTTGTGGTCGATCCAGAAATAAACCAAGGTGAACCAAACACCCCCTCGGTTGTGGCATGATCGAGACTTTGAACCGACAACCAAAACAAAACACAAAACAAACACCACCCTCTCGATATGGTGTTGAACCAAGAGCAACAAAGCAAAACCCCAAACTTACCCTTGTTGGGTTGCGGTGTTGGTCGAAGCCTGAAGCCGAAACAAACTAACACACCCTTCGAGGTGGTTGTTCCTACTTTCCGAAAACCAAACATGTAAAACCCCCAAAAAAATGGTACAGCGGAAGCACGCATGTCACGGGTGCTACTAAATTGATATCACAACACAAGTATAGGATAACTGGTTTTCATTAAGAAAATGTGCATTCATTATTGAAAACAAAGTTTACATCATTATTAAGTGCGGAAAACAGGCCCATAATAAAGCGGTCCCCATTTAAGTTTATCAGAGAAATCTCTGACCATGCCATGCCTTTGCCTTGCGCCTCCAAAGTTAAGCTATCGCCTTTAAATCTGAAAATACATGCTAAAAATGTCAACACGAGGTTGGTGAGTTTATAGGTTTATTCAAATACATTTATAAGTTACAGAGAGGTAAAGTAACCCTTCAACTTTTGTGACCATGGTGTCATCGTGTTTACCTTGAAATAAAACTTCATTTGTAGACCGTGTGTGGGTATATGACCATTACAACGAATATAATGTCATATAGTGTGACTATTACGCTAGCACTAAGTTCATGCAACCGAAGCTTAACAATAGTATGCATACCTCTAGAAGCATATTAAAATAAGGCCTAGCAAGTGTTGAAATCCATAAATACTTGAATTCTTGACATGATATACGTCCGGTTGCCTATCCGATCAACCCCAGCGGGGGAGTCACCCCCAACTGATCTTTTTATAACATTCGCGCTTCCCAGCAGGGATTGACGGCTTATGAGATCAGCCAAAAATTCGGGATTTAGGGCTTAGGCTACTCTACATACATAGTTTAATCAATAAAACATTTTGTGTGGTCCAGAAAATATTTTGCGTGATTCTCTCCTATGTAACTTTAAACAGTTAAGTTTGCTAGAAAACAATTAGTTATGCAGTAGGTAACACATCATGCATTCAAAAATCATTCATTTCAGTCATGCATAACAGTTTGCATGAAAATGCACATTTTTAGTAAAACAATCATTGAGTTTAAGTAAAACGAGCATACATTTTCCCCCAAAAGAGATGTAAATCAGTTAAAAAGTGAGGCTATGAACTCACCTCAGCAATTAGCCGTCTTAAGTGAACAATTTAGTCTTTATTTCATGTTTAAGACTCGATAAAGTTTAACAAAACTTTATAAGTTTTACAATGTTTGTGTTGTTGTTGCTTGTGTGGCAGCATTTACGTTTAAAAATAGTTTATAAATGACTTTATTTAAAATGTTTGTAAATGACTTTATAAATGACTTTATTTAAAATGTTTCTAGTTTAAGAAACTGGTTTATATAAGTTATGTATAAATGTTTCGTTGTTGATAAAAACTTTATAAGTATATATATTTTGATGGAAATCGGGCATGACTCGGTCATACATTTTAGTTGTCCGAGGTGACTAAATATTGAAATGTTTATGTTGTAAAGTTTGCTTAAATAATTGAATAAGCCTTATTGTGTTTAAATATATCAGTAGGCGAATTGTAAATTGTTGATTTTCAAAAGTGAGTTTATAACTTATATTATTTAGTTTGATTTAACCGTGTAGTTGTATGCGAAATTATTTAGTTTTTGATCGATAGTTACAATTTAGCATTTGTTTATAAAAATAGATTTTTGTATGTCGTGAATACATGTCGTGATTGAGTAGCTTGAAACGAGTCGGGATAAGTTAAACTGAAAACGTTTTATTGTTGAGTCGGGCGTGGACTGTCATAAAACAAACGAACCGTTATGCTAAATGGGTTGTGGCCCGGTTTAACAACAAACATACACCTTTTGTTTTCATACTGGGCTTTGGCCTAGTTTTAGACAAACAACAACCCTTATTATATTACTGGGTTTCGGCCCAGTTAAACAAACACCTTGGAATCTTGTTTTGCAGGTTTCAAAAGCAAATACATCATTGGGAAATTTTAAATGCAGGTTCATGACTTCTACTTTCGACATGATTTAGAAACCCAGGCGAACCAAACGGACCCTTTCGTCTAGCCAACCACTAGACACGTATAAAGCCAAGAGAACGAACTAAACAGGGCACTAACCAAGCCACACTGAGGCTCGATTCAATGAACCTCTGGGGTAATGTCACAAGGGAAAACATACACCTATTCATGAGATTAAAAACAACACACTCACCCTCGCGGGTTCAAGTTCCACTTACAAAACTCAACCAACAACGTAACACACCCGTTAGGGGTGGTTTCCTTTTGAACAAAGACACAAACAACAACCCTCATGGTGTCCATCTCTTGACAACAAGTGACTCAAACGCAACATACCCTCGCGGGGATTATATCTCAGCTGCAAATGACTCACACCCTACGTGGGTGAAGTTTCTGTTGAACCGAAGACAACAAACAAACCACTCTTGCGGTGTTTATGTCTTGGCTGAACCGAACCTACCTCAACACCTTCTCGGTGTCTTGTTGTGGGCCGAGGTTCTAAAATGAGTAACACAAATGCAAGAAGCTCTGGTGTGGTTCTATTCGATCCGAAAACAAAACAAAACCCAAATCGAGCCAGTACTAGATTTTTACAGATTATATTCTTAGTTCATGTTGAAACTTAGACCTTGATAGATCTTTGAGCGCTCGTGAATTGTTAGTTATGTTTATGTAATCACAAACACACTAATAGAAAGTCTCTATTACTTGTATTCTAAAGCGGAAATCAAACAAAAGTAAGAACACAAATTACTAAGAATACTTTGATCCTCTATGGATCTTTTAATAAAACTAAAACTTGTTTTTCAAACTCGTACATCATACATACTAATGTGTTCCTTTTATAGACCAGGAACCCAAAACCGTTTCACAAGAAACGTATATTCATAAAACTAAAAGAAGATATGCATTATCACTTCCTAATAAAACTCATCCATATCCTAACTAACTCTAAAATACACGGAATATCTATATCCGCAAAAACAAACTACACGGATTTACTACTTCCGCAGAAACACTTCTTCAGCAGAATCCAGCACTTCAGAAGAATCTGTCAGCAGTATCAATCAGCAGAATTCTTATCTTGTAGAATTCCCAACAATCTTCCCCTAATCTTGAATTTGACATGGTTAAGTTCAAGATTCTTGATAGATCTTTAACACTTTAGCACAAGAGGATTAAATTCGAACATCAGCAGCAAAGAAGCAAAACAACCACATCTCTATGATGGCAAAACTTTGAAACTTCAGATCTTTGCAGCAACAAATGACAAATTGTACATCAAAACATATTAGTTTCGTACTATTCTCATCACATCCAGGTGTGTTAACTCCTGAGAGAGGTGAATCATTGAAAATAATGGATTTGATGTCTCTTTACCAATAGCCATTACTACTGGAATAGCCAAATGTTTAAGTTCGAAAACTATGGTACACTGATAACCATCGATTATTAGCAAATAAGCAGCTATCAACGGATTTGAAATGTCTTTACCTGTAGCCGTTTGCTCAGGACTAGTCAATTCTTAGGTGAAAAGAATCACCTTTGGTGAATTGATTACCAAATATGGTATTCCACTGCCTTTACCACAAGCCATATACTTGTGGGTTAGCCAATTGATAAAAATACCATCAGGTTTTTGCTTAACTTGTAGACCCAAAAAGAAAGTAAGCTCCCCCATAGCACTCATCTGAAACTCTCCCTTCATCAACTCCTCAAACTCCCCGCACCAAGCTTCTTTAGTGGAGCCAAAGATAATGTCATCCACATAAACTTGCACAAGAATGATGTCTCTGAAAGTTTTCTTTATGAAGAGTGTTTTGTCAATGGCACCTCTTCTGTAACCATGCTTCAGCAGAAATGCAGATAGCCTAGCATACCATGATCTTGGTACCTGATGTAGTCCATAGAGAGCTTTCACAACCTTATATACATGCTTTGGATTATCTGGGTCTTCAAAGCCTTTGGGTTGAGTGACATATACTTCTTCTTCAATCTCACCATACAGAAACGCACCTTTCACATCCATTTAATATACCATGAACCCCATATAAGATGCATAGGCCAAGAAGATTATAATGGCCTCAACTCTAGATACAGGTGCAAAAACTTCATCATAATCAATTTCTTCCTCTTGCCTGAACCCCTGATCCACTAATCGTGCTTTGTTTTTTACCACAATACCCCTTGCATCTCTTTTATTCTTCAAAATCCATTTTGTCCCAATTGCAGTCTTCCCATCAGGTAGTGGTACCAGTATCCAAACCTGCTGATTCTTGAATTGTTGCAGCTCATCTTTGCTTCAAGCCAACTTGAATCTTCAAGAGCTTGAGAAACACTGGTTGGTTCCACTTGAGAAAGAAAGCAAGCAAGCAGACAATGCTTAAAGTCTGTGTGATTGTCCCTTTGTTGTTGTGAGACATAGGAAAGAAAAGCAACCTGACCATACTTAGAACTTATCACAGTACTTCTAGTTCGAACAGGTGCTTGAGGATCACCAATAACATTTGATTGAGGATGAGCAATGTTGATCCTTTTTGTAGCAGAGGGGTTGACATCAATTGTGGTGTCAAGATTGTTCACAGTTGGTTCAAAATCACTGTCATATGAAGTGGAGGTGAAGATTCCAGCTTTGGGTTGGTGATTACCAAGATCTGAAGGACTTGGAAATCGTGTATATGGTTCCTCAAAGTCTGTGGACAACCTAGTAGAAATGGGAGTAGATGCAGCAGGACTGTCAGCAGATTTGGTGATGTCAGGAGAAACAAGAGAACTGTCAGCAAAATCATGGTTGCCACTGACTGCTTGTGCTGATTGTCTGATTAGTGTCTCAGCATCTCTTGCAAACTCCACACCAAGCCTCTCAGCTTCTAGATTGGCTGCATGCTCTTGCTTCTTGAGTCTAGCAAGGTCCTCTGCATAGTGTGACTCATCTTCATTCTCATCAGAAGTACCTTTAGAACTATCACCTGCAAAATGGGTAGGGGAAAAGGAAGGTACAATAATTGATTGTTCATCATGCTCAGACTCACTCTCTGAGTCATCATCCAGGGTACCTGCATTGTCAGTGGGAAACTCTTGTGTACCTGCAGATTGGTTAGCAACATATCTATTATAACCCAAGGAATCAGTTAAGTAATCCAGGTCAAAGGACCAAACATGACCTTGACCCTGAACATTAGGCTTATCTTCTAGGTATCTCAGGTTAAGAGTTTCCTCAATCTTTCTAGCATTTAAATTATATACCCTATAAGCCTTACTATGAGCTGAATAACCCATAATATACCCCTCATCAGCTTTCTCATCAAATTTTCCCAGTGGATCACTAATGTTCAAAATGGTCACTTGACATCCAAAAGGTTTGAGGTAATGAATATCAGGAACTTTCCCAGTGAGAAGTTCATAAGGTGTCTTGAAATGAGGTCTAGTAATTGATACCCTGTTCAGAGCATAACAAGCAGTGCTTACTGCTTCAGTCCAGAACATTGTGGGTAACTTAGAGTCTGCAAGCATGGATCTTGCTGCCTCTATTAAGGTCCTATTCTTTCTTTTAGCAATCCTTTTTTGTTGTGGGGTTCTTGGATTGCTATAGTCCCTTTTTATTCCTTTAGACTTACAAAGTTCTATTAATACAGCATTTTTGAACTCTGTCCCATTATCACACCGAATACCTTTAACCTTTTTGTTTAGCTGGTTTTCAACAAGGGCAATGAACTCTTTTAAAATTTGAGATGTTTCATCTTTAGTTTGCAAAAAGAATACCCAACAAAACCTGCTATAGCCATCAGTGATTACCAGGCAGAAGAACTTGTGATCAATACTTCTGATTTGGGTTGGACCAAAGAGATCCATATGCAGCAACTGAAGAGGTTATGAGATAGTGCTCACAGCATTAATGGCTTTGTATGAGGCTCTGTGTTGCTTTCCTTTGTTGCAGGCAACACAATTGTGTTCATTGGTGAAAACTTTGGAAGGAAGTCCTTCAACTAGACCAAGTTAAGAAAGCTTGTTAATGGTCTTGAAGTTCACATGAGCCATCCTTCTATGCCATTTTGTAGACTCATCCAGGGATGCTTTAGCCACCAAACATGTTAGATCACCTTCTGGTTGAACGTCATTCAAATTGAATGTGTATAAATTGTGGTTTCTGGGAACTCTCAGCAGAATGGATGTATCTTCTGGAAGTTTGAAGTCTTTAGAGAGAACAAGACATTCATCCTCAGAGAAGAATACGTTGTGCTTGGTGTCACAAATTTGTGATACTGAGAACAAGTTGAAATGTTGCAGTTCCTTTACATAGTACACATTCTCAAAATCCAACTGAGGTGTTCTGATGGTGCCTTTTCCAGCGATTCTACCATCTCCTCCACCAAAAGTCAAATTGCCTCCTCCTACTATGGGTACAAAATCATGCATCTTCTCTTTGTTTCCTGACATGCTTCTGGAACAACCACTATCTACAATGCCGACTTCCTTACTCTGCAGAGGATGATCCTACAACAACAACAACAAAAAATATATACAAAATATTAGTACACTTTGGAGACTCAAGTCATCACTGACTTGAGCCTGCCTTGTGGATCATAAGATTTAGGCCATGTAGATGTATAAGATCCACCATTGTTCATGGGCCTCCTTTGAAAATTAGGTCCCTTGTGAGTCCAAGAACAACCTGCTGAGGGCTTCACAGCAGTATCCCTATATCCCTTGCCAACATACATTGAGTCAAAACATCCAGGCCAATAACCATTTTGAAAATATGAACTAGTTGGTCTCCCATATGGTCTAGCAACAGATCTGCTCCATTTTGAAAATTGTTTATCAGCAGAATTGTGTTTATAAGTAGCTTGTGGAACAAAAGATGGTATATCATTAACATTTTGCCACATTGGTCGAGATTTCTTTTGACTAGCACATACACCCATTCTTTGCTTATGAAAATTACAATCCTTAATCAAATGAAATTTACTTCCACAAACAAAACATTTCTTCTTTTTAGAAGATTTATTCAAAGTGAAATATGTTTCATTACATGCAAAAGCATTCAAACCACAAACATTAACAGAATTATTTTTAACAGAATTATTGTTTTGCAAAGAATTAAATGACAAGTCTTCAGAAGAAACTGTCTTGGAATTTGATTCCTCAGCAGCAACTCTAACAGGCTTGTAGGGAGTCTTGGGTGTAGGCTTGGGTGAGGTCTTGGGAAGGTCTGACTTTTCACTTGAATCACAACTGGTATATGTAGTAGACCCTTGGTCAGAGGACTTGTCACTGTCAAAACAAGAGACAAAGTCAGTAGATGTAGAATCAGGGTCTGGCAAGTCTCTTGACTTTTTGCCATAAATATGGTGTGATCCATCAAAGTCTACTGTGATGGAAAGGTAAGTGGGCATATGTTCTCCTCTAATAGGTCCAGGTACAGCATGTAAGTCACCTTCTTTTACATAATTAGCTAATCCTGCTGGTGTAGATTTACGCATATCAGTTCTAGCTTCTAAGCCAACATACTTCTTAAAACCTAAACCTATCCCAGATTTTACAGATTGACTACCATAGAGAAATCTAGCTACTTTGTTACCTGACACTAACCATTCTTTATGTCTAGCTACTTCCTCATCTAGTTTCTTTTTCAGCACTTGGTTTTCTGAAACTACATCAGCTTTTTCTTTCTCAGTACTTTTTAAATCAATTTTAGTACATTCCAAATCACTTTCTAACACCCTTATCTTTTCATCATAAGCAAGTTGATTCTTTTGAAACCAAATTTTTTGTCTTTCTAAAGTTTTTAAAGCCTGTTTGTAAGCCTCAACTTCGACATAACATTCATTATATTTAGGTTTCAATTCATCATAAGCTTCCTTAAGTTCATTATATCTTTCACTACAACCAAAAACACAATTATGTACCTGAGAGATGCCCATTAAGACAACTTGATTATGCTGATCCTCTGTAGTACAGCTTGCCAGCAATCCACTCTGCTCAAAAGCTTCATCATTATCAGGCTCATGCACTTTCCAGTTGACATGGTCATCCAGAGTGACCAAAGCTTTGGAGGATCCAGCTTCCATTTGATTCTGCTGATAGGTAGAATACCTTACCTCATTACCAGCCTTCATATCCTTGCATTCTCTTGAGAAGTGACCCATCTGACCACAAGTATAGCACTTGACTTTCCTTCTGTCAAATCTTGCTGAATCTCTTCCCTGGAAACCAAACTTTCTCACAGAATTACTCTCAAACTTCTTGATGTTCATTGAGAGCATGGCCAATTGCCAATTCAAGTTCATCTCTTCCATGTCAAGTGGATCCACCTGTTCAAAATCCTCAAATGCTAGTTGCTGCTGATTGTCATAATCAGCAACAAAAGAGTGAATTACATCTTCCAGTACACCACTGGATTTAGGTTGAGAATTTGATGTGGTGGTGATGTAGGATGATGATGCTGAGGAAATTGGGCTTGGAGCATAGGTCATCATATGTGAGGAGGTGCTAACAAAAGCTGAGTGAGTGGAAGTGGATGAACGAAAGGGACTTCTGACATCAGGCTCAAGAGTTTTAAGTCTATTGTAGAGATCATCAAAAGTGACCAGATCTAGCCCACCTTTTGCTTTGAGTGCAATGCTTACTTGCAACCAAGATGGAGGTAAAGATCATAAGAACTTTGAATTGCAATCCTCATTGTCTGGCCTGGCCTTCATCTGATTCAATTAACTCAAAATCCTATGGAACCTGTCATATCCCTTGTGGATACCTTCTTCCTCAGAGATTTGGAATTCCTGAAACTGCTGTTTCAGCATTGATTTCCTCATCCTCTTTGACTCATCATTCCCACCAAACCTAGCCTTGATTTCCATCCAGATGTCCTTAGCATCCTCCATGTAGTGAAAGTCACCCATGTGATCATCTGGTATAGCCTGAAGGAGAATAGTTCGAACTTTATTCTCTCTCTGAACATCCAGTATCTCTTCAGCAGTTTTGGGACCAACGATGGTAATAACACCATCAGCATCTTTGACACACTTCTTCAAACTGTTACTCTTACGGACAACTTCCCAAAGATTCCAATCAAATTGCTGATCTAATTCTGCATCTTCATAGCCCACAATTCATACTCCTCCTTCTTGAGGTATGGGAACTTTGCATTGCTGTTTGTGAGATTGAGTTGTTGCAAAGATGTGGTGTTTTGATTTTGAGTAACTTCTGTTCCATCGTCTGACCCAGGTATTGTTGTGGTTGTTTTGGTTGAGAGGGTGTAAGGATAAATATTTTCTTAATATCATAGAGACTCTCACGAGGCTCTGATACCACTTGTTGAACCTTAGACCTTGATAGATCTTTGAGCGCTCGTGAATCGTTAGTTATGTTTATGTAATCACAAACACACTAATAGAAAGTCTTTATTACTTGTATTCTAAAGCGAAAATCAAACACAAGTAAGAACACAGATTACTAAGAATACTTTGATCCTCTATGGATCTTTTAATAAAACTAAAACTTCTTTTTCAAACTCGTACATCATACATACTAATGTGTTCCTTTTATAGACAAGGAACCCTAAACCGTTTCACAAGAAACGTATATTCATAAAACTAAAAGAAGATATGCATTATCACTTCCTAATAAAACTCATGCATATCCTAACTAACTCTAAAATTCGCGGAATATCTATATCCGCAGAAACAAACTACACGGATTTACTACTTCCGCAGAAACACTTCTTCAGCAGAATCCGTCAGCAATATCAATCAGCAGAATTCTTATCTTGTAGAATTCCCAACAGTTCACTTTTGCCACACAATACCAACAATAATGACCAAATTAATCAAACCAAATCATGTATGACTTTCGACTAACATAAATCAATAAAAATTAAGAACTCTTATAGAGGATGTGATGTCGATTGAAGATGATTACAAGAAAACTAAGAAACCAAATACAAATCAATCCAAATTCGAATCCAAGTGAGACCCCATCCAAATCTTCACAACAACCCTTGGAAAACTTTTCTTGGTGATAATATTTTGGTATGGCCTCTCCTTGTGGCTGCAATCGGTTTATATAGAGGAAGAAGAAAAAAATGTGGCCTCCCCTTTCTTGACTTCGATTAGGGAGAGAGCCGTTCTTGGCAAACCTCTCTTTCCTTCATTGTTTCCAAGGTTTTCTTCTGAGGTGCCCTAGGAGGAGGGATCCGAGAATGAAAAAATAAAAATGATGGTTCAGAAGTTGACTTGGAAAGGAGATGGAAAAACCTCCAAGTTTGGATCTCTGTTTTGGGAGAAAACAAAGTAAAAGAAAAAGAAAAAGAGGTGGGCGGCTAGGAGTAGTTTAGGATTAGATTAGGTTTTGTTTTTATCATTAAATACAATATAATCTGTACCTCGTGTTTGGTCGAGTCTCCGCGTAAACGTACCTTCCCGGTACACGTAAAATATAAAAATTATATTTTTGGAAACGTTTTCGTAAGCTTAACAATACAGTATCATTATTACATAAATATTAGATTATAACCATTTTGCCATTACTAAGTCGGTGTCGGTATGCATGCGGTGTCGTGCTTTTCCTAAATCACGAGATAACTTCTCGTTTTTGTTCGTAAATCATCAGTAAGTGTTAAAAAGTAATCATTACAGTTTTCTAAACGTAAAACATCAGTTTTGTGTGCTACTGCGTGCTGCAGTGTGCGGGGATAACTTCCCGAAACAATTATGTAAGCTCATGTATGCTTTAAGTTATTAACTAGGAAATAATAAATTCACATTTATTATTAAAATATCTAACGGAGAATTTCCGTGTGTGCGCTGTCGTGTTTTCAAAGAAACGAGATGATCTCTCGTTTTTGAATTTTAAATATCAACAACTGTCAGAAAATAGCCATTTTCATTTTTTGACGTAAAAATTAGTATTATAATAATCTGGAAATTTACAGGTTGTTATAGCCTACCCACCTTACAGGAGATCCGTCCCGGATCTCAGTTTATGTTACCCGTTAGGGTGGTCTTTGGGAAAGGATGAAGGTACTCGTAACAGGTTTCGAGTTTCACTAGGTTGTTCCAGGGTTTCCCCTAAGTGTTCTCTAGTAGCACATCCTCTATCTGAGGTACAACGGCTTTCTAGAGTGATTTCATCGGGTGACAGTTCTAGTCTTCGATGTTCCGTGATTATCTTAGTGTGGTCACCTCTAAGTTTTTCTTAGTCTTAATCAAACATATGGTCCATTTTTAGTGGTACAAAACCCAACTCTTTCTGATGTTTAGTGATACCAAAGCATGGTGGTTGATTCTTAAGATTCGCTACGGGTTTGTGTGTTTTCTTCTTAAAGAAGTGAAGAAATTTTTTCAAAACCTTCACTTGAGTAAATGTTCATACAAGTTCGACGAAGACAACATTCATTTGTTTGAAATCGATAGTTGTGTAAAACGACACGATTTTTAAAAGGTTTTAAATTTTATAAAACAGGTTTCTAATCATGGTGTGAACATAATGATTCTGAAAAAAATTCGGTGTTTAGTTATTTCTTTGCTTGCAAAAGTGTGACATAGTTTATCCAAAAGTTCTACCTAGCGCAGATTGCCACCAACTACCGCAAATATCCGGGCCCTTCCATGTCATGCTTAACAGGCGTAAGTTCGAATCTGGCTTACAACATGGTGTGGGTATCGCGATCAGGTATTTCACAGGCATCAAACCTTTGTTGGGTAGGGTTGATGGGTACCAAAAGGTACACAGGGTTGAGGTGTCCCTGCCAATCTACACTTTTTTTTTTTAGTTTATCCAAAAGTTTTACCTCATCAAAATGACTATTTCAAAAACATATTACCTCAAGTTTTTAAGTAAGATAAGAATATAAACAAATTGTGTAGTAGAATATATACATCTACATGTGTTTATCCCCTATGGGTAAATTCTAATTGTCAGGGTTGTGTAACATTAGGTGATCCTTATTGTCTTCTACAATTTTAGTCAGCGGTGTAGGATACACTTCTAAGGTTTGATTTAGTTACCAAGGAAATTGTGGGTCATCCTGTTTGTGATGTAGTGACATAAAGCATTTTTCAAGAGGGTAAATGGCTTACAGGGTGATTGCAAAATAGTTTATAAAATGGTTAGTAAAACAGTTTTTCGAGTCATACGAAATAATTTTCTTAGTTGCAAAATAGTAGTATAACCTCAATAATGGTCTATATGATGTTTTGAAAACAGTTTTGTGTCTTAATAGTGACGCGGTCCTTTTATTTTATACAGGTGGGTATGAAGGTTGTAACACCCCAACCCGACAAGGGTAGAAGTGTCACAGTCTGGTGTCATATCAGAACATACAAGTAAAATTTTCAAGCGGAAGTCTTTAAATAATAATGTACCAAGTCATAATAACCAGCGATTTACAAGGGAAATTACAAAATCCAAATGTTAGAATAAAATGAAATCTCAAAACAAAAGTCCGCCAAAACAAGTCCAATAATAATAAGGTGACTAGGGTTAGTCCACTCAGATAATCCACCTCTCAGCCCAATCAAAGCCCATCTTCAAACCTAAAACCTGCCGCAGGAAAAGAAATGCGGTTGAGCTTAAAAAGCCCAGTGAACAGATATAACAAAGCGAAAGCTAAACAAAATCTGAAATGCAAGATGAAACAAAGGAACGGATAACAAAGTCGTAGCGAAATGAGAGTAATGAGTCAAAGAAGATCCTGCAGAACACAATTATACAGATATCCAAAACGAACAGATAACAAGGAGAGCGAAGCGAAGCAAAGCATCGACGACATATAAACAAGCACATACAAACCAGACATACAAGAACTGAAACATAAGCAAACATAGCAGGCGTAGCATCCACACAATATATATGACATACAATCAATTTAGGAAATTAGGAGACATACAAGCCAAACAGATGTCTACAGGAAAGCGGGAGCAATTAATTAACAAGTGAGCATGGCAATTCACACATGTCAAAACCCTTAGTTGAAGACATAATCAGTATCATAACGGTAATCAAGACATGGCAGTCACAAGTAACAAGTAGGAATACAGTATAAAGATATAATTAAATGAAATAAAGACATAGCAGGGCAACTAAACAAATTAACAAGCCAGACGTCACAAGCTGAACCATTTACCCAATCAAACCGTAGCATAAACAGAAATGCAAACATGGCAAGTCAACAACAAGCAGATAAGGATACAACGGATAGTCATAGTCCACGAGATTAACTGAACGAAGCACACATGATAAACAGACAAAACTATCGATAACACACTAGCATGGTCACCAGAAAATCAGAGGGTCATATAACAGTGAGATCACATATCATCAGATGACAACAGGTAACTCAGATAATCGCATATTAATCACATCATAGCAGGATAATCAATGGTTACATAAAACATGAATAGCATAAACAAATCCAATAAACATATAATAACCCGGTACGTGAATGGGACGATAATCGGAATTAACGGAATGAGAGTGTGACAGATCAAAGCAATGGAATATATATATCTTGGTAGTAGAGTGAGTCATATAAGGGTACACATAATATGGTGCGTTGGGGAATGTAGCAGGTACAATATAGGTATATCAAAAGTGTAAGGGTTATCAGAAATCTACCCGAGCCCAGAAACATATCATATCATATCATAAGTAGCCATTGTATTCGGAGGGGTGACCTCGGAATACCATACATAATAGGAGGGGAGACCTCAGTAACAAATGGAGTAGCTAACTCCCAGAATTGTGAAGACGCGGATTGCACCCGACATCATTCACCAGACAAAGCTCCAATCAGATCAAATCCCTCGAAACATATCAAATCTAGGATGCATCCATACGCCTCCCAAAACATATAATGGCCAAATCATATACATATAGTGAGCTCATAATCATATCAAAATGGGGACGGTGTGGAACATCACTCAACCACACTAAAGTCATGCCATTGGTGCATCAATGACACGGTCAGGTTACCTTCCTGACTAGGAAACATATTTTGGCTCGGGTATCAAACTGAAGGGTCAAAGCATATACATATCATAAGGGTTCATATCAGATTTCATATCAAAGTTTCATATCATAGTTTCATATCAGAGTTTCATATCAGAGTTCTTATCATAAGGTTCATAATCAGAAGTTCATAGTCATAACAAACGAATATCATAGCGAACGGAATCATATCAAAGGATTTTGTCGGAATCATATCAGAAGGATCATAGCATAAGGAAATCATAGCAAAGGAATATCATAAGTAAAGTAAAGTCGAGGATTAAAAAGTCAGGAGAAATCCCTACTGAAAAGGGATAGAATATCTGTACCTTATTCGAAGCAAATCACAATGAAAGTAAAATCAAGAAAGAAGATCAATCCCGTCGCCCGGAACCTATATGAATTAAATAACGTTCTATAAGAATCAGATTACTCGTTTAAGACGGCTTTCCATTTTTAGTAATCTTTCCATTTTAAGTACTTTCTATTTTAGGCAGCTTTCTATTTTAGGCAGGTTTCCATATTTAGCAACTTTCCATAATTAGCAGGTTTCCTTATTTAGTAAGTTTCCATATTTAGCAGGTTTCCTTATTTAGTAAGTTTCCATATTTAGCAGGTTTCCATATTTAGTAACTTTAGTCACTCATCTATAGTTAAATAATCAAAATAAGTGTTATTATGATTTAAGGATCATTTATGACAAGTTACAAAAGTTTAGGGTTTAAAATGTCAATAATGTAAAGTATAGGGTTAAAAGTGTAAATAAAGCAAGTTTACTCATTCTACTCATTAAATCCATTTAGTTACAATATTAACAAGTTAATCCATCAAGTTTCATAATTTACAAAATAACCCCTTAACTTTATTAAATCATGAATTACAAAACCCTAGTTTTAAATTATGAATACGTATAGGTTTTTAACACATGTAGACTTGTTTATCAAAAGATTATACGACTCCTATGAGAAGTCCATTTCAATTCGAGACCCCCATTCCAAATATCATTTTGTATGCCCCATGTAAAGACCAAAACGGTTTTGTAAATCATTAGTTATCGAATCCGTTTATTACATACATATACGTATAGTTTCGTAAGCTCATTAAACCCGTTAACCAATTAAACATATGACGACATAAAGAGATCACCAAATTCAGTTTCATATTCATATTCATGTCATACATCATTTCGAATTACATAGATTAAAGATCAAGGTTTTATGTATAGTTATGTTATCATTTCATGTGACAATTATATGCTAGAAACCATGCGTATGGGAGGAGTAAAACACGACCAGATTCAGTTTCAAAACAGAAAACTAAGTGTACTTTAAATCGACAATATGAAGGTGTCATTCATGATTTTATGTAGCTATAATACTAGGTTTGTGTTAATCATTTATGTAACACGTTAAGTGAATGAAATCATGCGTATGGCAGGCCTATTCCACTACCAGAATCAGAGACAAAAGGAAGGAAAACGAGACCATGAAGGTTACCTTGAAGTCACGATACAAATGAGGAGGAAACAAGGGTCGAATGGAGCAAAGTAGTCACTTCCTTGATGCTTCACAACCCACGACAGCAATCCCAAAAGGAAGCCATAACAACCAAATCAATACATGGGAAAAACCATGAATATCACGCATAAAGAAAAGGTCTCGAAGCCTTACCTTGGCTGCCTATGAATTCGACAGAAAAAGAGAAGGGTGGGGGTTTCTTTTGGTTTCTGAAGGCCGAATAATAGAGGAGACCAACTAGGGTTTTTGAATCTTGATTTAAAGGTGATTGAGAGATACATGGAAACTCTTTAAAACTTGAATGAGGAGCGTGTATATGGAGCTAAGAATCAGGGATTGGAACAACTCCCTAGCCGAAATTTTTGAGGGGATCACCATTAGTTGGACTTTCCAAACTTATGTATAATTAGCATACTTTCACTTTTGTGTTATTGAGATTTAATGTATATATATATTTTCGGCCAACATATAAATAAGTAGATGTTATTAGTAGCTTGAAAGTATGTCGTTTTTTATTTATTAGTATACGTTTGTATTTCCGTTTCTCGAAGTCTAAATTTGTTCTTGAGTACGAGTTTATAATTTGACGATAGTTGTGGTTTTTACGTTTAATAAACTTCCATGAGTTAGATTAAGGATTCGCATTAATGAGTTCAATATAATATACGTTCTTTACGAGTTCGTGATAGGGGCAAAATAGTCTTTTCTGAAGTTTTAAAATTTAGGGTTTTACAAAGGTAGACAACTGATATTCCTGAAGGATGAGTGAGAAATCTAGGTGTTCAGATTAAGTGTCTCCTTCTAAAGACAGTGGTTCAGGTTACTTCGTAAGGTTCTAGGGTTTTTGTCGAGATATACATCAACTTATCAGGTGTTCCTAGACCTTGTTAAAGGTTTATTGTTCCCTTCGTTCTAACTTCTATCAAAGGTCCTTTCTTATAGGTGTTTGGGAGGGTTGTTCCTAGAACGACTAGGAATGTAACTTGGTTCATCCACGGAGTGTAAGGTTTGGGTTAGTGATGACTATAACATATCTCAATCGTGATAGAAAAGTATTTCATATATTTTAAGTAGCTTATTTTTTTTTCGAAAGAATAATTTTATGTGCCAAACATATTTGTAACCAACGCTGAAGTTTCACGAGTAGTAATTAACTAATTATATATGCAAAAACAACCTCACCTAATAGGTATGACTTGTAATTATAAAAGAGAAAAAAAAAATATATATATATATATATATATATATATATATATATATATATATATATATATATATATATATATATATATATATATATATACTCCCTCCGTCCCAAATTTTAAGTCCAGTTTGACTTTTTGACTCGAACTTTGACCTTAAATATTTTAGTTTGTATTATATAACACTAGATGAAAATTATATCAAATGAAAATACATTTAAAACACAATCCATTTATATATTTTGCATCAAATATTATATAATACAAACAAAAATATTTAAGGTCAAAATTTGAGTCAAAAAGTCAAACTGGACTTATAATTCGGGACGGAGGTAGTATATATATATATTTGTAAATGAAAAGCTTCTAATAAGCAATGATGATGCGGACAAAGGCACGAAGAAACATCAAATGTCATCATTTCATTATTTTCTTGTTTCCCCTTTTGTGATTATATTTTGATTTTTTGCTAACTGCCGTTAAAATATCTGAGCTGACATGTACGTTGAGAAAGAATATTTGAGTTAACATGTCTGATGCTCAAATTGAACCAACTTTTTTATGCTTACGATGGATGATTTGCACATTTTTCATATTGATTGGGACATTTTAAATTAGTGTGTTTGAACATATATGGTTTTATAGAGTAAAAAATGTAAAAGTGATACAAGGATATAAATGTCCAAACACTCTAATTTAGAGTGTCCTAATTAATATAGAGAGTGCGCAAATCACCTCCCTTATAGAAAGGGTCATACTATACAAAACCCCTATGATGTGACATAAGAGGGGTTTTGGTCAAAGATATTTTTTCTCTTTTTTGTTTTCAGTACAACACAAATTTTTGTTAGTTTCTGTTCTGTATTTCTGACAGTTTTAAGATTTTGACTTATTAAACTTTATATTTTATGTTTCGTACTTGAAGGTTTATAGTTTTTTTATATAAACAAAATTATAAAAATAAAAATAAAATGCGAAAAAGAACGGGGTGTCCTTTGTAAAAACAAAAGAGGGTTTGTATAACCAAGCCTTTATGAAAATTTGGAAGGGTTTTTCTATCTTGTAACTTAGGGGCATAGGATAAGACTGAAAAAAATACACAAAAATTACTCAATGACTTATAAAAATATATTTTTATAAGTACATATGTTTTTTGTGTGAGGCCTCGAGTACTTGTTTTGAATCTTTTTCTTTCTTATCTTGTAGCCTTTGGGCCCAAGATAGAAAAACTCAATTTAAAACGGGTAATTTATAAGTACTCATCCTTTTTCACAAGTTACACACTCTCTATTTTTTTTGTTTTTTTATTTTATTGTAAGTTATTTTCTGCTTTTATAATTTTGTTTATATTATAAAACTGTGAAACGAAAAGGGTGGAATAAAAAATATAAAGTTTAACAAATTCAAATTATTAAACTGGCAAAAAGTATATAGCAGAAACTGATAAAAAAAATTGTGTTGTAATGTAAAGATGGGACAAAAAAATCTTTTGTGTATTCTTTTGTACTTTTCCGATGGGCCAAAGGGATACCACCACTCCTGGCCCACGAAAAGTACTATGTTATATACCTTCTACCCCTTTGTCATCATGTTTACAATTGTTTCTATTCCGTACGTTTTATCAGTTTAATAATTTTGACTAGTTTAACTTTATATTTTTTTCTCCGTATTTTTCATTTCAACACAGTCCAATATATTTTGAATTTTTTCAAAGAGAATTTGTAGACGCCATTATTACTTTTGTAATGAAAAAAGAATGAGATACTGTAGATTGAAAATAAAAAGATTAAAAAAAAAAAAAAAAAAAAAGAAATTGTGAAATGAAAAAATCTAATAATATAGAAGAAGAATGCAAAGAACCAAACAAACAACTTGAACTTGTTTGTGTTCTTTCATATATTAAAATGTATTTTAGTTCTTTTGTTCATTAGATAAACATAATCATACTTCCAACCGAATTGTTTATAAAAAAAGTTTATTAAACATTCATTACGTTTATTGTCTTATTTAAAAGTTTTGAAAACTTATAGCACTAGAAGAATTTAATCTATCATTTCCTATCATGCGATTTTTTATTTTATTTTATTTAACTCAAATACAAAGCTTAGTCTCTTTTGTTATAACTCAAATATTTAGTTTAGTCTATTTTAATAGGTATGATTAAAATTAAAAAAAACAAAAGGCTTAAAAAAGACTTTCAAAGAATTTATTAAACTGGAGGCTTAAAATATCGAAGCTTTTTTTTAAGTGAGGCCAAAATAATATTTGACCGAGTAGCTACATACATGTCATAGAAATCGGAAGGCAATATACAATGAGCTTTAGAGAACTCAAATCTTTAAAAATTTGAGGCTAAGACTCACTGTTTTAATAGAGAAATACTTATCCGCGTCAAATATTTATCTTTCATTATCAATTCACTAAACTAATGGATACTAATGTACACATTTCTGAATTACACCTTAAATTTTTATTTCGTTATAAGCTAAGGGTGTGTTTGTTTCATTAAGATGTTTTGGGTCTGAATCTGACTATCACATCTTACTGGTAAGAGGTGGCTATAAAGTATAAATCTGAACGAAATAATGTTGTTTGTTTTTGTATAATTGTCCGAATAATTTTAAGTGCTCGTTTTTGCAATTTGTTTATTAAACCAACGCAATGCGATAAGAAATAACTTATGTAAATATGAAACAAGACTTTTTAGCATAAATATAACATAGTTAATAAACAATCAAATATATTATATATATAGAGTTTATAAAACAAGTAAGAGGCAGTAAGATAAGTCCCCCACTTTTTACTGAGTAATATGTTATATGTCTAACTGTGTCTTACTAAAAAAACAAACAAGTAAAACATCTACTCTCCTCTTACTGATAAGAGTAAGAGGGCTACTAAACAAACACACCCTATGTATAAATAGCAAGGTCAATTCATTTATGCAAAATAAATAATTTCATCACTTTTCTACATTTGAAAGTATACAAGAAAAGGGTTGTCACGTGGGAAAGGGAGCAAGGTGTCACGTGGGAAAGTTGTTGTCACGTGGGATGCACATGGTTATAGCACTCGTGCGAGTCACCAATGTCCCTTTATTGCAAGACACGCTCGTTTGTACAATCATTGGATACTCTTATATTTTCCTTTGCTGGATACCCTTTCACCATTTGATTTGCAAGAACTTGTGTATGTAGACTTTCAACATACAGGGCAAGACAAGTATTTTATTGTATATGTATTATGTAGGCATAAAAACTTGGTTAAATTATCGTTTGACTTTCAGAGTGTGCTTGGTTCAGGGTATTGAGAGGTAAGTAATAACATAGTGAGTAAAAGATTATTACTCAATAAATTGTGCCGAATAGTTTCTTTACTTTTTCTATTTCTTTAGTATTCCTTTTGCCTTTCTCTTTCCTATTACCTAGTTTGAACCAAGCGCACCCTTTATTTTATTTTGAAAAAATTACACGTTTGATCCATGTGGTATACCCCAAATAACAACTTTAGTCCCTATTTTTTATGGGCGTTAGTTCAGTCCGTTAAGTGTTTTGCACTGTTAGTCCCTCCGTTAATAAATTTTGCACCGTTAGTCCTATTTTTTCAAATATAGTTTTCCCCAATTAGTCCATCCATTATCGCCCATTTTTTACGTTTTTGTCCGTTTTAATCCGTTTCCCCCGGTTTTTTTTCGTTTTTCGTATGTTTTTTACGTTTTTATCCCTTTTCGTCTGTTTTTATATGTTTTCGTTCGTTTTTTTACGTTTTTGTCTGTTTTTTATCCGTTTTCGACCGTTCTTGTCCGTTTTTATCCGTTTTCGTTCATTTTTTATCCGTTTTCGCCCATTTTTTTTTACCTTTTTGTCCGTTTTCATTCGTTTTTATCTGTTTTTCGCACGTTTTTATATGTTTTTTACGTTTTTGTCCGTTTTTATCCGTTTCGTCCGTTTTTTTTACGTTTTCGCCCTTTTTTTACGTTTGTGTCTGTTTTTGTCCGTTTTCGTTCGTTTTTATCCGTTTTTTGTCCGTTTTTATCCATTTTCATTTGTTATTTTTGTTTTCGCCCGTTTTTTTTATGTTTTTATCCGTTTTATCCTTTTTCGTTCGTTTTTTATCCGTTTTCGCCCCTTTTTACGTTTTCGTCTATTTTTTTACGTTTTTATCCGTTTCATCACTTTTTATATGTTTTCGTCCATTTTTTTACGTTTTTCGTCCTTCTTTTACGTTTTTTTTAATTTTTATATGCTTTCGTACGTTTTTAGGTAGTTTTCCACCGTTGTGTTTTTTTTTACGTTTTTGTCTATTTTTTTATGCTTTGTCCATTTTTAGGTATTTTTCGTCTGTTTTTAGGTAGTATTCACCTTAATTTTTTACATTTTTGTCCGGATAAAAACTGGCAAAAATGAAAAAAACAGACGAAAACATAAAAAAAAAATGGACGAAAACATATAAAAACGTGCGAAAACGGATAAAAACGGACAAAAACGTAAAAAAACGGACGAAAACATATAAAACCATAAAAAAACGTTCGAAAACGGATAAAATCAGAGAAAAAAATAAAAAAGCGGTCGAAAACAGATAAAAAACGAACAAAAATGGATAAACGGACAAAAACATAAAAAACGGTCGAAAACGGATAAAAAACGGACGAAAATGGATAAAAACAGACAAGAACGTAAGAAAACGGACGGAAACGTATAAAAACAGACGAAAACGGATAAAAATGTAAAAACGGACGAAGAAGTGTAAAACAAGGGGAAAACGGATGAAAAAACAAACGAAAACGGATAAAAATGGACAAAAACGTAAAAAAACGGGCGAAAACTACTATTAACGGTGCAAAAATAGACCAAAACGTATGAAAAGTTACAGAAAACGGATGAAAACGGACAAAAACTTATGAAAACGGACGAAAATAGGAATGTGTGGACAAAAACGTAAAAAAATGTATGAAAGTGGACAAAAATGTAAGAAAAAATGTGAAACCTGACGAAAACGTGGGACTAACAATGAAGCAAAAGACCCAAGTTCGATTCCTGACCCTTTTTAATTTATTTTAAAAAATTTATTTTTAAGAGAAGGGATTGGTTTTTCTTCTCTAGAAAAGAGTTGAGAATTTTAAAAACCTGTTTAGATAGATTTATATTTTTCATTTTTTAAAAAATGAAAAGATGTGTAGATAAAGCTCTTTTCAAACATTTTTTCTTATTTAAATCAACTTTCTTTTCCATATTGGATCTTTGTATGTTTTTATTCATTTTATACGTTTTTGTCCGGTTTTATACGTTTTCATCTGTTTTTTTCCCGTTTTTGTACGCTATCATTTGTTTTTATCCATTTATATACGTTTCATCAGATTTTATTAAGTTTTTTACGTTTTTGTCTGTTTTTTTACATTTTCGTCAGATTTCTTACGTTTTCGTCTGTTTTTTTACATTTCTGTCCTTTTATTACGTTTTTTTCCGTTTTTTACGTTTTCGTCTATTATTTTACGTGTTCGTCTTTTTTTACATTTCTGTTCGTTTTTTAGGTTTTGTCTGTTTTTTTACGTTTTTGTCCGTTTTTTACGTTTTCGTATGTTTTTTTTAGTTTTCGTCAATTTTTTTTCGTTTTCGTCCGTAAAAAAGACGAAAACGTAAAAAATAGATGAAAACCAAAAAAACGCACGAAAACGTTAAAAAAAAAAGAAAACGTAAAAAACCCGACAAAGACATTAAAAAACTAACGGAAACGTTAAAAACCGGAAAAAAACGTAAAAAAAACATATGAAAACGTTAAAAAAAAGGACAAAGATGTAAACAAACGAACGAAAACGTAAAAAAAAAACAGACAACAACGTAAAAAAACAGACGAATACATTAAAAAAAGGAAGAAAACGTAAAATAAACGGGCAAAAACGTAAAAAAACAGACGAAAACGTAAAAAAACAGATGAAAACGTAAAACAACAGACGAAAACATAAAAAAAACAGACATAAACGTAAAATAACGGACGAAAACGTTAAAAAAAAAGGCCGAAAACATGCGGAAACGTACGAAAACGGGCAAAAACGTAAGAAAACGGGTGAAAACGTAAGAAAACGGACGAAAACGTAAAAAAAATGAAAAACGTAAAAAAACGGATAAAAACGTAAGAAAACGGACGACAACGGAAAGAAACGTATAAAAACGTATAAAATCGAAAAAAACGGATGAAAACGTATTAAAACGGACGTATAAAAATTGAGAATGAAAAAAGTGAGAAGAGTAAAATGAGCTTTTCAAATTTGTAGTTAAAATTTAGAAAATGAGAATTTCACATTTTTGGAAAATTGTTGGAAAAAAGTGTAACTAAATGGATTTTCAATTTTTCCCTTTTCATATGAAAATCTTCCTGAAAAAATGGGAAATTTTTCACCAACTAAACGGCCCATAGGAAAACCCATTTAGTTGGAATTATATTTTTCTTTTTTTTAAATGAAAAGTTATTTAGTTGAAGCTATTTCCAATCATTTTTCTTCTCTAGGAAATGGGGTTATTATTTTAGAAACCTAATCAAGTGGAGCATCATTTGAATGACCACCCCTTAGAGGGAGATTGTTAGCCTTAATAGTAATTAATAGAAGTGATGGTCATTCACGTTTAGGAACTTTGTAATGTGTGTTAAATGGCTATTAGTTAAGTTAAGCTAGCCTTTTACCATTTGTAATCCAATCCAAGTCCAACCCATATCCACGAAGCCCATGGCCAAGCCCATTAGGGCGTTTTGTCTTGTAGTATAAATACCCCTCAAATGGTCATTTGAGGGGTGTGCTTGAGTGTGTGTGTGTGTGTTTTCTCTTTTATATACAAGTTTCCTTTCATCTTATTTCTCTCTTCACATACACGATTCATATACATATTCAAGTCACCATCTTTCTTTCTTCATCTTTACGCATAAGTCTTAACGTGGTATAAGTGTTTTACGTGGTATACTTGTAAGATAAGGTTGATATTCATGATAAGGTTGATATATTTAAGGTCCTACAATTGGTATCAATCGCCTAACAATGGTTTAGGAGTGTTTGTGTTACGTTTTTGTTAAAGCTTTACACATAAAGTTGCGTTTTTTACTATAAACGTGGGCTTTTTTGCATAAAGTTTTGATTTTTACGTGGTTTTACGCTTAAAGTTATAGTTTTTATTGATCATTAAGTGTTGTGGAAGAAGTTTGTGCAAAAGAAATCATTTGAAAACGTGTTTTTGGGTGAAAAATCGTGTTTTACACATTTCTGGACAATTTACGCGTAAGCATACTTTTGGTCAAAACCCTCTTTTTACGCGTAAGAAAAGTCAAAACCCTAATCCTACGCGTAAGGTCTACGCGTAAGAAGTGGAAATCCTATGCTTAAGCAGTTTGTGACGTTTCTTCGTGCAACAACAGTTACTCAGTGCTTCCCTCACTTGGATAAGTTTGTGGAACACTTCGACTTGTGGATATCTTTTACACTTGGACGAGTGTAAAGGATTTTGGTTTTAAACCTAAACTTACGCATAAGCCTTAAAAGCTTACGAGTAACACTCTACGCCTAAGTTAACACTTACGCGTAAGGTTTCTTACTTCTAAGCATTTAAGTTTACGCATAAGCTTACGCTTAAGCCTAAAGGTTACGCGTAAGATAGTGTTTACGCATAAGGAATCCTACGCATAAGCAGTCTACGCATAAGCATCCTAAGCCTAAGGAATCCTACGCCTAAGGAAGTCTACGCCTAAGCAAATCCTACGCATAAGCACCAAATTCTTACGCTTAAGAACAGGTTTACGAGTAAGATTTTGAGCAAAACTTCAAACGGCCATAACTTTTGAACCGTAACTCCGTTTTCAGCGTTCTACCATCAAAACGACCGTGAGAACGACATTATCAATACCGAAGAACATTCGGGAGGCAATGGCAGATAATGCATGGATAGAAGCAATGCAGGAAGAACTTCTCCAATACCGTCTACATGATTCTTGGGATCTGGTTCCAAGACCAATTGACATTCGCGTCATTGATCTCAAATGGTTATGGAAGAACAAAAGGGATGAAGAAATGACTGTAATTCGCAACAAAGCTCGTCTCGTGGCCAAAGGATACAAACAGGAAGAAGGGATAGACTTTGAAGAGTCATTCGCGTCGGTAGCTAGACTTGAAGCAGTCAGGATATTCTTAGCCTATGCAGCTCACAAAAACATCACGGTTTATCAGATGAACATTAAGACCGCGTTCTTGAATGGAACTCTGAAAGAAGAAGTGTACGTGAGTCAGCCAGAAGGCTTCATAGACATGGAACATCCAAACTACGTCTACAAACTCAAAAAGGCAATATATGGTTTGAAACAAGCCCCGAGAGCGTGGTATGACGAACTTTCCTCTTTCCTGATTCTACACAATTTCACCAATGAAACTGTTGATCCTACCTTGTTTACACAAAAATGCAAAAATGACATTTTGATTGTTCAGTTTACGTGGACGACATTATCTTTGGGTCCACTAATCAGAATCTTTCAAAACATTTTGAAAATCTCATGAAAAGCAAATTTGAAATGTCCATGATGGGGGAACTAAAGTTTTTTCTTGGCTTACAAATACATCAGTCCCCTTGTGGAATTTTTATCAATCAAGCTAAATATACAACTGAGATTTTGAAAAATCATGGTATGGATAATTGTGATTCGGTCGGTACACCAATGGTAGTCGACCCGAAGAAATATCGGAGTATGATTGGTTCTCTCATGTACCTCACTGCTAGTCGACCCGATATTCATTTTGCTGTTTGCTTATTAGCACGGTTTCAGGCAAAGCCTACCGAACTGCACCTCAAAGAGGTTAAAAGGATCTTTCGGTACCTGAAGACTTCCATTCACATGGGACTTTGGTATCTGAAGGAATCCGGATTTGATCTAATCGCCTTTTTAGATGCGGACCACGCAGGTGATCAAGTTACAGCAAAAAGTACATAAGGAGGAGCAAAATTTTTGGGAGAAAAGTTAGTAAGCTGGTCTTCAAAGAAACAAGATTGCACCGCACTTTCAACCGCTGAAGCCGAGTATGTGTGTCTATCTGCGTGTTGTGCTCAAGTTTTATGGATGAGAACACAACTCACAGATTATGGCTTTACTTTCGATAAAATACCTATGTATTGTGACTCGAAAAGTGCCATAGCCATATCATGCAATCCTGTTCATCACTCAAAGACTAAGCACATTCGTGTCCGCTATCACTTCATAAAAGAGCACGTGGAAGAAGGTACTGTTGAATTATTTTTCGTGAAGACAGATTACCAACTCGCCGATCTATTCACTAAAGCCCTTTCAAAAGAGCGATTTAATGATTTAGTTCGACGAATTAGAATGCGAAGCCTAACCCCTGAAGAGTTAGAACGTCTTCTAGAATCTTCTTGAAAATGATTTTCCAAACAAGCTTCGCTGTAAATATTTTTGAAAAACAAAATACAAAATTTGAAAATCCAACAAAAGCAAAATATAAAAATATAAAACTTTCAAAAAATACAAAAACAATATAAAATCAAAAATACAAAAATATTCTTCTCACGACATGTCTCTCGTATAATCGATATTCTGTACGTTTCTATAAATGTCATTCAACAATGATACGGACATGTACAGATGCTTGAACGAGAGTTCTTTATATGTTTTCTAAAACATGTCGTTTCTAAAAAAAAATTCATAAAATGGCTTTCGTATACTTCAGTACGAAACCCGGACTAAAATGATGACTTTTGATTATTTTCAAATCAAAACTCGTGTTTTTAAAGAAAAAATCTAGTGTATGCTTCAGTGCGCTACATTTAAAACTGGTGAGAAATCATCATAATCTTGAGCACCTTTTTTTCAAGATTGTTCAAAAAGATTTTCAAAATCTTTCAAAATATTTTGTGCTCAAGATAACTCCCTCTAAAACCCTTTAATTGATTATGCTTTATTAAAGGGGGAGTATAAAACCAAAATGTTCCAAATACATGATTAAATCAAATCCGTTTGTCTCCCCAAAAGATTCTAAAATGTTGTTTAATCCATTGATATCAAAAATATCACGAATATGCCATTTTTGAGTGGGAGAAGACGTGATTAAAATGTGATCAAAAAGTTTAATGATTGTTGTTTGAATCTCAAAAGAGCTCGACTCAGTCGTAACCATTGAATTGACGAGGAATCTAAGTCAGGAAATGTACCATCTCGAGAAACTTTCTATGGACTTGACCAGGACGGGTAATAATTTCAAGCTAGTTCTCTAGTGATGTAAACGTGTCTCGAATCGGTCTTGTTCATTTAAAGTCGATCAATTCAAAAAGTGCGAACTCTACCTACCCTCACTGTGCAAATTTAAGTTAAATCAATATAACCACATGTGAAGGGGGAGTGTTTCTGAAAATACAAAACTCTCAAGGTGTTAACAAAACATATTTTATATTCACAAACACTTTGAGATATTTTCAAGAAAAAGGTTTTATGGCAACATAGGATAGTCATGGAGTTATAAGGTGACTAAGGATAGGAAATCCGTCCTATGATCCGCCAGAGCCGGAGGGATCTACCCAAGGACAATACCCATAGTTAGTATTAGAAGTCCTTAGGTATGATTGAAAAAAGGAGTAATGTGAGAAAGGAGAAAGAAGGGGTTGAAGAATTAAAAAGAAATGTAATGAAAAATGGTGAAAAGAAATAGCCCTCCATAATCAACCTTAGGGCAGAAACCGGGTTCAATTCATATGCTACTGGTTGTCACAAAGATGACACTGGTATTGAAGACAAAGACGTCATGGACCAAGTGACGCATTGCACTAAACCTTCTAGCGACTCAAATTCCTCTTAAAATGATTTGTTTCATTCTCACGGGGAACCCTATATAATCTATCGACTTTCTCTTAGAGATTGTTGGTATTGAAGAAGGAGACCCGCTCCCTAGTATCCGCTTAGGAAACCAATATGCACTAATTGAGTCCAGATCCACGAGATTCATTAAAAGATCTCATAGGAACAATCGACATTTCATCTCTTGATGTTCATCAATAAGAACACAAGTGATACATTCTAGAGTCCTACACAGATCTTAGCAATCTGCCAGAACATTTATGAGAGGTTTCACAATTGTGATCCTCAGTGATTGAATAGAAACTCCTGCCAGGATCAACATCAAACAGCCCTGACAGCAGGTCACTTCGGTAATTCTTTATGGGTTACGCTTAGTGTATCTCAAACGGTCTACAGTCGTGAAGTGATGCTTCGGTGTACTTCAACGACTCACCTGAATTGTAGGTGTACTTCGGTACATCGGGTTATCCTACTTCAGGGACTCCAGTTTCAGGAACAGCCTTTGTAAGAATTAGAGATGTGTTTTCACAATATGTTGTCAACACCCTCGACGTTCGAACCTGTAAGTGCTGGAAATCCCGCTAAGGAGATTCCTTTCACGAATCGAATCCTGAAGATGTGGGTCATTACTTGAATTTGTTCAACGTAATTGATAAGGTTTTAAAATGTACCTTTTTGAGGAGTCGTTTAAGCCCTTATTTGATCACTTTTGTATCCGTTATTACTTAATATCATTCCTTTTCACTTTTTAGGTATCTTGAAGGCAAAATGCTGGAATGACACTTATTCGGACGAAAAGGCGCGCATATACGAAGAAAATGGCCAAAGACAAGAATCGAGACACTCAGGCTGCTAAAACTGAAGGGGACGGCGTCAGTTGTTATCTGCGACGCCGTCTGACCACTTTTGTGACGGCTAGTAGCCAAATTTCTTATTTACAAGTGACGGCTTTAGGTTTTAAAAGAGTAGGTCGTCGCAACTCTGACGACCTAGATTTGATCAGACGACGTCAGAGACTAAAGGGGACGGCGTCACAATCATAAGGTGACGCCGTCGCAAGACTAACGTGGCCAAGACGAAACCCTAATGACGGCGACCCGACGGCGTCACAAATCAAAGGGTGACACCGTCGCATATGTAATCTTATATATGGAATCCGAATTTTTTAGTTTTCAGTGTGTAGTCTTTTGGAGTAAAAACCTAAACCGAACCAAGGATGTCTTGTATAGTATTTTAGGGTTCCAAACCCTATCTTACATCAAGATAAGTGTTTTACTTCATTAATTCAATTATGTCTTCAATTACTTGTGTGTATGCTTGCATGTTCTCCATGTCCGGCGAATTTACTTGTGTGTTTGCTTAGGGAATATGAAACTTAATTATTGAATATTGATTGGTTGTCTCTTAGCTTAATTGTTAATGATCTAGTATTGCGATAGGTCATTCATTGTGTAGTTAATGCTTGATTAATCTTTGTGAACCTTAGCTTATAATACCTAGAGTCATTGTAGGATAAACCATCCGAAGAGTACCTTAGAGTTGAGTTTATAAATCCTAGAGATTTTGTAGGCGATAACCTTTGGTAGTTTCAAAGAGTTAGGGATAAACGCATACCCTACGACCTTAGACACACAACGCGATTAATAATAAGGACGTGACAATTCAACCATCAATAGGAGATAATTAAGGAGTAATAAAATCTAAGTAAACACATCTTTAAATCATCATACGAGCACACAAATAATTAGACATAGACTACATACACCTTAGTTTAGATAATTAGATAAGTAGAAGTAATCGGTAGAAATACCAACCCCCAAATTCAAACCCCGAGATTCGTACCTTTCCATTTCCTAAAAAAAACATAAAAAAGATAAAAAATAATCTTCCTCAACCCCAACCTTAGTGTAGTAACTTCTCACTAGCATTCCTATTCTCCTAGAGAACGATATCAATTCCCGTGGCTTACCCTAATACTACACTACAACGATTAGGTTCACTGCCTAGGGTGTTGAAAAACTTGCTCGACGAAAAGGAAGTTCCTTTGACCCCGAACGACGCGTGTAGCGTTATCAAGTTTTTGGCGTCACTGCCGGGGAATAGAATAGCTAGTTAGGAGTCCACCTCGTTTAGGTTTCTTTGCTTGATTCATATCAAGTAAACTTTTTCCCATTTTTAGCTTTCTCATAGTCTATCCGCCTTCTTCGTGACCTTCGTTAGTAACCCCATCACTTTTCATCATGGAAGGTGATAACCAACCACCACTCAACAACCCACCACCAAATAAATCACTTTCACTCAAAACCCAAACCAATGACCAACACAACCGTCGAAGCCGTTATGTGAGTAGAAACACCGACCTTCAAGATTTGCAGAAGGTATTCGATAGCTCAATTAGGGAAGCTGTTGAGAAAGTGGTCAACGCCTCTGTAGTTGGCTCCATGATCAACAGTAATTCAGAAGATGGCTTAGTAAATAAAAATGTGAATGAGGAGGATAGTGCTTATTTTAATCTTTACCCCACTAAGGAAGAGGTTGCCTACCATCAATACATAATCCATAATCCCCGATCACCCATCATTAGGATATGTCCAAAGATTAGGAGAGGAAATCCTTGGAACCTCAAAATTCCTTGTATGATCGGATATAGGAATGTCGAACATGCTTACATAGATACGGAATCTCCCATTAATGTGATGTCATCTGCTGTTTACAATGAGATTATGAATGAGCGACTTAAGATTAGGAGAGACCCTAAGTATCCAGGTAGAGTTTGCAACTTTGTGGGAAGAGTCAAGGATGTACACGTCTTTATAGGAAATTTCACCTACCTAGTTGATTTTGTAGTCCTAGAAGACATTGGGTGTGTCATTGACTATAGCTTATCCCAAGTGGTGCTAGGAAAACCGTTTGTTGAAACATCTAAAATGAGCCATAACAAGTATGATGGAACGGTTAGGTTTAAGGAAGGAAATGATGAGATCACTTATAGGATGCCTTGGAAGACGAATGAATATGGCCATCTATCCCTTTTTGAACGAGACAACATTAGAGCTTTTGAGGACAAAAGCAAGGACGATGTTGAAAAAGGTTTTAAATTCATGTGGGAAAGAAGGAGGCTTTATTATAAGGATTGCTTGACCCTAGGGCCTAAGTATAGAGTCAATGAAAATTTTGTCAACATGATAGAATTCTCATTGAGGATGCAAAACGAGACCACGTAGGGGCACGACTACGAGTCTAGCTACAAGACTCATAAATAAAGAAAAGCGCTTCGTGGGAGGTAACCAATGCTTAATTGTTTGCTTGTTTTTGTCATATATCTTTTATTGATTGTTTATTCTCATGTTTAAATTTGTAAAAATATTTTATTTTGTCTTTAACCTCGTCTTAATTACATATAAAGGTATTTTACATAAGGGATAAGTGTAGGGAGGATTACACACGTTTTCAAAAGAAACGTAAACATGAGAATTTCAATTAATTAAAAGATATACATGTGTGTTTGTTCGAGTCAAATGCTTGTATCGAGTCATAATGGATGTTTTGCAGGAAATTTTTCCGGATTCTAAAGATGTAAATTTTCCAGAATTTTTTCCAGAAAATCGCATACCAGTTTTTGTCAGGATAACCTGACGGCTTCAGGATCGCAACCTGACGGCGTCAGGAAGGAGCAAAAACAACTGATTACTTTTTCTCGTTTTCTGTGCTGCTTATAAATTTTTGGAATTTTCCAGGTCTTAATTTTCCAGAAATTCTGTAAACATCCATTCCACAAGCATTATATCCTAGTTTAGTAGAGTCCTATATATATTATTACCGCCGATTTTACGCGAATGTTTCGTTTGTTTTCTTCAAGTGTGCAGGTTTAATTTACCAAGAAGAAGAAACATAAGATGAGAAGGAGCTTTTCACGCAAACGTTCTTCTTGAAGTAAGATGTAACCACCACTTTACACGGATCCTACCGAGCTAATCAGGGGAGTACTAGTTTCTTTCATCTTTTATTACCTTCCATTATCATAACTTTGATACTTTCGGGAACATTGGGGACAATATTCAGTTTAAGTGTAGGGAGGGAAAATAAAACGGGAACTTTGAAACTATGCTTTATCCTTGACTATTTGCTTTGTCCAATTGCGTTTTTGTAATAAACCATGAGAAAATGTCGGTTAGGGTAATTTTGGCACCAAATTTAAAATTTTTTATGACATATAGGAGTGGGCCATTAGTCTTAACAAAAGCGTCTCATGGATAGGAAGTTATATGACTAGCACAAAAACCCTTTACCACTTAAATTCCACCCAAAATGTGAGGATCGCCCTTAGATTAGTAGGAATTAAAGCATTCATCTTTAATGCTTAGTGTGTGAACCGGTAGTATAATAGATTCTAGAACTTGTTTTGTGATGCATCCCGAGATCGCTAGTAGGACTACACTTGTGTAGTTAGGAATAACTAAATGATAAGAGGCATTAGGATAACCCTTGTTTGATACCCGTAATATAATTACTTCTTCCACATCGGTTGAGTAATTCCCCCACACCTTTGCGTTGTACTCATCTATAGTACACGATACCCCTAGTTAACCCCTCAGAGCCTATCCTTTTCGCGGTTCTCGTGATGTTTCGGTTTTCCGGAATATCAATGAAGAGCATTGTTTACACCCCACC